>CM053754.1:46963837-47012247 GCA_028658305.1 Pachyuromys duprasi
ACACATAACCAACCCTTTGGCAGAGTGCAGGGAATCACATGAAAGAAGGGGGAGTTAGTATGACCTGGAGAGGACAGGAGCTCCACAAGGACCAAATATAGCAGGGCACAGGGGTCTTTTATGAGACTGTCTCTCCAACCAAGGACCAAGTATGGTTATAACCTAGAACCCCTGCTTGTATGTAGCTCAATACCCAAGTGGGTACACCAGTAAGGGGAACAGGAACTATTTTGGACATGAACTCAATGGCTGGCTCTTCAACCTCCCTGCCGGAGGGAGGAGCAGCCTTGCTAGACCACAGAAGAGGACATTGCAGCCAGTCCTGAAGAGACCTGATAAGCTAGAGTTAGAAGGAAGGGGTGGAGGTCCTCCCCTATGAGTGGACTTGGAAAGGGGCAGGGAGGAGATGAGGGAGGGATGGGTGGGATAGGGAGGAAATGGGGGAGGGGGCTATGGCTGGGATATAAAGTATATAACCTGTGATTAATATAAAATAAAAATGTTAAAATTTTTTTAAAAAGATAAAAAAAATCACTGTACTTTACAATTCATTTAATTTGAACAGTTCAGTTTAATTTGAGTTGGGCCATGCACTCAGCATCTTATTGGCTAAAAGACACCAGAAAAAGATTACATAGTCTTTTCTTTGCGGGATTTTGCATATGCTGAATGAGACCAAGGAATCATCCGGCCTCCAGGAATTTGCAGTCTAGGACAGATACCAAGTGTCTAACTATGTCAATTGAGCTAGCAATTGTCCAGTTAAATATAGTCTCTCTTCCTGTCTTGAGCCTGGTTTCTCAGTTTCACAGATACAGTTTTTAAAGGAATACCTAAAGCCTCCCCCTGTCTAACTGCTGTAGTCATCTACATTTTAGACATGTTGTTCAAAATTGTAAATACATTCTTTCAAGTCACTTAATGGTTTTGATTTATTGATTTCTGTCACCATGCTCTCTGAAAGTATAACCTCTACAATTTTCATTATTTTGTTCCTTTTCCAAAGGCTTTTTTTTTCTACATGTGTTAGACCATGAAGAGATGTCTGCTCATTTTCTTGACGGTTTTCAATGTGAAATGGTTACCTATAATTTAGTCTTACTTTTATTTGCATTCATTACATTTGAGAATACCCAGTTCCTATGTGCAGTTCTCTCTTTAGTAAATTATGAACTCAATGAAAAGAGATTACATCTGCTGAGCAGTTTGTATATAGACATTTTGATCTGCACTTCATTCAGAAAATTAACTTAAGCCAAATAGGGACCAGTAGAACGCAGTGGGAGGAAGTCTGTCCTCTGGGGGGGCTGTTGGGTATTTCGTTCCTTTTCTTCATAAGCACATGGGAAGGATGGCTACCGTAGATCTTTCTCCCCTGTCTGGTAGGCTCCTATACTGTGTATCAAAGCATATGCTGAGATTCATAACCAAACCTTGGGCAGAGTGCAGGGAATCATAAGAAAGAAGGGGGAGTTAGTATGATCTGGAGAGAACAGGAGCTCCACAAGGACCAAATATATCTGGGCACAGGGGTCTTTTCTGAGACTGATTCTCCAACCAAGGACCATGCATTGATATAACCTAGAACCCTTGCTCAGATGGAGTCTGTGGCAGGTTAGCATCCAAGTGGGTTTCTCTAGTAGGGAGAACATGTCTCTGACATGAACTCAGTGGCTGGCTCTTTGACCTTCACCACCGCTTAAGGAAATGAAGCCTTTCTAGGCCACAGAGGAGGACATTGCAGCCATTCCTGATGAGACCTAATAAGCTAGGGTCAGATGGAAGGGGAGGAGGACCTCCCTAATCAGTGGACTTAGAGAAGAGGGAAGGAAGTGAGGGAGAGAGGAAGGGTGAGATCGGGAGGAAATGAGGGAAAGGGCTACAACTGGGATACAAAGTAAATAAACTGTAATTAATATTAAAAAATAAAAATTTAAAAAATCTTTCTCCCCATTCATACAGAGTTTTTAGAAACCTCTGGCTTTGGACAAACTCTCTCTCTCTCTTTTTTAATCTTGACATCAATAGTCTACAAAATAGATTAGATTATCACTACCTCTCTTAGCTTTTAGTAATTTATTACCTAATCATTCAAACTTCCTAGAAAATCTCTGCTTTGGTGATTACTGAGCCATTGATAGGATGAGTCATGAGATGGGTTATGCTCACAGTAAAGACTCATGGCCTTCTGCAGCAGCTAGGCACTTCCAGATTAGAAACTTGAGTCAGTGGAAACCAGGTGTACATCTGATAATCCAGGTGTGTCCCAGTATGGATTAGGAGTGCTATTTAGGGGAGAAGAGAGAGCAGGAACTGAGAAGCCAGCAAAGCCATCCCTACCAGAGACCTTCTGGGAGACCCAAAGTGAAAGGGATCTAGTTGAGTTTGCTAGGTAGGCAGGGAATGAGGTGACAGGCAGAGCACTGTGTTAGCTAAACGGATTTTAAAGTTCTAGCTGTGCTGAAATTCTTTCCTTCTGGCCTCTACATAACTCAGTCTGTTAAAACAAGACCCCAAAACACAAACAAAGAAAACAACAGAATACCCACATCTAACCCTGCTTTACAAACAAGTGTCATGCTTTTTTTTTTTTTTGGCATTCTCTTACTATGCAAATATGGTATTCATTATCACAAAACTCTAAGACTCATTTTCCCAGGACTTCTCTGTGGTATCACCCCACATTTTCCTCTCCAACTTGTTTAAGTCTCCCCATTCCCCATTCAAATCCATGTCCTCTTACTTTATAATTATAACTACAAATCACAAATGTATTTAAGACCTACAGAGTCCAATTCATGTTCAGTTAGTGTTGCCTGCATGTACATGAGTGTAGGACGGATTGCTTGGACATGAGCTGTCAAATTCCTCATTCCTGAAGAAAGCTGACTACCATCCATGCTGGATTGTTTACTGGTGTGACGTTGGGCCAGCAGTCATAGCCTTGAGAGTTCAGGAGTGCAACATCCCTGTCATGTCCAGCAGTTCTCCTGTCCCCTGGCTCTTCTAATATTTCTACCCATGCTTCTGCAATGTTGTGCTATAGATATCCCCATTTACTGTCTGAACCTTGATAGGTTATGTTTCTCTGCAACAGACACCATCCACTGAAAAAAGGAGCTGCTTTGATCATGCCTGAAAAGTGAACTTATTTATGGGTTGAAAAATAATTATTTAGACGACAGCCTCTGTGTGTGTGTGTGTGTGTGTGTGTGTGTGTCTTTCTGTCAATATGTGTGTGTATATACATAAAAATGTGGTACTTATATTTTAAAATATAGTAGAATTTTCAGCTACCACAGAATAGATGTCAGTTTGTTTTAGAGAATATATTTCTGTATGTATTTAAAGCAGGCACCTGAAAACAAGTGGTAGATTTTCGTTTTTAACTAAAATTTTAATTTGGCATATTTTGCACTAATAATTATGTTTGCATTTATGCGATTAATGTGGTCTGTTCACATTCAGCTTTTTGTTAACCACTGTCATGTGTGTGTGTGTGTGTGTGAGAGAGAGAGAGAGAGAGAGAGAGAGAGAGAGAGACAGAGAGAGAGGGGAAGAGGAAGTCTTATTTTTAAATGATTTTCCCACCACTTTATAAGCTTGCTTTCTGATCTAGAATGTTCCTGTCTGGTGCTCTCTTAATGGAAATTCTCCCTTCTCTCGGGGGTTCCAGCTGTATTCAAATCTTCCCCCAGTCCTTCCCACTCTTCCTACCGCTTCCCTGTAATTGTCCTTACAGCACACAATTTCATTTATTCAGAGCGAATCTTGTCTCCAGTCTCTTCCTAGCTTCACACTGTTGCAGTGACTACTGACTGGTTCTGCGCTTCCTCCTTAGTGCTGGGCAGTCGCTTGCAGACAGCCTGAGCTCTTATTCTCAGGGAATGCTAACTGAGGACTATTGCTTGCATCCCATATTTTGTAATGATTGTACATAAGACATTAAATGATCTATGTCAGGTAATTTTTTTAGCTGGGGAGGGGGGTCAGCAGGACATAGAATTCTTTTCTGCTTGTTAACTCTTCAGACGTCACAGTCTGTGACCAGTTTGAAGTCCTTCCAAAGCTGGGCCACTGGAAGATCAAGACAAGTGCCCTTAACAACTAGGCTCATTTGTTCAATATCTCTTAAGCAGAAATAAGATCACAAGTCACCTTTCATGTAAAAGACGACTTTCAGGTCTATTTCCTTAGCCTACTATTTCCATTGGAATTTGATAGTATATCCTGGCCTTCTAGAAGCAAAATGCCTAATCTTTTCTTCTGGTTCAGTCCCTCCTCTTGTCCAAGTAGAGGCATTCCCAGACATTTCTAGGAACCAATTTCTTGCCTGTCTTTCCCCAAGGCCTTTGGAAGCTGTGTGCAAGAGCTAGATTGTTTCCTGGAGGTCACGTTTTCAGATGGTGGTGAGAAGCAAGCTGGCTGTCTCTAAAGGGTCATCATTGGAGGCAAGAATAATGATTCAACAACAAAAGAGAGTCTTTCTTAGAGAAATGCTCATAAAGGCCTTATTTATTTGTATTTTATTATGTATGTGTATGAGGTGTGTTTGTGTACAGGTTCTCATAGAGGAGAGAAGGGAGTGTCAGATTCCTTGGCACTGACGTTATGGGCAATTGTTAGCAGCCTGACATGAGTACGGTGTCCTGAAACTGGGTTTTCTGGAAGATCAGTCCATGCTCTTAACTATGGAATCATCTCAACCAGAAGTATTGAAATGTCCATTATGATACCATTTGCCTAAGTCTGAATAAAGCTTAAGGAGCATGTGATAGATATCAACTAATTACTAGTCGATTGATCAACATTAAGGCTGCTTTGAGAATAGTAGTTGATAGCTAAGACCTAGAAATACTTCCTGGTTTCCTGGTTGTTTATTTATGTCATAGTAAAATTAAAACTTATGATACTTATAATAATGTTTGCATTCCAGTGGATACTTTTGTTAAGAAACAAATACAAAAGAAGAAACTGAAAGGGGAACTGCATGAAAAAAAAGATATAATTTCATATAGATAGTGTGTAGTCAATTAAATGACATTTTTTGATTCCTCTGTCTTATTCACCGGATCAACTACTGCTGAAGTACAAATCCAGAGAAGCACATAGAGATCCATCAAAAATTTGAAGAAGGCCAGAGATATGGCTCATTAGATAAAAACACTGGCCACTAACTCTTAAAATCTGAGTTCAAACCAAGGAATCCGCATGGTAAAATGAGAGAATTGATTCCTGTTGGTTATCATCTACTCCACACACACAGAGCATAATTTTTTAAACAGTCTACTGCATTCTGGCCGATACAATTCAGAGTCTGTAGTGCTTTCTGTGTAAGACTCTGTCTAGTAAGGAAGATTTGGGGCTCTAGATTTTGGAAGAAAACATTTTAAAAGAAATAGTTAAAAAGCAATTTCATTCTTTTTTGTTCCTGGATCAAAAAAAGAACAGAAAAAAAATTAGGACAAACATGGTAGTGTCTTGTGTTCCAGACAGATTTTCTGGAAATTTGTAACTTTCACCAATCTAAAACAACAACAAGAAAAAATAGTAACAATTTCTAGTCTCAGGCCAGGCTCCCTTAGTCAGCTGTCTATTTTTCTTGCCACCCAGATACTAAAGAGTTTGGCATCCATGGGATCTTAGTATTTGGATCTGGAAGGAAAGCTCTCCCACCCTGGTTTTATCTGTAGGCTGGATAAAGGTTTGGGATTTAGCAATAGGCTTTGCTAGCTCAGCTTGTGAAAATCACATTCTTTATCAACTCCCCAGATGGTTTAGATCATTAAAAACACAACAAAACAAAACAAAAGCCCTTCAGAGTGTACACTGTGAAGATATTCTCTAATTTCCAAGAAAAATAAATATATGTGGAATTTCTCACAGATTTCTCACACTTTCTCAGCACACAGCCTGAACCGCTGTGGTGAACGGGAACTTAAAGCCACCGTTTTGAAACTGCAAAGACTTGTGCTGAATACTTAACTTCCAGCAACCCCTTTGCCTTTCTAGCTTGTCCGTCAGCCCCCAGCTCTCAGTCAGTATTTATCTCTTGGGGCTTAGCTTAAACTGAAAAGTGTATGTCTTTATTCAGTGAATTTGGGGCAACTGCCTCTCAATAAGCAACAAAAACAAAAAGGCTGTTTCAAGTCGGAGAGACCTCAAGAAAGCCTCCCACCATCTGGCAAGGACGGAAAAGGGAGCCTGTGGGCCAACCGCCCTTCACTGAATAGAAGAAACTGTCCCATCCTCTACGTGTTCTGCACATCCCACGTCAAAATACAATGATCTCAGCAAAGAGACGGAGTGAAATAGATGCAGCCACACTCAAGGAGCAGCCGCTTTAGAGGGCCTGACCGCTGCACTGTCGGCCACATTGGCTATGGTTTGGAAGTAAAACTGGGGGCTGAGGAGAATGGGGCTGGAGGGAGAAGGGGGCTTTCTAAGCGGGCATGCTCCAGTGGGTAATGGCTGGCATTTGCAGAGCTGCATAGCAGGGGAGCTTTTAGCGGTTTGCCACTGCCAGCTGATGTCTCTGGCAACATCGGTGCCAAGAAGCCAAAAATGAAGCAGGTGCAGGGGCAGAGGAACTGAGTGTGGGGGAATAAGAGGGGGGGTTTCAGAACAGAACTTCTGTTGTTTAAAAAAAAATGCTTGCCTTCATTAAAGCCTAAACAATAGTTCACTTTGACTCCGGTAACATTTTCAGTCCGCTGGAGTCCTGCACACACACTTAAGACAAGCCTCTTACATTTATGCACAGGACTAAGAGACTGTTTTGTTTGTCACTTTCCAAAGCTGTGGATTGTCTGCGAGCCTGCTGAAGTCCTCTGAGAGCAGCTTTCCTTGCAAAGCCAGGAGCATCTGCTTCGGAAAGTGCCCCTTTCCTCTCCTCCCTCCCAGAGTGCCTCCTCTTCAGAAAGTCCCACTTCTACACAAGCAGGGGCCTGGGAACAGGGACCTGCTCCTGAACTCCGGGGATGTCCTCACCCAGCACTAAGGCCAGCTCAGCCGGCTCAGCTCTGAGACGCTGCTTTCCGATGAGAAAACAGAAGGACACAGTGTTGCTTGCAATTTACATTTCTCTCAAAAGCTCTGTGTGCCAGCAACATTGTTCCCCAAGCCCAGCACAAGTGACAGCAGGGAAAGACAATGGGTAAGCAAAGGGGAAAAGGAACAGAGATAGAGGATCAGGACCAACAGAGGGCAGGAAGGAAGGCTTGCCACCCGCACATTAAAACTCCAGGATAATGCCCTGAGCCATCTGCCGCCTGTTGCCCTGGCTTTACCGCTCCTGGCATGGACCTCAGTGGCCACCTCTCATGCTGCAGAACGCTATAGTCCTGCCTCTCTGCAACAGGACAAAACCTGACTGTAACAGCCTTCGTGCCCCTACCTAGAGGAGCTCAGAGCCTGAGAAGAGGTTGCAGCAGATGACATATTGGGTGGAAATTCACTCTGTGTTTTCTAATAGACACCAATGTAGTGGAAGAAATAAACAGTGAGTTTGTTTTTGAAGACACAGAAATGGCAACACTCGCCTCCAGGACAGATGCTCTGCACTACAAAGAATTCTATTTTTCACAACGTCAGAGTTAAGAATTTATAGTGTTATTTGACACGCATGGATTGTGAGAAGTAGCCCCTGAGAGCTAGGTTTGCTTTATCAGTAATAATTGTGGTGATTGACTATCATTCTATCTGTTCCAAAACATGCAGCTATGCTGTCCTGTCCACGGTAGGTCTCCATGTTTTAAGCTGGTAAAGCCCAGAACAAAGTTGAAAGCCTAAAGATAGACATGTTCAGTTGGATGCCAGAAGAGTAAGTGGAGAATCAGAAACACATTCTTACAGAAAGCAAAAGTTTCTTCTAAGTCTGAATGAGTGTGAAACACTGACCTTGAACAACAGTAACCTGCAAGCCTGATCGGTAAGACTTCTGAGGGAAGCCATGGCAAAGGAGAACAACACGATCTTGACAGGACTGTGAAAAGGCCTTTCCAGAAAAAGACATATAGACAGCTAGTGATGTAGAACACAGATCGGTCTAAGGAATTCAAAACAGCAGAGGTTGGAAAGAAAGAGGACATTTGCCTGCAGCATGTGGATACTTCAAATTCTCAATGTGTGAGAATTTGAGATAAATGAACTCAAGTCTAAAAGGGAAACTGAAAAATATCTATTTCAAAACCTTAAGTGCTTTCACCTACAGGAATTTGTTTTTGACAAATACTAGATGCTCGTTGTGATTGTATTTAAACATTAAAGTATAAGAGCCAGCTGACAACTACATTTATCTGTGTGTATAAAGATAAATATTTAGAATACAGTTAGATATTATATTGGTTTAAGAAAATAGCAGTAGGTCTCTAGGATACTGGCCTTCCCTAGACATAGCTAGTTGGCTAGGCCTAAGTACTAGCAATGAATGCCCTTATGGTGGTTTGAATAGGTATGGTCCCCATAGATTCATGTGTTTGAATGTTGGCCATAGGGAGTGGCACTGTTAGGAGGTGTGGCCTTCCTAAGGGAAGTATGTCAGTGTGGAGGCAGGATTTAGAATTCATACATACTCAAGCTATGTCCAGCATGGAACACAATCTCTTTCTGCTGCCTTTGGATCAAGATGTAGAACTCTTGACTTCTCCAGGTGCATATCTGCCTGCATGTTGTCATGCTTCTTGCAATGATGATAATGGACTAAAGCTATAAAATTGTAAGACAGGCCCAATTTTGTTAGACTTTATAAGAGTTCCCTTGATCATGGTGTCTCTTCACAGCAACAAAACCCAAACTAATCCAGAAGTTGGTACCAGGGGCTGGGATATTGCTGTGATAGGCCTGACCATGTTTTTGTTTGGAAGATTATGGACTTCTTTACTGTGGATTAGAAAACCAGTTGAAAGCTTTAAGTGTGGCTTAATGGGTCATTCTAGGAGGAACATGGAAGACAGTGGTGCCGAGGGTCATTTGAACTATGGGGGCTTGGCTCAAGATGTTTCAGAGGAGAAGAATTGTAGTATGTTGCCTAGAGATCATTCTTGTGATATTTTGGTGAGCAATGTGGTTTCTTTTTTTCCTTGTCTAAAGAGTCTGCCTGAGGCTGAAGTGAAGAGATTTGGATTAATTGCATTGACAAAGTAAATCTCAAAACAGTCTAATATAGACTCTGTCCTGTGGTTCACTCTTATGAAGACAGTGTTTGGCAGCCTCAAAAATGAAAAATTAAAAACAAAAATATTTTTTAAAAAATGATTAAAGGTTCACCAGAAAGCAGAATGGAGCTAAATCCTGTGTTCAAGCAGATAAACTGATTAGAGATATTAAATAGAATTAAGGGAGTGGTGACCTTGGGGCAAGATCTTATGTAGCTCAACTTACATCTTGTCAAAAGGAATTAAGAAAAGCTTATGTCCAGGTATGATGGTACATGCCTTTAATTCCAGAACTCAGAAGACAGAGGCATGCAGATCTCTGAGTTCAAGGGAAGCCTGGTCTACAGAGCAAATTCAAGAACAGTCAAGCTTAGGCAGTGATGGAAACCATTAAAACCAGGAAACTGCTAAAGCTGTAATGGAACAGCCCTAGCAAGCAGCAAAACCTGACAGCTTCAGCCACATAGTTCTGGCTTTAGGGTCAAGGATAGAAGATTATAGAAGACTATAGAAGTCAAGATTGCAGAAGACTATAGTGACTAAGGAAAGCCACTGAGGTCAGCCATGTGGCAGGTGATCCCTTCATGGAGGCCCAGAGAAGACATTGTGTAAAGCTGTCAAAGACCATTGTGTGAAGCTGTGAATGGATATTAGAGATGTCAGAGCTCTGGGATACCTGCTGAGGAAAGCTGCTAACAGGTGGTAAAAACAGCCCAAGAGAAAGAAGTCTGTTGCAGTCAACAATGCTGAAAGGAGTTAGAGATCTGAAGTCCATTCTGACATCAAGAAGAAATGCAGAGTTTAGAGTTTGCCCCGTTTGGTTGTGCTTTGGTCCAGCATGTCATCCCTATGCTCTCTTCCCTATGTTTTAGAACAATAATGTATATCCTGGGCCATTGTATGTTGGAAGTATGTGATCTGCTTTTGACTTTGATATTATAGAGGAATATAGTCAAGAGACTGGTTGAATAACAGAGAGGCTTTGAACTTGGGACTTTTAAACATTGTTCAGACTGTAATAGACTATGGGGACTTTTGGAACTAGACTAAAAGCATTTTGCATTATGTTATGTCTGTTAGCCTATGGGAGCCATGGAGTGCAATGTGGTGATTTAAATAGAAATGGTCCCCATACATTCATGTGTTTGAATGCTTGGCCTTATGGAATGGCACTATTATTATTATTGTTGTTTGTGTTATTATTATTATTAGAAGAAAAAATGTGTCGTTGCCTTCTTCACAGGCAGGACTTGAGGTCATATATGCTCAATTTCCACCCAGTGTGGAACACAGTCTCCTTTTGCTGCCTTTGTATCAAGATGTTGAGTTCTTGGTTCCTACAGCACCATGTCTGCCTGTACACCATCATGCTTCCTGCCATGAAGATAATGGACTAAAACTCTGAAACTGTAAGCCAGCCCCAATTAAATGTTTTCTTATAAGAGTTCCCTTAATCGTGGTGTCTCTTCACCACAATAAAAACAAAAATAAGACGCCTCTCCTACTGAAGTTGACTTTAGTGAAATTAAACAGCTTTTGGTTAACCCCAAGACAGAAGAGCCACTATTGCATCATTGGGGATACCTTACCAGGTTCATCATTAGGTCAATGTTGTGGTCTGTAGGCTTTACCGATGGGTGGGACCTTTTATTGATTTTTGCCTTTGGCAGTTTGCATAGCACCTTCTGATTCTATGAAAGCTAGTCGTCAGTGAGAGCTCAGTTTCAGCTGGATTTCTCCAGGCTTATTCCCTAAGCCTGTGTTGTCTTTGCAATAGGGTCTTTGTTGGCAACAGCTGGAGACTATTACAGAGATCCACAACTGGTTGAAATGCAGAAAATAAGTGACCACAGGGTATACAACCCCAATTGATACATCTATAATACAACCTGTATACCTAAGTCTCAAAGAAACCCATGGAAGAAAGAGCAGAATGATTTCAGGAACAGGAAGACACATGCTTCAATATTCTGTCTTCTAGATATGACAGAAAAGTGGTACCCATGACATCTCAGCATCTCAGCAATATCATTACCCTAACAAGACATATATATATATATATCTTTATATATATTTTAATATTAGTTACAGTTTATTAACTTTGTATCCCATTCCCTCATTCCCTTCCACTCCCACCCTCTCTCCTTCATCTCCTCCCTGCCCCTTTCGAAGTCCACTGATGGGGGAGGGCCTCATCCCCTTTCATCTGACCCTGGCTTATCAGGTATCTTCAGGACTGGCTTCAAAGTCCTCAACTGTGGCCTGGCAGGGCTCCTCCTCCTTTGGGAGGGGAGGTCAAAGAGCCCGCCATTGAGTTCATGTTAGAAATAGTCCCTGTTCCCCTTAAAAGGGTATCCACTTGGATACTGAGCTACCATGGGCTACATCCCAGCAGAGGTTCTAGGTTATATCCACACATGGTCCTTGGTTGGAGAAACAGTCTCATAAAAGACCCCTGCCTGTGCGCAGATATATTTGGTGCTTGTGGAGCTCCTGTCCTCTCCAGATCGTATTAACTCCCCCTTCTTTCTTACAATTCCCTGCACTCTGTCAAAGGTTTGGTTATGAGTCTTAGTATCTACTTTGATACACTACTAGGTAGTCTTTCAGAGGCCCTCTGTGGTAGGCTCCTGTACTGCACTTGTTTTCTCCTACATCCAATGTCCATCCCATTTGTCTTTCTAAGTGAGAATTTATCCTCTTACCCTGGGTCCTCTTTCTTGTTTATCTTCTTTAGGTGTATAGATTTCAGTATGTTTATCCTATCTTATAGGTCTATATACCATGTGTGTCTTTCTGCTTTGGGGATACCTCACTCAGGATGATCATTTCTAGGTCCCACCATTTGCCTGCAAATTTCATGATTTCCTCGTTTTTCATTGCTGAGTAGTATTCCATTGTGTAAAAGTACCACAATTTCTGTATCCATTCCTCAACTGAGGGACATCTGGGTTGTTTCCAGGTTCGGGCTATTAATAAAGCTGCTATGAACATGGTTGAACAAATGTCCTTGTTGTGTACTTGAGCATCTTTTGGATATATGCCCAGGAGTGGTGTAGCTGGATCTTGAGGAAGAACTATTCCTAATTGTCTGAGAAAGCGCCAGATTGATTTTCAAAGTGGTTGTACAAGTTTGCATTCCCACCAACAATGGGGAGGGTACCCCTTTCTCCACAACCTCTCCAGCATGTGTTGTCATTTGAGATTTTGATCTTAGCCAATCTGATGGGTGTCAGGTGAAATCTCATTCTGATGGGTGTCAGGTGAAATCTCAGGGTCATTTTGATTTGCATCTTTCTGATGGCTAAGGATGTTGAGCATTTCTTTAAGTGTTTCTCTGCCATTCTATATTCCTCTACTGAGAATTCTCTGTTTAGCTCTGTACCCCATTTTTTAATCCAATTGCTTGATTTATTGCTTTTCAACTTCTTTAGTTCTTTATATATTCTGGATATCAGCCTTCTGTCAGATATAGGGTTGGTGAAGATCCTTTCCCAGTCTGTAGGCTGTCATTTTGTTCTAATGACAATGTCTTTTGTTTTACAGAAGCGTTTCAGTTTCATGAGGTCCCATTTATTGATTGCTGCTCTTAGATCCTTTGCTGTTGGTGTTCTGTTCAGGAAGTTGTCTCCTGTGCCAATGAGTTCTAGGCTCTTCCCTACTTTTGCTTCTAACCAATTTAGTGTGTCTGGTTTTATGTTGAGGTCTTTGATCCACTTGGACTTTAGTTTTTTGCAGGATGATAAATATGGATCTATTTTCATTTTTCTGCATGGAGATATCCAGTTGGACCAGCACCATTTGTTGAAGATGCTGTCTTTTTTTCCATTGAATGGTTTTGGCTTCTTTATCAAAAATCAAGTGTTCGTAGATGTGTGGGTTTATATCTAGGTCTTCTATTTGGTTCCATTGATCTACTATTCTGTTTCTATGCCAATACCATGTGATTTTATCCATCTGGCCCAGGGCTTTTTTTGGAAGGGAGACTATTGATGACTGCTTCTATTTCCTTGGGGGATAGAGGTCCATTCAATCTTTCTACCTGATCTTAACTTAATTTTGGTAGATGGAATGTACAAGAAAATTGCCCATTTCATTTAGATTTTCAAATTTTGTGGCATATAGGCTTTTGTAGTAAGACCTAATGATTGTTTTGGATTTCCTCAGTGCCTGTTCTTATGTCCCCCTTTTCGTTTCTGATTTTACTGATTTGGATAGATTCTCTCTGCCTTTTAGTTAGTTTGGCTAAGGGTTTGTCTATCTTGTTGATTTTCTCAAAGAACCAGTTTTTCGTTTCATTGATTCTTTGAGTAGTTTTATTTGCTTCTAATTGATTGATTTCAGCCCTGAGTTTGATTATTTCCAGCTGTCTGTTCCTCTTGGGTATATCTCCTTTTCTTTTTCTTTTTCCTAGGGTTTTCAGTTGGGCCATTAAGTTGCTTGTTTGTGATGTTACAAATTTCTTCTTGAAGGCACTTAGTGCTGTGAATTTTCCTCTGAGCACTGCTTTCAATGTGTCCCATAAATCTGGGTATGTTGTACCTTCATTTTCATTGAATTCTAGGAAGTTGTTCAGTTTCCATGTGCATGTAGGCTTTTTGTTATTTCCATTGTTATTGAGCCAAGCTTTAGTCCACGGTGGTCAGATAGAATACAAGGGATCATTTCAATCTTCTTGTATCTGTTGAGATTTACTTTGTGACCAACTCTATGGTCTATTTTGGAGAAGGTTCCATGAGGTGCTGAAAAGAAGGTATACTCTTTTGAGTTTGGGTGAAAGGATCTGTAGACGTCTATTAGGTCCATTCTATTTAGGGCCTCTAAGTGCCTTTGTTTCCCTCTTTGGCTTCTGTCTAAGTTGTCCGTCGAGCGTTAGTCTCACCGGCGAGAACGTACTCGGACACCAGGATCCTTCTGCACCAAGCTTTTATTCTAACAGTGATGGGAGGAAGACCCCGAGCCCTGAAATGGTAAGGCTTTTATTCCCTCTGGGTGGCGTGTTAGTCTCTGATTGGCGGAGGCCGGTCAGGCCATATGACGTATCTAAATAGCGTGACTCTGGGGCTGGTTTACTGCCCAGGCACATGCGCAGTTTGCAGGACATGCGCAGTTTGCAGGCTCTCTACACTAAATGATCTGTCCCTTGGTGATAGTGGGGTGTTGAAGTCTCCCACTATTAAGGTGTTGGGATCGATGTGTGATTCAAATTTTAATAATGTTTTATTTATGAATATAGGTGACCTTGTATTTGGAGCATAGATGTTCAGAATTGTGATGTCCTTTTGGTGGATTTTTCCTTTAATGAGAATGTAGTGCCCCTCTACATCTTTTTTGATTAATTTTGGTTGAAAATATATTTTATTAGATATTAGGATAGCCACTCCAGCTTGTTTTTGGGTCCATTTGCTTGAAAAACATTTTTCCAGCCCTTTATTCTGAGGTAGTGTTTATCTTTGTTGCATAGGTATGTTTCTTGGATGCAGCAGAATGTTGGATCCTGTTTCTGCATCCATTCTGTTAGTCTGTGTCTTTTTATTGGAGAATTGAGTCCATTGATGTTGATAGATAATAGTGACCATTGAATGTTATTCCCTGTTATTGTGGAGTTGGTGGTATTACTGTGATTCATTGATTCTTTTCTTTTGATTTTTGTTGGGAAAATATCTATAACCTATGTTTTCTTGGATGTAATTGGGTTGGAATTTTCCTTCTAGTATCTTCTGTAGGGCTGGTTTACTGTTCAGATATTGCTTAAATTTAGTTTTGTCATGGAATATTTTGTTTTCTCCATCTATGTTGATTGAAAGCTTTGTAGGATATAGTAGTTTAGGTTGGCATCTCTGGTCCCTTAAAGCATGCATGATATCTGCCCAGGCCCTTCTGGCTTTTATAGTTTCTGATGAGAAGTCCAGTGTGATTCTGATAGATCTACCTTTATATGTTACTTGGCCTTTTCTCTTGCTGCTTTTAATATCTTTTCTTTGTTCTGTAGATGAAGTGTTTTGACTATGATGTGGCGTGAGGAGTTTCTTTTCTGGTTTAGTCTATTTGGTGTTCTGTAGACCTCTTGTATGTTTGTGGACATCTCTTTCTTTAGGTTATTAAAATTTTCCTCAATTATTTTCTTGAAAATATTTTCTGGACCTTGGAGCCTTGTATCTTCCTTTTCGTCAATTCCAATTACTCTTAGATTTTACCTTTTCATGGCGTCCTTGATTTCTTGGATGTTTTGTGTTTGGGATTTTTCCAATTTTACTTTTTCTTCAAGAGAAGTATCAATTTCTGCGAGTGTATCTTCAGCACCCAAGATTTTCTCTTCCATCTCTTATATTCTATTGGTGATGTTAACTTTTGTGGTTCTTTCTCTTTTCTCTAGGTTCTCCAGCTCCAGAGTTTTCTCAGTTTGTGTTTTCTTTATTGATTATAATTCTGTTTTCATACCTTGCAACATTTCCTTCATCTGTTTGAATGTGGATTCCTGTATCTCCAAGATGATCTCTATTTTTTTTTTTGTTTGTTTGTTTCCTCTCTATATCCACTACTTGTGCCTCGATTTACTTGGTTATATTTGCCTGTGTTTCATTGAGGGCTTTGTTCACTTCTTTTTTCTTTGCTTCCAGTTGGGAGGTCAAATCTTTGAGAGATGTGTTTGTTTCCTCTTTAACTGTTTTGATCTGTATGACTATTTCTCTGAGAGATTTCTTTGTTCCCTCTTTATGTGCTTCTAATAAATGGATAATCATAGCTTTAAAGTCATTTTCTTGTGTTTTCGATGAGTTAGTGCATTCATTAATTTGGGGGGTTGCTGGTGAAACCATGATGTTTTGATTTATGTTGGGTGTGTTCTTTCGCCTATCCCTGGCCATTTGGTTATTTGTAGCGTTCACTGTTTGATCCTGGGTTCTGCAGGTCTGCAAGATCAGACTGGTTTTTTTCTGGTGTCTGGAGAATTCTTCAGGAAAATGAGAGAGGTCCAGTGGTTTCAGCGTGTATGTTGGCGATTCAGTCGAACCTGCGGGAGGTAAGTTCACAGGTGCAGAAAGGCAAATGCGGTTTAGTGTGTGGGTGGAAGTGTGTCCTCAGGGACAGGGTGTTAGAGAATGAAGAGGGGTGTTAGAGAATGAAGAGGCCTTCAGTGTATGAGGCGTGCCTTGCATGCACTGAAGGAGTGGCAGGTGCTTAAGAAATCGCACGCGCTGTTTCAGGCGTGGCTTGTTTTTTGCAGGTCTGCTAGGCTTTGGTGGCTACTCAGCTGGGTATCTGCCACTGAGGGGTTGGATGGCCCCTGTAATAGCTATCTGGGTGGTCCTGTGGAGTCAGTACTGCCACTTGTGGATTTGGAGACCAGGAAGGATTGTACTGTGGATCTGAGTCTGTGGCTGTCACTCATTGAGCATTTGCTCTGGTGTTGATATGCATTCAGGCAGGGTGGGATTTCCGGTGGAACAAGTGCACTCAGGTAGGGCGGGGTTTCCGATGGTGCCTGCTCTGGTGAGGTGAGGTTTCTGGAGGTAAGTGAGCTCTGTGGGGCGGGGTTTGGGCGTGGGGGCTTGTGCTCCTCTGAGCTCTCCATGGAGGGCTCTCCAGCCGGGGTGTGGGGGATGCACTCCCCGTGTCTGGAGCTTGGCAAGAGGGCATTAGGTGGGGCATGGGTTCCTTGGATGTGCTCAGAGGCGCCTGAGGCTCTGCCTCTGCTGCCTAAGTTCCCACACAATGAGCTTTGTTCAGCTACCTGGTGCTGCCTGCAGGCTTCTCTGATGGGGAGGGAGGCCCAGACAGGGGAAGCGCCCCACTTCATTCCCAGAGAAGTTTGCGCCTGATCTGAATCTACAAGCACTCCTCACTTCTGTGGTCTCCCCTCACCTTCAAAAAGCCCAAAAGTCCAAATCCTAGCTTCGATTGTCTCTCCACTCACCAATTTCAGAGATTCAGGTCCTCTGCCTCTCCAAAATGGTGCACTCTGTTTGCCGCCATCTTGGAAAACCAAGACCTATATATTAACAATACCAGATGACATGCCAACATGGATGGAGGAAATTTCACAGTTCCCACCACTAAATGAAGAGCTACAGGCAATCAGTGGCTGGTGAGAGAGAACTGTTTTTCACCCCTTTCCCCCCCTCCCCCCGGGAAAAGCCTCTTGATCAGTAATCCAGTCACAAGTAGTCAGTCTTGCACATACACATGTACCTATGAGCACCCATGAGCCTCAGTAGATTTTATGTGCATATGTGCCATTGTATATAAAAATACTAATTAAAGAAAAGATGATATTTGAAATGGTGTGAGGGAATATGGAGGAGTTGGAGTAGGGAGAGGGAAAGAAGGAAATCATCATCAATACTCATGTATGAAATTCCCAAAAATTTTAAAAATTAAAAGGAATTCAAGATGAAAGCAGAATAGTGTTACTAGGGATTCAGAAGGCTGGGGTAGATGGAAAAAAGGCAGTTTTTATTTTATCATGTTATACACATGCATGGAAAATTTCAAACTAATCCAATTAATGTAAATGAATGTTTTATTGATTTTAAACATACGCACACACATACATGTAGAGAATTAAGGATGATGACCCATGACTTTAATCCTAGAACCTGAGAGGCAGAGCCCAACAGATCTCTGTCACTTAAAGGTCAACCTCGTCTATATGTGTTCAAGGCTATCCAGGGCCACCTAAAGGGACCATCTCCTTGGTTTGTGGCATGAATCCACTAGTGGTTCTAAACTTGACAAGATCTTGACATCAGTTTTTACAAGGTACTGTTCTTAGGTCATAGTAACTAGACACGGACACATAATGCAAATAGAAACTCTGACAAGATGAGCTACACACAGTGATACAGCTGGACCATTTGATCAAATTTACTCCTTTTCTGGACATCATTTCTCTCATATAACACAAATACTGTACATAAAAATTATGAGGTCAGTTAAAATAATGATTAGCATATCACTGTGGAAAGAAAACCAAAGTGAGATAAATATTGCAATACAAAGTTAGGCTTGGTTCTCTTTTAGAGTATTAACAAAACATTTTCTAAAGAGAAGTGATATAGCTATATTGGTCTATGGTAAAGGGAAATAATAAATCATCAGTTGTTGTCTTCAAGCTCTCCTGCCTACATTTAGTAAACACAACAGGCAAATTTACCAATCTGTGTTTTAATTTACTCATTTAAAGTCTGTGTTTTATTAGATTGTAACATCAGGAAGTTACTTCCCCATAAAGTAGTTTGCAGTAACCCACAAATGTACAAATATTATAGTGCCCTTCATGCCTTTGAGATTTAGTCTACTAGCTTTCAAATGTTCAAAAAATAACTTTTTCCCTGAGGGTTGAAAATACTAGCATTCAAGTAATTTATGTTCTGGAACATCATGGTGACATCACTGTGCTCTCATACATCTGCTCTTTTAACACAGAAAAATGTACTACTCTGCACCATCTTGCCTCTGCCTCTCAAGTGTAAGGATTAAAGACATGCACTGTCACACCATTCTTGGCTTTAGTATTGTCATTACCATCTCTCCAGGCTAAGTATTCTTATCTAGTCTGGAGAGATTTCCCACCCTTGAGGATATCTGGCTGGGCTGTCCTCCCCCAACCCTAGCAACACATGCAAACTAAGAGACAGCATACTTAATTCTAAAATAAAAATGTTCAGAAAAACTTCAGAAGTGTGGCAAGTGCGAATGAGATCAGATACAACTGGCAAAAGAAAGAGCTAAGGAAAGCTGGGCTTCAGTGAGCCTTCCAGGCAGTTTTGCTCTGCCAGGCTATACATGCTTGATCCTCTTGACAATTTTACTTACTGCTGTTTATTATTCCAAATTTTGGATTGTGTAACTGAGTCTCAGAGACGTTATGTAAGTTTTCTCCAAAGCCATATGAGATACAAACTTAGGCATGCACAGCATCCTAAGTTCAGGCTACTTCTTTGTGTCATTGCACACACACACACAAGAAGTCCGATGCTTTCCCAGCAGGCTCTTCATCCCCCAACCCTTTACTTAGTATTTTCAACTGGGTTGAATACTGTTTCATAGTTGCCCGTGGGTTTGTAATACTTCACATTTGATAAAAAAGAAAAATTATGTTCACGGGACATTCATTTGTTTGTTTTTCTTGTAACCGTAAGTGAGAAGGGAAAAGGCTCACATAAAATTAGTAAATTTGATAGCATACAAATGAAGTATTCAGTTTTAGAGTTAGCATCCACCATGTTACCCATGTTATGGCTCCCATGTGTGGTGAGATAATTCATTTTCATGGCATTCTGTGAGGTTAGTCCTATTACCAGTTAATAGTGACAAGTTCAGGATATGGGAGATTAAAAGATTAAAAAAGCCCAACAATTTTTTATATGATCTCCTACTTCTTAAACTCAACAGACTGGCCTTTCACCCCCTACTCATATTCACAACAATATGCTGCATCTTTCTAAGATAATTAGGTAACTCGTATGTTGATAAATAGACCCATGATGATTGGAATGAGAAAATGGGTGTGGGTTAGAAAACACAGGTCAGACAATCATACATACATACGTACATGTATTTAAACAAATACATGTAACTACCATGTTTTTGATCAGCCATTATGATTTAAAGCTTTTCATGTTACTAAAGTGTAGAGGTGATTGTCAACTTGATGGGATTTAGAATCACCTGAAAAATCCACCTTGGCACCTTGGAGGGGGGGGCATTTCTCAATCCTTTAACTTAGAAAGGAAGATGCACCTAAGTGTGGGTAGTCTCACTCCACAGGTGTAGGCCTAGGACTGAATACAAAGAAAAACCCAGCTGAGCACCACTGTCATCTCTCTGTGCATTGTGACTGGGCACTATGGGAGCAGCTGTGTCATGCTTAAGACACCTTTCACTGCCACACTTTACCCGCTATGATGGATTACACCCTCACACTGTGAGTCAAGATAAACCCCTTTTCCAAATATGTTTCATCAGGTATGCAGTCAGAACACAAGAAAAATGACTAAGACACTTAGCTTTTTAAATGTGGCTACCACCAACCTTCAAACAGGGTCCTTAATATTAAGCTTTCCTCATTGGAACCCTCTGTGATGACTATGCCAGACTGAAGTTTATGCCACTTTCTGTCCGTGAGAAAGATAGTCTTTCACTCTTTCCAAGATTCTGTAACTAAAATGCAATGTATTGTCTAAATAAAAATGATGAGTGCATTTCTTTGGGGTCTGAAAAGTCTAATATCAAATCCAAGTGCTGACAGATTTCACTCCTCATCTGGTAAGAACACACATCCAGACTCAGGGATGGTGCTTCTCACTGTCTTCCTGTGGTGATTGGGGTGAATACACGCCCTGGGGCTTCTGTTCTGAGGATATTAGTCCTATTCCTCAAGACTCAGTCTTCATGACCTAATCATCTCCCAAAGGCCCTACTTAATAGCATTGCCCTGGGGGTTACAATTCCATCATGAGTTTCAGGAGCACAAAAGCACTCAGACTGGAGCAACTAGTGTGGCCCAACGGAGACGGGAAGAGTTGCCATGTTCATTTTTCCAGGAAGAGCAGAGGGCACTTTCCCCAACTTGCAGAAATTATTTCTTCCTCTCACACTCCATCTCTCAATGACATCCCTCTTTCATATCTAAGACTCTCTAGAAAGAGCATATTGCGGGTAACTGAAATATTAAAGTGATGCAAACGCAGTGCCAGCAAGAGAGGGAAAGATATTCTTTCCTCCGCTTTCTGCTTTCTCACCGTCAAGCCCACACTAAGGTACGGGGTCTGGACCACGCATAAAGTGGCAAAAGATCAAATCAGTAGAAATGGCAGCGCGAAGCCACAGGGTCTGGAGAGCTGGGTACTCATGAAGGATGTCAGGTAAAAGAAGGATTATTTGTATCCCTTCGCCATGAGCATTTGCACTTAGAATCCCATCGCATCACAAATTGTCCATTAAGACTTTTCAGAGAAGTTTTAAGAGCTTCTTATCTTCACAGTAGATGATGTAGGTATGATCCACACTGAGAGTTTCAATGACCACTGCCTAGCAGTGTCTGGGCAACAGCTCGAAAGAAACACAATTCCAGTACCAATGGTCCTGAATCTAAAAAATAGACACTGGCCTTATTCATCTGGATTATAAGTGACATATATATTATATAATATATATATATAAATAATTATATATATACATGTTACTATCAAATTACCAAATTATAACATATTACTAAAGAGAAGTACAATTTCAAACAAGAGTGGGTTAAGTTGAAGATCCTGGATACATACTCTGTTCCCTCAATATGGAGTACTCCTACTCATTCCTGTGGACTGTGCATCTATCCTTCCCGGATCTCAAGAAAGGTCAGCGTGACCACCTTCAGAAAGTGTCTGGACGCTGCACATTGGCAGCACTTCAGACTGGTTCACAGAAGAGTCCTTTCAGCATGCCATCAACTCTTAGATGCCAAGCAGCCTTTAATTAGCTACTTATTCTAATGACTCCAAATAGAAACCTATCTGTTCATGTGTTCCCTTCTACATAAGTCCTTATACGACAGGACCTAGAGAAACCTCTGTAAGTGTATGACTTCCATGGCTATAACAGAAAAATAAAGGAAAATGCAAGAAGCCACAGGCTAGCTCAAGCGTAACCCAATCTTCAGTCCCCCGTTAATACTGAAATGATTCTAAAGCCGACGCTGCCCCTTACAATTTGAATTAGCTCAGCTTTCCTTTTCTCTCTTTCTTAAGGCCTCTGAAACACATTCAAAGCCAAATGGAGGCAGAGCAGCTTTGTTTCTGTTTTTTTTTTTCTTAACTGAGTCACACAGTGGTTTCTTACAACTGCAGCTTTCTACATAGCTTGTATGAAAATTAGAAGTTCTAAAGATACAGGAAGGAAGTGGGAAAGAGAGGAGGAAAAATGAACTAATAAGCAAAAGAGGACAAGCACCAGCTGCCAGGGCACAGCTCTCGCCTGTTCTGTTGGGTGTGTTAACCAAAGGCCAAGGCAGGCTGAGTTACAACACACCTCGGGAGCAAGCTAGTGGAAAATAACGCACTCCTTTATTGGGAACACTAAAAAAAATACTCAATGATGTATACTTCATGGTATTTAAAGTGTTATTGAAGGCAACTAAGATCGTGAAGTATATGGCTTGAGTAATTCTTTAACCCTTTAAATATTATTATGAATAATAAGCTTCTGCTAATTAAGCATTTGCCCAAAATATAACTGTTGAAGGAGACAGTAGTAGCTCAGTGAAACTAAACTTAATAACCATTGATTTACATGGTTTATTAAATGATAGTAAGGGGCATGACATATGGCTCTTTTTAAAATTGTTTCCACTTTTTAATACAAAATATTTTTCATACAATATATTCTGATTAGTTTCTTCTCCCCACCTGCTTCCAGATCCTCTCCACCAGCCAGCCAGCTCATGCATTTGTCCTTTCCCTCTCTCTTTAGAAAACGAACAAGAAAGCAAGAGTTAAAAAAAGAAAAAACACAAGAAACACATACATACAGAGACACACATACACACAGAGACACACATACACACAGAGACACACATACACACACATAAACACAGAGTCACACATACACACAGAGACACACATACCTGTAAAAAACACAAAATCATAAACCATAATACACACTGGCTATTTTTAAAAAAATTTCCGACCATATACCAACCACTTCTGGGTAGACCACATGTTCAGGAGTACTTGACCCCAGAAGTAGCTAACCAACATATAATGGAGTACACATCCACAGTTTGTGTGTGTGTGTATGAGTGAGTGTACACACACATGTATTTATATTTGGTTACAGGTTTCCCCCCCCCTTTTTTTTTGTATGTTGTTTTATTTTGTTTTCTCAGTCTTGGGAAATTTTGTTGTTGTACTGATTTTTTGGCTTTTATTTTTATTTTTGAGAAAAAACTTAAAGTTGGGTAGGTAAGGATGAGGAGAGGATCTGGAAGGATTTGAGGGAGGGGAAGTATATGACTAAAACATATTTAAATTTAAAACTTGTTTTAAATTAAAAAAAAATGAAACCAAACCAAACCAACAACAAAAGAATTGCCCCATACGCTAAAATATTTTAATGTTTAATCACCAGGTAGTGGCATATTTGAAAAGATTAGAAAGTATGATCTTGTTGGAGGAAGTATGTCACTGAGGGTGGCTTTTGGGATTTCAAAAGCCCACCCCAAGCCCAGAGTCTCTTTCTCATCCTACTGTTCCAGGACCTGCCTGCATGCTTCCATGTTCTCTGCCTTGCTGATAACCAACTAAATCTCTGAAACTGTAAACAAGAACCCAATGAAATGTTTTCTTTCATTAAAAAAAAAAAGCCCAAATAAAGCAAAATGAGATTTAAAAAGAATCTACAGAAATACCATTGAGCTAGTCTTGAGTTGGCTATCCACTGCTGGACATAGGGCCTACTACTAGGCATAGTTTTAAACCCAGCAGGACTCTGTTGGAGAAAGTAAGTTTTGGTTGGCAAAGGGTCGTCAATCGGAGATAGTTTGTGGGTTGGGGCAGGCACGCTATGTCCTCCCCCACAGCTCTGGGACCTGTACGGGCCTTGTGCATGCTGCCGTATACTCTGACTTTCTCACGTCCTCTGCCACATTCATATGTGGGTTAGCCCTGCTGTGTCTGGAAGGCCTTGTTTCCTTGTTACCCTCCGCCCCCTCTGAATCTTGCAGTCATTCTACTTCACTTCCACATGGTTCTCTGAGCCCTGAGGAGAATGATTCAACGGAGACATCCCATTTATGACTGAGTGTTTCCAAGTCTCCCACTCTCTAAAATTGTCCAGTTATGGATCTCAATGCTAGTTCCCATCAATTGCCAGAGGACACTTCTCTGATGACAGCTGAGGGACACACTGATCTACAGGTACAGCAAAAGCTGTTAGGAATCATATTATTGCTATTTTCCTTAGGCGGAATGACGGTTTTTGGTGTTCCTCTAGGCCTGTGGCCTGTCTAGTCTCAAGTTCTTCACCATCCAAACAGTATCAGACATCTCATGGAGTAGGCCTTAAATATAATGAGATAATAGTTAATTATTCCCACAATGTTTGTGCCACTGTTGCACCAACATATCAATACAGGTAGATCACAGGGTTTGTAGCTAGGTTAATAGTTACTCTTCTCGGCTCTCATGCAGAGTATCATGAACACTGGTCAGTAGGAGCAAAGGCTGTGGGTGGGGACCAGTTCAGCTTCTCTGTGTTCAAAGTAAGTGTTGTCTTCAGCAATAAGACCTTACCATAAGTTTGTGGAGAGAAATCAATAACATTGCCTGTAGTGAAAGTTCTTTGGGGGTTTCCCTGGGGCTTCTTGAGCCAACAATTCAATTAGGTGTAATCTATTCCTGGCACTGAAAGTTTCATTTAGTGATGAAAAATGTCTACTTGGGACACTGTCTCCCCTTGTCATTTGGTGACTCCACTTGTATTTCTTTCATATATGAGCTTATCTTAAGAAGCTTTTCCATATGTATTTTTCCATATGACCTCTCAAGTGGTCCTTTGTGTTAGTTGTCCCTTCCTATATTACTTTCCTTATCTTTGTCTTAGTTACTGTTCTATTGCTATAAAGAAACATTATGACCAAGACAACAACAACAAGACAAGAAAAGCCATTTACCTGGGGCTTGTTTATAGTTTTAAAGTGTTTCCTGATCATTACGGCAGGAAGCAGACAGACATGGCACTACGGAGAGCTTTCCATCCTGATCCAGAGTCAGGGTTTTTGAAATCTCAAAGCCCACTCTAAGTAGCACACTTCCTCCAAAAGTGTCATACCTCCTCATCCTTCCCAAAGAGTTCTACTCTGTGGTGACTAAGCATTCAAAACTACGTACCCGTGGTGGCCTTCTCATTCAAACCCCCACACCGCCCACTTCCTTTCACTTCCCTTTCATATTCAACCCTGTTCTAGTCCCTCACCTTGGTTCTCCCTAACTGTCAGTTCAATTTTCCCTTCCTTAGGAGATCATCCCTTCCCCCTAGTTCTTTATTCTATACATAACGTATATGGCCTTAGCATGCCTATTGGAAAACCTAAAAGTCATCCAGATATAAGAAAGTACATATCATATTTTTGGGGGTGTCTGGGCTGTTTCACTCAAGATGTTATTATTTTTTAATTTAACTATTTACCTGCAGATTTCATGATTTTTAAAAAATATTTTTAACAGTTGAATTAAACTCCATTGTGTCAACATACCATATTTTCATTATGCATTTGTCTGTTGACAGACATTTAGATTTTTTTTCAGTTTATGGCTATTTTTCAATAGAGCAGTAATGAAGTGCATGAGCAAGTGTTTTTGTAGTGGGATATAGGGTCCTTTAGCTAAGAGTTGTATAGCTGGATCTTCAGGTGAGTCTACTCTCAGATTCCTGATGTCATTGCAACACTGATTTCCATAGTGGCTGTGCAAGTTTGCACTCATGCCAGCAAAGAATGAATGTTTCTTTATCCCCACATATTCTCCAGCATGGCCTGTCACTTACTTTATTGATCTCTTCCATTATAGGTGGTTTAAGAAGGAATCTCAAATTAGTTTTGATTTGCATCTCCCTGATGACTAAGTTGAGTATTTCTTTAAGTGCTTCTCAGCCGTTTGTATTTTATCATTTAAGAGATCTCCGTTTAGTTCTGCATCCCATTCTTAAACTGAGTTATTTGTTTTTGTGATATCCAGTGTTTAGTGCTATATATATATATATATATTTATATTAACCCACTCTTGTTTGTGGAATTGGTAAAGATATGTAACCCTCAGTTTTGCCCAAAGGATAACATCCTTTGGCATAGAGGAACTTTTCAGTTTCTTGGGTCCCATATAGTGGTTATCTTTCTCATAGCCTGTGTTCTCAGTGTCCTGTTCAGAATGTTGTTTTTTTTCAGTTCTAATGAATTCAAGACTATTCTCCAGTGTCATTTCTATCATCTTCAATTCAAGGTATCTGACCTTAAGTTGAGATCCTTAGTCCATCTGAAATTGAGTTTTGTGCAAGGTGATACCATGTTGTTAAATATATAATATTTATATATAGAGAGAATATTAATTTGTATTTTATAAATTAATAAAAAATTTTATTTTATAAAAAAATTGACACACTTCTGGAATTCAATATGATAGAGAAACAGGAGAGGAACATTCTGCCTACTGTGATTTCACTCTGGACACATCAGTATCAATTTATGTTCATTATTAAACATGCTCCTCTTTTACTTGGGTTTTGCTCATAAATCCTTTTGAAGATAAATAATATTTAGCAAACCATATATTTATTTTTCTTTCTGCCTGACTTTACATAAACAATATCCAAAACAAAGATGAAAATGGGAAATTTAAAATATCTATTCACTGTAAAATATGATATGGCTTTTTCAAGCCCCTTTTATGTATTTGGTGTCATGTTCATAAGTTATAGAAAAGTTTGCTTGTTGAAGAAAGGCAAAAGTAGGTTGTGATAATTTACACATTAATATTAATCATATATTTTGTGCAGATTTCTTAGGAAAAGATAAGCATAATGGAACCACACTGTTCAATATGTGGAAATGTTCCACATTTTTAATTCTTGTATCTTTAATTTAGTAACACACCAACTAATTATTACAATTTTATGGTATATATTCTGGTGAAATTATCTCTTCAGTGTAATGAGTATTTTTTTCTTCAAAGCTAATTAAATTTCTAAACATATGCTTGCTTCTGAAAACACCAAGTAGTAGAAGGGTGTGTCTTTTCACAGTGACATAGGCCCTCTGTCTCCACTCAGGTAGAAGTATTCCTATCTCTTGTTGTTGGGGATAAATTCCTATCATGCCATTCAAATGTTCTCCAAATAGCAACTACTTTTCATACCCACACAGACTGCATGCACACTCCCTCAGATTAAATTTAACAGTGCCCAGCATTGCATTTATATTTAAAAATTCTTTTGCCCATGCTTTTAAAATGTACAACTTAATTTATAATACAAAGTTCTCTGTTATTACTAATGCTGTGTCTTTTAAACTTTTAAATTCTCTGTCTTGATAAGATGCTAAGTAAACTTTATTTTCCATTTTTTACTTATTAAGTGCCCTGAATATTACTAAAATGTAATTGTTTCACAGCTGATTGTTTACTTTTTCATACAAAAGCTTTCTCAAAAGAGCATCACCAAAAAAAGGATACTGGCAGTGCAATGGCATTAATTAAAATTTCAGGAGATAAGGTAGAGTGACATAATAAATTTCACAAGAAAACAAGAAGGGGGATAGATGTGTGGAGAAAGCTGCTGCATGAGCAAACAGGAAAGCTACGTTACTGCAGGCCAATGCAACAGGGCGTATAAATCGGGAAGCCAATGCCGATATTATATGCTAGCCAACTGCATAGAATTAGAATTAATTCTTTACCTTTTGGTAAGATTCCAAAAGGAAACAAGTAAGTCTTCATAATTGTTTCTTGAATAAAAGTAGTAATTAAAATCAAAACTTTGTACAACATTTTGTTAAACAGAAACAACTGCCTTATCAACGCCTGCACAAATACGGTGTTTTGTTTGTTTTCTAAGAGAGAAGTCATTAATTTGCCTTTCTTTCCTTCTTTCTTTCTTCTTTCTTTCTTTCTTCCTTCCTTTCTTCCTTGAACAGTGTCCTACATATGTTCCCCTTATTTTCTGGTAGCATTTAATGAAGCATTATAATTGGGAATAAGAAGGACATACAGGAAAATATAACATGCTGTAACTATTTAAATATATCACACTTTCCACATATTTTACTTGAAGGAAAATATGTGGAAAGTGTGATATACTTCTCTGGTTTATCCATTTTCTGTCTTTTATCATTGCCAGGAGCATAAATTATCAATCTGTGACAATTTTAGTTTTTAATACCATGCATGTCAGAAAGAAAAAAAGTGTACAATAGACAAAATATTATGGAAAGTACTTAGAAATATGTGAAGTATCACATTTAAAGACACTTTCTAGATAACCCTGTATCCTTATTTTTATCTATGAAAGAAAAAGAGGTGAGCAGATACAATCACAGTTATGTTGAAATGAGAGGTTTTGTAATGAGTATAACCAGCCTTAAAATTGAGCTCCTGTTTCTACCAAAGCAAAGGAACTTAATGGAAATAACGAGCATAAGAATGGCAAGGCGGTAGAGCAAATGGTTAGCAGAGGGCACCGTGCCCTGAGTCAGGCTCCCTGAAGCCCTCGGTACCCGAATAGGCTGAACGACATACATGGTCAACTGACTGCACAGGGAAGGGACAGAATACTATTCCCGGTTTGAGATTAGCATTTTGAAAAGAACAGTGGTAGTGATGTGGGCAGAACACAGTGGATAATGTGCCATGGAAATAGTGAAAAGCAGAGAAGAATCCACAGAATAAAACACACACAGTCTTCAAGGTTTCTGAAAGGTTGACTGATATATATATTGGAGAAAATTCACTGCTCCCAAGTTTCCTTTACATTGCCTGGCATTATCTCACCTTTATAGAACATGACAATTTTAATAACAAGTCTTTCGGTGCTACTACTCTCACAATAAGACCATTGATTTTTTTTTTTCCTTTTCTTTGTACAGCTTCGCAGTCATGAAAACACACCTGTTTTAGTCTTCTTTCCATTAGGTCTTCCAGCATAACTTAAAATTTTCTATACAGAAGAGCTGGTGCATACCTTATTAAATTTGTTCCATTTTGGAAGACTTTTTACATTTTGTATGGTTGATTTAAACTCTTAATGTTATACTATTATTTATCATGTATACTGTAAATTGAGGAACTATAAAGAGTTTAAAAACTATATTCTGAACATTTTATCAGTAGGTTACTTACATTCTATGGAAATAATCATGTCACCTTTAATGAATGAACTTAATTGATGGTTATATAACTATTGTGAATACTTAATTTGCCTTGACTTGTACTACTTTGCCTGGGATTTCTGAAACAAGGTTAATTACAAGAGGTTATTCTAAACAAGCTTACCTGGTTAACTTTAAAGGTTGTATATGTCTCTCTTCTTACATGTCTACACAATTTTTTCAAGGTCTGATCATTTATTTGTTACTCTTAAAGACTTATTTTTGACTGGACTCAGAAGTAGAAGCTCTCGGAAAGGACAGCCTACGTCTCTTGGCAATCTGTTCCTTGTATTTTTTCTTTGGCTTCCTTCATTCTCTTAGCCACAAGTTTAATATGTTCTGCAGCTTCTTTCTTATTTTTCTTAGCTCGGTGTTTTTCTTTAGAGCAATATGTTGACATTTGTGTTGTAGGACATGTGGAGTAACAGATATTGAATCCACAGTGCTTTAGTTCTGGGCTTCTTACATTCTCTGCTTAAAGGCTCTCTGAGAACATATTGGCAGACATCATTTTCTTTGGGGAGATTTAAAGCTTTTAGATTTTGCCAGGTTTTTTTGGTCCTAACCAGTCAGGCACAGTAGTATGGCAGTCTAGGAATATCCTTCTCTAGATTTTTTTTACAATAACCAAATTGAGAGCACTGAAATTGGCAGCCACAACTCACCTCAAATGGACTGCTTTCTTTCTCAAATTCTTCTTGTTCTGTAACAACCTCCCCTCCCATATTCAACAGCAGGAGCTCTCTGCCATGGGTTAAGATGCCTTGCTTCCTAGGAAAACTTTGTCTTTTCCTCCACTGATTCTGACCACACAATCCTTCCACTCTTTACCCAAAACATCAACAACTACTTCTGAGGACATTCACCTCCACAAAAAGTGGGAAGCATGCATTTGCCTTCCGTTGTAATTAGTGTCTGAAATTTGGTAGAAAAGGAGATCCTCAGCTTCATTGTGACACAAATTCTGGCCTCAGAGACACCATAGAAAGGAGCTTAGAGCATTTTCTTCTGTTATCAATTGATGTCAGTTTTGTGCGATATTTGCATTCTTTCTGATTTCTAACTCTTTAAAAGTAATCTACCTGAAAATGTATGGAGATTTTAAAAAAACTGATAACATAGCAAACATTTATGCAACTACTACCCAAGTTAAAGAAACAATGAGTTTTGTTTTTTAAAATTTGTAGGTTTGATTCTTCAATCATATTATCTTTGTTCACACACACACACACACACATACCCTAAGTAAATAAAAAAAGATGAAGGCTAGGGTCTTTGCTGTTGCTATGTCTAAGAAGAAGTTGATGGCTTGCTGAATATTTTTTTGATATTGCAACAAATGCGTAAGCTGAAAAAGAAAAATGTAAAGAAAGTTGATTAAGACTTTCTACTGTTGAAAATCTACAACAATGAGAGAGAAAAGGTGTCAATTAAAAGAAGCATTTGTAGATCTTATATTTGATAAAGGATTTGCCTTTAGACCTAATAAAGAAATTTTAAAACTCAGTAATTTGGTGGTAAACATTAGACTAAAAACAATATGAGGGGCAAAGGATTAGGAAAGTTAACCCTTAGGAAAATGGAAATGATACCTACCATGTACACTGCCACACACCTATTTGAAAAGGTGTTATTCTTTGAATGCCATATGACTACTGGCAAGGATGTGGACCAATTAGAATTTCCATACATGGCTGGTATGCCTGCGACATGAACTCATGGCATTGTAAAATAATTTGAAAGTGTCTTGTGAATTTAAAAAATACAGTTATAAAAACCTGTAGTTCTACTTCCAAGTGTTTTCTTAAATAGAATAAAAATTTGTGCTCACACAAAAACTATATATGAATATTTATAGTGGCTTTTATAGTTGTCCCAAACTGGAAACGATCCAAGTGCTTGAATTGAGTGCTTGTTAAACATACTCTGGCATGTTTCTCCAGAAGAATAATGCCAGAATAAAAAGAAACAAACAACAGCTAGAACAGGACAGCATGGGGGAACCTCAAAGATTCACCGGACGTTGGAGGAGTCACGGCATAAATAATAAATCCTGTGTGGTTTTGTTAGTATAATATTGTGAGAAAGTTAATGGGTATGAATGTAGGACTTGTCAGTTGTTACTCTATGAGAAAGAAAAAGCTGGCTGAATTATATTAGCACTGATGTGTGCTTGGCATAGGGGAGGCTTGAGAGACTTATTCTACAACTTGGTTATGAGGATACTGAGAGTTTGGTAGGCTGCTGTCAAACAATTCAACAAAGATGGTGGATTTATTCATTAGTAAGAAATAAACAAGAGACAACTTCTGATTTTAGCATACCATAAAAGTGTTTGCATAATTATCTTGAATTTGTTGTTCTCATATGATGAGTTTTCTCTCCTTGTGTACCAGTATCCATGCTATCTATTCATCTTGAAGTTCTTGCTTTATCTCCATCCCTTTGTCTTCCCTCAGACCTATGCTGATCGCCGCTATTGCTGTCTCCTTTCACCCCTTTGCATCTATTTCATTTGAGTTACTCACAGCCAGGGTTGCATTTTAACTTCTAGTTTCTTAGCATATATGATTGAAAAAATCCAGCCCAATTTTCAGTCATTTTTAAAGTATTGTCTTGTATGTGTAACCTTATATGCTCAGCCATGAAGTTGACCAATGTCTTTAAATGACTCTAATACAAAATTTGGAATTTATATTTCTGTTGTCTTTAGAAACTTTCCACTCTTCCCTATGTATTTTCAGACTAACAAAACTGCTGGTTATTTGTTTGCCTGCCTGACACAAATTAGAAACATTTGCAAAGAAGAAACTCCAAATGAAGAATTATGTCCATCAGATTGGCCTATCTGTGGGCATATCTGTAGGATATTTTTTTGATTGATGATTGGTGTAGGAGGTCCCAAGCCACTGTAGACAGTGCCTGCCCTGGAAAAAAATGGTGCTGGCAGGTATGAGAAAGAAGATGAGTGAGCCATGGAGAGTAAGCAGTAAGCAACTTTCCTCTAAGATTCCTGCCTCTACTTCTGCTTGAGTTCCTGCCCTGGCTGCCCTCAGTGATGGACTGTATGAATAGGCCATGGAAGCCAAATAAATCCTTTCTTCCCCCAGGTTGGGTTTAGTTTCAACCACCTCAACAGAAACCTAAGTAGGACAGCTATTTTTTTTTCTATATAAGATATCTTGGCTAGTTTCTATTAAAAAATATGAGGGCTGATTGGAGCCCACCTGGGGAGCGTTCATTCTCTCAAAATACACAGCGTCTGAATCACAGGGCTGTTGTCTGTTCATCAATGCCCCCTGGGCTTTATTCCATACTTATTTTCAGTTTTCATAACAATAATTTTGTTAAAAGTTGTGGAAATATTACATCATAGTTATGACTGCAAATCTGTAGAAATTTTATCTCCTTTGAAGTTAAAGCTTTAAGTCAGCCTCTCATGTTTTCCACAGAACACATTATGCTTAAGCCCTTGAACGTTGCTCATTTCCAGTCTTTACCTTTCTAAACTCCTCTAAATGCACATGTATAGGTCAGTTACTAATGCTATTGCCAGCCTTTTCTCTCAGCATGTATCTGCTCATCTCCTTTTCCCCTTGGGTTCCTCAGCTCCTTCTTCAGAAGCCAGTATCTGTCTTTCTGTGGGCCCAGACTGTGTCCCTCCTTCACTGGAACTCTTGGTTTCTAACCTTAACTAGAATGTCTTTAGTTCTAGCAAAACTTTGGAGGTCTGTTTTGAAGACAATGTGTGGTCTTCTTACATAGTGATTTATATAACTTCTTTTGAACATTTTCGTTGTCTCATAATTTTATCAATTTCATTTTTTTAAATTTAAATAACACTCCCAAGGTTTGCTGTCTTGTGGTGAATTATCTCAGATACTCTGGAATTTTTGTGTGTCAACTCCTTCTCGTTAATATTTTCATTATTTATTTATAAGTAATTCCATTCCTATAGAATTACAAAAGTGCCTTTGATGAATTGTTTATTTCTCTGGTCTAGAGACAAATTAAATTACTGGAATTTTCCCCACTATTGAGGCAGTATAAACTTAGAATCTACACCTGCTCATGCTGGAAAGTTGAAACTTCTGTTTCCTGTGGAAAACTTGTTTGTTTCCTCTTCTATTCTGAGCTTTAGACTGTAAAAATAATTTTTAATTAAAATGAAAAATCCTCATTGTGGCCTGTTTCCTGGGTGACCTGTTTGGCGTTTCTCACTGAAGGGGCAGTCTCTATGACCCTGCTTATCCGGTCTAGCCCCTTCACTTACAGTGTGAGGCCATGCCTCCTGCTTCAGTCGTGGGACCACAGAATTATTTGGTCCTATGGCCAGGCCCACTATCTTCTTAAGTTAACAAGTCTTGAGAGAACGTACATCTGTGTTTTTGAAATCTATTTAGGTTTTGGTATCAAAACACACATGCATTTAACTGTAGTTTATCATTTCTATGTGTTTATAATAAAAGGAGCTCTTAGTGATCCAATATGCAAAATTCCAAAGCGAAAAGAATTTAAAAGGCAAAATAAAACAACTGATAAATGATAATGAAAATGTGAGACATATACACAATAGAATTCTATTCAGCTCTGAAGAAAAATGAAATTTGCAGGTAAATGGAGGCAATCAGAACTTAACTGTAGTGAGTAGAATAACCCAGGTCTAGAAGGACAAATAAGACCTGTTCTCTCATTGGATCCTAGCTCCAAATCATTAGATTTAAGTGTATGACCTAATATAACCACAGACTCCAGGAAAACGGAAAGGGAGCATGAGGAACTCTGGGAGGAAAAGCTCTTTAGAGGGAGATAGGAGAATGCAGGCGCTATGAAGGGGGAATCAGAAAAGCAGGGAGGGGAGTAGAACTGGAGAGCAAAGATAACAGGAGGAGAGGGAGGCAGAAGAGGCAAATTGTTGTAAGGATGTTTAAAAATCTGAAGAGGGACATATTATTTTATAAGCTTCTAAAATACATTGTGAATGAGTGTGTATGTGTGTGTGTGTGTATTTGTATGTGGTTTAAATGGAATGAACATCATGAAATGATAATACTGTTTCCAAGAACCTCAGGCTATCTAACAAAATAAAGTATGAAGTATAGGAAGCCTCCTTTCTAGTTGTTGGTTAAGAAAATTCAAGGACTCTGACAACTTAGGCTATTGTCACTGCCATTGGTTGTCTCCCATAAGTTGAAAGTAAGTCCCTTTTCTGAAGAAACCATGTGTTTTGGACTTAGGACTTCGAAGAATAGAGCTGGCATGAAACTGAAAATCTCCTCCTTGAGGACTAGCTCTCTTATCACTGGAAGGCACAATGAATGTTAACAAAGGAGAAAATCAATGAAATGTATTACCTGGCCATAAGGCCTATGAGCTACAATTGTTATTGACCTGACAAGTTGTCCACAATGGTACAATTTTGGCACTTTTGTCTTAGGGATAACCAACAGCTGTTGAATAAGACTCATGGCCTGCTCAGTAGGTGAGAATTAATGGCTGGTACTATAAACTTAGCCAACTACCCATGGCTGGAGGGTCATAGACACTAAAGGAGAACTCATTACTCCCATTTTCCCAAACTAATGTAATTTCTAACTGTGCTTTAGATGCTTATTCTTATATTCACACAAAAGTGTAGATTTCACATATTACCAACAGAAGCTTCTTATTGTAGCGGATAGAAATTCATACCTGGTTAAGGCATGTAAGTGACTATGGGGCTCCCATCCCCAATTGGCACATGTACAACACAGTTGCTACACTGGAGGCTCCAGAAACATCATGGAAGAAGGTGCCGAAAAGTCTAAGAACCAGAGGACTGAGATAGAAGCTGCATTCGTGGGATGTCAACAATGTGGTCGCCAAAACAAGATCTGCATAACGACTCCGCCACTGACATTCCAATATCAGTGAGGGTCCCACCCCTAGGCAATTAGTGGCTGTTGAGAACCAGTGCTCTTGAGTGACTAAATCCATCATAGGTTATCCAATCAGTCAGCAAGGCAGCTCTAAACACATGTTTATATGAGCAACACTAAAGGGACTCAATAGGCCTCCTGTGTGTATGTGTGTGATGTGTATTTAATACATAATTAAGGAACACGTTATAAATTTGAGAAAGACTGAAGAGACATGGGAAAATTTGCAAGAGAGAGACAGGAGGGAATGATGTAAATATAATATTCATATATGAAATTCTCAAAAATTAAATTAAAGAATAACGATAAATAAAATCAACCTTTTTTTAAACATTAGAAAGCATTTGGGATGGCTTGGTTGTAGGTCTTAATATCAGCTTTGATACATTGTTAGTTAGAGTCTTTCAGAGGCCCTCTGTGGTAGGCTACTGTCCTGTTGCTTGTTTTTTCCTACATTCAATGTCCATCCTGATTGTCCATCTAAGCGAGGATTGATCATCCCACTCTGGGGCCTCCTTCTTGCTTATCTTCTCTAGGTGTATGGATTTCAGCATGTCCATCCTATCCTATAGGTCTATATAAGTGAGTATATACCAAGTGTTTCTTTCTGCTTTTGGGATATCTCACTCAGGATGATCGTTTCCAGGTCCCACCATATGCTTGCGAATTTCATGATTTTCTCCTTTTTAATTGCTGAGTAGTATTCCATTGTGTAAAAGTACCACAATTTCTGTATCCATTCCTCAACTGAGGGACATCTGGGTTGTTTCCAGGTTCTGGCTATTACAAATAAAGCTGCTACGAACATGGTTGAGCAAATGTCCTTGTTGTGTACTTGACCATCTTTTGGATATATGCCTAAGAGTGGTATAGCTGGGTCTTGAGGAATCACTATTCCTAATTGTCTAAGAAAGCACCAAATTGATTTCCAGAGTGGCTGTACCAGTTTGCAATCCCACCAGCAATGGAGGAGAGTTCCCCTTTCTCCACAACCTCTCCAGCATGTGTTGTTATTTGAGTTTTTGATCTTAGCCATTCTGACAGATGTAAGGTGAAATCTCAGGGTCATTTTGATTTGCATCTCCCTGATGGCTAAGGACACTGAACATTTCTTTAAATGGCAGGGAATCATATGAAAAAAAAGGGGGAGTTAGTAAGATTTGGCGAGGATAAGAGCTCCACAAGGACCAAATAGATCAGGGCACAGGGATCTTCTATGAGACTGTTTCTCCAACCAAGGACCATGTATGGATACAAACTATAACCCCTGCTCAGATGTGGCCCGTGGTAGCTCAATACCCAACTGGTAAGGGGAACAGGGACTATTTTGGTCATGAACTCAATGGATGGCTTGTCAACCGTCCCTCTCACCATCCCTCACCCCCCCTCCCCCGAGGGAGGAGCAGCCTAACTATATCCCAGAAGAGGACATTGCAGCCAGCCCTGAATAGACATGATAAGCTAGGGTCAGATGGAAGTGGGGGAGGTCCTCCCCTATCAGTGGACTTGGAGGGGGTCAGGGAGAAGATGAGGGAGGCATGGGGAGAGTGGGAGGGAATGAGGGAGGAGGCTACAGCTGGGATACAAAGTATATCCTGTGATTAATATAAAAATAAATAAATTACTTATAAAAAAAGAAAGCATTTGGGAGAATATGAAATGCTTCTCTGTGACTAGAACTTAGAGTTAATCATAGAGGGAGAATGGCAGAAAGTAAGCTGAGTGAGAATCAGGTCCTGAAAGAGCCTCATATCCTTACACCCTGTACTCAGGGTTAGGATTGCTATGTCAAATGGGTGGGAACAGGAAGAAAGATATTCTAAACATGAAAATAACAAGAGCAGAGTTGTAGCTTAAAAACTGTTGTTTGCTTTGGGAAGTCACAGTTTATTATAATTACCCTCAATGAAGACAGAGGCTCTACTACTTCTTTTTTAAAAGGTTACATGTAGGAGAACTTTCCAGGACCTGTACATTCTGTTCAGATTTATCTACTGACTGATTTGCAGCTTGTATCACGAGTACCAAACTTAAAGCTATCAGCCAGGCATGATGACACAAACCTTTAAGCCCAGCACTTTAAAGGCAGAGGAAGGTGAATCTCTGTGAATTCGAGGCCAGCATGATCACTGTATTGAGTCCCAGGCCAGCCAAGGTTATGTAGTAATACCATTAAAAAAAACTTAAAAAAGCAAATAAAAACAAAACAAATAAAATAAAGCTATCTCTTGTGGGGAGTGTAAAACAGAAATCCAACATAAGTTATAAACCCAGGAGCCAAGTTGAGGTACACAATGAAGACTGGAGAATTGTGGACCTGCCTTTCAAGGCAATGTCCACAGAGCAGGGTAGTCTTCAGTGTTTTACCAAGGGAACACAGAGATCCTCAGGCAGAACTTGCAGCAGCTCTGGCCCATGTCTGTATCTCTTTAAGGTTGTGCTGGAATGCCTGCCTGTACTTGGTGTTTAATTTGACACAGGCATCTGGCGACAGTTCTCTGTGGCTCAGGTGAAGGGCCCCTGAGTTACAGAAGTCAGAGGTGGGCCATTTCTATGAAACCTTCCCTTTTTGACTCCCACCCACGCTGCTCTGCCCTTTCCACAAACTCGTGTTATATATTCCTTGGCATTTGTTTTCTAATTATTAAAAAATAACACTGTTAATGAGTACAGTTTATTGGGTTTTTTTTACTAGGTTTCATGGGATACTGTGCTTGTTCTCTGTGTGCACCAACACAGTATGAACTTGGTTTCATTTATTTTTAACAACTGCTTCATGAGATTAAGCAAGTTTTTGAGGTTAAGAAATTTTATAGATGAAGCAACAGAAGTTCATGAATAATTTGCCCAAGATTTTCCATTTTATTTATTCATCAACAAGCATTTGTATAGCACCTATATTTCAGGCTCTCAATTTAAATGCATGGCATATATATGTATATATATATACTCATATATACACATATATGTATATGAAAAAATTTGATCCCCACCAAGTTTATGGAGGTAGGCACTATGATCTCCATGTTTTAGGTCCCACATCTATGAAGAATCCGCATGGCAAAAACAGTAAGTAACTTTTCTAAGTTCATATATGGATTTAGTAACCTGTTAAAGGTCATTCGTGCAGTTAGTAAGCCACACCAGACTCCCAAATCCCATACTCAAACCACTTTTATTTATTTTGTCCTTTGTAACCCTAAACTATTCTAAGACTATACCCTCACCCTGCCTTACATTAGAGATGCCACAGTGCCCAATGTGTGCTGGATATATACAGAAATTACATTGATATATGAGATGTGTATTAATAATAGGGTCTCCAAGCCATGTTGATTATTCATTATTCAAGTAACAAGATCGGCCTAGATGTCCATAAATAACTAATGGACAAGGAAAAGAGGGGTGAGAGGGGAAAGAAATGGAGGGGAGAAAAGAATTTTGAGCTAAAAGAGCAAAGTGATGTTGCTGGCAGGAGAATTGATGGAGCCTGTCAGATGTGTTCAGTGAAATAAGGTACACGCACAAAAGCAAATATCTTGATTTTTGTCTACATGAAAGTTACTGTAGAAAAAAATGAACACGAAGGAAAAATATTCGAGGTGTAGAAGAAGAATGGGAAGCAGAAAGAGGAGCAGAAAGGGTAATAAGAAAGAATATAACCAAAAACATATTGTGTGAAAGTATTACAATGAACTCTCATTATTTTTACAATTAATATGTACTAATAAAAGAGAAAAATAAAATCAGATTCATGCTCTAGAATTTATAAAATCAGAATTTATAAATAATATGTACTTGGCTGCTATTAATTTTAATTCAGCTGATGGTTCTTTTGTTGGATATGGTCATATATATATATATATATATCCGTCCTCAGTTTTCTGGAGTGGACTCTAGACCAAGGATGCTGTTGTAATCTACATTGTAAACATTAAGTCAGTAATTCTCAGCCTGTGGGTTTTTATTCACTTGGAGTTGAAGAACCTTTCAAAGGTTTCATCTAAGAAAACTGTGATTCAAAACAGTAACACAATTACAGTTATGAAGTAGCAACAAAAATAATTTTATGGTTGGAGGTCACCACAATATGAGTAACTGTATTAAAGTATTGCAGCTTTAGGAAGGTTGAGAACCACTGATTTAAATGTAGGAATACTTGCAGGTCATAAAAATCTAAAAAATAAAACAAACAATTTCCCAAGAGAAGACAAAATAGTGATGTTGCAATATCAAACATCATTTCAAAACTGAATGCATCTTTCCAGATTCCAAAAATACCAGTTTCCAGGTTTATTGTTTTTCAGAGTAAAGAACAATGCCATGCCTGCTTATACATAGTGAAACATATGATTCACTTGGCTCCTGAGGAGTTGGCACCGTTGCCAGAAAATTATTTTTAAATTTCTTCTTCTCTCATGCAATACATTTCAACCATGGACTCCCACCTCCTCCCAATCCTTGCTCATCTTCCCTCATATTTATATTTACTGTGACACAGTGACTCTAATGAGATGCATGTGCCATGTCTTGTCTCTTCTTAAACTCTGAACTGTTTCAGGGTCTTTGTTTCGCCAATTGATGTGCCCCCCAGGAGTAATATTTCTTTGAAATATGTCTTTTGTGATAAAGATCAGTTTAAGCACACAGAAATGTCTCTTAAGGATTAATAAATAGGCTTTGCATAAGAGTTTCAGACTCCTAATAGGACTGAGGACAAACATAATACTCCACAGATCAGGGGCCTTTGCGCCTTATCTAAATAAAGCTTCTTATTGCTTTTGATTTTGCATGGGAAGTGCTGAGCCACCTTCTCAAGAATTTCTCTGGTCCCAGCTGGATGGCATCAGGAGGTGGTGCATGCTGGGCATTGCTGCTTTTCATTTCTCTGCTTTAAAATCTATTAAGCTTAGTGTTAATGGAATGGACATATTTTAGGATAGAGGTTGGCAAAAGGCATGGGTAATAAAAAAGAATATCTTTATATCCCCTGTAGCTATCATTTGACTATAATGTGTGTCTCAGTGAAGACACTAGATTTTTTGATTTTTTTTTTTTTTTTTTGGCTTGGCAAACTCAAGGCAGGACCCAGAATCAGGTGTTTAGGAATTCATTCTCATGTTCTATTATTTACCTAGTGGTGTCTTTGACTTCAAGAATGGTAAGGCACAGATACTCACAAGGTGGGATTCGGCTCTACTTTCATGCTTGTTGCTGTGATAAAATACAACAAAAAACAACGTAGGAGATAAAGGAGTTTATTTCAGACTAGAGCTCATCACTGTGAAGAAGTGAAAGCAGGAATCTCAAGCAGCAAGTCATACCACACCCACAGTGGAAAGCAGAGAGCAGTGAGCACACATGCTTACTTGGTTGTGTGCTGTGCTCAGCTCTGATTTTCCTCTTTCATACAGTTCAACTCCTGGTGCCTAGGGAGTGTGCAGTCTACAGTGGACTGAACCTTCCCACATCAACTAACTTAGGTTCATCTTTCCCCAGAGACAGGCTTACATGGCATCCATTGCAGAAAATCCCTCATTGAGACTCTCTTTTCCAGGTGATTGTAAGTTATATCAAGTTAGAAATTAAAGCTAATCAGTAGAAGTTTCTAAATCACTGCACTGAGAACAGCATGAGAGCCAGAGACTTAATAACTAACAATGAGATTCCAGAAGTCCGAAAGCCATGCGAGGGTAGTGGGGGTAAGAATTCAGAATTCATAGAGGCCAGAGAATAGTGACAATCTTTGTTTCTTGGAAGTCTATGGCTAAGTAACTCCTGAAAGATGTCCCAGTCAACTGTAAGGAGGACTTCATATACTCCTCCATTGTGGCTTAGGAGAAAACTAGTGGATGACATGGTTTATTAAAGCAGGCTTCAGAAGTTGGCCTCTAGACATGCATTACCATGTCCCTCCAATGTTACTGGTATTTGCATAATGGAGTCATTGCTGATTTCATTTCCTTTGGAATTAGCAAAACCCAGAAATGACTTTAGGCTGCAAGTAGAGTTCTGTCTGGCAGTGAGCAGGATAAACTCTATGGCATTATTGCTCAGTTGAGGCAATAAATACAATCTAATTACTAAGCAAACATGGAAATTAGAAAAGGGCAAAGTACTCTGGATTTTGTAACTTTTTAGTTTTATAATAATGGTGGTGGTGATAAAAGCCAGCATTTATTGAGCATTTACTAAGTTAGCTCTCTCCTAAGAGCTTTACATGCATTAATTTACTTAGTCCTAAAAACAGTCCTACAAAGCAAAACTCTTATATCTTCCAGCTTACAAATGAGTGTGACTGACAGTGGGAAAATAGGAGGAACAAGTTCTGGTCATACAGAAAGTGTTGGAGCCACGGGTCAAATATATTCTGAGTTCTTTTTCTTTTTGACAATTACATTCATGTCACCTTCCACTCTTGCTGACTCCCTTCTTCCTAACTAGCCTACCTTCTGTTCCCATGAGGTAAATGTGTGTATGTGTGTCCACACACACAATGGTGTTACACATGTAGCCACATTGGCTATTTATTTGTGATTGTGATGACCATAACTTGCCAGGAAGACAGTATTTCATAATGTCTCTGTCTATCCTCCAGTTCTTATGATTTTTCTGGCCCCTCTTCCATGATGTTCTTTGGGCCTTGGAGGGTAGGTAATGCAGAAGTTTCATTTAGGTGTGAGCCACAATCTGTTCCCAACACTTTGACCATTTGACCATCTAAAGTGTGCATTACACATTTTGCAAAGGTAGGCTTCTCTGACCCCCACTTAGAGTATCAGTGGGCTATTGATAGAAACATACGTTTAGGAGGAAATTTGACAAAGGGCTGTTTAGCAAACCATCAGTAATACATTTTTTTAAATTTATTTATTTTTATCTCAATCACAGGTTAGGTACTTTGAATCCCAGGCTTAGCCCCCTCCCTCAGTCCCTCCTACCCTCCCACTCCCTCCCTCATCTCCCTCCTCCCCGCGGCCCCCTCCAAGTCCACCAACAAGGGAGGACCTCCTTCCCTTCCATCCAACCCCAGCTTATCCTGACTCCTCAGGGCTGGCTGCAATGTCCTCCCCTGGGTTCTAGCCAGTCTGTCACTCCCCGGCTTGTATGGGGGAGGGTCAAAGAGTCAGCCATCAAGATCATGACTGAAACAGTCCCTGTTTCCCTCACTAGGGTCTTCAGTCCGACACCGAGCTATCATGGGCCCCATCTGTGCAGGGGTTCCAGGCCACATCCACACATGGTCCTTGATTGTAGAAACCGTCTCATACAAGACCCCTGTGCATTTTTTTTTTATGGTCTGTAATCTCAACAGTCATAGGCTATTATCTGGCAACATTCTGGACCATTGCTCACAAAGCCTGTCCTTGAATACTTCTAAGATAGATAGCCCATTAAGCCATAGTCATTCTCTTTCCTTTGGGGACAGTTTTTATTGCCTATTACTTTCCCCATTTGGTATTTGTGTTCTGTGTTCAAACCACAGTTACCAATAGACATTTCTCTTATGCCACCCCTTTTAGGAATCCCTTTTCACATCTGATGAAAACACCCCATCTTATCCTGTGTCACTGCCCACCTCTCTGACTTATTTTTCCCACAAGTCAGAAGTCAACATTATTATTCAAAACATGCAAAGTTCTTTTAAACATCTTCATAATCCCTGATCTATCCCCCAGATCCTAGAACTAGTCATTGCTACCCTCATGATGGAACATTCAGACCCAGACCGTCTTCTTAGGGTCTGGCCTTTGAATTTGTATCTGAGAACTCACTCTAAGAGATCAGTTTAGGTTTCCCTTAATTCTAATCTTTCTCCAGCTATGTCGTTGTATACATTTACATGCTATTTATAACTGAAAAAATTAAATACATTTTATGTTGTCATTTGTCAAACATTCTATTAAGAAATGGATTCTACATGCTTTCTAAGATCTCTTTTTCATGGTTTCATAAAGCTTGTCAACTCTCTCTCTCTTTCTCTCTCTCTGTACCTGTTCTTGTCAAATGGTTAGTAATCTCAGACCTTTCTTAAAAGGGAGACATGCACCCTTGGGCTTTCTTCTTCTTCGTCGTCTTCTTCTTCTTCTTTTTTTTTTCTTCTTCTTCTATAAAGAGTTACATGATAGCAGTCTGATGCTCCATTGACCTACTTGGCGATATTTTTACCACTTGAGAAAAGAATTCAGGAGATGTAATGCATTTTCATTTTTGTAGTAATCTAAATTAAAGCAATTGTTTGTATAATTTGAGTATCATTTAAGAAAGTTCTAAGAAGACTGAGAACAGTAGTACACGTCTCTAATTTCAACAATGGAGAAGTCAACACAGGATAGTCATGAATTTGAAACACACTGGGGCACATAGTGAGACCCTGTCTTAAAACAAAGCAAAATAAAATGTGACCAACACTACATTGTAAAAGCATTATCAAGGAAGTTTTAAAACAATATAATTTAGTGTTTTGGAGCACTTGTTGCTCTTGCAGATGACTGGGTTCCATTTCCACTACTCACATGGTGGTCCAGAATAATTTGAAACTCCATTTCCAGGGAATCCAATTTTCTCTTCTGACATCTGACCACCAGGCACATACGTGGTGCATGGAAATACATTCAGAGAAAACACTCACATACACAAAATAAATTAAATTAATCTAAAGAATATCTTTTCTTAAATGAAGACTCCCTGATCTGTAAATCTAAATTCCAGAATTTTAAATATATAGTAGAAATTTTTATTTTAATAAGTATCCCAGAAATCAAGCAGTTTGCAGGCTGTAGTTTGGAAGTTCTGATTGTGTTATAGACCTACTGAGTTTCACTGTCTAGTGCTTCAGCAGCCACACCACCCCTTATCTATTAGTGTATGTCGGATATTTTAAATGCTCTTTGTATGCAAGATACAGAAACAAAAACTTAACAAAGATCAGGGGCTAATGCTTTCAAAACCTATAAGCTTCAGATTCATTGTCTTTGTCACTCATGTGTGCCAAGAGAAATGGAATCAAAAGGCAAAGCCACAGGGCTCTTAGTGTGACAAGGAGCACTCATGATATATGTCTTCTCGATCCTTTTCTGCACGTGCTCATTGTCACTGTCAGGAGTCCTGTCTTCTAACACAAGGAAGGAGATAGAAACATAAAGGGGGAAGCCAAAAATCCTGTGTATTATCTCCATACCCATAATTTCCCATTTCCTCTCACAGACATTTCACTTGATAGGAAGCTTTATGAAAGAGATTTACTGTATATATGAATAGTCCAAGTGTATAAACGAGACTCAGATTTATTGCATATCTTTCCAGATTTAAATGGGTTGAAAAATGGGTCAGTCATAAATACTGTTATATATTTTTACTATTACCTGGTTTTAGAGGTTTTGGTTAAGTAACTACTGCTCTGCCTAACTCAGTAAAACTTTTGATTAAACTAAAATGAAAAGCCCTCCCTGGTAAATTAGATCCAAGAATATACATACTCTGGGACGCTGAATTTATTCAGGTGTTATCCATTTATTTAATACTGTTGAGCACAACAGAATGCACATATGAGAGTTATGGTTTAACTGCAAAGCATTGAGCATAACTTAACTAGACCCTCCTGCATCATGCTAGCAGCACGTGGGACTAAGGAAAACAAGAAAAATCTAATTATAAAAAGAACTAGCGCAAGTTCAGGCAATGCCTTCAAGCCATTGTTTGTTCATTCTTCTCAATATGTAATAACTATAATTTAATAATTTATAAAGCATTGGATACCAGACTTCACACACACACACACACACACACACACACACACACCAGTCCCCAAGAGGACCTCCTGACAAATCATCAGTCACTTGAATTACAAATTCTTCTGAGTATATATAATTTTATTCATGTGTTTTTTGGCTCTCATTCAGACTTTTTTTTACTCTCAGTCTAAGATAGATAAATAATATTTTCACCTGGTAGAAATCACCCTCTATTCATCACCACAAGTCTAGCTGAACACCAGGTCAAAACGCAAACTCTCAAACTGTGGCAATACCAAGTTTCTACACATAGTGGACAAGAAATACTCATCCTATCAAGCTACTGACATTTGCCAGCAGATTCTCATGACTGAGGTTGTGCTCTGCCTCCTTAGTCCCATGGACTCATTACTCTGTGGTAGCTTGGCTGGACGTAGGAGTGTAGACTCAGGAACAAGCTTTCCTAGCAGCAACTCCTTTCTCAAGCTAAAGAACCAGAAGGGGATGGACTAGCCACGGTGTGGAGCTTTATCTTGAGTTTTCCTTTTTATTTCCTGACAAGGTTGCTTATTTTATTTTAGATTTTATTTATTTTTACCAAAAGTGAGCTTTAAGAAATTCAAAGTGAATCAAACTCTTTAGAGGGCAAGTATTCCTTATGTTGGAGCAAGGAATCCATGACTTTTGGAGGCTGATGGGACAGTGTGTCCTACTTGGCCTTGGTATTCTCCAGGCATTTCTATTATCAACCTGACTGTGACATCCCTGCCTTCAGGGAAATTCTCATCTGTAACATATACCATAGGGTTGTGTTAAGAATGTTTTTAAACTGCAGATGTGAAAGTCTAGCCTTGCAACTGGCAACTCCAAACGTTGATGTTCAGAACAATTGGCCAGCATTTTTCTATAATACAGGGTCCCCTGGCTTAGTAATTGTTAGTTTGGGTGACATTCACTCCACTTAGTTATTAAATATCTTTTTTATATTAGAATCGAAGTCAGCCCTAAAGTTTACATGTGAGAAATGAATTTATATTTGCTAATTGTAAAGGATGGACTCTTTCTGTAGCCATTTCCAGTAAACATAGGAAGAACAAAAGAAACATTAACTGTTAAATTGCTAAAAAAAAGTTTCTATTTTGTCAGTTTGTCTCTTTAGAAATACTTCGGATGAATCATGACCAATTGTAAATTAGCCTTCAAGGAAAGCTTCAGTTTGACATATCAAGCATGCTTTTGAACTTCTGAAACCATTTTTTTTGTTTCTTAGGATTATTACTTCAAAATAAAAGTCTTTGATATACCATGTTGATATGACCAAAATGTGTAGAACCATCCCAGTGTCCATGACTGATGAGATCATAGGATCTAGGGGAGAAGCTGAATGGATCTGGGTCTCCTTTGAGGTGCTCTCTAAATATTTATATTTATATTTATGCCCACACATTAGTGCTTCCTTTTGCAATATGCATTGGTTACTGCACAGACCCGTAACAGGTCAAAGTGCTGAGAGTAAATGACTGTTTAGTGTTCTTCCCTAAATGTAGCATCTCTATCACCCTCTCCAAAGCTCAGGGAATAGGAGAGAAGAAAATGTCAGAGCTGGAAGAGGGAGTAGAAAGTTGTGTTTGGCATGAGTTCAGGAAACCACAGCAGCTGTGATTTCTTGCCCAATTTTGGTACCATCAACATTGTGTCATGGATTAGGATGGGCTTATGAGTCCCCACCTCTCTTTGAGGACCTCTAGGCAATTAATGGTTGCTGGGAGCAGGGAAGACATTTTCCGCAGAAATGTAGAGACTGGTGTCTTGTTCATTCTTCAAGAAAGAAGGAAAGAGGGAGAGAGGGATAGATGGAGGGACAGAGGGAGAGAGAGAAACACGAAAGTAGAGTAGAAGAGGAGCTAGAAAGTGGAAGGGGATCCGCAGGAATGAGAGAATGGGAGAGAGGGAAAGAGAAAGCAATAGGGGTGAATATGATAAAAATATACTGAAAAGCTACAATAGAATCAATTTTATGTACAATTAAAACATGCTAATAAAATAATGCATTTTATAAATGTGTTAAATTTATATCCAGGCACTGTTAATAAATCCTCTACTGTATGGCATGTCTCCGTAGTGCAGACACTTTGGGGGGGGGGGGGGAGGTGTTCTTCCAAACAGGGTTTCTCAGTGTAGCAAGCCATGTCCTGGACTCACTTTGGAGACCTGGCTGGCCTCAAACTCATAGACATCCAGCTGCCTCTGTTTCTGGAATTAAAGGGATGTGCTAACCATACCTGCCTGTCTGCAGACTCTTTTTAAAGAAATCAGCCATTGTAATTAGTTAAGAAAAAAAAAAAAACAGAAATGTGAAAATTGGAAGAGATGGAATAAAATTATCACAACTTTCAGATATTATGAGTATTTACCTATCAGAGGGGTCCAAAAGAGCAACTGAAAAACTACTATAAACAATAAAAAAATCTAAATTTTTTAGGACTAAAAAAATATAGAAAAATTACAGCTTTCACTAATCAGTTTAAATATTTCAATTTATGATTATTTTTTACTTGAGTTTTGGTTTATTATATGAGTATATGTTTGTTCATCATGTCTGTATGAGTGTGGATGCCCAGAGGCCACTGGGTGTGTGTGGTGAGAGGACAGCTTTGCAGAGTCAGTTCCTTCCTCCCGCCTTTGTGTGGGTTCCGGAGGTCGAGGAAACTCAGGTTGTCAGGCTTTCATTGTAAGCACTCTTATTCTCTGGCTCTTCTCACCAGTGATTCAATTGTTTAAAGTACCAGAACATACAAAACACATAAGAATTTTAAAAATATGTCAGACTTACATGAAGACAAGAACCACATAATGAAAACACAACTCACATGTAAGGACAGGAAGACTCAGTATCAAAAAGGGTATTGATTCTCCTTAAGCAAACTTGTAAATTTAGACAAGCCCAATTAAAAACACAGTCTTCTTGAATGTTTGTGGAGATGTATGTTACTGTGTCAGCCATGCTGGGCCCTGCTGACTGGGATTAAGTGAGGCTCAGGCCTCAGCCTCCTGCTAATAGAAGGGACTATAGTAGTAGACCACTGCATGGCTTCGGGATAATCTTTAAACTAAAAAATCTGATTCTCTCAAAAACTTACCTTTAAAAAATGAGGGGCCTTGCTTTCTTCTTTTTTTTGAAACAGGGTCTCACATAGCTCAGGCTGGCTTCAGATTTCTAATATACCTAAGGATGACTCCTAATATTCCTTCTCAAGAGAAACAATTGGAAGACTATAATAAACAATAAGACATTTTAGTATTTTTATCCTATATTATATGGCTAATAATATCCATTTATAAATAAGTATATACCTTGTGCGTCTTTCTGCTTCTGGGATTCCTCACTCAAAATGATCTTTTCAGATTCCATCCATTTGCCTGCAAATTTCATTATTTCCTTGATTTTAATTGTTGAGTGTTCTGTTGTGTAAATGTACCACAATTTCTGTATCCATTCCTTAACTGAGGGACATTTAGGTTGTTTCCAGCTTCTGGCTATTACAAATAGATCTGCTATGAACATGGTTGAGCAAATGTCCTTGGCCTGCAGAGACCAATACTCTAACCAAGGACCATGCATAGAGAGGACCTAGACCTCCTGCTCACATGTAGCACATGGCTACTCAGTCTCATTGTGCTTTCCCTAGTAAGGGGAAGA
>CM053754.1:47012747-47045667 GCA_028658305.1 Pachyuromys duprasi
TCCCTCAGGATTTTCACTTCCATGTTGTCCATGTTGTCTTTTCCTCCTTAGGATGATTTATTTCTCCAGAATTTTTTTTGTACTTTGCATAAGATTTCTAGAAATCCTGGCCTGCAGGTCTTCAAGACAAGATGGGATGCAAACAAAGATGCACATTAGCAAAGTGTAGGTGATGGAAACATGGCTACATTGCCCTCTTCTGACCAGATTACCATCATTTGTCTACATCAGGAAGCAACCTTTTATCTAATTTACACATGTGCTTTGACCTTTCCTGAATTCCTAAATTTAAGTTTTCAACTCATATGCTATGTGGATATCAAGGCACATTATATGTATGTGTATATATATATATATATGTATACATACATATATATATATGTATGTATGTATGTATACACATATGTGTATGTGTGTGTGTGTATCTCAGCTTATAACCAAGTACTGAGCATAAAAACTACTCTATAGGAACTAAATGAAATCCATGACACGGTGAACAAATCATTTCTACAAAAATCTGGCTGCTTTTAGTAGTTTTAAGATGAAGATGAGAAAGTGAAAGATTTTCTAAAGTCCAAAGTTTTGGCTCTTTCTCAAAGTCTGGAATCAAGTTAGATTAATCTTTATGAGATTCCTGTTTGTCTACTGAAGTTTTGAGATAGGGATGAATTCATGGCCAAACCTAGAATAATTTCATCACAAAACCCTAATTTTGTGAACATTCAACATGTCCTACTCCTTTCCCTCAACTTACAATAATTTCATAAATTACAGATTTTGATGAATCATTTAACTGCAATGATTATCATCTTTTCTTTGACAACATTGAAACGCAAAGGGTTCTGATCAATAATGGCTTCCCCAACAGAAAGTAAGCATTTCCAACTACCAACTGGCTTTGCCTGCATTTTCCTCTGGCTGTGATTTGTGGAGCTAAGCTAACTAACTAATGAGTTTGCACAACATTCCCTTCATTGCTGGATTCTAAGGGATCTGCATGGAAACAGCAAACGTTCACTTCTAACACTTTGCTCTGGGCAACATCATGCTTTACTTTCCTAAAGTTGTACAGTCTATCAATAACATCCATGGATTTATCACTTGCCCTTCACAAAAATCTTGGAACCCACACACAAAGATTAAATTCTGCCTCACAAAAAGTCAAACATCCAGGCAAGGAGCTGAAGTGGTTCCCACCTTTGACACTCGCCACACCCTGTCAGCCAACAATAAATCCCCTCCTGACATAAAAGTCCCTCTCCCCAACTTTCCCCAGAGTAAATCCTCTGTTGGCAGCAAGCCAGACTGAACAGATGTGTCTGCCTCCACGTCCTGGGGTGGGGTCAGGCTGGCCCAGCTTTGATCAACCAAAAGAAGGAATTCCCAGTGTCAAGAGCCCTCTACAAAAAAATGCCCCCAGGGCCTGCTCCCGGAGGGAAAGACACCAGAGATGAAAATACAGTGAGGAGCATCCTAACTGGGAGAGTAGCACAAGATTCATGCTCCCAGAGGGTGAGCATGAGAGGGTGTGTCTCATTTGGTCAACTAAGTTCTTTAAAAGTTGCACACATTTGAATAAGCTTACCTTTCGTGGCTAAAGTCTCACTCTGAGAAAAAGAGAAAGATCTTGAGTTTAGTGTTCCTGACAGTCATTCTTACCAGGAAATAGGACACACTGGAAGGGATATTAATCTTAAGAACCCAAAATTTAATGCTTTTACTGGGACAATCAGACTTCAGTCATGATTAGAAGCATCATACTGGGTTACACAAGGCTTTCAGTCTGCCCTGCCCATTTCCCTGGATTTCTAGATAAATCAGTGAACTTGAGCATATCTAAGGCCTTTTGTTTAGAGATGGCTTTGCAAATCTTGGGAAATGCAAAAAGTTATAGATGGTTTGCCTGCTTAACTTGAAGGTGATGCCCTTGAAGAAGAGAAATAAACATGCTTCTCAGTCACTGAACTTTGTGACCCTTTCTCCTGTGGAAACCCATCCATCAATAAAACCTCTGATATAGTCTTTATAGAAACTCACAGGACATTTTATTTTGGATAATTTTGTTAATGAAAACTGTATTGTATTGTAAGTCCTATTATAAGTAATATCAAATCTCAGCATCAAAGCCTATTTTACTTTGCCCTTCCTAGCCCCAGACAAGTTGGTTGTGAAGACATGAAGGGGAATAGGTAATTCTACTCCAAAAAGGAAGCAGTTGGTTGATTACCTGCCATCAGGCTTTGGAATCCCTTACTAGTTTTTCTGTGTGTGGCCAGCATGAAGAAGACAGTAAGTAGGAAGTGTGGTTTTCAAGAGGCTTGGATATGTCCCTCTTTATCACATTCCTCTGGTCCTGTGCAACCGGAAGAGAGGATAGAAAATGGAGTTAAGTTTCTGGGTTCATCCAAAGCTTTGCTAGGGAAGCTAGACACAGACAGGAGAAAGAAGTATGACATTGGATTGAACTTGAAGGCAGCAGTATGAACTTGGGACATATAAATACAGATGAAATATAGAGAGAGACAAATATAGATATGTCTTAAACATCTAAATGCTAGTCTCTATCCAAATGAATCAAGGGTCTTCTAGCAGTTTTAATGTCCAGAACTGGAACAGGAAAATCTAGGACAAGCCTGAAACAAGCATTTTTGTACTAGAGAAAAGGAAATAATAAGAGGGCATATATTAAAATAACATAGGAAACAAATTAAGACAAAGAAATTATCTGAAGAAGGTCTAAATACTGAAGAGTTTTAGTATGAAAATGAATGATGATGTCAGCACATTAATCCACAGAAGTTTAGTAGATGAATGAGTAATGGACAAGAACAAAAAATAGGGTTGTATTGGAGTAAAAAGCCAGTCAATAACAATGAGGAAAAAAATAACAAAATGATGGCAATAGAGACCAGTCTCTTAGTGAACCACAGGAATGAATTATTCAGACAGAAAAAATTTTGAGTGGGTCAATACTGGTTGAATATTTGGTCAGAAATGGTACTAGAGGCATAGTCTCACAGAACCTCCCTAGAAGATGTTGATATTAAACTAGGAAAAAACAAGAGTTGCAGTCATCAGCTGGAACTGGGAAAAGCTGGCAGTCATCAAGAGAATCAAACATTTACAATTAAGACCCTTAACAAGGAAATAGATTGACCTGGTGTACTTCCTTTTTGGATGCATGCAGAGAGAACACAACATCATTTCCATAACTTTTTTCAAAAAACATATGGTCTAAATTTGTCCAAGGATAAATAGTAGAACATCCCAGATTCAGGATCAAAATATAATGGATGACTGTACCCTTTAAACTGTCAAAGATATAAAAACAACAAACAAACAAAACAGCAAAGCCTCAGGAACTCTTGCAGGCTTAAGTGGCCCAAAGATCCATGCAGCTAAATGCTTATGTGCTTCCGGGTAGGACCTTTACTCAGAAAGAGCTATTTTGGAGATTCACTAAAATTTGATTGAGCTTATAAATGGATGATGGTGCTTTATCCGTGTAGAATTCCTGCTAGCTTTTAAAAGGAAATTCTTACTTAGGAAATGAATCTAGAATGCTTTGGGGTTATTGAGCACCATTGTACAGTCTGTTTCTCAAAGGCATCATGAAAAACACTCAACAACAGGTTCATATGTGAGCAGCAATGCAAGCATGAAAAAGGTTAATGGTTAAGGAACATTGGTGAAGAGGAGACAGAAGTTAGTCTGTGGCAAAAAATAAAAGTTCATGTTTGAGATTATTTCAGAAGGAAGAACAACAACAGAAACAACAACAACAACAACAAAAACAGGCAAAAAATATCTTATCTAACTAAAAAGAAGTTCCTCTAGACTTCAGAATAAATGCTTGTGGATGTTTCTAGTGATTCCCAAAACAAAAAATTAAACTGGTTTTAACTATGTTGTATTAAGATCAATTCTCTTTTAAGGATGGAGTCATAGGATTCAAGAGTTTATTTGGGCTATATTAATTAACTTTTATAAAGATCATACTAAATTTTTGTTAATTGATAAGGTACAGTTTTAATAAGCATATAAAAGTTCTTGCTAAAATGCCTCAAAGAAAAAGGAGAGGCTATGAATTTGTAAGCAGTACAAATAATTTTTACTTCTCAAGCTTGGGAAGGCAGGGAGAGACAAAAGCCACAGGAGCCAGAACTAGAGAGGAAAACCTTATGAACATGCCATTACAATAGAGAGGACTGTGTACAAGAGCATGCAGGAGATGTTTTCTGTAAGGTTAGCCTAGAAATCCCACAATAACAGGTGGGAGTCAGAACTTGTGGCTCTTAGGACAGTCCTTCTCATTCTTTTGTATTCCAGGATGTTGTTTCTGTGGCCTGAGAGATCCACAAAAGTGGTGGAAGGCATTAGAGTACTTCCTGAGAGCCTGAGGACTAGAAAGGTGTAGATGTGGGTGGAAATTAGATAGATTCATTCTTCATACTATTTTTTCCCTGCACATGGCTGAAGTCTTCACCTAGGGACAATAGTCTCACTTTCTGTGGGCTAAATAGTGAACATTTGTACTTAGTCCTCATATTCTTTAAGAAGTAAAAGTCTTTCCTGCCACTCATAAGTCTTCTAGAAGTACTTAGAGATGTCTTCATGGATGGCTGTCAGATATTAGCTGTCTAAAAATGGACATCAGGAGATCAGAGGGATCCTTTCTGCAACTGCGCTCTACTTGCTAAAATGCATCAGGGAAATGCAGGACTGAGAAATCATGGGCAGTCCAAAAAAGGTCATGCTTACTACTCCAGATTGGAGATAGTTGACAAATTCTTTACCCAATCTTTACAATATTACTTTCATAATAAAATAACTTGAAACCAGAGGAGGAAAAATGTTGGTCTCCCTAAGTAGTTTAAATCAAAGTTCCTTTTGGCTATTTCCAAGCCTAAAGGAATAAGCCAAGATTGTTTCAATGCGATCTTTTGTAAAAGTAACAAGTGCAGGTCAGGGTCTTACCTGATGTAACTAGGAACATCTCAGTTAGGAATGAGAGGATACATAATGTCTCTTTTAGACAAGTGTAGATTCTGTGGCAAGCGTAAAAGGGATGGTAGAGGCTAGCTACCTTTCAGCCGCCACCTTTGATCTTTTCTCTGGGATCTGAGTGAGAGAGAGCCTTTCATCAACACTTAACTGGAAGCAACGGAACAAAGTATTTTTATGGTTGTGGGAATGGAAATATCTAGAAGTGCTCCATCTAAAGCAAGAAACATGATCCTTAAATTTTTATTTTTAAAATGTATTGATCTTTTACCAAGTGATACATAGGCATAAATGATCAAAGCACAATTAAAAACTTAATAAAAATAACTTCTAATCTGAATACTGACAAACTGTTGACTTGCAGCAATATGTCAGTGCATCCTGGCTCTTTGCTATGGACAGTTCAGCTCTTTGGGAACACCTTTCCATACTCAACCACCAAAGCCTGCACTAATGTTTATTTTAATTATTATTTATTTTTATTACAATTTATTCATTTTGTATCCCAGCTGTAACCCCCTCCCTCATCTCCTGTCTCCTACCAGTTTCATCCACCCTCCCTCTTCTCTTCCGATGCCCCACTCCTAGGCCACTGATAGGGGAGGTCTTCCTCCCCTTCTATCTGATCCTAGCCTATCAGGTCTCATCAGGGCTGGCTGCATTGTCTTCCTCTGTGGCCTGGTAAGTCTTTACCCACCATCGGGAGGTGATCAACGAGCTTGCCACTAAGTTCATATCAGAAAGAACCCTTGCTCCAGAGAAAGCTCTTATTCCCCTTACTAGGGAACCCTCTTGGGAACTGAGCTGCTTATGGGTTACATCTAAGCAGGGCGTCTAGGTCTCTCCATTCATAGTCCTTGGTTGGAGTACCGGTCTCTGAAGGCCCCCCTGGGCCCAGGTTTTTTTGGCTCTGTTGGAAATCATAAAATTTGCAAACAAATGGTGGGAACTAAAAGAGATCAACCAGAATGAGATAACCCAGAAGCAGAAAGACACATATGGTATATAATCACTTATAAATGGATATTAGACATATAATATGAGATAAACATACTAAAATCTGTAGTCCTAAACAACCTAAACAATACGGAGGATCCTAGGGAAGATCCTTAATCCTCACTCAGAAGGGCAAACAGGATAGACATTGGAAGTAGAAGACAAGGAACAGGACAGGAGCTTTCCACAGAGGACCTCTGAAAGACTACCCATCAGGGCATCGAAGGAGATACTGAGATTCATAGCCAAACTTTGGGCAGAGTGCAGGAAATCTTATGGAAGAAAAGGGAAAGAAAGACCTGGAGGGGACAGGAACTCCACAAGGAGACTAATAGAGTTGCTAATGTTCTAAAGCATTATCTTTTCATTATGTTGGATGAGTCCCTCTTAGACACATTCTTACACAATTCCATTTATTACACTTTTATTTATATAAATATATAATAATTTGAATCTATCACTCTGTCATTTTTGCCATTAGGATCAAGTCTCCACTTTATATTTTTCTGCATGGAGTTTCTGCCTGAATTCCCATGTAACTTCTTAGGATAGTCCATGATGATAAGAGCTGCTGGACCGACAGGCAGGGCATATTTAGGATTTTGAAAATGGCGTCTCCAAGACGGTGAGCAGAGTTGGTATTCCAGCATTGTTGCCACTTGAAGCGGCACACACCTGTGACCCTCTGCTCTCAAAGCTGCATGTGAAGTGCATGGAGTTGTTTTACTAAGGAACTCAGCGCTTTCTACAACTAGCATCTATTAAAATTGCTTTGGGTTCTTTGTTTCTTGTTCTTTATTATCTCCCAGTACGTTTATGTCATATCCGTTAATTTGTCAGAACTCACATGTTTCAAGTGGCAAGTGTTTATAGCAGCTTTTCACTGCTCATCCTGATGGTGTAATTCAGAAAGCAGAACAATAGGGAAAACAATACCTTTCAGGCAAAAGTCAACATTATCTTTATGACTATTCTAAGCACCAACCTGGAGCGTCAGAGCATGGAGCACCGGTAATGAAGTTTTGAATTCTTTATAAATTCAGTTATGTAAATATGTTTTGATATAGTCCCCAGTGTGAGATTTTTTGTTGGGCTTGAATTCGTCCACACCTGTTAATTGTCTCCTGCAGGGCATGGCTTTTGCCAGCTGGTAAAGGCCTTCCACTTGTAGCATGGAGAGGGGCGTGGTCTAGGACTCCGAGGACATAAATTTGAGAGCCAAGAAAGAGAAGGTGTGTCCTGACTTACAGTGCTGGCATGTGGCATGTAGCAGTTTGGAGATACCGGAGAGACAATGGTGTGGCCATTTGGAACAGTCAGAGGAGAGAAACGCTAAGCGTATGGCGGCCTGAAGGCTTCCGGCTGTGCCCGCTGTTGACAAAGGCTGGTATAGCTCTAAAAAACCCACTGACCCTCAACAGCCAGAAGTAAAGGGGTCCTCTTTGTCCACTAACCTTCTCTCTCCTACCTAGTATTGGGAGGTTGGAAAGGAGGTTGAAGCCTAAACACACCAAATAACTGAGTTCTACAAGCACCAGCACCAGCAGCATCAGAGATGCCATTTTCGGGAACGGGAAACATGCTATGGGTGTTGGAAGAACGTGCAATCCTCCAGCTGCCCAAAATTAAGAAATAGCGAGGATGAGCACAGAGTCCATGACAGAGTCCTGTCTTTAAATACTGGTCATGACTAATTATTTTGAGAAAAACAGAAGGTTTGTATGACTTGCTAAAGAAAGGACACAACAGGCACACTAGTATGGAGTCACAGAACAAAACCAAACAGACAACAGAGAATGATGCAAACACCAAGGGAAGAGAGGCTTTCCCAAGCAAGAATTGAGCTGTTTATGTACCATGTTTAATGAGCAACTGTATCAACATGGAAGTAAGATATTTATGCTGTCATTTCAGAGCTGTAGGTTAAAAAATTTTCAAACCTTAACCTCGATACCACAGCTTGAGGTCATTTTCAATTCTTCTTATGCTGTTTAAATATTCTTTCAAAGTAAACCTGCTCAAATATATTTACAGTCAATATTCTAACTTACAAAAACATATGTAACATCTTTGATCTAGCTAAATGTAGCAAAGTAGAAGCAGAAAGAACAACTCTCCCCACCCCACCCCACAAAAGCCATGGGATCCAGTGGCAGTGGCTGGGGGCAGGCAATGGACGCAGCGCAAGGCCTCTGTGACATGAGGAACAAGGTGTCTGGGTGAGTAAGATTGAAGAGTGCAGTTACTGGGCACTCAGCACGAGAGTCAGAACTTTCTACCTACAAAACTCTGCAAACTGTTTAGATCCCCTGACCATGCAATTCTCAGTCTGTAAACGCTGTGATATTCATAGCATCAGAGAGCTAATGAGGGTCAATGTGATAATGTGTACCAGGCACTCAACAACCATTCACTTACAAAGCTGCAATTATTCATTTTCTCAATAAATGAAATGATCAGCATCTAATACCTTCATAGGAGCCATACTTGATTAATATACCATGAATTAGTACTTTTAGTGATTTTATTTTTGCAATCAGAACGTGAAATGGCTGTGCTAAATTGCAAATGACTGAAAGTTAGTACCCCAGTGTGTATGTTTGTTCAGAAAGCTGATAACAATATTTTCTATACTGCAGAAAAAAACAAGCATGGATTGCCCATTCAGTATTCATAAAATTCTTACCATTCTCAGGAATTACACTAACTGTGCCCACTTAAATTCTCACTGAACCTTAGAACTACAGTCAGCCATGGGATGTTGATCACAATAGATTAAAAAGGCTATGACCAATCATTAAAAACTGAAATCAAAGAATAAATAAATGGATATATTAGATTTTTTACCTGTATCTTCTCACTTCAAACTTGATCTCCTGTTCACATGTCATGTGGCAAATAAAAAATTAATGTTCTATAAACAGACCAAACAAACAACCAAAAAAAAACACCTCTTTTCTTCCAAAGTTAGCTACAGAAAGAAAAATATAACCCTGTTCACATAATAATAAACCAGGGAAACGGTGTTAAAACATGTAACCCTATCCCACAAAGTAAAACTGTTTCAGAATCTATAATCCTCATCCAATCAGAAAGTAGAAAATTAACTTCAAAATATAACCTCTCCCACACAGCCAGAATCCAAGATGGTAATTTCAAATCCATCTAAGTCTATAACATCAAAGGAGAAGACACTGAGTATAGTTTGGAATTTTTCATTTGTTGTTGTTTGCTGTGCAAAGGGGAACTTGAAGAGTTGGTGTGCAGAAAAAAAGGAGTCGGTTTTATAATAATAAATAATTTGTACACTATAGGAAGGGTAAGATAATACAGATATTTCAGATTGAAATATCTGAAAATTAATACTTCTCTTTAGAAGAAATTGGAGTTAGACTGAAAGGTGTCAGCTGGAAACTTAAAGGCATAAAAGACATGTCTAGAATGTTCACTGATGGGGAGGTTCCCATTGGGTCTGAATATATAAGCCACTGTCCACTTCAGCCTTGTTTGCAGGACTTGGAGAGGTATGGTATATATTGGGTGCTTAGGTCAGATTTAAGGAAATGTATTATTGGGCTCTACTTTGTGCTGTGTTGCTAATCATCAAAAAAGGCCGGCTTAGTGCTGAGACTTTTGTCAACTGGATACCGGCTAGAGTTATCTGGGAAAAGAGAAGTTCAATTGAGAAATTCTCCCACCAGATTGGACTATGGGTAAGCTAGTGGGAAATTTTCAGTGTTCATCACTAGTGTGGGAGATCCCAGATCAATGTGGGCAGTGCCAAGATTGGTCAGGTGGGTTACATGGCAAACAGGTTGAAGCTGAGCGTTGTGGTGCACGCCTGTAATCCCAGCACTCAGGGAGGCAGAGGCAGCTGATCTCTGTGATTTGAGGTCAGTCTAGTCTACAAAGTGAGTCCAGGGCAGCCAAGGCTACACAGAAAAACTCTGTCTTGAAAAACCAAAAAGAAAAACAAAACATAAAAGACAAACAACAGCAAATGAAATCAACCTGAGCAAGTCATGGAGAGTCAGTCAGTATGAAGCATTCTCTCATGTCTTCTGCCTCAGTTCCTATCTCTAGTTTCTTGTCCTGAGTTCCTGCCCTGGCATCCCTCAGTGATGGACCATGACCTGGGAAGTGTAAAATTAAATAAATTCTCTCCTAAGTTGGCTTTGATCAGTGTTTTATCACGGCAACAGAAAGCAAACAAAGACAGCAAGAAAGTCACGGACCTGAAGCAAGATACGGAGGAGATATCACATAAGATAAGGCCTTACGTGCTGCAGGTTTTGTCTCCTGAGCAAAGAGAGGACAACCGTACATTGTTTACAGTTTTCAGTACAAATAATGATACACACAATACCTTGACTTGTACTGTAATGTCTAATATAATTTTATGGGACAGTAGGAGAAGACAGGTATGTCACTGTGAGTGAAGGGACCACTCTGTGCTCACACATCATTTCTAAGGGCTACCTGATGAGCAGCAGCTCTGCAGATGTGTGCCTGTCCCCATGTCCCTTTACTCAAATATTTTCCAAGTATTTAGAAAAAGGGAGCATCAAGAATTGAATTCAAGTGCCTAGAAGAAAACTGATCATGACTAATTCCACTTCCCACAGTTTGGAAATCGCCATCTGCCAGGAAAAATCCAGGGCCCTGAATTTACACAGCAGCCAATGTAGGTGGAAAACACAGTTTGTTTTCAATGCTGTAGTCATGTTAGAGTTGGGTTCTAGGTTTCCTGAAGGACACAGTGTTTTTCTGAACTGTAGAAGATAACAACGTTGACCCTCAGCCACTCTACTGAACCTAAGAGGGCATCTAAGGGAAAACAGGACATGGTACGGAACAATGACACCTCTGCAAACCACACACAGAGCCAACAGACAGAAAAAAAGCCCTCATGTTTTTTAAAAAGAAAGAAGAACAATGATTGTGGAAATACCACTGTTAACTCTGCCAGTAAAACAAACAGTGCTTCTTTCCTATTCTTGTTAGTTCATTTTCACCCGAGGATAATGCCTGGAAATGATCCTCTCTGTGCATCAGATGCCCCCTGGCCTCTGTGATGGCCACTGAGCTTTTCATGTCCAGTGTCATTACTGTGATCTTAAAAATGTCAAATTTGTTAAATTAGCCATAGCAGGATATATAAATCATATAAACCAGAGATTAGATATCCCTGCAGATAGTGTGTGTGTGTGTGTGTGTGTGTGTGTGTGGTGTGGTGTGTATGTGTAAGGAAGAAAGCAAGAGACAGATGGGGGAGAGAGAATAGTTATTTAAGTTCAATAATTCACACAAAGTGAAGGAATTATTACTTGCTTTCAAAAACCATTCATGTTTGCTCTAAAACATTTTAATGTGGTGAGATTTAAGACTCCTCTTAAGATGTGTAGAGAATGATACAAAGAGCTTTCAGATGGAGATATTTTGCAGTTTCCACAATGGCTGTCACAATAGGAGCACCTATGAAAATGAACAGGCAAAAAATCAATTCCAATCAATAAAGCAATAACAATGCATTAAGATATTACTCTCTCTAACATGCAGCTCCTTTCTCTGGGCACATTTCCTTTAAATGCTCATAATCCAGGCATAGGGAGCTTTTGAATTTGAGGCCTTTGTAAAGGAAGACATTATCATTTAAACCTAACTAATTTAGAAGAACATTAGCTTAAGAGCAAAATATTAAGTACAATCTATTAAATTTAGTATTTCTGCTATTCATCAATTTAACTGATCATTACAAATAAGGACAATATAAAGGCCATATCTCAAGCATTTAAAGTCAATAAAAGAAGTGAGGCTGCCATTTTTTTTTTTTTAAGAAGTCAGTTATAAGAGTTCCTTTACATTTTCACCCACAGGTCTTTTCTATTTCTTGAAAATAAAACTAATTACAAATGCCTAAAGTCAGTATAGTGGTCACATCCAGCGCGTGAATGTGCTGCTTGTGGGGCATTCCCCACGGGCCTCCAAATACCAGAGACTATGTAACCCATGTTCCTGTTGAACTTAGAGGACTGTAACTTAGAGGGTATTTATACTTAGTCTCTGAGATAATTAAGCTGGTGATTCAATTGCACAGACTATCATATCAGAAAAATAGGGCTTTCCTATTGGTAATCTATACCTTCATTAGAATCTGGCACTTTAACAACCTCCTTAAATGATTCTAATATAAAAACTAAAAGATAGAAGTTTCTTGGTGGCAGGAACTAAGCCTCATTCCTCTAGTTTTGAGCCCTAAGTGAGCCCTGAGGTATTCGGTACATACCATTGTTAACTGCCCAGTTGTGAACCACTTAAAAGATCTATCAAAACCAGTACCTTCTGTTTTGGTCTTATTCTTGGCTGGGGCTGGGTTCTTCTAAGTTTGTAGAGAAATTTTAATCGAGCAACATGGCTACTCTGGCAGGGATCATATCCAAAGACCCAGCTAGGTCTGTGTGATCTGGCTGAAATATACACCCTTACTCTCTCAAGCTGGAATATAGACAGGACACAGCTTTAATCCCTCTGGCTAGACTTTAGTGCATGCCTTTAATCCCAAATAATGATGTGCAATTGAGGGGCAGGCACAGTGACAAATCAGAGAAAGATTTGACGGAATGAGTCAGAGATAGGATACACCCACATTTCATGAGAACAGAGAGGAGAGAGAAGCTATTTAAGAGGAGAGAGAGAGAGAGAGAGAGAGAGAGAGAGAGAGAGAGAGAGAGAGAGAGAGAGAGAGAGAAAGAGAGAGAACAGGGGAGTTTGTGGGGACAGTACATTTTGGTGTAGTACAACTGAGTTCATGCAGTTCGGTTCCTGGAGTTTAGAGGCAGTTTTCAAGAAGAGCAATTCAGTGAGGACAGGAGAGAAGCCAGTTTGAATCAATCAGCTTGGAAAGGAGTTTTGAGCCAGAACAGCTGAGTTGAACCAGCCAGCCAGATTTCAGCAAGAACTAGAGAGGGTGAGCTTATTCAGCAGTAAGTCTGAGATGCTAAAACCACTCTAGGCCTGAAAACATTCTAGGCTGAAAATATTCTAGAAGGCTGGAAACTGAAGTCTTCAAGGTCTGGGCTTGCAGAAGATTAGATTGTACTGAAGCTAGAAGCTTCCAGGTCTAGGCCTAGGGACAGTTAGATAGGTAGGTTTGGGGTCAGACCAAGCCATGTATTAGAAAAGTTTGGATACAGCTCTCAGTTCTTCCCCTCTTCTGAGGAAATAAAAACAACATTTACATATGTTTGCAGGCCAACATCACTTGTTTTCACTTAGTGTTTAGCATGAAGCATGTGTAGCATGTGTAGCATGTAGCATCTTAAACCAAAATGGAATCTCTTAGTAATCAGCTCTGTTGCACAGGAACATCCTCTATTTCGAATCTTTTTTGTCATTTATCATAGGTGATTTTTTTTTTCTGTTTTGGCTTTTGAATAACCGGTCCATATTTTGTTAAGAGATGCTGCTGACTTAGCTGAAAATACTTGTATTCATGCCGTCTGTGATTTCTTATATTTTATTGCTGGAACACTTTGAAATCTACCAATTTTGTATAGAAATAGTCAGTATATGGGACACACTGGTGACTTATAGATAGAAATGTAAGTCTGAATTTGCTCAATTTAACAGAGTGAGAAGTCTATTTGTGGCCTGCTGCCATGCTTTATCCTCAGCAGTGTGAGCAACAAGCCCCACTCCTTGACCAGAGGTGATCTGAGTTGGTCTGATCAATCTGGTTGTCTCTTTTAAAAAATAAATTAGTTACAATAAATACACTTGTGAAGGAATCAAACATTAAGTGTTTGGTCTTTTGTATTTTTTGGCAGCCTCTAAAATAATACATTGATTGGTGCTATAATTGCATTTATAGAGGTAAACAGTTCAAAGAAAACATGAATTCAACTAACTTGTACGTATCCCCAAAGCTACCCATGTGCCACTAGGGAGAAGAGGCTCCTGCGGAAAGCAAAAATTTCTATTGAGATCATAGATCATCTACACTATAAAAGATATAAAGAGAAACAACATTCCCTCCCACAGAAGACTGAAATCAGGTGTGGGAGCAACAGAAAGATGGAGTCTCTTGCTTGGAGCTTCCTTTCCATAGACTGCTAATTTTCAGGATGCCTTGTCATTCTTTTGTAAACCACATTAAATAAAAGCAGTGCACATTCCCAGAGACTCAGATTACCTTTTTCTCACTTTGTTTCATACTGGCTTCTGTAACCAGTACTATTATATTTGCTCTATGTCTAGAATGTGGAGCTTAGCTCTAACTTGATTTTTTTTCTAGTGAAAATTGTCAATTTTCTGATATTAAAACTAATACCAAATTTATGATCCAGCTTGCATGTTCCTCTTTAGACAGTTGTGATAGCATCATCACTTTGGACAAAGAACAAATACACATACATTAAGACCCTTACACTCACTTCTAAGATTGAGGTACAGCTCATGTCCATCAAAGTAGTCCATCAAAGATATTCAGAAACATCACAAAAGTAGCTCAAGTCTTTCTTGAGACTCTACCCCTGGTGGCAAAGAACCATGTTATTTTCTCAGTATCTACAGGCTGGTAAAGGAAAGATATTTTGTTTCATTTCAAAAAGATACTTAGCAAATTTCTTCCATTGACTTTAGGTTGGGTGACAAAGGATTACATAGAAACACAGCCACTCTTTGAGAGGCTTTAGTTGATGCAAAAAGCGTTTGGTACAGCCAGTCAAGAATGGAGTGTAGTGCTTAGGAAATGGGAAGTTTCTTTGGGGGCAGAAATGTCTGTAGCTATGATGTGTAGACGTATGATATGTAGCCAGCTGCTAACCATTCAGCCAGACTTCATTCTACTATACTAGTACCTTGAGGATTTCTGCTCCATTAGAATGGACTGGAAATGCTGTTTGCCTTATAGATAAGGCAAATGTTATTTATAATAATGAAATAGAATAAATAGCATTTAGGGAGACGCTCGTAGATGAATCAAATACCTGTTGTCTAGAAGGCTCCATATTAGTTGACTTCGATGCAATCCACAAAAGAACAACAGCTAAGTTTGGAGTATGGTTTGAGCGTGCTCCTAACAGTCCATGTGCTGCAAATCTGGTCCTCAATGTGGTGAAGCTGAGAGATAGTAGAGTCTTTTAACTGGAGGTGCTGTCCTTAGAAGTGATCAGTGAAGTCTCTGCAGAAACTTGCTAATTCTCATGAGACTCCGTTATTACAAAGCGAAGCACATGAGCCCTGGCTTCTCCTGTACTTGTTTGGTCTCTAGTCTCAGGTCAGCTAAGGCACCTTTGCCAGAGTCAAACAGATGTAACCACTCAGTTTGGGCCTTCAGCCCTTAAAAATGTGAGTTAAGTGATTATTTCTGTTTTTTAAATATGTAAAGTATATGGCATCAGGTAATTCATTCTAGCAAAATATTATCAACTAATTTAGAAAGATATAAAACAGATGCTATTACTTTATTAATAAAGAAGTTGAGGAAGGATTTTTTGTCTCTCAAAAGTTGCCATAATCTGCAGAGAGAGGTCTCAAAACACTCATCTCTAAATGGGAAGTGCTCATCAAGTTCCTCCCCCCAGAGCTCAAGGAATCTCACAGAAGAGGAAAAAGTGTTAAAAGCCAGAGGGTGTGGAGGAAAGCAGAAAAAAAAAACCTTTAGTACTGAGCAAAGCTCAGATGAACTCACAGAAACTGACACAGCATATACAAGGCCGACATGGGTGAGTGCCTGGATCTCTGCATATACATTATGGCTTCCAGTTTAGTGTTTTTATGGGATTCCTGAGTTTTTGATACTTGCGTCTTCTCTTTGTGCTTTTTCCTTGTTGGTTTGCCTTGCCCAACTTTAATGTGATGGGTTTTTTTGTTTTATCTCAGTATATTTTATTTTGTTCTGTGTTCTGAAGCCTGTTCTTTTCTAATTAGAGACTAAAACACAATAGATCCCGATGGGAAGGGATGTGGAGAGGAAGTGGGAGGAGCAGAGAGAAGGAAACTATAATCAGTATATAATGTATGACAAAAGAAATTGCTTTCAATAAAAGGAGAAAAAAATCAAGGCTATGCATAGGAGTACATGGCTTTAATCCCAGCACACAAGAATCAGAGGCAGGGGGATCTTTGTGAGTTCTAGGCCAGCCAGAGCTACATAGTGAAACCCTGTCTCAAAAATAAACAAAGTCATTATGTGTGAGTTGCTAAGAACTCTTATTCTTCCAGAGGACATGATTTTGGTTTTCAGCTACCTGTAACTATAGCCTCCAGTGGTCCCTCTCCTGGCCTCTGCTGGCACCTGCATCTAGTTGCAATCACACAGACACATAAACATAAATAAAACCTTTTTGGTTTTGAAACTCCCATGCAAGTTTGCACTCCCAACAGCAGCGGAGAACTGTTCTCCTTGTTCCACTTATGTTTTTATTCACTTATGTTTTTATTTCATTATTTTTTAAATTATTTATTCAATTTGCATTTCAATCGTAGGTCCCTCCCTCCTTTCCTTCCAGTCCCACCCTCCCTCCCACATTCCCTTTCCCCTATTTCTCAGAATAGGGGAGCTCCCCTACCCAGACACCCCAGCTCATCTCTACACATGAAGACTGAGTTTGTCTTCCTCTCCTGTGGCCTGCTCATAGCTATTTTTGCAGGTGTAAAATGAAATCTCAGAGTCGTTTTGATTTGTATTTCCCTGATAGCTAAGGATGTTGAACATTTCTATAAGTGGTTCTCAGCCATTTGAGATTCCTCTTTGAGGATTCTTTGTTTATAACTGTACTCCATTTTTAATTGGATTATTTGGCTTGCTGATGTCTAATTTTTTAAGTTCCTAGTATATTTAGAATATTAGCTCTGTCATTTCTGTGGAGTTGGTGAAAATCTTTTCTCATTCTGTGGGCTGCCATTTTGTCCCATTGATGGTATCTTTTGCCTTAAAGAAGCTTTTCAGTTTCATGAAGTCCCATTAATTAATTGTTGATCTTAGTGCCTTAGAGATGTTGGTGTTCTGTTCAGGAAGTTGTCTCCTGTGCCAATCAGTTCAAGGTTGGTTTCTACTTCTTCTTCTAACATGTTCAGTATACCTGGCTTTATATTGATGTCTTTGATCCACTTGGACTAGAGTTTTGTGCAGATGAGAGATATGGATCTATTTGCATTCTTGTACATACCCACATCCAGTTAGACTAGCACTATATGTTGAAGATGTTTTCTTTCATTATAAATTTCTGGATTCTTTTCCAAAAATCAGGTGTCCATAGGTGTATGGGTCTTTGATTTGATTCCACTGATCAATGTTTCCATTTTTGGGTTTTTTTTTTCCTAATACATGCAGTTTTAAAATCAATATGGTGGTTTCTCAGAAAATTGGGAATTGATCTTCCTTAAGAGCTAGGTATACAACTTCTGGGCATACACTTGAAAGATGTTCCATCCTACCACAGGGACGCTTCCTCAACTGTGTTCATAGTAGCTTTATTCATAATAGCTTGAAACTGGAAACAACCTAGTTGTCTCTCAGCTGAAGAATGGATAAAGAAAATGTACCCCCATCCTTCTTCTGAGCATTCTGATTTGGATCATAGGAGTCTCTGTTTTCTACTCCTAACTCCACATCAGCCTGCTCTCAGCAGACCAGCTGCTTACTGCCTTTATCAGTCAGGACCCATTGAAATTGGAATCTCTAACCAGATATTGTAAGAGTTTAATGTAAAGATTATTAACTGGCCTGAAACTGGAACTGGAAACCTGAATCTGAAAAAGGTATGAGGAGATAGAAATATAAAGGAACCTTTTCCATAGCTACAAAATAGACCCTAGAGATCAGAGATAGTAAAGCTCTACCACCTAAGGAAAGGCACTAAGGGCAAGGACTGATGTTTCTCAGAGAATGAATTGAAATGAATTCTGAAGTACTGAAGCTATAATGTTTTAAAGGAAATGAACTATTAGGTTGAAGAAATGACTACTTAGAGATAGAAAACTTAGAGAAGCAAACAGGAGGAACAAGAACCACCTCCTCTTCACTGCTTCCATTGTTGACAGTGTCCAACAAGGGACAAATTGTGAACAAGACACAAGTATAAGTGGCACAAGCTAAAGGATATGTTTGAAGTAAATGAACAGATTACTGATGCATCCTTTGTGTGTGCATGTATGTGTGGTATGTACATGTGCATGTTGATATGTGCACATTTGAATATGTGGTAGTGTGCATACATAAGTATGCACATGAACGTGGAGCCTAGAAGTCAAGGTCTATTGTTTTCCTTGGTTCATCTTTGCCTTATGTTTTGCCTCCAAGTCTCTCATTAGCCCATGAGCTTAACATAGGCTGGCCAACTAACAAGCTCTGGGAGTATGCTTGTCTCTGCTTCCTCAGCACTGGAATTACAGGCACAGGTGCCTCTGGACCTGACTTTTAGTGGTCTGAACAATCTAACCAGCCCCTACATCCTTTTTTAAAACATCTTCTAAAAACCACTGCAGAGGCTCACTATTTTAGTACAATAGAAGCTAGAATTTTAGAGTGGCCTCTAGATCTTTTAGGTATTGGTCCCAGCTCTCTGACCTTTACTACTCTCTCTTTCCCTCAGACTTTCTGCTCCAGCTACTATGAAAACCCTTGGTCTTCCTCAACCATGCTTATCACATTATCACTTGAGGCTTCTTCTCAAGCTATCTCTTTAATTATTTCTGGAGGGCTCTCCCAATTATTTATATGGAAAACTCCCCTACATTCTTCAATCCTTTGATCACATCTAACCTTTTCAAGAAGACATACCCTATGTCAACCCTATTTCACACAGTAATCCACCATAACCTCTATGTCAGGACTGAATTTTTGTAAGCCCATTGTTTGTTTTCTCTTCTTGATTGCACATACCACAGTCTATCATACTATATATATGTGGTTATTTACACATTGTGTTGGTTATTGTGTCCTCTGTTGGTGTTGCTATAAAGTAATTTCCCAAGGATGAGCAAGCTTGCTTTCTCACTCATACCGCTCAAGAAGTTAGAATAATGCCTGGTATAAAATTGGCACCCATTCAATATTGGCAGAAGTCAAACCCTTCATCTTCATCGTTTCTATTTATATGGTTAGGAATAGTAGTCACAATTTACCAATTCATCATGCCATAAACATAATTCATGTGGTCAACCTCATATTCAATGAATGTTTTGTTGTTGTTTTACCCAAAAGTACAAGGCTTTCCCTTAAAGCACAGAATCATCTTCCTTTCCTGGGTTAAATCTGGCTGAAGCAACAGAGATCCTGAAATATTGCAGTTTTGTGAAAGGAGGTAATTGGCAAATAAAACTTTGTCTCAAAATAACCATGATCCATGGGCAAATAGTTAATTGCTCAGAATAAAAAAACACTTCCACTATAAGATTTTAAAAACAAATCAATATTTTCATTTATTCAGTTCTACATATTTTTCATAAATCAAAAGGGACCAAAATTTTAAAGGATTTTTTATTCAGTCTGAGGGAGAAAAAGAAGAATTTTAAGCAAACAGTAGCAGTTACGTCTCTGCTTTCTCTATACAATTCCGTTAACCCAAACCTATATATTATACATATTTTTATAAATTTGTATTGTATTTCATGCTTGCAAAATGAAAGGATCTTCTAAAACATACACAGATCAAGACTTTCATGAACACTGAGTATCCAAAAACAGAGGTTTATAAAGATGCTGTGCTTTAAGGCAATCTGACAACCTACTTCAACACAGCCACTCCTCTGCCTCTTTCACCTCCCAAAGTTTCTGACCTGAATGTTTCACTCTGCCCTAGAGAGTGTGTCTGGGGAATGCTGGGGGCCCAGGATAGCAGGCATATGTTGTGGTGATGAACACACAGCCAGCAGACAAAGGCACTGCAGTTTTCTCTCCAGACAGGACTGGATCAAACCACATCTGAGTGATTAGCCTCTTGAGTGCCCAACAATAACAGTCTCCTGCAGGGGCTCAAAACGAAGTACCAGCTTTCACAAAGCCAGAGACTTCTGGCCAGTGTGTGCCCTGGGAACCACTCTCTTCCCTTGGAGTCTTTGGAAAGCCTAGTCTCCCACAACAAAGCAGTGCTAAAAATCATTCTTCCTTGAGCTTACACACTAAGAAAAAGATGACTTCTGAAGACGGCACCTGATAGCCCTGGATATGTTCTTGGAAGAAGACAGGAAAGAAGAGGAGAATGCAGAAGGAGAGGTCCGATGCCACAATCTGGCAACACAGAAAGCAGAAGCAAGATAGAGAGAATCAAAATTGGTAGTATGGGCCACCTCAGCAGGCCTAGGTCAGGAGAACCCCAGACTGTTTTTACACTTTGTGGATAAAGGCAAAATATTTCAACAAAAGCAATAGATGCAAATCATAATTGTCTGCAACAATGCCATCTGCCCACATAGATAGCACATAAGCAAATCCTGAACCAGGGTGCTGGCCTTCAGAGCCAGGGGGATTCTCTACTGCAGAACAGATCGTTCTCAGACATTTCTAGCATTACTGAAAATTAGTACTTTCCCTTTTTTTTTTTTTTCTGTAGACTCTGGTCCCTTCCACCTACCTTCCCTAGCTTCCTGTCTAAGATAACTTTGAAGGAAGTCATAAAAAGTGGCCTGGAGTGGCAAAATATTTAACACTAACCTTTAATGTCCTCCTTTCTTCTTCGATCCTGGAAGCTTGCTTCATTGTCTCCATCGGGTTCCAGTCATACCCTCATTTGTAACTTTAATGTATATATATTCAAATAAAAATATCACATACCCAAATTACCCAGACTCCACAATTCAAAGTCTATATATCTCAGTGAACTTCTATACAGTTTGGATCATGATTCTGAAGCTGTGGAGGGTCACAGTGGATTTCATACTTCCATCATACAAGATTTTTATGCACTTACCCATCCCCAAAGAGCAAGACCGAATTAGAACTAGATTAACAGCTAGCTTTATAGTCTCCTGACAGTCTCTACTTCCTAATGGTGGATATAGTATACAAAGCTGCTAACTTAGCAGCTGTGATTTAGGTTGTTAATCTGTTTTGAACCCATCTCAAGAGCTAGCCTTTGGTAAGGCCACTAGTCCTACATCAATTCCATTTGGGCTGCTTTTAAATATCTTATGCCCCAAAAACTCTTTTACCAATTCTTGGCATTTAAATCATAGTCACATCTTTATATTTCTGCCAAAGGCTTTATGAAACTGGTCACTCTGGTAACTTGCTTAGCTCTGCTGCAGGAGGAGTCATGAAAGTATTCTTTGGAGTCACATTTCTCATATGCCCTTTCAGAAGATAAGTTCAGTCTGCTCTGAATGCTCCTACTTTATAACATCATACATGAACACTGAGGTAGAAATCCTGTCAAGTAACTAATTAGATAGAATTAATCAAGCTAAATTAAGTTTGAATGCAAGGACCAAGATCCAGTAAAGCACATCTGTGAATTTTAACATTGGATCTCATTCCTCAAGAATATTTTATAGTTTTGCTTTCCAGAATCTAGACAATGCACTCATGGTTACATTAAATTTTCCTAAATACAAAGTTATATTGAAATGTGAAGGAGATAGTCAAACTGCCTGCCTTCTTACCCTCTATAATTAAAGACTGAGACACACACAGTCCATCTACAGCAGTCATGTGCACTGGGTTGAAAATCCCAGTTTCATAGAAAATAGACAAAATATAAACTGTTTGATGAATTTGACTTAGGGTCATCACTTGGAAACAGTGGTGATAGAAAATAACAACGGAAAATGTGGATCTCAAGAAACAGAGTACTGGCCTTTCTCTTATACCTCCTAATGATTGTTTAAAGTTCTCAAGAGGTAAAAAGGAAGAACAAGGAGACATACATTAGCCAGTGCATGTCGAAGCCCTCATTACTCTAATGCCTTGTTCTGTGGTACAGAACGGTTTACTTCTTTTTCCTTTCTCCCTTTTGTAAGAGGGTGGAGTGAAAAGAAAACAAACAAACAAGCAACCAGAAACAAAACAAAACAAAAAAACAACTCCCACATCATGGATGGGTCTGGAAAATTATTTTCCCAGGTTTGTTTCTTAAAGCCAAGTCAGGCTAGTAGGCAACCATGCTTTCAAATGAGGTAGAGTAACAGAAACTAAAATGCACCGCCATTTTGGTGGAACAATTTTATACTTTGGATATGTACACATTTCAGCTAAAGTTATGACTTTACAACTTAAAATGCTAGATTTTTAAGTAGTAGGAAATGTTTCAAGGGTCTACTTTTTCTGTTTGATGTTTTACAATCATTTAACACATGGATGATAGATAATATGGTAAGGGATATTATTTAACTTAACTGAATGATCACAGTGTGTATGGCTACAGCATTCCTGAGCACGGATAAAAGATTATGGCCTAGCTCTTAGTCAAGGGGACAGGGGAGCAAGTAGTGTCATTTATTTGGTATACCCACACTGCATTTGTACAATGAGACGGGGAACTAGGTTTTGTTTTTTTTTTTAATATAATTTGTTGAAGCATTGGAAAGAAAGGTATTGAGGGAATTTTCAGAAAATCTAGCAGTCAGTGACTCAGCTTTCCGTATGACAAATCCAATCATGTCTCTAACAGTCTAAATCATCATCTTTACTTCAGGTGAGGGCAAACTTGATCCAAACTATGTTGCTTTATCTATTTTATTATATGATATCTGTAATAGTCACTCAAAGACTATTTTCCTAACAGACAGGTATCCAATAACAAATGCCAAGAGGCCAAAGGGAGAGCCACAGATGTTGAAGCAATGTTACTTTAAATGTTTTCCTCAGCTCCTAACCAGGAGAGAAAAGGCACCATTCTCGTGGTCAGGACTCAGGAAAAGGGCACCACTCATTCTACCCCTGCATGCCTCCTTTTCCGTGGGCTTTTATTCTAAAGATGACCTGTGTGGTAGTCAATGTTGGCTAGAAGACGTCCAGACCTTCACATATCTGTCTTAGCTCCCTGCCAGTCTCTCTGTATCATGTCTTTTTTTTTTAATCTCTCATTCTTTCTAATATCACAGTTGTAACTGTGATATTACATTCCAAGCTTCTATAACACCCACATTACCATTTTTCTGAGTGAATATTTATTCTTGGTGAGCGAAGTGTTTTGATACTGGCTATCTCAAGGCTAATTCATCCACTCACCTAGGTTAACTCATGGCGCTAGGTCATCTAGTTGTGCTCAGATCTTGGCTCTTCTCTTTAGTTGACCTATGACCTTAGGCAAGCTGCCATCTTTCTTTAAGTCTATGTTTCCACTTCTGTAAAAATGATTATTATAAATGCCATCTGCCTCTTGGGGTTATTGTGAAGATTGATTAAGATAACATTGAAATAGATATCCATAGAGATAATAAAATAATATTTGGCAAATACTAAGAATTCATAAAATATAGCTGTTCCTATACTTAGCACCATTTAATTTAATGTCCTTTAAAAGTCGAAGCAAAGAAAAAAAAGATACAAATGTAATGCTTTTAACTTGGCTCCTTTCCTTTCAACTCATACTCAAATAATTCCATTTGACTTTTGGATCAACTAGGTTAATAAGCTGCCTACAGCCAAGAAGCCAGATGAATGGCAGAGTCCTTCCTGAACTGAGAATAGATTCTTGTGCTGTGTTAGAATTTCTCTCACCAGACAAAACAAGTTCTGCTGCCTAATTATCAGCGGAAAGAATAGCTAAAGATCAGTGAGCTGAAACAAAAATTATTAGCTTTAAAGATACTCTCTGGCATTTAATTGGCTTTTGGCCACAGATTTTATATGGGGTTCAAATCATTCAATTACTTACAGGCATGGTTTGAATTCGCTAATCATAGAGGCCTTGCAGATATCTAAATTTGGCATGGGCATATGTATAACTGATTTTTTCCCTTATTTTTAATGGCTGAAAACCAAGCCTATTTTGAATATTTTATCTAAAATTTCTTCTAATAATTTAGTTTCAGTTGCTTTCCATTCAAGGCAATGCTGTACCTTCCTATATGTGCCTTTGACATGGAGTGATGCTCCACTGGGCTGGTTTTAGTCTGGGCTCAATCAATTTTCCTTATCTACACCCCCCTCCAGCTAACTATGAAAATTATCTGAATCACCCTTCGTTGTCAGCATGGAGGATAATTAGTAGAGATTAGAGCCTGTCACTTTTTGCAGATTCATTTAAGAGAAACATTACTCTAAAGACTGTAAATGTTATTCTTAGGTCTAGCCAGGCTATCAGAGCTGCAGAGCATAACAGTGTGTTCACACTGGCATTGGGAGACTACCTAGGGAAGGGAAGTATTGAGTTACAGGCTGTAGATGCAGGACCACAGCATGCTAGTGAGGATTCTGTCCATTATATACACTATAAACACACACACAGGCTCAATAAAGAAAAAAAAAGCCCACAACTTTATCAGGTCCTCTATGTCCCCTCAGAAGTCACCACATCATTGGAGAGACTTTAGTCATTTAGGATTAGTCAAAACCCAGGATTTTTGTCTCCAGGTGAGGACTCTAAATAAAGATCCTTCTGTAAATGCTATTTTTTTCTGTCAATCTCAGTCTAATTTATCTGTAACATTTCTTAAAACCTGGCTGTCAGCTGAAGGTTGAAAATGTTCTAATGGGTTTCTGTGTTTAGTTTCCTTGACTTATCACAAGAGCTGATAACTTTTTGTATACATTAACTAATAGGCCTCCTTCAAAGTATGCTGACATCTAACTTAGTGTTAAATGGATTTTAATGAACTCTAAACTTCTATCCTTAATTTCTGCAAATGAAGGCTACTTTCCTTACAATCTGGAAAGCTGGTGCTGTGCATTCCAATAAATGTGAGCCAAGCCTAAACCCTGACTGGGTAGCTTCAAACCAGATTAGAATCATGCAGACAAAACAGTCTCACAGTTGACTTAAAAAAAATTCAGCCAGATATTTGGCAAAATACAGACATAACACCCATGTCAAAGTATTTATTTCAAATGGTACAAAACATTTAATGGCTTTTTTTGAGACATAATTTTGGGGACAATTCAGTTAGAAAGTCTATTTCCATAGACGTAGAGTATATATCTATTCCATTAAAGGCTTGGGGAATGTGTTGGGGATGTGACTGAGCAGTTAAGAACACCGGCTGCTCTCAAAAAATAGTTGGGTTTAAATCACAACACAATTGTGTGCCAATCCAGTGCAAAAGGATCCAACACACTCCTCTGGCCTCCTTTAGTATCTTAAACACATAGTGCACATACAAATATTTAGGCAAAGATACAAACACATAAATAGGAAATGAGTAAATCTTTAAGACTAAGACAATGCTGGTAGCATTTATAACCTCACTTTTCACAGCGTGCACCTCAGTTCCTTTACTTGTATTTTGGCTTCAACTCACGGAGATGTCTCTGAACCTACACTCAGGCAAGACTATATCAATTATTTGGTCAAGGTAGGGAGTATTAAGTATATGCTGAATCAATCTGCTAATAAATTATCCATGTTTTGTTCTGTCTTAAGTGAAGTTGTATTGTGTACACATAGGCATGTTTTCCTCCCTCATTAAAATTTGGATGGCATATTGGTCAGTTTTTTGATAATATAAAAAAATCATTTTCACTGAGTTTCAGAAGTTCAGGCCATGATGTTGTGCTTGTACTATGGGAGTATGCAGAGCAGAGCAGAGATGCTTATCTTGTAGCTGGGAAGTGAGAGAAGAGAGAGAGAAACAGAGAAGAAACCAGACTCCCTCAGTCCCCTGTCAGGCCACTCCTCCAATATTTCAAAGATTATTTCTCATTGGCCTTATCTCAAAGTTCACATAACTTGTCAATATTGTCATTTAGTGGAACGAGGTTTTAATATAGGGACTGTTGGCCGTCTCTGAATTTCTTCCTCAGCTTTTCATAGTCATTTGTTCACTCTAGCAACACAGTTTTGTCTCACAAAGAAAATGACAGCAAGATCATCAAGAACAAATTCTCCTTCCTTATTGCTACTTTTCACTGAGTTTAGTTCAGCTCATGAGATGCCTACTCCCAGGAAGGGAAAAACAGACAGAAATAATGAACCATATACAGTATTTTCAAAGAGAATCATGTAAATATTCTAAAGATTGTACAGTAAGCAATGTATGTTTAGAAAGGCAATGTAAATATTTGATATAGAGCAGAACAATGGTTTAGGTCAAAATGAAATCATGACATTTGGAGAAATATAGAATGCTCTAATTTGCACCCCACTTTCCCTGCAGCCTAGCAGTACAGTTCATAAATCACAACATATTCTGCACTACCTGGAGTTCAAGATCCCAGCTGCCAGGTGGGCTCCTCCCTTCATTCTGCTGTGAAAGTTTCTACCCCCATCCAACCACTCAAGGCACTGCTTTGAACTATGGCAGTGATCAATACCTGTTCTTTGAGAAATGGACCCAGGGCATGTGAGTGAACTCACCCAGATCACTAATTTTCATGGGGAGTGTGGTAGGAAAACTGATCACCAATGGACATAGAAACGCATAATGAATTCCACATGCGGCATGAGCTCTGTGTATTTTTTCAGGTGGCCAAAGACACCTCCTCTGGCTTTCTGCAACCCGCTCCCTCTAAGTCTTGATTGGCTTGGCCATGTTCAGTTCTGCATCAATGCCACTGAGAGCCCTGAACATTATAATATTTACCAGATTGTGTGAAAAAGACACAGGTGTGTTCTGATAAATGGAATACAAATATCAAAATATTCAGAGGAAGGGCAAGGCAGTGTCAGGCAGCTCACATTCCAGCTAATTGAAACAACTGGGAAGAAAATGTCCCCATGATTAGTTACCTGGAGACAGGAAGTGAATGCTTTTGCTTCTTTTGGTGTTTTAAATGGTTGCAGTAATAACCCCTTAGAGAAAGAAAATATCTAACAGAAATAACAGATTTTTTTTAAAGCTAAAAGTTTACTAACTTTATTGGCAAATACTTGAGAGTGTATTTCCCCAGACAAAGATGTGCAGCCTAATCACATCACAAGCATCAGAATCAGAAATTACCTTCAGCATATTTCACCCTTTTACAGTTTGCATTTCACAAGCTCTCCCTAAAGTGTCTTCAGGAACAAAAGAAGCTAGTCCACATTACATTTATTTGTCATGTCTTTTTAGTCTCCTTCAGCCTGAAATAATCTTCAGTTTTTTTAGACATTTAGTTCCTTAAAAATAGATTTCTTAAAAAAGAAAGTGATAGGAACAAACGTTATGTTTAGTCATCTTACATTGGTCAGTTAACAATGAGATGCCAAGGAAGCAGAAAGCAACCAGAGAGTGAAGAAAGAAGACATATTTTGAAACTACAGCAGATGACAACTATTACAGGAAATGAATGAATCACATTGGAAATAGGGTTTGGTGATGTCAGAATGTAATTCTAACACTCTAGGGGCTGAAGCAAGAGGATTAAAAGTTCATGGTCATCCTTGGCTACATAGAGAGTTGGAGGCCAGCTTTAGCTACACAAAACACCTTCTCCGGGGGTTGGGGGAAAAGTTGGAGGAGGAGAGTGAGGAGATTGGAATAACCCATATGTACTGATAATGGGAGGTGGCTTGATAAAAGCAAGGATTCAAAAAGATCCCTAAAGTTGGTGACTCAAGGAAAGCCTAGTACCAATATAAAGTCCTCAGCTCACTTAGGGCCCCTAAGAGTCAGGGGCCCTAACTCTTAGTATTTAGGTATCATGCTTCTGGGTTGCCTAGCAACCCATGATGTCATCATGTGTCACTTACCAGGTAGCCACATATGGCAGGCATGTTTAAGTTTCTCTTTAAAAGGATCAACCCACCACTTGCCCTCTTGCCCACTTTCCTCAATCTCCTGTTCTCTCCCCTTTCTTTGTTGGGGCACCCCTCCCTTCCCCTACCATGTCTCATTCTCTTCTTCTTCTCTCTCTCTTCATCTCCATCTGATAAACCTCTTTCATATAAAATCTGTGCACATCATCATTTCGTTGGTCCTAACATTGATGTGTTGGCTGGGAAGGGCACTCCTGGTAGCACCTGGTCTGGTCACACCAGGAACCCTTTTCGGACCATGATGCCTGCAACAGATTTTTCTTCTGCTCTACCTACCCCTAACCATCACTCAACCATATATGCCTTAAAACTTATACTTTCTCTCAACTGCCCTGCCCTTACCACGCACACCTGTCCCTCTGCTCAAGGCCACTCAGTCTTGGCTTCCTGCCATGTGCTCTTAGCACAAAGGATAAGGTGGACACTCATGCTTGGAATCAGTTTGGGGAAACTAAAACACTCACGCCAGACACTGAAATTGCCACTTCATACACAGACACAACCTGCTTCTAAACTATTACTGTTAAGTAAGCAATTGCTGGGGACCCTGAGTACACACAGATGGCTTCAGACTGCGCCACTGCCTCAGGTCCCACAGGCGAAGTTTCAAATCTTCCACGGAATGCCTGCCTGGCATGCAAGGAGGGTTTTCAGTTGTTCAGACTTCTTATCAGCAGTGCCTAGCTCACGCAAAGAGTTTCAAACCGGGCTGGGACAGCCATCTCACCAACAAGCACCTACTCTCACTATGCTACTACGGCCATGCACCTCACATCGCTAACAGGTTGATTTGGGGATAAGGAGGGTGGACCACAGCTTCATTGTCATCTCCAGTAAGGGCAAGCACATGGTTTCACCGCCATCTTAACTTAGGGCAATCAAGGGAAGTCACATGATTGGCAGCCATCTTGGTTAAAAAACAAACAAACAAACCTGCCCCGGTTTCCTCCACTGTCAGCTGTTTTTACTACTTTTTTTGTTCCACTGTTTTCAGAGCTGCAAAACTGGAGTCTGTTGTGGACCCTAAAAGGCCACTGCGCCCCTTCCTACCTCCATTCTAAAGCTGCCTATCTGCCCCTCTCCTTTTCCGTGGATAAGATTCCCTCTAGAAGAACTCGGCCTTACTGCTGATAAAGCCCTGGTACCAGGCACCGAGGTTCTTGGGCTTAGCCAGGCTGAGCCCATGACCTGTTGCGCTGATTGGTTGATGAAACACGAGCCGCATGGTCCATTCCTGTTTCCCCTTTCTCATATGCAGGAATGGCTTCCTCATATCTCTCCTCTTAGGGAAACCTCTGGAACCTACACCTATATTTGCCCTACTCAAATGTCTAATATCCAGTAATATCCAGTAACACTAAGAATTATCCATGAATTAAAAACAAAAACGAAAACAATTCCCTATTTCTCTTTCCTCAAAGTCTTGTCTGTTTCTCTCTACCTGCTATCTCACTAAATATACTCACTGGTTTCTTTTTATACTCTCAAAAAAATCTTAAAATTAAACTGTAAACCTTAAGGTGACTATGTGGCATGAACAATTTTAATCATAATTAATTTTCTGTTTATTTTATCTCCTTTTAGACTAGGACAGTAACAAGTCTCATTTTAAATTGGTATGGATTTTTATAAAAATTTAAAGTTACACTTTACAATATATATGACTCAACCCTAGTTCAAAATATTTTTTACATAATGCTAAAATTTCAAAGTTATAAAGGTCTATTAAATTAAGCTAATTTAAAATGTATGTCTAACTGCCTATGTCTTTATCAATTCCTAAATTAATAAATGCTGTTTCTCCTGCCATGAGCTGCCTATGATCCAGATTCTCCACTAGGCTTCTGGCTAATAGGTTTGTTATAATAATTCAAATGTAATTTTAAAATTGCTTTATACTGTTCTACTCTATTGTTGGTTTTAAAACTCATAACTCAGGGGTTACTATGTAAAAATTTTTACCAATACTCTAAATTAAGATCTATTAATTTTGGAGGCATTTATTTATGTTAAAACTTGATCATTGTGCTATATCTTCACTATCAAAAGGTTAAAATATGCTTGGTCTTGTTTTCTAAAAATGGTAATATAATTAATCTGTAGTATAGCCTTAGACTTTTATAAGCTATGAATTTTTGTATACTAAATAATATAGAAAACTGCTAGGCTCTCACTTTAATGGACTATATTTAAGACTTTTAAGGCTCCAACTTAACAGGGATAAAACTTAAAGTCCTAATGTTTAATGGTTAACAGATGCAAGTTAATAGTCAGTCATCTTATAGATGATCAAGTCCTTTAACATGTTCAAAAATATATTTATAGTCTTACAGATGCAATCATGGTCTCACTGCCATCTTTATATAATAGCTGAAGATGGTCCTTGAGTCACCATACAGGAGTTGATAAATATAAGAGAGGAGTCTTCCCAATACGCTCATCTATGGCAAAAACTGTGCTCCAGACCTTGGCTGCTGCTCTGAGGCTGTTGGCATTCCTGCACAAAAAACAAGAGGTCTGTCATGCCCCATCCCACAGGGGTATAGTCAAGTCAATTCTGCCAGGTAACTGTTTCAAATGCAGCCAGGAAGCCACACACTGCCTGCTGGCAGACTGGCCTCTATGTAAACCCATGCAGGTTTGTCCTATGTGCCCAGCACGAGGCTCAACCAGCACAAGAGCCACAGATACTTCCAGCCTTAGGGGTCCTTGATTCAGCGACCTCCACTACCCTCGCCCAGCCCAGAGTAACATTGTAGGTCTGTTTTGGCCTCACACTCAGGCCCCATGGACATATTGCCAACTTCTGTCTTAGGAGACTTCAGATGCCTTCTCAGTTCTTTTCATATTCAGGAGACCAGGCCTTAAGCCTGAATCCGAGAGTTGCTGTTGTCAGGCCTAGACACAATATGCCTTGTTGCCAGACTCAATAAACAGGCCTCAGATGTAACCTTTTACCACCCCTTTAGCTAAAGGACAATAAATGTTCATAGCTGTCTCACCTATGTTTCTTGGTAAATAACGCTTTAAAAAAATGGTTGAGAAAGTGTTTTAAGGTTGGTAAGACAAGTTATAGATGTTTGAGGTCTAAGACTGTTTTAAGCTTGATAGACACAATTTATAGATGTGTGAGGGTCTAAGAAAGTGTTTTAAGGTTGGTAAATGCAACTTATAAAGCTTGCAAGGTGATTTGAGGTATCCTAAATAGATAAAAATGCTTAATATTTCCTCCTGTTGCTATGCTACTGTTCTATTGACTGTCCAGAGCTTTGACCTTTGTCAAGAGAGCTCTGATTTATTAATCTAACTCTAATACAAAAACATTCCACTATACAACCCACTATCATGGTTCTAAGCTCAAGATTTTAAATCTCCTTTAAATCTCTATAATGTGTAATCATACAAAAGGTTAAGATCAAGTGAGCTTTTGTCCCTTCTACTCCATGAAAAGCTTCTGCCTTTTTGGAACTCACCTTAAAGAATGTTTGTGCTGTTAACACTAATGGGTATGTCTACTGCCTTTTCTACAATGTATATTTCAGTGCAGACTACATTTATGATGCTAACATGTCTAAAGTTTTAACTCCTTTGTAAAACTTAAAAGTAATTCTTGTAAGCTGCAGGAAATCCACCTGAATCCACCTCTCAGGTCAATTGGGCTATTGCCTGTCTCAGAGGGTAAGATTCCTCCCCTTTCCCTGGTTTTGGGACTTCCCTTTCCTGGCAACTTGATTTCTATATGTCTATATCGAACACCAAGTGATTGGTGAGTCTTCCCTTTTAGTTGGTATCAATTCCTGGCTACCGATTGCTACATTCATACACCAGCTGATTGGTGAGGCTTCACTTCTGATTGGCACAAACGCTTCATACTGCTCTCACCAACCTACATCCAAACCCTTCATCTAGGACATTCTTCTCCCTTGGGTAAGACTTTCCCTCTACCAGCACAGTTCTCTCCCTCTCTCATTCACTCATCTATGAAAATCCTAGCACTAGGTAAACCGTGTCTGCTACGTGCAACTGTGCCCTTGGTCTCTAGCCAATGTTGATGAGCTCTTGGAACAGATTGTACCAATCTACTGAAACAAACCTTGCTCTTGGGACACCTTGACAGGTCACTGACTCCTACCTGCTCAATGGGAATAGTCCATTCGTCCTTTCCTTGAGATTTTCCTCTGGGATGTCTTCTGGAGAATTTCAGATTTCTACACCTAGTTCCTGTTTTAAGGGCCTCCAATCTTATACACCTCTGTAACCAAACTTGGCCTCAATTTCCTTAGATAACAGATCCAAAGCAAAGCCTTTTAAATTACTGCCAGTAACTGAGTAAATGGAGGTTCCCTCAGGTAAATGGAGGTTCCCTCAGGTAAATGGAGGTTCCCATGTTCAAGTCTCTTTGTTCTAAACCTTCTACCTTTGTTCGCTCTCCCAAACATTTTAAATATACACTTGAAGAAATTTTCTCCATTACCTACTTAACTTTGTCTTCTGCCTATATATATATTTCAGTATCCTGCCAGACCTAGGTCTTTCCTACATCCATGACAGGGCCAAAGCAGCTACCACAGGTGTCCCAGTCTGACCTCACAGACTTTCATCAAGCTGGACCTGCACTTTCCCTCCCAGCCATGAATGTTCTCATATACCCTAGACAGCATAAAAGCAGCCTGTTCTTCCTGGAATTGGCCAGCATTTCAGTTTTTTGGCCTCCCTACAGCGCCCCCAGTGTCAGCAGGAAGTAACCAGAAGAGAACCTCTGCCCATTATTCACTTATTATTAACAAAAGCCTGGAAATATGCTTCAGGACCAGGACAAGCAGCCCCAGGTTCTCCCAGCATTCCTCAGTCCCTACCTGCATTCCTGGCAACCCTCTACCCTGAACTTTCCAGGGTAGGGACTTCCCCTCCTCCTCTTGACCATGTAAACTGGACATTTTGTTGCTATTCTCTCTCTCTCTCTCTTTCTCTCTCTCTCTCTCTCTCTCTCTCCCCCCCCCCCCTCTCTCACCCCCTTGCATGGCAACCAAGAGCTGCTTCCAATGAACCTAAATTTATATACTTTAGTGTTACATGAGAAGCAG
>CM053754.1:47045767-47134988 GCA_028658305.1 Pachyuromys duprasi
GTAACTAAAAGGAATTTTCCAAAAATCTTTCCTTTTTAAAGATAAATTTGGGTTCAACAGCACTCGCCCATCTAGTATGATATATTACATATTTTTCCTAGAAGCAATCTTTCTCCCCCCTCAGGCCACCCCCACACATACACACACAGCTCCCTTCTAAGGATAGCCCACAGGAATGTTCCAAGTAGGTAGAAGGCATGACTTGTGGTCAGGAAAAATTCCCTGAGGATGTAACTTTTTAGCTAAGATCCAAAGGATGAGTAGGAGGCTTCTGTGCTGAGTGGCATGAGTGAGGCAGAGGGTGTGTTGGTAAAGATGGGAAACGTGGGACATGCTTCCCTAGGAGACAGAACAGGGAGAAAGATTAAGACCCAAGGGAACAAAACGTAAATCAGCCAGGGACCTGGAGACACTGAGCGTCATGCCAGTGGGACTGTGTGCTCAAAAAGAGGGCGGGGACAGAGTTAGAAACGGAGCTCAGGAACCCTTTGCAGCGGTCTTCTCTGTGTGAGCAGATCTGCAAAGCGGTGAAGGTCGGTTCCATCCTCCATGTCTCCTGAGTGCCTTTGCCATGTATGAATGACCATGAGAAACAGCTAATAACCAGAGGAGGGACCAGAAGAGGAAGGATCCAGAGAGTGCTCCCAACACAGCTGCTTTCCAGTCACCTGTAAAGGTCTAGGGGGTTTCACCACTGAATTACAAGACATTATTCTGTGGGATATCTCACCTGGTTAGATTGTTCCTTATTTTAACCAAGATGAAACTGAGGACCGAGGAAGTTGAGCGACACCCAAAGCATTCCAGAAACAGTGTGGTAAAAACAGGTTACCTAACCTGTCTAGACTAACAACCCACAATAGATGACAGGAAGGAGTTCCTGAAGGAATTCTTTGTAGACACTGAGGACAGATAAAACACAAGGCCACTTTCCTGGAAAACTTCACAAAGCAGGTTCTCCAGGAAGAAGATAAAGATTAGCATCACAAAACAGATTAGCACTCTGAGGAGATTGACCTCTGTTTGGGGGCAGAGAAGGGCAGTGCTGACAGAGGAAAAGCAGGGTAGCCTTAATGTTGAGCCAACCCTGCTGAGAGTATCTCGGGGTCAGATGGCCTTTCAGGAGTCCCAGAAGCCAGTTCTCTGTGCCCCAGCCTCACTGCGCCTGTCTCAGTGTGAAGTGCTGGCAGCCAGGCCAACTGCTGGGCTTAAATCTTTCCTGCCTTTCTGTGGACAGCACAACTAAAAAGCCTACCATGAAAGTATTGCCTCTTCTCAGCGTCTCCTCCGCAGGACCTCAGCCACTGAGGCAGCCCTCTCTGCCATCTTAAAACTACCCTGTACCTTCTCCATCCTTCAGGAGTTGACAAGCTACATTGCCTCAGACGTGCCACAGGCTGCATGTTCCTTAAGCACTCTCCTACCTACAAACCTCCGGCTATTTTTCTGCTTGCACACAGTGAAATCTAAAGGTGCCCACAATCTTTAAGGACTTATGATATTTAACTCATTTGGCTTTATTTCTTTTATTTTAGAATGCAATATCAAGATTTGAAATACTCACTTTGATAAGTGTTGACAAATGCAAACCGCTGTGTATCCACACCACTTCTTTTCCCTACTAAAAACTCACTTGTGCACCTTCGCAGTCATGAATTTCCTAGCCCAGTCTACACAGCCATCAGTAGACATCATTATGACTACCACTTCCCCCTTTCCCTGCCAAATTAGATTGCATCACCTAAAAGAGATAAGTCCTTAACTCCATACTACTTCCTTCCTCACGAAAAATATATACAGCATCTAAGACCTTAATGGCAGTGTTGCCTATCATCATTAGCAATTCACAAAAATTTAAAAAAATCTCCAGCTACATGTGTGCGCACACATCTGTGTAATAAGCTCCTCTGGTTTCCATTCACTTTGTTTTCAGGAATATAAATGTTAAAGCCATGGGTGGATCTTTTTAATGACAATCACACTGCTGCAAAGACAGGACATCGGTGCCTCTGCTCTTAACTTCAGCGTGCAAGAATATCTTTAGAATGCACTAAACTACCAGTTCAAAACCAGTGGCTTTGAATAGGTGCAGATGTGTGAAAACTACATGAATAAAATTAACATGAACAAAATGCTTACTTTCATAGAATGATTTTGTCAATGAAATACTCTTAGTTTTTGGTGTTTTGTGGGGTGTTTTAAGTTTTTACAACATAAAACAGAGTGGAAGACTTCAAATGCTTTAACCTCATCCCTCTGGAAGGATCTGTGTTGTGTTGTTAAGGAGGAGGGTTGTTTCTTTATTTGTTTGTCACATAGAAAATCTTAAACTAGCTTTGGGTGTGAGTTAGAGTATGTATTTTTAAGGTTTATGGCATTCTTCCAAAAACCTCTAAAGTGGAGGAGAGGTTCAGAAGAATGGAAGGGGAGGATGACGGAACCCCTCATTGTGTTGTGTCTTTGGACTGTTAGTCACATCAGCTCCTGGGTTTCAAATAAAAAAAAAAGGGAGAGAAAGAGCCACTTGTTTGAACTGGGAGACAGGTGGCCATTCTTCCCTGTTTGAGATGACCCAACTCTTTTGAGTGAGTAAGCTGAATGCCACCCTGTTACTTACAGTTAAAGTTGCACAAACTCCACACGGAAACAAATCATGTTTACTTACTCAAATGCAAACTCATGTGAATGATCACATCTCTTGTACTTGCATACAGTTTTCAGCAGCATACACTTCAAACTAGCCCTCGATAAAAACGTGATTGGTGTGGGGAAAGAACATATTTGCATCTTTAAGAAACTCGTTCAAGCTTTGGTTACTCTATGCACCTAGTTTCATCCTGGGCCTCATGGTATTTTTTAATATTGTCCTTGGGCACCATCCTTAGATCAATGAGTAAGTTGACCAAGATGCTCTTATCTCAGTGTGGTTAGTGTACAGATTGATTACACATTCATTATTTAGTCACACAGAAGTCCCGTATCAAATCTGCCTTCATATGGAAGTACTGAGTATTGGGAGAACAAACAAAATGCTCAGTAGAGATTTAGAAACAATTGGACTCTAAATTATTTTCTGATTTAGATAAAGATCGATGCATGAAACAAACACAGTTTTCTACAGTAAGAGGCTCCAAAATTTCTGTATTAGAAATGTATTAAAGGAAACTTACAAATTGCCCTTCAATATCTGTTGGCTTTTGCTCCAAAGCCACCATAAATCTCAGCATATAGATTTTTGTAGTTGAAAGGCTTGGTAGGTCTTTCTCTGGCTCCTGAATGCCTCTGTGGATCACAAGTCAAATGACTCACTCTCAAGTTGTGGAAGTATAGTGGTGTGCCACTGTGGGCCATGGGAGAACTTTGGATATGTACTTCTGATCACCTAATATCTCAGCCATACATATGGAGCACTGACAGGTATTCCACGTCTCAGATTACAAATATATAATACATGTTGGCCCCGTCTTTGAGTCCTACTGGCCAGAAAGTTAAGGCCAGAGCAAATGGCTTTGAGATTAGGGACTTAAAAAGTTAGATACAGAAGAAACTGAAAAACTGAGTATCATTAATCTATCAATATGTCATATCTTAAAAGTGTTAACACATTGTGGAGAAAGATGCTACTACAGCATCAAGCATCAGTTTGAATACTTGATGGATCTGAATGGTAGAGATACCACTTAAAGTGTACCTGTGCTTTAAGTGGTTTTACCCATGTCATTGTATATTGTTAGGGTTCCAATGTGTTAAGTCCAAGATGTTTCCTTTCATGCAGAAGGATCATAACTATGGTAATGTCGCTGCCTTCTCCCCAGTCTCTCACTCATAACTTTCAGAAGAGCAAAAAGGATTTTTTAATAAGTGGGGGAATATGTTGAATAGCCTCATTACTCTTGGAATGAATATGGCTGGACATGAAACATGTTCTTCACAGTAAAACAGTGCCCTGCCAGTGCACTTGAAAAAAACTGTTTAATTCTATAGTTTAAAATTATGATGTTATCCCAAAATAGTAAATAATGTTTGGAACCCACATTGAATTTTTACTTTCTATCTTCAGGATGCTTTATTGAGATGTTGAATATGCATAGCACAGCAAACACTTCTGAAATATTAGGGGAAAGCTTAGACTTCTGGAGTTCCCCAATATTACTGAGTATTTGGGAGGTAAGGTAAAAGAACTAACCATCTTTAATGAGTACCTAAGGTGCTTATTTATTTTGAATTACTTTTTAAAACATATAATACAATATATTGCTTTCAAAGTAAGAATACCCTCTCCAAATATCAATGTGTCACTCTCTAATTTCATGTGCTACTAAAAGCAAACATGATTTTTACATCAATCCTGAAGGTCTTGTCCTGAGCATTTTTGTGTAGTATATTTACTCTTGTGGTTGTGAAGAAAGATGATTGTTTTGCCTATGCTATTTTTGTATTGTTTGAGTAAATTAACCTTTTCATTCAACAATATTCTCCATGAATATATTCATTACATATTACATCATAGTATCTATCATGTATGACTTTGCTATAATACCTTATTGAAAATCAATATATCTAAATCTTTTTCATGGAAGATTCCATATCATGAGTGTACATCTTTACTATTTTCTTGCATATTGTTTTCAACTGTTCTGTATCTTACACACTGCTACAATGAATATCACTTATGAAATTCCTTATATAATTTGATATACCTATCTAAAGTAATAAACTGCTGTTTCTGAGTTGGTAAACATGAATGTGCATTGCTTTATAATTAAATTTTAGTTGATATTCACCAATAATTTATGAAAATATTCACTTTCCCTGTCTTTATGTTATCATTTGAAAAAACCTTGGATTTATAGAAAACAAAGTCAAACAAATAACACCAAAAAACACAAATACCACAAAGATAGTATGGATGTTGCCTGTATTGCCTTTACATAGTTTCTTCCATCATTAAGATCTTAAAGCTACAAGTAGCAGGACAAGAGCCTACCACAGAGGGCCTCGGAAAGACTCTACCTAGCAGTATATCAAAGCAAATATTAAGACACATAACCAATCCTTTGGCAGAGTGCAGGGAATCATATGAAAGAAGGGGGAGTTAGTATGACCTGGAGAGGACAGTAGCTCTGCAAAGACCAAATATAGCAGGGCACAGGAGTCTTTTATGAGACTATCTCTCCAACCAAGGACCATGTATGGTTATAACCTAGAACCCCTGCTTGAATGCAGCAAATGGTAGCTCAATATCCAAGTGGGTACACCAGTAAGGGGAACAGGGACTATATCGAGCATGAACACAATGGCTGGCTCTTCGACCCCCTCGCCCACGAGGGAGGAGCAGCCTTGCTAGGACACAGAAGAGGACATTGCAGCTGGTCCTGAAGAGACCTGATAAGGAAGGGGAGGAGGTCCTCTCCTATCAGTGGACTTGGAAAGGGGCAGGGAAGAGATGAGGGAGAGATTGGAGGATAGGGAGGGAATGTGGGAGGGGGCTATGGCTGGGATACAAAGTACATATCCTGTGATTAATATAAAACAAAAATGTAAAAAGAAAAAGAAAAAAAAAAGATCTTAAAGCACTGTTGAGCCGTGATTGAAACCCATGCTGATTTGCTTTAAAACTCATCCAGGACTCTCTGCTCACACTGAGTTACTAACAGCCATGTGCTAAGGCAGCTTAGAGTCTAAACAGAGAACATCGAAGAAAAATAAAAAAGATCTTAAAGCACTGTAGTATCTGTGAAGGAAGTGAAAGTCAACACTGGTATGTTAGTGTCTCTAGAACATGTAGAACATGTGTACCAATGTATGCCACCACTCTTCTTAGTTACCCATGCTTGATTCAGGATATGAACAATCATTCAGCCAAGGCAGTATCTTCCTTACTGTAATTTTATTTTTCTGGTTTCCAAATTATTTTCCTTTAAAGACAGTCACTAAATTGTATCCACACTATGAGTAAAAGGAAGCCATTGGGGATAAAGTGGATTCATTTACCTCCCACTCTGAGAAGAATGCTGAAATAAGGTACAATTCTGTAAGACAGACTTGTTTCTTCCCTTAAACTTATTTGCAGAATTCTGTAAATATCAGAAAGGCCTCTTGGGTAATAATTTTGTGATATCATCATTTTGTGCACAGCTATAAATAGGACATCCATACCATACCTCCTCTCCTAAGGTGTGGAGACCATCTTAGAAGATGTGGTGGAAAGAGTGTAAGAGACAGAGATCTGGGAAACTCAAGAATGAGGTGAACAGTGTCTTCTGGATACAACAGAACTGCTACTGTCTTGGTCACTGTTCTATTGCTTTGAAGAAACTCCATGACCAAGGCAATTCTTTTGAAATAAAGCATTTAACTGAGGGCTTGTTTTACAGTTTCAAAGACCTAGTCCATTATCATCATGGCAGGGAGTACAGTGGCACACAGGCAGAACCTGGAGCAGTAAATGAGAAATACATCCTGATATTTAGGCAGATTGAGAGAGAGGGATGCTGGGCTTGGCATAGGCTTTTGAAACTTCAATGTCCACTCCAACAAGGCCGTACTTTCTTATCCTTTTAATCCTTTCTAATAGTTTTGCCTCCCTGGTGACTAAGAATTCAAACCTATGAGCCTGTGGGTTCCATTCTTATTCAAACCTCCATGGCTACACAACTGAACTCACAGTAGCTGTGGTTTCCTGCACAAGACCTGTACAATATCAAGCCGACCAACATTCTAGCACAAAGTAGAGAAGAGCAGAGGCTTCCCCAACTCTAGCTGAGAAATATTGATAGTTGGTGGTTACTGGAGGAAGGGTGTGACACCTATTAGCTATCAGTAGACAGTTAACAGCCGTGAATATATTGGCAACACAAATTGGACTCCCATTATTAAAACAGAGAGACAGAAAGAGACAGAGACAGAGAGAAAGACAGAGAGAGACAGAGAGAAAGTTGAGAGCAAGTGGAGAAGTATGAGTAGATGTGGGGGAAGGCAGGAGAGTAGGGTGACTATGACCAAAATACATTGTGCTCATGATGAAATCCTCCCCAAATTAATTAAAATATAATAAAAATTATATTTTTATTATTTTAAACAATGTTTTTGAATGTAAATATCTTTTGACTACATTCTTTCCTTCCCCTAAGTCCTTCCAGATTATTCTGCTTCCTCTCTCTACTTAATCAACACTAACTTCTTTCTCAAAAGACAGACAAAAACCTAGTACTCCAGTCACAAAACCCCAAAATCTAGTAAAACAATACCAAAAAAAAAGAAGATAAACAAACAAAATGCCAAACTGTCACAAAATAAAAAGCACACACACAAAACCCAAACCCAAACCTGTGGAATCCATTATATATTGACTGCATACTCCTGAACATGAGGACATGTGGCATGCCCTAGAGTAGTCTCTGTAGCCAGCATCACTCAGTTGGAGAAAACTTATTTCTTTTTCCTCTCCCAGGAGGTATAAATAACAGTTCAGTTGTTAGCCTTCACCCTAGAGGTTAGGTTTTCATTCATTCATTAATCAATTATTTAAAATAAATAATTAATATAAAATCAATTAACTGAATATTAATCAACATTTAATTAATTAATAATTGATTAAAATGTAACAAAATGAAATATAATATAAATCAAAAACTATCACACTGAAGTTAGAAAAGACAAACCATCAAAAAAAAAAAAAAAGAAGTCACAAGAATCAGAGAACTACTAGTTCGAATCTTCAGAAATCCCATAAAGACAGTAATTTGGAAGCCATGCTGTAAGCTCAGAGGACGGCACAGACACATGTAGGCCCTGTGCTTGCTGTTTTCATCTCTGTGATTTTGTATGAACTTTGCACATGTTAATTTAAAGTCTTGTTTTCTTGTCCTCCACCCATTAGCTCTTAAATTTTTTCTACCTCTTCTTTAAATATTAAAATATTTTAAAAGCTTACTGCTTTCAGATTTTTTAAAGATCTTTTTCAACCCTTTAGTCATAAAAATAGGCTCTTATCTTATTCTAAAACTAGTTTTTATTTACCTTTTAAGCTTTTACATTTGTAATCCATTTGGAATTCATTTCTGAAAAGGCATGGGGTTGACATGCAGCTTTATTCCCTCCACACACAGACAAGCTAATATCTCTTACTGTCAAATATTACTCTTCTCAAGCTTTCTGTTGAATTTCATTAACCTATTTGTCTAGTTTACTGTTCACCAATATAGTACAGTTTAAATCACTAAAGCTCATAACACTTCCCTTTTTTTTTTTTTTTTTTTGAACTTAGGTTTTCCTCTTAGGTTTTGTCCTAAAGCATAATTTGGAGCATCCTATACACAAAAGCTAAGGAATCCAGGATGCACTTGCAGGCTTTCTCGGCCTTCACAACACTGGCATACTGAGCCAAGGCGCTCACTGTGTATTGTCCTGCATACTGTGGGCTGTTTCACGGTGTCTCTGGCTTCAGACTACTAGATCCCTGCATTCTGACCACTGAACTGGTTTCCAGACATTGCCAAATGTTTTCTAGGGTCAAATGTGCCTCTTTTATAAACAATACTACTAAGGATCCTGCTGTAGTTTATGCGTGTATTAGGTGTGGTAATTTTGGAACATGGCAGACCAACTTCTCTTTCCACTTGAAATTGGGTTTGGATATAAAAGACTTATTTGACCAAAGACTCAGGAGGGTATGTGGTGAGTGTCTCCACTAAACAGAAACACTTAAAAGCTAGTGTTAACACATCTTACTTTCTTTTTTTCCCCTATTGGAAGGATAGCTAAAAATTTCAAAGGATCCTCAGCTAAGACTGACTAAGCCAAATTAAAGGCATACTATTAGAAAAACAAAAATCTCTTAATACACAAAGTCATTACAGTTTGGAAGGTTTTGTTGCTAGAGCATAATTTGAGTATCCTCAATGATTCATTGAAATCTGTAAAGAGAAATGTGGTAGTGCCTTTGTGCTGACTTAGAAAGCTACATGTTCTCTGTTTTTTCTATCCCTGGTTCCTCAGCACATTAGAGTATGAGCAAGCAATCTGTGCCAGTGAGTGTGGTTCAAAGGAACTTTTGGCAGGTGCCACTAAGTGAGCTAGACATAACTGGATGGCCAAAGAATTCAGTTTCAGTTTCCATCAGAAACAAAGGCACCTGATTCCTTGAATATGTGTAAGGTTTTCTCTTCTGCAAAGATGCTTTAGATGGTGGTGTCCTTCCAGACATCTGACCTCGAAAGTCTCCCAGGAACAATGGGACCAATGTAAAAGGAAACCAACAGAAGGACTTCATAAAGTTAGAGCAACAAAGAACTACATTTAATCTGGAAATTCAGTCTAATGTGAGCTTGCTTTCATTTCTCTTTACAGCAGCGCTCAGAACTTCTGGAAACATTTCACGAGTTGGATGTGTTCGCACAAGTCTATTTTCCAGCCACTTGGAAGACAGAGGAAGGAGGACGGAGAGTTTTAATCCAGAGAGAAAGAGGGGAAGAGATGTGAATTAATGATTTAGTTATTAGTTTAATCAAATCTAAAGTCTTAATTTAGCTTTCATCATGCTCAATCTGAGAGAGAGGTCATGTTTAGACTTTGTAAGATAGTTTCTGTATAGGTACTTGATATTTTCCTATACCCTTAGCTGAGCTCTTCCTCACATGGCCATCAAAGGGTGAGTAAGAGAGGACTCCATGAACTGTCCTATATTACTTGCAAATCTTTGGAAATGATTTGCTAGGGAAATTCTTTTGAGGAGAATTTGGATGATTTAAAGAGCCTCCAGCTCTCCACACCTTTTTTGGAACTAATTCCATAGAATGGAAATTATCACTCTAATTTTCTAAATTGGAAGGTGTGTGTCATTACTCACCAAGGGAATTTATTGCCTCAGAAAGTGGGAACAATCGGAATTGGCCCAAGCCCAGCATAACTCTAGCAGGTGAAAAGCTTTCCCGCCAAATGACATCAACTCTCCCCTTAGTTCTTTGCCACCTATTTGTGTGAAGCTCCTCGCTTACATGTTGCAACCATTTGCCACACAATCCCATTAACTTGTACCAGGATATGACATTGTCACTTAAGTCAATTCCAGTACACAAGTGAACTCGTTATGATAGGATTCAGAGTATTAAAACTCCAGTTGTTTGACTCTCATCCTTGGTATTTTTAAATAACAGATTTTCAGTTAGTCCATCTTGGACCAAAACACTGAGAACATGTACATGCAGAATAGGATCATTTCCATTTTTAAGTTGTTCTCAACATTATAGACAACAAAACTGCTTTTAATAGCTGGAAAGACTCAAAAGCTCTTTCTAGAGCCGTGATTCTTAGTCTTCCTAATGCCATGACCCTTACATACAGTTCCTTATGCTGTGGTGACCCCAACCATATTTTTTTTTACTACTTCATAATCATAACTTTGCTACTGTTTGAATTATAACGGAAATGTCTGCTATGCAGCATATTTGATAAGTAACGTGTGAAAGGGTCATTTGACTACCAAAAAGATTGCAACCCACAGGTTGAAAACCACTGTTCCAGACTCACTCAGTGCAAATGTATCTGGCACATTAACTCTCAACAACATGGAGACACAGGCATCTAGAGGGTACCAGGGCATCCCATTGCCAAAGCAGGGACGTGATTTTTGTTCAAAGCTAGTTCAGGGGAAATCCTGCTCTGCGCTTTCCTGGGGTATGTCAATACAGTTATCTAAAATCACCCGTAGTTTCTCTTCCAAATGGCAGTATGGAATGTCTAAAAATGCAAGCATAGAGATATGACTCTGTACAATTTTATTCCAGGAGTTCTGGCAACGATAGCAAATTTACAATGTGTTTACACTACGCCAAACCCTTTCTTGGATTAAGCATTTTAGACTCCAGGAAAGTAGAGCATAGTGTTGGATCCTCGTCAAATGGAGGCCACTGAGAGCTACACTGAAGTGTTTTTCTAAGTACCTGCTGAATGAGTGAATGATTACAGAATCCCATCTAGCCTTCATATTTTAACCAGCAGTCAGAATAAAAGTGAAGCTCAAAGGTCACACGTCTTTAATACATATAGGGAAGTAGGATTTGCTCTTCAATTGTCTATCCATAAATCCTATGACATTGATTTGTAAGGTGTCCATTTACCTTCTCTATTTTATTCTGCAAAAAAGAAAAAAATACACAGCTCAGTTCTCAAATGCATTTCACAAAGAACAGCTTAGTCCACCAATTATATGGGGCAAATATAAATCTAGCTCTCTACCATTCAGTGAAGAAATGTGAGTGCAGGGTAAGGAAAGAATGTCATGTCTGGGAAACTAAGACAGAAGATTAGGAAATTATAGACATCTTACACAGCCTCATGAGACTGTCCCTCCATCAAGGCACTTACACAGGTCTCTCTGTGCTCATAAAGCCCCCATGTAATCGCTGACACTTGCAGATGACCTCTTCTTGGAAGATGACAAAGAACTCATTGTACAGTGCTGTATTGGAAAATTAAACAGGTGAAAACTTCTGCATTCCTTTTTCATTGTGTCTTTGTCACTTCTGGGAACAGGAAAGCAGGAAGACACTTACATAACTGAGGAAGGCCACACAGTTCTGAACCAGTATGGGCAGCTCCTCTTGGGGTGAAAACTGGGGGGTGAATGCTTTCATTGTCAAGTGAAAAGGAGAGCCTGCAGCTGTTCTGCTGAAAGGTAAATAGGAGGGAGATTCCGTCCACATAAAAACCAATTCTAATGCAGCCGACATTCCTTGGACCGTCACATCAAACCGTTCATGGCATGAAAAAGTGCAGATTTCAATTTAGGTAATGTACATGCCGTTGAAGGTTAGCAAAGGACCATGACCAGGCCAATCCATCTTCAGTAGATTAATGTCTGGGTTAGGCAGGTATGTCATAAAACATGGCCAATGTAAGGAGACGCGTGGGGCTGGCCTCCTTCCTTAATGTGTGTGATGCTTGCCTGTAAGAAAGCATTGGTTCTTGTGGGGGCTACTGCTTTTAAATGTTCCCTCTGACCCAGATAATGTCAAAATGTCTGAATGCATGTGATCCTCTTTTTCCAAAAGAGCATCTCTAATGTAATGCAAATGCACATTGGAGGGGAAACTCCAGCTGAGAAAATGAGGCCTTATATTTCTAAAACCATATACATGTCAGTAGCCCATTATTCTCCTGTTTTAAATGTAATTGCAACCCAGCTTTGAATGAATTCTTGAAATAATAAAATACACTGAGCAGCAGTCACTGGCTTTTGCAGTTACTTTATGTCTGCTCTAGCTCTCCTCTGTCCCTTCTTCACACCGGAAATAGAAGACATGTGGAGAAAGGAGGGGAAACAGCAAGGTAGGAGTGAAAGCCCTATCAGCTTTTCTGCCTGTGTTCTCAGCGCGCAAGGTGCGAAGGAACCATGCAGCATCACACGGCTGCGGCCTCGAAACCACCGACACAAATGTGTGGATACAGGCCAACTTTGCAAACAAATTATTGCCAGGCAATTAGAATACTTATAATTGTTACCCTTGATAGGAAATCCCTTTTTGCCAGGTTTCTCTTGAAAGCAAATATTTCCTATAAAGCCTCAACAGCCATTATTTTGAAAGGACCTTCAAAACTGTTTTCTGTTTCAGTCATGGGAACTGTGTGTCTCCTCTTGATAAATTTAACACATATATAATATAACCTCATTGCCATAATGGAATGTAAAGTTCCCATTTTTTAAATTCTGTACCTCTTCCTGGCACTCCTCTCTCCACCCTTTCTTCCTCCCCCTCATTCCTCCTTTTCCCAGAAATTCTCTGTGGAATTCTGCTTACGGTTCAAATGATTACGAATTTAATTCAATACAATAGTTACTACAAGTGGAAGGCACACTATGATGATTTTTTACACACACACACTTTGGAAGGTAATTGAAATTACATTCTTTTTAAAATTGTTTGCTAATTTATTTACTTTACATCCCAATCATAGCCCTTTCCCCTGTTTCCTCCTTGTCCCACCCTTCCTCCACCTTCCCCCTTATCCCTGACCCCTAGTCCTCAGACTGGGGGAGTTCTCCTTCCTTACCAACTGACCCTAGACTATCAAGTCTCTTCAGGACTGCCTACATCCTCCTCTGTTTACTGGCAAGGCTGCCACACCCAGGGGAAGTGAGTGAAGAGGAGGCGACAGAGTTCCCCTTAAGACCTACATGGAGACTGAGCTGCACAGGAGCTACATCTGAGCAGGGGGCCTGGGTCCTCTACATGTATGGGTCCTTGGTTGATGGATTGGTCCCCGCAGGCCCTCTGTTGGTCCAAGATTTGTTGGCTCTGTTGGTCTCCTTATGGATTTTATTCTGCCCACACACCCGGTCCTTCTATCCCCCTACTCTTCCATAAAACTCTCTGAGCTCTGCCCAAAGTCTGGCTGTAATAAGCAAAATCAAACTGTCCCATTTTCATCCAATGCACACTTGAAAAATGACCATATTTAAGAAAGTACAAATTAGAACACTTTAGAAATTTATTAGAAAGCTACGCTGAAGGCCATGCATTTGGAGAAATGTTGCCTCTTTACTAAACTTCCAAATATTAGAATGGAATATGAGTCTTTGATCTTAAAACTTTCTTGAACTCAATAGCTCTTTACCTGATAAGTGGGTTCAATTTCACAGAAGAAAGACTGCAATGGCTCAAACTACAGAAAACATTTTTAGGTGATCACTGAAGTTCTTTAGATCTTCAAACTTTTTTCCAGTATTTTGGGGGTGTCAGAGTCATATGATAAGAACCTAAGAGAAAAAATATAAAAGGAGTCCCTTCAAGTTATCATTAACTATTTTGGGATATATACATATGTGTGTGTGTGTGTATGTATAGATGGATGGATATGTATGGATATACATGTATGTATATCTATACATATATATATACATATAAAACATATATATTGTTAATGTATAAAACATCTTTGTTTCCATTCTGTTCTGGTTTTGTATTCTAAGGGGAGGAGAGAAGAAAGGGAAAAGTAAGAGAGAAGAGAGGGCTGAAATAAAGTCAAGGGCCCTCTTCACTCTGACTATAAGGAGGAGCAAGCCATATTGGCCCACTCACAGATGACCATGGTACTTCTCAACCTGCAGTGTTGGGCTGTCACAGAACTTAAACATATTCATTTCCTAGAACTGCACATCTCTACACAACAAAACTGTAGTTTTATCCAAGTAAGGAAGTAAGGTGGAATGGTGTCAGGAAAACACACATTTGTATCTTTCCCACTGAAATACAAATGCACTAAGGTCCTTCTGAATGCCATTTCAATACCATCAAGCCTTTTAGGTAAATATAGAGACTCTTTGTGTGAGTTTTTCACAGCTCAGAAGATGGTCTTCCAAGTAGACATTTCATTCTGCAGTCATACTCAGCTTTCCCACTCCACTGGGGGAAAACATATTGCATTAACTAAGATTTTAGCTTTTTTTTTTTCTCGTGTATAAGTTGGACATTGCTAAATACAGATCGCTTTGAAAAGTTCATTTTAAAGTTGGCTGTGCAGAATCTTGATTATACGTTTCTATAGAAATTATCAAAATTTGTCCTTAGTCTTCCAGCCAGCCCCCCAAGCCCTATACTTCCCAGGAGGTCCCTGGTACACACTGCTGGCTCTCCACTTCACTCCCATCTTAATTGTTTCCTTAATGATAGTTGCAAATTAAGCAGCCCTAAGCCTTGGGTCACCCATCTAAGTACTTGGAATTTACCCCAAATCTCTGGTGTTATGCCAAATAATTTGCGTCCCAAAGCAATCAAATCAACCCTGCGCCCTGCTTGAAACTCCTTCCTTTGATGTCGCCATGAGCTCATCCTTGAGTATCTAGCGATACAGCACCCTTCCTGCAATTGTCGCTTGGCTCCTGGCCACGTGGATTTGCTGCTTCTGATGGTGTAATCCACATAATCAAAAGTTTTTCCACCTCAAGAGTCAGCCCATTCTACCTTATTATTCCATGTTGATTGCATCAGCCCAAGAACAATCAATGCCATGTGGGATCCCCTTGCTTTGCTTGCTGGCTTTTGGTAGTCAAATGCCAGCATTTTCTTTCCTGCTTTTGGGCTCTGCCTTATTTTGAATAAGTTTAAAGGTAACAGTCAGCTATGCAGGTGGTAGCATGCATGTTAAAAATGGAATAGTATCAGAAAATATTGGCTTGGCTGCTGAGCAAAGGTAACATGAAATTTTTGGAAAGTATTCCATATTTATAGCTAACCTTTTCAATTAAACCTTAAATTTAAAATTTTAGTGAGATAATAATAAAAGGTTTAGAAATATACTTTCATTTCTATCAATAAAAACTTTGATTGTTTAATAAGATATTTGTAATCATTTAGAAGGCTTTGGTACTTCATAACAGACACTTAAAAACCAATGATGCCACACATTTGGGACTATGGCGCCCTGTCAAAAGAGATCTGTGCTAAAACAGGACTAGTCCCAGAGGCAAGATCTAATGGCAAATTGTTTTTCCTTCTTTCAGTACCACCATTTTAAAGCCTAATTTAGGGCTGTAGGTGAGACAGGAACAGTGAGGCAGTTCAGAAAGTACCAAAAGAAATGGATACATAGAAAGGAGAAATTGAAGAAGATAACAGAAGGTGGAAAGCTCTCTCATCCTCATGGATCAGTAGGAGTAGCATAGTGAAAATGGCCATCTCACCAAAAGCGATCTATAGATTCAATGCAATTCCCAGCAAAATACCAACACAATACTTTACAGACCTTGAAAGAACAATTTTCAATTTCATATGGAAAAACAAAAATCCCAGAATTGCTAAAACAAAGAGAACTTGTAAAGGTATTTCCATTCCTGACTTCAAGCTATACTACACAACAATAGTAAAAAAAAAAAAAGAAAAAAAGAAAAAAAAAAAGCATGGTATTGGTATAGAAACAAACTGGTTGATCAATGAAATCAAATCAAAGACCCAGAAACTCACACAACTACAGAGACTTAATTTTTGACTAAGAAGCCAAAACTACACAATGGGGAAAAAAAAGCATCTTAAACAAACAATGCTAGTCTAAGTGGATTTCTACATGTAGAAAAATGTAAATAGATCTATACTTATTACCCTGCACAAAACTCAAGTCCAGATGGATAAAAGACCTAAACATAATATCAGAAACACTAAATCTTTCAGAAGAGAAACTGGGAATCAGGCTTGAACTCATTGGCACCGGAGACAACTTTCTGAACACAACACCAACAGTACAGGCTCTAAGAGCAACAATCAATACATGGGACCTCATGAAACTAAAAAAGCTTCTGTAAAGCAAAGGACACTGTTGTCAGAACAAAATGACAGCCTACTGACTAGGAAAGGTTCTTCACCAACCCTATATCTGATAGAAGGCTGATATCCAGAATATATAAAGAACTAAAGAAGTTAAAAAGCAATAAATCAAGCAATCCAATTAAAAACCAGGGTACAAAGCTAAACAGAGAATTCTCTGTAGAGGAATACAGTATGGCAGAGAAACACTTAAAGAGATGCTCAAAGTCCTTAGCCATCAGAGAGATGCAAATCAAAACGACCCTGAGATTTTACCTTACACCCATCAGAATGGCTAAGATCAAAAACTCAAGTGAGGTTGTGGAGAAAGGGGAATCCTTCTCTATTGCTGGTGGGAATGTAAACTTGTACAACCACCTTGGAAATCAAATTGTCTGGCACTTTCTCAGATAATTAGGAATAGTGCTTCCTCAAGATCCAGCCTAGGATATATACCACTCCTAGGAATATACCTAAAAGATGCTCAAGTACACAACAAGGACATTTGCTCAACTATGTTTGTAGCAGCTCAAGTTCTAAGATCAACAATTAATAAATGGGACTTCACAAAACTGCAAATCTGTAAGACAAAAGACACTGTCAGTAGAACAAACGGCAGCCTACAGATTGGAAAAAGGTCTTTACCAATCCTACATCTGACAAAGGGCTAATATCCAAAATATATAAAGAACTCAAGAAATTAAACACAAACAAACCAAATAATCCAATTAAAAATGAGGTACAAACCTAAACAGAAAATTCTCAACAGAGGAATCTCAAATGGCTGTGAAGCATTTAAAGAAATGTTCAACATCCTTAGTCATCAAGGAAATGCAAATCAAAAAGACTCTGAGATTTCATATTACACCCATCAGAATGGCTAAGATCAAAAACTCAAGTAACAGCACATGCTAGAGAAGATGTGGAGAAAGGGGAACCCTACTCCATTGCTAGGGGAGAAGAACACCAACCCACACACAAAACTTTGATCCCAAAGTTACCCTGTCTACAAGAAGTTCAGGGATAAAGATAGAGCAAACGCTGAAGGAATATTTGACCAAAGCCTTCCCTAACCTGAGACCCACATCAAGGGAGAGAGCCAACCCCTGGTACTATTAAGGAAACTCTGTTTCGCTGGCAGGCGGGAACCTAGCATAGCTGTCCTGAGGCTCCACCTAGAAATGGATTGAAGCACATGCTGAGACTCATGGCCAAACATCGGGTGGGACACAGAGAGCTTCTGGAAGAAGTAGGGGGGAAGAATAGGAGAACTTGGAAGGGATATTAACTCCACAAGAAGACCAACAGAGACAACTAACCTGGGCTCAGGGGTGCTTGTGGAGACTGAAGCACCAACCAAGGACCATGCATGGACTGGACCTAGGCCCCCTACACATGTATACCCGATGGGCAGCTCTTTATGTGGATACCCTACTAAGGGGAGCAGAGACTGTCTCTAACAAAGACTCTATCACATGTTTTTTACTCACTTCCCCCTGGCAGAGCTGCCTCACCAAGTCATTAAGAAGGAGGATGCAGCACTGATGTGCTGCAGTGGGTTGGTGCGGGAGGGGGGGAGGGCTTCCCATTTTTTGAGTGGGAGGGGAGGGGAATTAGGGGAAAGAGGGAGGGAACAAGAACAGAAGAGAGAGGGAGTTACAATTGGGATGTAAACTGAATAAATAAATTAATTTAAATAAAGAAAGAAAATGTATTGAAGATGAGGGAAATCATCACAAAGACAGCATAAAGGAACGAACATTCTCTGGTAGGTAAATTATGTGAAAACATATTTTGTTAGCCCGTACAGGAGAGCTGCCTATAGAAGAATCCTTAGACATTTCCCAAGGTGTCACCAAGCACCATGGAGATTTCATCTTTCTTCAACTTATGTCACAGGTTGTATTCGTATAAGTTCTACTTCTTATCTGTTTTACATCAAGTTGAATTTCTACCATTTTTTTTTTTTGCAATCCTGAGGATAGACAAAACTAAAATTAGTTCACTGTAGTCTGAAGACAGAGGCTTTTTGCACATAAAAGCAGTCTCTTTGGGTCTTCTAATCTATAGAAGTTGATTAGTCCCTGCAGTAAGGAAAATTAAATTTTGTGGTTCAGAACCAGCACGCTTGATGGTTTAATAATACCGTGGCCATCATCCAATGGCTGACAACCAAGAACAGAGGTATGATCTGTACTTCACTCCTCATGCAGCACCTGAAAATCCTGGGGCGAATCGAGCAGCAAATTAAAGCGCAGACAACCCTAGCCTGCAAGGCATGCACAGTAGAAGGAACTGGCTCTAATGTTTTCTGGCTGAAGTCACAGGGGACAGAAATACAAAAGTCTGTCCACGGAATCCTCCTAAGGTCTTAAAGCACCTTAGTTTGTAGTGTGTGTGTGTGTGTGTGTGTGTGTGTGTGTTTGTGTTTTCCCCTCCAGGGCTGCCCAAAAGGCAAATTAAACACTGAAAAACAGCAATAACAGAAGTACTGCAAACAGTCACCCTGTGTCTGCAGGGTGGGAGGGTTGGGAGCGGTCTGGGGAACTTCTCCAATCCTAAACTGAGAGGACACTAGTTGAGAATCCATAGACTCCATGAGTCTAGTGTGCAAGCTCTACAAAACCAAGTAGGCAAAACACTGTGCAACCCAATCCTGGCTTTTTTTCTACTACCAAATCTAACTTTCAAGAGTATTTGTGGACCATTATGGCATTATGGTCAAAGAACATCACACACACATACAAGGACGTGCACAGATACACACACCATAACACACCATGGTGTGTGTGTGTGGGATCCCATAATCAATCTTCTTATTTTGAAAAATTAATATTTTCAATGTTCTAAACAATCCTTATTTATAGGATATATGATGTTTGGTTAGATGATAGTCATTGTATTCCCAAGGAATTTCCAAGAGAAAAATTTAGATATCTTTATTTATGTAAGTTTAAGATAGAGAATGGAAAAAAAAAACCACGAGAGAAAGCAAAAGACAGAGAAGGGCCTTAAGTTAGTGTTCAACTGCTGATATGTATTGCTCCACAAACTGAGTGGCTTACAGCACAAAGAGATTCTGATATTGTTCTGAAAGTCAGAAATCCTAAAACTAGGGTTCTGGCAGAGTCTCATGGCTCATGGAGGCTCTCCAGAGACTCACAAGCTTGTCCTCTGCATTCCTCCGCTGCTCTGGCTCTGTCTTCAGCTGCACATCTCCTGTCTCTGTTATCCTCCACTGAGATTTTCTGCCTATCAGTGCTCATCCAAATACACTAGACCCACATGGGCTGTGTAGGATCACACTGGAATCCTAAAATCCTGAACAATGCCTGGAAGTACCCCTCCTTCACTTGTGTCCTCTCCACACAATGTGGGGATTCTGATGTGAACAGCTTCCGAGTCTGCTATTCAGGGTGCAGTAGGGTGTTTCAAATTAGAAGGTCCTTTGAATTCAACTTTTGACTATGGAAATTGGGGTATACACCCCTGTCATAGACGCTATGGAGTGAGCACTCCTACGCCACTCTGAGAACTTACTTCTAAAATTGGTTTGTGAAGTGAGAGCGATTTTCCTTCCAGTTTGAAGAACTTCAAGAACTGAACATGAACTCAAGCAGAATGCAAACGTGTCTATCCACAGACACCACAAGGACTCAAAGTCCCTATTATTTCTACTTACATCACTTACTTACCCTATAGTGCACATTCTTTTCATAGAGCTTTTCTGAAGTTGCCCTCTGCCAACTTTCTCATTATGTATTCAACACACAACCCATTCCCTGAGTTCTCTCTCCTATCCTCCTCACTCCATAGAGTTTCTAAGATCGTTGAAGTCATAATTCATAATTGTTATTATTAAAAGCGCTAACAGATGGGTACCCTAGTAAGGGGAACAGGGACTATTTCTGACATGAACTCAGTGGCTGGCTCTGCAACCCCTACCCTCACCCCCCAAGGAGCAGCCTTGCTAGGCCACAGAGGAGGACAATGTAGCCAGTCCTGAAGAGAACTGATAAGCTAGGATCAGATGGAAGGGGAGGAGGTCCTCCCCTATCAGTGGATTTGGAAAGGGGCAAGGAGGAGATGAGGGAGGGATAGGGGGATTGGGAAGGAATGAAGGAGGGAGCTACAGCTGGGATACAAAAATATATAACCTGTGATTAATATAAAAATTTTTAAAAAGCACTAATAGGTAGACAGGAGGGTAATGTGACTAAGAAAGCACCATGCATTGTCTAGTTATAGGTTTTGTTTTGTTTTGTTTCTGACAGACTCTGTAGCCCTGACTGGCCTTAAACTCGCCATGTATACAAAGATGACCTAAACTTTGTGTTGTTCCTCCTGTCCTTGTCCTATGAATGCTAGCATTGCTGGTATGGACTGCTTGATTTTCAACTCTGTAAGGATGAAATATTAACTCACTTTTTCATTTCCAGTTGGAAATTTCAAAGTGCTCAGACTATTTAGCGGAAACCAGGACTTGGAAGCCAGATCCAGGCTGATTTTTGGTTTGTATCAACATCTCATCCTAAGATGGAGGCCATTATTCACAAGTCTCTTTCTTTGGCCCTTTCCTCCAGGTTTTGGTTTCCTTCTGTGGTATTTGTAACAAACTATATGGGATCATAATAATGCTTATACTTGTCATTCTGAATACTCTTAAAAATGATTCTTACATTTCATTACACTTTTTGACTTAGATGCTAACAAAAATAAGTAGCATTTATTGGCTGCCTATTGTATACATGGCATTTTTCTGATTTATATTATTTTGCTTTAAGCTCACTTTGTAAAAAAATATTTGTTTTGTTTATTAGATGAAGGCATTGGAATTTAACAAAAATACATAAATTTCTTTGACTACATAGCAAGTCAGCATGATACTCAAGCCCATACTCTTTCCATATGCCTTGCCGCATACACACTCAATAAATTTTTGTTGAAGTGAAACAAATATCACTGTAGTATAACTATTGTGAAAAATGTCTCCCTTTGGGAGACGGGAGAATAAAGAAGGAATTTGCCTTGAGGTGAATACTTCCTGAATCCAAAAACCATAAGAAGGCAGTAATGGAAGAGAGAATTCTGTGAATTCAGTTATATGTTGAAGCCATCAAAACACCCTCTCTGATAAAAATTCTGATACATGGAGCCAAAACTTGCTTAGAATGCATTATTTTACCCTTTGCTAAATGAAAAGTACCTTACATTTACTTAGCCAAGAGAAGTGATTGAAGTTTTATTTCTGGATAATAATTGAGCAACCCTTTGGTATGTGGTTCACTGCCAAGTGGACACTGTTGGTTTCACACAGCTGCAGTTAGAGATGGCAAGAGCTATTTGCTGGGAAAACGATAATGCAATTGGATGTTGTACTGAACCCAAGGGCAAGATCATTTCTGTTGTGCTGTTTCACAGGCCTGAGGTTAAAGTCTGTTCGTCAGCCCATTGGTAGGGCTGAGGTTAACACATATGATTCTGTTGTTGTAATGGAATGTTGTCTTTCATTTTCCATGAAAGCAAATGGTGCAAAGACTTAGCTTCATTCAGTTGATAGTTTTTCAGACCCATGGCTCACTTTTTCAAGTCTACAGAATGTATGTTTCACTATTGGACTTGTTTAAATGGAATGTTTACACTTAAGATAGTAATTTCAGTCATGGGAATGCACACTAAAAAAATGACATAAAAATGAGAAGAAAAAGCAATGGGCATTTTTTGCAGCATTATTTATAATCACAAAACATTGGAAAAACCCTAAATATCCAGCAATAGATGAATGCTTGACAAATTACTACATATCCTAAGGGGATCTTTATTCACCAATCAAGTCATAATTGTGAAGGCAGCTCAATAAATAAGTCATAAAGCCATGTGTGGGAAACAATTAAAGTATATAGGAAGCCGGAAAAGCAAAATAAAGCCCACATAGGGGTGCTTTGATTCACAGCTCAGGATGAAGTTCACATGCCCTGTCAGGCTCTTTTAGCTAGGCCAGTTGAGCAAGTCTTCAACGCACACTCAGTAGATCACCAGAGGTCTCCCCTTTTCAGTAATGATGAGGTGGAGAATTCTGGTCAACTTCAATCATTATTGCTCTCCTAAGGGCTGGTGATGGCCTGCTTCAGAATATCATCTGGTCTTTTCTGTAAACAAGGCACCTGAGGTATCATCAGCTTCAGTACGATTCAGATGGGCCAACGTGATGTTTGTTCTCCAGTAATGTTCAACAACAAGAATTCTCCAGCAAAATAAAACAGCCCTTGGTCTCCAAGGTGTATTTACTATAGCAAGTTATTTCCATAAGATGTGAAGACTCCCAGGAGCAGGGTAGTAATGAAGGTTCCCTGTGTCCAATGCCCTATGAGCCAGTGTTGACCAAGGAAGTTCTTCTCAAAGTACACAACTACATCAAAACGTCTCTTCAATGATAGAGAATCAAAGTTTCCTTCCATCTTTTCTCAAACCAGATAAAATTTAGTTTTAATTCTGTTATATTTTTACAGGTTTTTTTTTATCATGGAAATAAGAGTTATGCTATACATGGTCAGCTGTTAGGCCTTCATGCAGCCATCCTTGTACATTTCCTTCCTACAGGAAAAATCATGAAATGAGGTTTCCTCATTTCCATCTAAGATCATCGTCTTCATCAGTTTATCCACTCATTTTACAGAATCTCGCAGAAGTCAATGACCTTTCTTCTAAAATTCTTTTCAATCAAGACCGGATGACCTGGTGTGTTCACTTTAACTTCTTTTTGCCTGTTAGGCTCTTATAAATTGAGTGCTGAGTCTTGAACAAAGGAGAAGGACAAGAAAATGGAAGCCAAGTATGGTGTCAAATAGCTAAATCACAGAATTTGAGAAGTGAAAGCTAAGGGAGTTCAATGTGTGTGTGTGTGTGTGTGTGTGTGTGTGTGTGTGTGTGAATAGAAGTGGTCTGCTTGTTCAATGGAGGCTGTGAAAGTTCCTGTAGAGACGATCTGACCAGTGAGGGAATTTCCCTCAGATATCAGGCATGGTAGGGGACTGAGACCTGACATGCTGGGTGTAGTGGGGAATGGCTATCCCCTGTAGAAAGGTGGAAACCTGTTGAGTAGAGAGGAAACTAATTTCACAAAGGAAATTTCCCCTGTTAACCAGGGGAGCAGACTAACAGCATATACACTGTCTGAAAAAGGGTAAAAGGGCCTATTGCTTCCTTTGTGGCTAAATAGACAGCATACAGTTCCTTATATTTGGGGAAGTGATAGGGCAGCTCTTTGAATTGGAATAGGGGTTCTTCGCCAGGGAAGTAGTATATTATTGCTGGGCCCCCCTTTCATCCATCAGTAAATGTTCAGGAGGCCCTGGTGATAGGCTTTTTTGTAAAGAGCGGGGCAGGGGTGCAGCCAGTGCAACAGAGGGAGGACAGAAGCCCATTTTTCGTTAGGGTAATGGTTGTCAATTTGTCTCGGGAATACTATTAAGTTAATAGCAAAGCAGCAGTGCTTTTTGAGTAGCCATTGAATATTGGAGAGAGAAAAGGGGTATGACAAGAATGCGGGGCTATTTTGAATCCTAGAGAGGATAGGGAAGGTATGGATTAATCTTTAAATTAGGAGGGGGAAGTGAAAGAGTCTCCCCATGCCAGGATGTCATCCATGCAATGATGTGTATTGAGTCCTTTGTCTAGGTGAGGTTTTAATGCAGTGGCCACGGCCTCCTGGCAGAGGGTAGGACTGTTAGCCATTCCCTGAAGAAGAACAGTCTATTCATATCATGGGGCCAGCTGGAATTATTATTAACGGGGGTGGGGTGGGGTATTGAAAATGCAAAGTGTTTGTGAAGTGGTCTGCTTGCTCAATGGAGGCTGTGAAAGTTCAACCTCACAGTCCAACCTCACAGTCTTGAGGATGGAGAGGAAGAGAAAAGAAGCAGTCTTTGATGTCTATTACCAATAAAGGGACACTAGCAAGGGTGGCTGGGACAGGGGGCAGGCCTTGGGGCGAGCCAAGACTTGTGTGCCTTCATTAATTGCCCTTGAGTCTTGTAGCAGTCTCCATTTCCTTAAGCTCTTTTTTTTTTTATAGCAAACACAGGTGTGTTGGTGGACTGCAGGACAGACATATATGTTGTAGTAGAAGCTGCTCTTCTCCTAGTTGTGTAAGGGCTCTAAGGTTACCCCTTCAAGCCCATTGTTCAGTCCAGAACAGTTCATTTAAGAGACAGTCAAAAAAGCAATATTAAATTTAACAGTGGTTCCTAGAATTGGGGTGATTTGGAGGGGAGTTTTTAAGGTTTTTTTGAGGTATTGCTTTCTTTACAGGTATGGTCATCTATCCTGATGCAATTCCTTTCTCGGGTAGGAAGAATATGTTTTTATTATCCTCTGGAGCTGAGAAAAGGGCTTGGGGTCCAGCTATCCTTCTGGGACCTGGGGTCCACATCTTGTCTTAGGTACCAATGCATGTAGATGCTGGACTCAAAAGAATGAAGCTTAGTCAGGCAGGTGGGTTAGCAGGATCTCAGTTCAGTGTGTGTGGGTGCATCTCTGATACAATTCTTTCAGTGTTACAACCCTTTCAGTGACACAATTCTTGCAAGTGATATTGCTCTCTTTATTGGGGAGAATAAGGGCTGTATAAACCTTGGGGAAGTGGGCATGTGTTTTTGGTGAATGTACATCATTGGCTGGGGCTGGGGCTGGGAATGCTTCATTTGTATGAGGAGGTCCAGATGCTAGCTTTATATGTCTCGGTCACCAGGCTATGTGACTGTGGAAGTACATGCAGGCACAGAACAGGAAGGGAGCAAGTCTGCTGCCAGACTCAAGATTGAGATTTTTCTGGGTTTGGACACATCTCAGCCTCACTCTTTCTCCCGGCTGGTTTCTCTGTCACACAGTTCGTATGCCCCACATGTATGTATGTATGTATGTATGTATGTATGCATGTATGTTGCATGAGACCCTGGCTCAAAACAACAATAAGCAAATAACACAGACACAAATACAAATTATGAATGAAAAGGGATAATTATGACAAAGAAAGGGAAGAGGAAAATTAGAAGTAAAAATATAATAAGAAGAAAAGAGAAACTGGGAAAACAGGATGAGGGCCTGGTTGAAAAATTATAAGGGCAATTATGTTAATGCTGTGCATGAAAGAGAACACAAGATAGGAGTTAATATGAATGAGCACTTCATACTTTTCTTGTCACCATTGTGGAATGCTATTGTCAAAACTGATGAACTGGAAAGTTTTGAGCAAAAGAATAATGACTTGTGTTTCTACCCAGTTCCGCTATTTGCCAACATGGCAGACAAGACATTTACCCTATCTGTCGCCAAGCTCATCATTTTCTCAAGAAAAGTCATCTCTTCCAAAAACTAATAAGACCTCTCTAAATGTCTGTGATTCTTGATCATGACTGAAAATGAACAGAAGAGTGGGAAGCAGACTTGGCATATCATTAGACTCTTGAGTTGGTGATAGCAAAAGCAAATTTAATTATTCCAAGATTTAGAAAGGATTGAGGATCCTGCTAAGGGGATGTTAAGTAAGGCTTTGGTATGTAGAGACTAAGGAAAGTTTGGATGGAGAGGACAGAGTCAAAGTCCCAGGGACCCAAGAAATTACTTACTATGCTCACCCGCATTAACATCATCCTATACTCATCACACAGAGCTTTTAGACTGAAATATGTAAATATTGTCCTTAGACCAATAGGTTTCTCCAGATTTCTCTAGGAGCCAGTTTGAAGGTATAAAGGGAGAGGAAGAAAAGAAGAAACAGAATCAGAAGGAACATGTCTGAAACACAGGGGAGACATCTTTTTCACACTGTGTCATTGACATCTACAAAGTTAACACTCAGAAATCTCACAATCCATTTACAAAAAAAAATTTCATAGTGTTTTAAGTAAGCTTGCTAGTTTATGTTGGGATAAATTCATAGACGTGCGGGGTGAATACTGCATGAGGTGGCAGACTAGACACACAACCTTATTTGTCAGATATTTTGAAAAAAAAAAGAAATGAGTTCCAATACTTCATAATGGTTAGGGAAATCTCTGGTCTACACTAGCTACACATTTTTGTGTCCCTGTTAAATTACATCTGAAATAGAGCAGAATAGATGATAATATCCATTCAACTAGTGGTAGTCCTGCATTTATCCTTCAATACTTAATCTAACAAGGAGTTCTTTGACTTCTGTTCTTGCTTTTCTTCCTCTCATGGTTGCTTGTCTATATACTATAATGTCCAGCTGTTGAATTAAATGCTCCCCTGGAAAGAGCTGTGAATCTGGGTGAAGCAGAGCCCATTAGCCTAGGGAAAGGCCTCAGCATTGACGGTGAGCTGGGACACTGCTGTGCCTATGAGTGAGACTCCTAACAGTTAAGGAGCCACAGACTGTGAACTGCAGCTTGTGCCCTGTCTCAGTTACTTACTGCTTTTTGCTGCGTAACACATTCGCTCCATTTGGACCAGATTTCCCAGATCTTGTTTGTCTCTGCTTCTGGGAAAACTTACAAGAAAGATAGGAGAGTGATTGGGCCTGATCTTCAAGTCTGGTTTTTCTGTCCTCTTGTCTCAGGAAATGAGCCAATGAAAACCTCTGCTTTTCCCATTTGGCCTTAAATTTGAGGTTAATCACCCATGGCCATTTATACTTCTGCAATGCATTGATTGCCGAGCAACTGTCATCCAATTCTCTGTTCTTGTAAGAATATAAGACATCCCTGTACAATTAATTTGTCAAATGCTGCTACTTTCCCCTCACAGTCTTCTTCCCACTCTACCACTAAGTGTCCTACACTTCTGCTCCCATATCCCAGGAGCTACTATCATTACATCTGTCTGCAGTGAAGCTTTTTTCTTTGCCATACAAACAAGTACAACTCCAAAATCTCAATTGCCTCTGCTTCTAAGGACCACCCCTAGCATCATCTTGGATAAGGGAGGACCCTAGAAACAGATTTTAAAATGAAGATGTGTGTGTGTGTGTGTTAGTTTTCTATTGTTGGGATGGAATATAGTGGGAAAAAAACAACTTAGAAGAGAGAGGGGCTTATTTTGGTTTAGTTCTCCTGCTGAGCTACTGTCCTTCACTGAAGGGAAGGCATGGCAGCAGGACCATGAGGCCCGCCTTCGGAGTCAGGAAGCAGAGAGATCACATTTCTTCCACAGCTAGGAAGCAGGAAGATAGAACCAGACTATAAAATCTCAAAGCTAGCCCCCAGTGATAAACTACTTTCAGTAAGACCTATCGCCTAAAGGTTCCACAACTTTCCCAAACAGTGTCACCAACTGGGGACCAAGTCTCCAAACACTTGTTTGGACAGCAGAATTGTAAAGTGCTTGTTGGGGAATGTTTCTGGTAACACATGAAAGGCAAGAAGGGAAGGAGGACCGGGCTCAGGCACAAGTTGAACAGTGAGATTTAATAGAAACTCAGACTGCTATTACAGGAAAGCTAAAGTGTACAAAGTCCTGAAGACATGTTCCAAAGTGTGCTGACCCATGGGAGAGAGCAGAACTTTGAACTACCCCCTTTCTGGTTCAGAGCCCAGAAGTTACTCAGCTGTGAGAAAATAAATGGCTCTACTTGCATTTTCTGGGTATCCAGCTTATAACAAGTTGTACAACAACAATACTCTCATGGTGCATTTTCTACAAAGATACTGCCTTGGTTAGGATTCCTACCACTGTGATAAAACACCATGACCAAAAGAAGGCTTAAGAAGCAAGGTTATTTCAGCTTACAACACTCATACCACAATCTGTTACTGAAGGAAGGCAAGGCAGGAGCTCAGGGCAGGAAGCTAGAGGCAGGAACTGAAGCAGGGGCCATGGAGAAACTCTGCTTACTGGCTTGCTCTTCAGCCTTCTCTCTTAGAGCATGCAGAAGCATCTTCTTAGCAGTGGCACAGTCAGCCGTGAGCTGAGTCCTCCCATAGCAATCATTCATCAAGATAATACCCCGCAGACTTTCCAACAAGCTAATCTTATGGAGACATTTTCTCAATTATGATTCCTTCTTCTCAAATATATATAGGTTTGTTTCAAGTAGTCAAAACCAAAGCAGAGCAGGTATCAGGGGACCTAATGCCTGTACCAGTAATAAACACAGAGCAGGACACCAAACAGTAAGGAAAATTTCCAGATTTTCTATGATGTTTCAGAAAAACATAAGAGAAAAATTTCAGAAGAGAAAATTGAAAATATGATACTTGCTTGGTGTAGGTCAAAGTATACTGACACATAAGTGGAAAACATAATAAAACTGTGGACATAATAAAACCCATCTGCTTGTCTATTCACTTTAAACAGCAATTAATATTTCACAAATAATATTTATGAAAAAGCTTGTTTTAGAGCACTTAAGTTAGAAAGTTTATTTATGAGCAGCATGGGTAGAAGGGTTCCAGCCATTAAAATTTATAACTAGTTGTGCATTGTCTTATAAGAAACAAAACAAAAGAAACTAACAAAGAAAGAATTTCAGCGAAAAAACTTACTAGAAGAACAGATTTAACAGCTTTATGACTTATCAGTAAGCAAGTTGTGATGATATATCGCAATTCAGAAACACTCAAAAACTATGTATAAAACTTTACACTCCACTTTTTTTAATCTGTTTTATTATGTAATAATAATAGCTAATATCTATTGAGTACCTACCAAATAAATTCAGTAAAATATTGTCTTGGCTATTTAAATGTACTATTTTCCTTCACATATTCTTCTACAGTTGACACATGTAATCAGTTTAATTCTCATATACCCTGGGATATATATTATAAAAGTCCTCTATTAGATATAGGAGCGTATCAAAGAGTTAATTTTAAATAAACTGTTTAAATACACAAGAAATGGTTAATGCTTCCAATAAGGTAATTGTGTCTTTCTCAGGCTATGTTCTTCAACTTTAACATATATGTGCACATCCTAGAAAACAGCACAAAGGGACATGAAAGCCCTTGAGAAATAAGGGCCACTAATGTCCATATAATGGTGGTGCATGACCATTTATCACCCGACCTAAGATTTTCAAAGATTTTAACTGATGTTTATTTGAGGGGAGTGCATGTATACCAAATCACCCATGTGAAAGTCAGAGGGCAGCTACCTGTCTCTTCCCTCTCCTTCCATAATGTGAGTTCTGTGGAATCAAATTCAAGTTGTTCAGCTTCATAACTAGTCCCTTTACTGACCTAATAAGTAAGCTCATTGACATTCAAAAAGCTATTTTCACATGAATTTGTTTATTTGATGTCGATCTGTTTTGTTTTGTTATGTGTTTTGAAGCATAGTCTTTTGACGTTATCCTAGGCTGACCTGGAACTTTCTGTGTAGTCCAGCCTGTGCCTGAACTTGCAATTTTCCTGCCTCAATTACTGCTGAGATTACAGGTAGGTACCACTCTGTCCAACTTTTGTAAAATTTTCTTATTCTGTGAAACTTAATTTCTGCTTTGGGCAAAGACTCAAACAAAAGCCTTGTTCAGGTTCTGAAAATATCTTAAATTGTCTTTCTGTTTTCTCTAGCAAATTCTTCAAACATTGTTTTCTATTCCCTTTTTGCAACTTAAAATATCTTCTCTAATATTTTCACTAATGAAAAGAATTAAAATACTACCATTAATAAAATACAAAATCCAAGAATTTCCTTTGGTTCTATTTAGGTTGAGAGAACGTTTAAATATCTCTTCCAGTATTTAATGAAATACATGTGTCCCTTACACAGCCACACAAAGATCCCTCCCCCCCAGCATCCTGACTGATATGTTGTAATTATTGAAATAAATCAGCCTTTTTGAAAGAGATCCAGTCATGAATTTCAAATTACAGAAAGAAACCATGCAATTGTAGCAATTGTAATTCAACAACTGTCACTTCCTGGAGGGTACGTTAGTAAAGTTAGGAATAGGAAATAATTGTTCAAGTTTAAAAACAAAACACTAAATCTGCAGCAAATAACCTAACTTTGTTGAGTACCTGTTTTCTAGCAAAGCTACAGACAAATTAATGTGTAGTTTTTAGGAAAGAAGCAGTAGGAGTGAGTTGAAAAAACACAAAACCTAAGCACACCAAAGACTATCTGAGTGTGATCACAGAAACAAGCATCTTCACGATGCAGTGATTCTGGTTCTAAAGGAGTTGCAGGGTCCCCAGGGAAGCCTTGCTGTTCACAAGCCCATGCCTGGGTCAACTATATCATTCTTTCACCCCAGTCGTAGTGACATACACCAGAATGGGAATGTGACCAAAAACAGCAACTGGAAAGCTCATTCTAGAACAAATTCCAGCCTTAACTAGACACTAATTCTGGCCATGTCTAAATACCTCCCAGGATGAGTGGAAGAATGGGAATCCCACAGACAACTGCTCTGTGGATATTGGTGTGATAAAAGATCTATTTTACTTTCTGTTTGTTCAGCTGATAGATTTCAGTCAAAACAGTAACCTCATAGCTTGGAATACTGTTGTACACCCATAGTACCAGCACTTAGGACATGAACACAGGAGTGCCTGGAGTTCAGTGAAACACACTAAGACATCTGAAACTAGAAAAGATCATCCTGAGTGAGGTATCCCAGAGACAGAAAGATACACATGATATATACTCACTTATAAGTGGATATTAGACATATAATATAGGATAAACACACTAAAATCTGTACACCTAAAGAATCCAAGCAAAATGGAGGACCCTGGGTTAAATGATCAATCCTCACTGAGAAAGGCAAATGGGATGGACATCAGAAGAGGGAGAAAACAGTGAACCGGACAGGAGCCTACCACAGAGGGCCTCTGAATGACTCTTTCCAGCAGGGTATCGAAGGAGATGCTGAGACTCATAGCTAAACTTTGAGCAGAGTGCAGGGCATCTTATGAAAGAAGGTGGCGACAGAGGGACCTGGAGGGGACAGGAGCTCCACAAGGAGGGCAACAGAACCGAGAAATCTTGGCCCATGGGTCTTTTCTGAGACTGATACTCCAGCCAAGATCTATTTATAGATATAACCTTGAATCCCTGCTCAGATGTAGCCCATGGCAGCTCCTCTCCAAGTAGGTTCCCTAGTGATGGAAACAGGGACTGTCTCTGACATGAACTCAATGGCTGGCTCTTTGATCACCTCCCACTGATGAGGGAGCAGCCTTGCCAGGCCACAGAGGAAGACAATGCAGCCAGTCCTGATGAGACCTGATAGGCTAGGATCAGATGAAAGGAGAAAAAGACCTCTCCTATCAGTGGACTTGGGGAGGTATATGGGAGGAGAAGAGGGAGAGAGGATGGGTTTGGGAGTAGATGAGAGAGGGGGCTACAGCTGGGATACAAAGTAAATAAACTGTAATTTATAAAAAAAATAATTAAATTTTAAAAAAGAAAAAGTAAAATATTAGAAAAAATAAAATATTAGAAAATATAAATAGCATAGAAAATATATTAAAAATACATATAAATAAAAAATTAGAAGCAAAATTATGTCCATGTTCTTCCTGTGTGTATTTTCAACCTCCCTGCTGTATCTGGAGGTTCCCTCCACAAAGTTGACCTGCATACAGGTTTGAACATTGTCTCTTGGTGGATTTATAACACGCTGGCTCTGATAAAGAATCTCCTCAGCCTCTGAAGAATTTGCTCAATGTAATTAAATGCACCCTGATTCATTCTTGTGCTGTCCAAAGGCTAAATATCTGTGGCTTTAATTGAAAAAGCTCATTAACTTTAAATACAGCTAAAGTTATTGAGGGAAAAATTCTCAGTAGAAATACTCTAATAGTCACTTAGTAAGGAAGAAAAGGAACGTTTGTGTATTCTAAACCAATTAATCTTGCCATCATTTCACTTGCTTTGGAAGTCTGTCTGTATGCTTCACAGAGGAAACACTAACACATGCAGCCATGCTGGCAGAATCCTTATTATGTGCTTACTATTTAATAGACTTTAATGCTTTAAGTTAAATCATCTTTTTGTTTAACTAGAGAATAAGTGGAGGGAAATTCTCTCCATGTTTTTCCAGCTAATACGTGAGGAAGGAGAGACGCATTTAGAATCAGCTTGAGCATCCCCAGTGAAGTAGCACTTAAGGATTGTGATCATCAACAGTTCTTCATATCACTAACAACTAGAAATAACAACACAGTACTGATTTGCTCCAATACCTGAGCTGGAATCTACTGAAACCTTTAAACCAGATTCCTTCCACCTCAATCCTGTGGATGCAATCCTTTGTTCTCATCCACAACATTCTTTTGCCCTTCTGCTTTAGTAGTATCTCTGACTCCTACCAACTAGATGTCAGTTAATTTTCAATGCTGTGAAGACTAGGCATATATCCCAGAATGACAAGCAAAAGGTGACCTTAGGCTGTAGCTAGAAAAGACTAAAAGATGAACCCAGCAATCATCGTGATAGGTCTTATTCAAATCTCAAATGAAACTCATTGTAACATTTACAGATAAATCATATGAACTCCGGCTGAAGATTGAATTACTTCAAGAAACTGTTATGAATTTTAAGTGTTATGGATTTATACTTTAAGGGATTTCTGATCTTTAAGGCCTACCTTTAGAAATAGTCACTAATGAGTTAGTAGTTCGAATTTTCCCAGTAAGTTCACGTTTCTGGGTTCAAAACACACTACCTGGTACACACAAACACACACACGCACGCACACACAAACACACACATATTAAATGAGACAACATCCAGATTTTCTTCAAAATAATATACAAGAAAAGATAAATGAGTGAGAAAATAAATGACACAGGTTGATCTTAATAATTTTAAAAGCTGAATAAAGGGTCCATAAAGAGTCATTATAAAATTGTTTATGTTTCTTTCAGATTTTGAAAGTTCTGTCGTGAAATTACCTTCAGAAAGTGAATTACCTTTAGAAAATATAGTTTCTTTTCCCTCCCTCATCTCCTCCCATGCCCCTCCCCCAGTCCACTGATAGGGGAGGTCCTCCTCCCCTTCCATCTGACCCTAGCCTATCAGGTCTCATCAGGACTGGCTGCGTTGTCCTCCTCTGTGGACTGGTAAGGCTGCTCCCCCAAATATATTTTCTTTAGAGGAAAGTTTATCATAACTAAAGGCCTGGAGAAAAACACATGTATATATTACACATACACACGTACTTATATAAATACATGTATATGTACATCATATGTTTATATTTCTACATATATATATATGGTCTGGAGGTTTTGCTTAGTTTTAGAAAAGTTGCCTAGTCTGTATGAGGTGTTGGATTCAATATCCAATAACATTTCTCTATATTAGTCATAAGGGGAAAAAACAGCTCAAAGTGTTTTAAAATAAAACTTAACAGCAGATTTGAGAAAATGAGCTCATTTTAATATAACGACCCCTTTCGGATGGAGGGACACATGTAAGACTATCTAACATTGTAGTGTCAAATTAGATTGTCATTTTATTTTGTGTGTATGTGCATGTGTGTGTACATGGGTGTTTTGCATGAGTGTGTATGTATGAGTATGTGCACATGCACACCTGTTAAGGTCAGAAGACAACTCTTGAGAGTCAGTTCTTTCCTGCAACCTTGTGGGATTCAGCAATAAATCTCAAGGTCTCAGGCCACAAGTGCCTCTACTGATTTAGCCATCTCTCCTCCACTAGATAAAATTTTGAGGCAAACACATGTTAGCTTCCTCAGGTATGTTAAGAGCACTGCCTACGCAGCTGAAGTGTTTTAGCCACTAACCTTCTCAACAGCAGTGTTTTCCTCTTATTTTCTGCTGTGTAAATTCGTAAGTTGCACATCCACTGTTGCTGCCAGAACCACCGAGTCCTCTCACCATCACGCTTGCCTGGGGCCTCTTCCTCGTTCATTCTTCCTGCACAGGAAACAGCTGTCTTTATAGAACACAGGTTTTCACCTCCTAGTTTAAAAGCTAAAGTTCACCCACTTTAATTCTAAATTACAAATCTGGTGGTCAAGCTATCCACGGTCAAGATGCTGAACATTTTTAATCACCACTATCCTAAAACTGATGCCCATCCTGAGACAGACACATGGACCCCACTCCTAAATTTTATCCCCTCCAGCTTCCCCTCCACTCATGTTTATTTAGTCTGGACATATGCTGCCCATCCCTAAACATTTTGATATTTGCACTCATATGTGGATTGCATTGCCTAACCAGCCAGGAACTATTTTACAAAGGACGGTTCTTTTTGCCACTTGGGCTTGATCTCTCACTTCCACCCCCACTACTTTGTCCTTCTTTCCTCTCACAGGCAATACCTCTGTTTATTTATCATCTTACCAATTAACATCTCATAATCGACAGTAGGGTGTCTATTTATTTACATCTTTCTATTCCTAATTTCAAATGAGTTTGATGAAAAAAAATATACCAATAGCTGGTTGCTATATATTTTTCCCCACTCACAACACAGTCTCCATACACCGGTATAAGATTTTGCAAAGCCCCTGAACCCACAGTGACATGTTAAAACCCCCTCAAAGTCTTGTAGGCTGATGTGAATTTCTGCTGTAAGAGAAAACCCTGATTTTCTACCTTCCCCCAATCTCTCAACTGCATACACAATTTAATTTGGGAATCTTTTTTTTTTTTTTTAAACAGGCCTTCATATGGTCCAAGTTGGTCTTGAATTCGCTACTTAGTGGAGGTTGGCCTTGATTTCCTGAGCCTCCTGTTTCCAATTAATGGATGTTAGGATTATATTAGTATACCAACATGTTTGGTTCTGAAGGCTTCATTTCCTTATCAGCTAAATGACAATACTTATACAAGCTCAACGTATTGCTCATGTTTCAAGCCCTGCTCTGACTTACATGTGATAATTAATTAATATACATACCAGTTTAATGAAGTGGATATTTTAATTTACCCCTATTTTATAGATGAGGAATCTCTAATTATAGTGGGATAAGTGATCTTACAAACACACAGTAAGTGTTATGACCATGAATCAGACTGAAGATATTTGACCTCTGGAAGCATTGCTTTAATCACAATTTTTATATTAGCTTCTTTCTTATAAGTAGCACAAAAATTAAATGAGAAAAAGTAGTTAAATATCTTGGCATGAGTTAGACACTGAGTAAAACAGATTTGTTATAAAATAAAATTTTCCTGTTTGTAGAAATCTATTGATGTTTTCACCAAGTAAAAATGCTTTCCATGAGGAAATGTCTTTGTTTATATAAGAAAATGAACACCAACAATAAAAATGATAAAATTTAAGCTCAATTTCTTTAAGTTGCTTCAATCCATCTCCAAGCTCTAGTCTTAGCTTTAAGTGTGTTACTGTTTTACAAAGAACTTCCCTCAAGTTATAGACTCTTATGACCCATGAGAGCTTGCTGTCATCCAGAAAGTATATTAAAAGAAGGTAACACTGAGATTTGCAGTTTGGAAGAGTGAAAGTAACCCTGTAAATGACATAAAGAAGGACGGGAACACGGAGGGTAAGGACAAGCCCAAGGTGGAGGAGGGAAAATGAGGAAACCCAAAAACGATGCAAGCTCAATTTTAGATATGGACATGAGACAGTCAGATAAAAGTGTGTGTTGAAGAAGAGCTGGGACAAAGTTACAGGTAGTAAAACCATTTTAGCAAAGCTGGGTATTAAAAACATGGAAGGGTTCGTCTAAGAAAACATGTAGCATTACTGTCTTCTAGTGAGACATACAATAGGCAGATGCCTTTGAATCTATTCACATCTAGCTGATAAGGAAAGTGATGTTTATAAACGTCTGCTAATTAACAGAGCAGTCCCCTGTGATGGAGTTACCTGATGTGACATGTCACTCACACTAAAGTTCCAAACACCTGGCTTAGCCTGGACCAAGGAAGAGACCAGAGAAAACCATGCTGAGAAAAAGAAGAAAAAACTGAGTCTCCCTGAACGCTGGGTAAAGCCTTCCCTGGGAGGGACTTAGAAAATACAGAAAGCATAAAATCTCTGTTTCCATTTTTACGCCACACCAAAAGGACTATCAGTCTCTCCTGTCAGGAGTGTTCACTCCATTTTCTCCACAATGGCCCTGACAGAGTGACAATTCTCAGATGAAGTCACACAAGCAGATGCTCAACATCTGCTAATTCCAAATTGCACAACTCTTCAAGCTGATGCCTTTTCATGGGCCCTGGAAGAGTTGCTGACATATTGGGTCCCAAAAGTGTATTCTGTAATTTTTGTTTGTATGTCATGTTAGGGTGTGTCTGGATTGCTATCCCTCTATAACACTTGTGGCTTATATTAGTTTTTTAGTTACTAAGAAATAGGAAATCAGTTATTGCTGGACCAGTTTTCACAGATAACAACAGTGAATGCCCATATGAATTTTGTAAATGGTAACATATGAATTTGGTAAATGGGTAAGTTCTGGAGAAAGATGATATAATCATTAAAAAAAATCAGAAACTCTTCATCTAAATAGCCTTTCTGGGTAGAGGCAGAGCACAGCCATGCAGTATGGGCCTGGTTTGCTCAAGATCCAAAGTTCCATTCCCAGTTTGGCTGTTAGGTCTATTTCTGAATGGTTTCATTCTCCTCCCGTCATCCTCATGAAGCCCAGGAACATAGGTGTTTTCAGAGAAAGGTGGAGTTTGGGGTTGGGGTGGGGGAGAGGCAGGAAAGGAATCCTTATACTTCTCTTAGCATTCTCTCTATCATAATTCCTTGTGCTCCTTACAACCCTCCTGTTTTATTTACAGATGCTCCAACTGATTAGTTAACATCTTGCTGTTCAGAGTAGATTTGTACAGTTACCTCTCTTCTAATAATAATGGCTTTTCTCAGTGGTATTTCTGATGCTCACTATGTAAGGGTATCTTCTGCTCTCTGGTTGGTTGGCTTGGATTTATGTTTGGTTGGTTGCATATTTGTTTAGGTGCTTCTTTTGCTTTCTGATCAACATTGATCACAACTCTTCTTTCTTTCCCTCTTTTTCTTTCTTTTGTTTTCTTTCTTTGTTTTTTTAAACCAAATTTGAATAGAACTTTATTAAATACTTGCCAAGACCACAAATACTGGTTAGGTCCATAACCAGGATTTCCTGAGTATGGAGCCAAATTATATTAGTCAGAGGCTTATAAAGATAAAACCCCACAAAGCAATGTACTTTTCACCTTTGTCCAATGAGAGGCAAGCATTCATCCTGCTGTACTTCTTGCTTAGGTACCTCCCACCTATGTGTGATCAAGCACATCCTATGCAGTTGGGTCAACCACGCTTGTTTACAGAGGAGAAAACAGGCAGCTTGTTATCTCACATGAACAATAGCCCCAGCATTCCAGGAGTTTATGTGTCCTTGAGCAGGTGGCACTTACAGATCAGAGACGTTTGTGTTTCATAGATCTGTTAATCACAGTAATTTAAACTGAAAACATAACTCTAGTCATCACAGTATAACAGTGGAAATGTCCTGCACTGTCTGTTGCAGTATGTACAAGTCCCGTGCAATGACCAAATGGGAAGAATTGAATTTTTAGTTTTCCTTCCATTTCATAAAAATTACATTTTAAATAGTAAGCATGCTGCTTCATACTCCTAACTCAGACCTGTAGTCCACAGCCCTCCTAGTCTACATGGGCAGCTTTGGACAAGACTTTTCACCACTCAGAGAGTCAGCTTTTCTATTTGTAGTATTAAATTAATAATGGTTTGTACTTTTAAATGATTTATTTATTTATTCACCTTTCATCCCAGTCATAGCCTCCTTCTTCTACTGCTCCCAGGCCCATCCTCCCACCCCCATTTCTTCTTTCCTACTCCTCAGAAAAGGGGAGCCCCTCTACCCACCCACCCCAGCTCATCACGCCACATGAGGACTGAGTTCAACCTCTTTCCCTGTGGCCTGGCAAGGCAGTAGCATAAGGTGGTTTGAAACAGATGCTGAGGGCCTGGAGAGATGGCTCAACTGTTAAAAGCACTGTCTGCTCTTCCAGAGGCCCCAGGTTCAATCCCAGCCCCTACATGGCAGCTCATAGCTGTCTGTAACTCCAGTTCTAGGAGATCTGGGATCTCCAAACATACATGCCAGCAAAACACCAAAGCACATGAGATACAAAATAAATCAATCTTTTTTTTGAGATATTTTCTTAAATTTATTCAGCTAATTAATGATAGAACAAAAAGCAATTCAAATATTTAATCCATAAATTTGCTTGTCATATATTCACTACATTGAAGGTTGAATTCACAAATGAGTCTTATTTAACATTACAGTGATGAGGATCTGATGCCTATGATTTCTTTAAGAAACACTTGGATTTTGAGCTGGAAAAGACATAATCGCTTAATGATGGTTTTTCTCTTTCCTGTCTCATTTTTTAGAACCTGCGTGAACAGGTTCAGGTTCACACAGATGTTATAGTGATAGCATTGTGTCCCCATGTTATCTATTCACGGCATTATTTTTCTGTTACCAGCATTTAATTTTAAGATACAATAATCAATAAAAAACCAATGTATGTACCTAAAAAGACAAAAAAGTGAAAAAGTATGTCTATCTAATGTGATCATTTTTCTCATTTGACTCATGATTAAGGCATGATTTTGTTACTTGTCTGAGGTCACACACACACAAATTAGTGGTGTATGGAATTAGAAACAGAAGTAGATGTGTTATTTGGGATTTTGAGCATGAATGGATTAATGTCTTAAAATGACTTCAAAATGCATGGGCTTCTTACAATGTGTGGAATCTTACTGAGAGACAAATCACTGCTCGTATTGAGCATGCTAATCTACTTTATAGAACCTCTTTTTTAAACTTTTTTATTTTTTTAATATTAGTTACAGTTTATTAACTTTATATCCCAGCTGTATCCTGCTCCCTCATTCCCTCCCAATCTCACCCTCCCTCCCTCATCTCCTCCCTGGCCCTTTCCAAGTCCACTGATAGGGGAGGATCTCCTCCCCTTTCATCTGACCCTGGTTTATCAGGTGTCTTCAGGACTGGCTGCAAAGTCCTCTGTGGCCTGGAAGGGCTGCTCCTCCCTTGCTGGGTGGGGAGGTCAAAGAGCCCGCGATTGAGTTCATGTCAGAGATAGTCCCTGTTCCCCTTAATAGGCTACCCACCTGGATACTGAGCTGCCATGGGCCGCATCCGAGCAGGGGTTCTAGGTTATATCCATACATGGTCCTTGGTTGGAGAAACAGTCTCATAAAAGACCCCTGTGCCCTGATATTTATTTGGTCCTTGTGGAGCTCTTGTCCCAGATGTCCCTCAACTGAAGAATGCATACAGAAATTGTGGTACATTTACACAATGGAATACCACTCCGCAATTTAAAACAAGGAAATAATGAAATTTTCAGGCAAATGGTGAGATCTAGAAAAGATCATCCTGAGTGAGGTATCCCAGAAACAGAAAGACACACATGGTATATACTCACTTATTAGTAGACATATAATATAGGATAAACAAACTATAGTCTTCTTTTTTATATAATGCTTTCCTTCCACAAGTGTACACCTATGATCTGATAGGGTGTGCCCTAGTATTGGTTGACTGATCAAGAGAAGAAAATGATTGCTTTATAGATGGTTTTACATGTTATGCAGGCAACATCCAGAAGTGAACAACTGTCGTATTATAGCCTCTTTATGAGACAGTGTGCAGTACACTGGTGAAGGAAAATCTCCACATTAGGCTGAACTTTGGGAAGTGCACATGGTCATACATTTTGCTTGAAAGGAGAACTGGTCAGCTGTATGATTACCTGTTGGCTTATCTACTGTGGCCAGTGTTTTGACTGAATGGCCATGAACTTGGAAATAGCATGATTGAAAACTTGATGAGGTAGTTCTCTTCAGAACAAAGGGCTTAAAGATATATGTGTGTCCTATAAGTGTTCATTAACAGGTAAGCGACTTTAGCATAGGAGGAGTTGAATAATAAAATAAAATTACCTGTTCAGTTGATAGTATTCTGGCTATCATTGTCAGTGCTCAATGGACTCATGAACAAAATGGCTGTGGTTGCAGAGATGGAAATTATGAATGTGCATAATGACATGAAATTCTACTTACTAAAACTAACCTGACAATGGCTGCTGTAAAGTACAAACCTGATGTAAAGGGCCAAAAATGATTCCCTGATTTGGCACTACTCACAGGGTGACAAGTCAGCAACCTAGAGTCAAGTGGACCACACTGAACCATTTTCATTGTGGAAAGAGCAGCATTTGTCCTTGTCTCAATAAATACTTATGCTGGTTATAGATTGTTCCATCTCACTTGTAATGCTTCTGCCAAAGCTAAGATTCCTGGACAGACATGGTAGATTTCTACACAGCATTGATTATTACCAAGTAATTCACTTCAAAGCTAAATAAATGCAGAAGCAGGATCATGGAATTAAATGTTTTTGTTTGTTTGTTTTGTTTTCTGTCTTCTACCATCCTGAAGCAGCTGGCTTGGAGGAAAGCTAAAATGGCTTTTTAAAGACATAGTAACAGTGTCAATAAAGTAACAAATGCCAGAGGGCTGTGGAAGAGTTCTACAGAAGACAGTATAAACTTTGAATCAACACCCATTATACAGTGCTATTTCTCTCATAGCTAGCATTCATAGGTGCAGGAATGAAGGGGTTAATGTGTAACTTATGTCATTCACCAACACTGCTAATGACCCACTAGAAAATATTTTGCTTCCTATTCCCACAACCTTATCCTTTGCTGACATAGAACTTTTGGTTCCAGAAGGGAGATTGCTTCCACTGGGAGGCACAACAAATATTCCATTGAACTGGAAGCTAAGATTTTTCCCTTGGCCACTTTGGGCTCCTAATGCTCTTGAGTCAGCAGACTAAGAAAGGAGTTACCGAGCTACAAGGGATTACTGTTCTAGACTACTAAGAAGTTGGATTTCTTCCCCGCAGTGGAGGTACCGTGGATTGAATATGAAATATGCACATAGTCTCATTTTTTGAATACTTGGTCTCCAGGACCAAGGGAGGCTTATGAATCTTTCCAAGTGGAAAGTGGAGAGTAACTGGAGAAAGCTTATCATTAGATGTAGTCTTTGGGGTCTTAGAGCTGAGCCATACTTCCTGTTCTCTCTCTGCTTTCTGACTGCCAGTCAGATGCTCTCACCGTCCTGCCTAGCTTACCATGATAGACTGTTCCCTTTGGAACTGTAAGCCAAAATAAACCCCCTTTCACATAAATTGCCTCCTGCCATGGTATGCTGTCACAGCAGTAGAAAAGCAACTGATACAAAGGCGGGTGCCTGGAGGCAGTCTATTGCTGCGCTAAACCTGCCTACGCAGTTATCAGGCTTTTGTTTAGCAGGTAAATGTGAAAGCTCTTGGAAACTTGGACTAGCCATGCTTTCTTGTGGGTGTACTATCACAGACACAGGAAAGCAACTCATACAGAAGCTAATGAAAAGTATTTCTGGAATGCAAGGGATCTTTTAGGGCATGTCATGCGGTTACCTTGTCCTATAATTACAATAAATGGAAAACTACAACAACCCAATCTAGGAAGGATGATAAATAGTCCAAATTCTTTAAGAATGAAGGTTTGGCTAACCTTTCCAGGTAAAGAATCAGGACCTGATGAGAGTGGAGGAAAAGCAGAATGGGTATTAATACAAGGGAGTTATACGCACCAGATGAAACCAGATAGCCAGTTAATACAATGAGTGTTTCTGTCTTATTTTGCTAAGAATATGTTTGTGCTTATATACACATATAGTAGGCAGATGTCTGTGGCTTCTTTCCTGTTTCTTTAATACATGCTGTGCATTATTAGAAAAAATATAAGAGATTGTATGTGTGTGTGTGTGTGTGTTCACAATAGTTCAATCTTCCTGGTGAATTATTCCCTTTATACTATAATACAATCTTTTCTCTGCCTAATTTTGGTTTGAAATCTACTTTATCAAATGTCAAAATAGCTACAGCAGCTTCTTCAGTTTTTATTCAGCTTTAACTTGCTTGACAGATTGACTTCCATTCTTTGACTCTCAGTCTGTAGATGGCTTTACAATGAGGTACAATTTTTGGAGACAAAAGATATTTTTTTAAATCTTAAGCAGCCAGTCCACATTCTTTTATTGGCGAGTGTATCGGTGTTTTATTTGATTCACTGATTTTTAATTTCTGACATTTCTCTTTTTTTTTCAAAACTTTAAATTCCTTGCTATTGTTTTCTTTTTATATTGCTGGGTATTTTTTAAATACATATTGTTGATTTACTCATTTACTTTGTTCATTTTCCATTTCTGCTACCAACATTCCTCTCCAGGTCCTAGAGTGAGTCGATGCTTATTATATTCTTTTCTAGTACATTGCTCATTTACTAATAAATATCATGCAGCATTTTTATATTCCATTATCTTCGAATTCAGTAGTTGGAAAATCATGTTCCTTGTGTGCTCACATATCTTCTGTTTCTGTGATGCAGTCTGTGTCTCTGTTGGTTTGGATATCTCTTCTGCTTTTATTTGGAGAATCTTCTTCCAGCACCACTCAGTTAGGAGAAAAATACCCTGTTATAAGAACAATATAAAAAAGTATATGGCATAGAAATGTCCTTAAAGCTGACTAAGGCCCACATACATGTCAAACAATGGCTGAAAACCAGAATGTAATAAAGGCAATACAGAATATGCTGTGAAGTTAGAAATTACTTAAAGGAAGTGGGAAGTCTGTGAACAAGGAGTGAGCTAACAGAAGGAGGTGGAAAATGGCAAACTAAAGTTGAATCGAGGTTAAATAAATGAAAAATGAAAGAGGTGGAGAACAACATTATGAGGAAGAGAATAGAGTAAAATGATAGAAAATGTTTTTTAAAAGGAAAAAAATCTTAATGAGAAAGTTTAAAAATAAAGTCAGACAAAAACAAGAAGGGAACTAAAAGATAAAATGAGTTTTATAAATAAAACAAAGTTGAAAAAACTAAAGTGAACTTTTTCTGTATCTTATCACCACCTATGGGGGTCACAAAACATTCCCTCTATTTGGAATAGTCTAAATTTTCTTATTTTTACCTTTATCTTTTCACATACAAGCAACTTCTCATCTGCCATTTTATACACAACTCTGTCCTGTTGATAAGTTAACCACTCAGTTGGAACAGTCTGAGTGTGCCATTTTTGTGTAACAGTTCATATTCCATCTTACAGGGAATCTCCTTAAGCAGTAAGGAAAACAACTCAAAATAGCTTCAGGAAGTCCCTGAAACTGACTAGATTCATCAGGCCCCTCTCAGACAGAGTAAGTAATGAACGCTAAGAGTGCCACGCCGACCCAAAGAAGACTGCAAAGAAGACCCGACCAGCTGCCTGGGAGAGGAATTAACCATCCTACTCGGCTTCACACTATGCAGCTCACTTCAGATTTCCAGCTTATATGAGCCGTCACTCATTCTGTGGTCGGATTCAGTGATGCTGAGATCTTTGAGTCATTTCTGCGCCAAAGTAATCAGTCAGCCATATTTCTATAGTAAACCCAATAAAACTCAGTGGTTAGCCAAACTGGCTTTGGTGCTATTCATACTTTTGTCTGTTGTAACTTCTTTATTTGAAGTGAGTAGACATTTGTTTTTATCTCCCTAAGAAGAGTCATACAATTCCTATTTTGAAGTGTCTGGGAATTGAAGCAGGTGAGGGAGGGCAATAAGGCGTGTTTTAAGGAGTAGCTCTATGCCTCTGAGCTCTGTGTTTAGAGTAGCTCTCACAAACCATATGAAAAAATATGCAAAATTACCCTATCAAGAGAGAGTGAGCTGGGGTATTTCTTCACTATAATCTGTCCCCAAGTTTATTCAGGGTTACAAGGCATGTCCTACAAAGATAAAGCAAGTACCAGTAGCATCCACTGTTATGCCTTAGGGACCACCTGGCTATTTGACCAGGACACTAACTTTCTCTCCTTGGGTCTTACAATGTGTTCAATTGAGGCTTGATAAGATCTGGTCAGTTTTGAATTAAAGGAATGACAGTTGATTAATTTATACATGTCTGCAACACATCATTTAGAGTTGTCTGTCTGTATCCGTGGGCTTCTAATTCTTTCATCAAGCCACAGACACAAAATGAGGACAATATTACACCTTTGTTAAATGTGCACCAAATTACTTTGCCATTAATCTCTAAAAAAATATGGTAGAGCCACTACTTCTATGAGATTGATGTTGTATTTGTTGGTATAAGTAATCTGAGGTTATATGAGAGTGTGTGCTTGGTTCTATGACAACACTATACTATATTAGATAGGGGACTCCACCCTATGGGTTTCAGCAGCCAGAGGTCCTTGAAAAACTCCACTAGACACCAAGAAATGAATACATTGCATATTTAGATTGAAATTAGAATCAAGCTCAATTTAAAATCGTAACTCTATAGATATGTACAAATTATCCATTGCACAAGAATGCTCAACAGTAGTAATCGCCTTATGTCTCACAGGGTAGAGACTGGAAAGCTTAGTGGGTAGTTATTTGCTTGGATTTGTAACAGGGAAACAATGAGGACATTCAGAGGTGGGTCACTATTTACACTATAGAAATAACTGGAGATACAGTTTGACAAGGGGCATGGTCTGGGAGGCAATAGAAGACACTTGTGTAAGAGGGCCTTCACTGCAGTGGCAGGAGAAGGACTTCAGGGACAGCGGGAGGGAGGTATAGGCAGTATGTGCGACATAATGTGTAATGACACAAACAGTATCTGATTCTCAATGAGTATTTACAGTGCACACCTGGGAACAATGAAAAGAATGGAAGAAAATCTGTAAAACTTAACAGTCACATTTGAAGCCTATTTATGTTACAAACGTGCATTATTTGTAAATATGAACATTATTGAGCAAGTATTCTAGAACAGTGGTTGAAAAACGCATCCCGTGAAAAAGATAGGTCATAGGTAGCTTGGGTAAATAACTGTAGCAAAGTAATCTAGTTCATCCACGGCAACACAGAGCTGTTGAAGACATCAGCAGATGTGACTGCATGAGGAGGCTTTGCTCTACGTTGTTGCTCCTCAAGAACTCATGGGCAAAAGTTACTACAGACTGGTTAACATGAAGCTTTTGCTCTAGTTGGTCCAAAGCCCTTCTCTTGACTCCTGCAAACTCCCATCAGGTTTGGAGGTGAGAGGGGCTGACATTGCAGTCCTGCTTGAGTGAGCCACAGAGTGAGGAAGTGGCCCAGAGGGATGTGTAAGTAGCAGCCTTTAGCCCATCAGGCATCAGAGACACACACTATTTCCAGAAATAAAACTGTTCAACCTGCTTTCAGTAGATGTTGCTTAACTTTCTTCTTCAATTAAAGTCAGTTTAGAAAGAATTGGATATTATGTTTGCACCCCTCTTAGGAAAACAGGTAAAACTGAGAGCACTTTGGTCTTGAACAAAGCACTCAGGTAACAGAACCAGGGATTGCAGTGCAACCTGGGTACTTTGGGCAGGTGACTCGGTGACCCAACTCTTGAGGAAACGCTCTCCTTACAGAAAGCATCTTCCCAACAAAGAACTCAATATTCTAATTAGTTGGAAAACCAACCCTGAAAAGAAAAGAAAAGAAAGGAAAAACAGATGGGTTTCCTTGAAGACAAGTCTTTGCAAGCAAAATACTAAGGTCCTACAAAAATGAATGAATGAATAAATGGACACAGAAATAAGTAGGCTAATAAAAATATCTTTGAATTCTTTAAGTGATACAAAGGAGAGAGGAAAACACTCACAGTAATGGTACATTCAAATAATGTGAGACTTGGGGGCAACCGCATAGCTGGGTGGTTCTAAACCCTTGTCTCTATGATGCTCTGAGCTTTCGAAGGAAGTGGGATCCTCTGCTTTTGCTTACCAGTGTTTGTGGGGGCCTCAGGTCCCTCCACCTTTCCAGGAAGTCACTTACTTGTGTGCTGCAAAAAGTAACTCAAAATTTCATGGCAACTGGTTAGTCGCTGTCACCTACCTGGTAGAATCTCAGCTCCACAATAGGGAAGGCTAGCACCCGCCACATCCTTTTCCTCAGTTTTGATCTCTCCTCTCCTCTGGCCAGTCCTTCCTTTCCCACCATGAGTACCTGGATGTCACGTCAGAGTCTTTAAAGTCCCTGAGCACACTCCAGTGTGACAGATGTTCACCCTGCTTGGAAGGCCACTTTCCACCCCTACTCACATCCCCTGTGCTAGCTATCTACCCAGAAAACCCTGGTTAATCTTCAAAGTCAGCTCAGTCACATCTTCTCTACTCAAGTGTGTGGTTCTCTGTGCTTCCTTTGTACCTAACTAACTAACCAACATTTAACTGCACTAGCAGAATACAGAACTGGGTCATTCCTATTGATTACGTCTGTACAAAACACAGAAACCTCCTTGAAGACAATGAAACTGTTGGTTTAGCCTCCTGTTTCTAGTTTTCTTTCCTAACAGAGTACAGTTTGACCCAGATCTGGAAATAATGGTGTCAGTGTAAGGAGGAATGGATCAGCAAGGTGAAGATAGCTGCACAGAAGGAGCTATGCATTTGACCCCAGCTAATGGAATGAAAAACCGTTAAGCTATTGGCCTGTAGTTCTTAAACTCCTCTACTTAGGAATAAGGTCTGGTTTCTAGATTTTTTAATCCATTAAATCTACACTTGTCCCAAGCAGCTGGCATCACATAAAAACAGGTTTCCAATACCCTCTGATTAGACACAATCTTATTCAGAGCCACTTGTACAAACCTACCCTACACTGTACACCCCATGTGTTTCTGATCCTTCTGGCTTATGACCTCATTATATAATCTCCTGTTTATAACCTCATCGCATTCTTTAGGCCTAACTTAGCTTCCTGACTACGGCTTCAGTTCTTTTCCCTGATATAACTTGGATTTTTGCTCTGAATTTATGGTTCCCTCCAAGTAGATAACTTTTATTATCCTAAGAACCCCTTCATCTGAGCCTTGCCTGGTCTCACCCCATCCTTCTGAGTGGGATCTGCATGCAGGACCTGCCTCTTAGCAACTGATGCAGAGAAACTGACACACTGCAACTTTTAGGGGGAAAGGGAGGAGGTAGAGGGGAACACCTATGTGACATTAGGTGATGTATATAGTTCTTTTTTTAGAGGATTTGCATTTGTTTAAAAAATGGGTTTGCCATTAGCATTCTGTTCTTCCAGAGAAAGATCCACAGGCATGAGGCAAATGATCTTAGAGTAGTATATAAGCAGATAACCAAAAGAAGAATAACAATGGCATAATAAGAGTTTGCTACAATTATCTCTACTGGCATACTCATGGTAGAAACGATTTTGAGATGAGGCCTAAGGTTCCGAGGTCCATTGGAATCTTGTTACAGACAAGGCAGGAAAGGGAGTTAACTGGAAACTCTGGGAACAACAGTGTAAGAACCTAGACTCAACTGATGTGAAACTACAGTTCTTGTGTTTCACTATGACATGAGGGAATAAAGACATGGCTGGAGTGGTCCTGAGCCCTTGAGTAGAACCTCCTATTGGCATTTTGCTAAATGGTTGTGTTGTTAAACTACCTCCTAAATGTTTTTGTTTACGCCAATATACCTGGGCTACCTGCAACCTTCATCAGAGAAGTTTCTTTTATCAATAAGTAGCAGTCAATGGAGAGGTTTATAAAATGCCAAAGTCCTGAGAGTAAGGTGACTGTGTCCAGCCCTTATTCAGATGGGACATCTTTATCAAGTCCTGTACCAGTGTCACCAAGGCACATAACACACTGCTAAAGAGGAAGTAGAAAGAATGTAAGAGTCAGTGGATGGGCAGAAATGCTGTAAAATCCTGTTCTCTGGCCATGGCACAGGTAGTGCACTCATAAACTCGGAGAAGTAGGGGTTGCCTGTACAAGATCAAGCCAGCAAACACTACAACATAGGTAGAGTGCCAGACTTTGTACAGCCCTGCCCCTAAATGAAGAGCTCTCAGCAGTTGAAAGCCGGAGGTAGAATCATTATTCTTTGGCAGTATGGCCACTGTTATGTGCTCCAGTTGGGTAGCTCTTACCCCTATACACATATGGACAGCATTACATGGACTTAGTAGGTTTCGTTTTCTTAAGACAACAATAGAAAGTTGGGAGGTTTGTTAGTCGAGGAGATCCTGTAGGAGTTGAAGGGGAATGCAGGGATGGATATTATCATATTACATTGTATACATATAAGAAGATTTTAAAATAATAAAATGTCTCTAAAATCCATTTCATTCATCTGCCTAAAATGCCAGTTGAAACATCTCACCAGGAAAATAAAATGTCAAACACCTTTGGATGGCCTATGGGGTGCCTTAGATCATTGCTCACCGTTGTAGGAAATTACCCAGCTTAGCTGGCTCCCTTAGGAAATTATATGGAATATATCCCTCAGAGAATTGGCTTCTTAGTTGAGCAAGCAAAAAATATTTCTTTATCTGTTAGCCTTCTCCACAACTGATCTAGGGCTAATCTTGACCCATGACCAACTGTACATAGGCATGAATATGATGGCCACAGAAGCAAATGCCCAGTGACACAAAGAAGGCTCTGTGTACCAACAACACATACAAGGTTCATCTAAAGTAAAGCATTATCAGTGCATGTCTACAGGATACTGCTTGAAGCAGAGTAGGATGAAAGAAAAGTCAGAGGCCACAAAGACAACACTCAGCAGTTGTCTCTGCCTATCTAGCCACTTGGTTCACTATAGTACTCCGTCCTGTCCCATTGCTGCCTTCTCTCCTAACCATATCATTACCGTCATTGCTTGTAGCCTTAATGTTCTCTCTGACTGGATGATAAGTAACATGATAGCAAGGGCTAAGCATATCTTGGTCATGACAATATTTTCTATTTCTGTAAAGGTGACTAGCATAGCAAATACTTAGTGAAACAGTGCAGTATCTGTCAGATGACGTGTGTATGTCTGTATGCCAGGGCAGAAATACATTAGGGAGTCCTTCTTATGTACTGGTACTTGACTGCCTATGCCTTGTATTCCCATTCAACTTTCCTCCCCAGGCAAAGTTAGACTAGGTTTAAATCAACAGATGTCAAAAGAAAATGGCAGAAGTACAGGAAGATGCCCTGAGCTGGTAGCTCTCACATATATGATTGCACTGGTCATCCAAAGACTTGCTAATACTGAGTGCACATGTTCCACAGGTCTGTTGGGAGCCCGAGAAGGTACATTGCTAAAAGAAAATGTAGATGGCATGGGCGACCCCATTCAGGGATCCGTTCTTTAGAACATTCTTGCATCCCCTCCTGTGAGAATCTTTAGCACTGTGTTGTGTGACTTGGGTTTGGAGAAACCCTAGAGAAGTAACAGGTTTGTTTTATTTAAGCAGCTCAATACCACTCCATTTGCCAGAGATGTTACAAGGTCACTATTTAAAATGAGCTTTGCTCACTACATTCAGCTAATCCTGATGAAGAGTTTAGGCCTGTTTAAAGGGTTCGCTTTACAGTCAGTACTAGCAAAAATAAAAATAAACCATATCTTTCTTTAATTGGCATGTCTAACTGGAAGCAGAAAAACAGGATATGAAGAGCAGAGTCAGAACAGTGAAATTAAAAAAGAAGAAGAAGAAGAAAAATGAAAAAAGGCCATCCGTATTTCAGGCCAGGATTCTTATGTATAACTCGGGAGGAATCAAACTGATTCCCTTTGAAGAGAGAAAGAAATCTCAGGACAAATAATTAAATCTCCACTGTGAAGAAAAATGGTGGCTCACTCTGACAGTGATAGGCTGTCTCTATTGCTCCCACTGTCGTGGTTTTTGATCAAAACCAGCTGCCTCTGCACTGATTTCCAAGGGTGATCTGCAGGCTGGTCCAATGTGAGCCTCAGATGGAGGGGCATGGTGAGTCTCCCCCATCGCTTCCTATAGCACCCATTCCAGAGGTGGTGGACATGCGATGCTATTCTAGAAAAGAAAAATTGTCAAGATCTGTCAGACTCTCTTCTGCCTGACCCACATTAAGCAATCCAGTAATCTTTGGATGTTCGATAACCATTTCTGTGTTATATTACACTTTCTTAAGTACTTTTCAGCAGCAAATGCTGCTTGTGGTTCCAAGAATAGCAAGTGTCTTACAGCATAAGATTAACAAAGCCAATTATCAGAGAATGTAAAATTAATTTACCAGCTGATTTAACTGACTGGCTGATCTAGCAGAGCATTGAATCTCTCTCTAGTTGGGGAAGTGTTATTTCTATTGATAATAATACACTTGGGAATTTTCTTCAAAGATTATTCTAATTCTAAAATAGTCCTTTAAGTCTTTTTCATTCTGACATTCTGGTAGCAAGTTCTCAGAAACACCATCTAAAGTTTTTGTCTAATCATATTTACAGACAGTCTTAATATAACCATGTTACGTTATTTCTCCTGATCACAGACTTCCCTTAAGGGGGAATGGACTGACCTTTATCTCCAGTAGAAGCTGTGCTTTTAGAAGCCATCCTGCATTCCTTTTTTCCCTTTCATTCCACCACCTGAAACTGAACTGTTCAAATTATTCTCAGCTTCAAAAACACAAATGTCCTTGTTTAACTGCTTGGTAATAACTATTTCTAGCCTACAATGCAGTTTTAAAGCTTAAGAGCAAGCATAGCTCACAACTGGTACACCAAAGGTACTGTCAGAATTGTGCAATGCCAAAGTCTCACCAGGCTGCCCTTCCTAGGAGATGCAGAGTCTAAGACGTGCCTCCAATAGACTTCAGAGTCCTAGCTAGGTAGAAAATAAAAACATGGACTGTAAACACTACACAACTCTCTCTTTAAACACGCTCAAGATCTTTTTCAATATTAAGCAAAATGCACGCACGTTTAGTTGACGCTGTAAACCCCTGCATCTCAGCAACATTAACGCTAAAGTGGTGTCTAAGGGCCTATTCAAAGCATTTCTGGAAAATGCTTCTTGCACAAAAAAAAGAAACTCTCCAAGCAGGATAGCAAGGCTCTACTCTTCCATTGTTGTTGTTGTGCTCGTGCTCGTTTTGGTAATAAATAAAAAGCAAATTGCAAGCTGAATTCTACTAGACTTATTTTTTTTCTAAGTGTTTTAAACCCAAGCAGTTTAAAACAGAAATTCAAGTGTGTCTGTGTGTGTGTGTAGCAATAATAGTAGTAGGTGCACAAATGGTTTCAGGCTCTTTGTTGTACATTTAGAAGCCATATGGTAATGCTGGCCCAGACACACTGGAATAGACTCCAAGTCCCTGTTGTTGAGCAGCAGTGCAAGGCCTTTTTTGCCTACATCCAATTCCACAGCAGTGGTTAGCTGATTCTGACAACTTTCGAGCTTCCTTCTGGCCCAAGCGGGAAAGACTCCTTTGTGTGGCTGCCTCTCAGCTCACATAAAGGACTCTTCAAAAGCAGATGCATTGAATAATAAAGGGATTCAATTCCGAAGAATCCTAGAATTTTCATGGAGCCAACAGAACTTTGGGGAATAAAGTAAAAAAAATGTTCCCTATATTTGGGGGGAGGGGTCCCTTACATGTTTAAAGAATTCCCAGACTGAAGATAAGAGTTGAAAAGTGTCTGTAAGTGGGAGAGTTTTCAGTGACAATTAAAATTCCTGGTAACCAGAGATAATTGGGTGGCATTAGGGTATTTGGAAGCAGAAACCAGAGGAAGTTATGTTTGGAGGTTTAATAAACAAATGATTTGGAGAGCAAGGACACTAAATTTAATAACATATATTTAGTCCTAATGAGTCAATGGAGCAGATAAATGTACAGAGCCATGAGAGTTGTGGCTTAAATTCAGGCTTGAGCTTCCAGAAGTACCAAAGAATATGTTTTCGAGACTCTGGGTTCCCCAGGCATGAAAAGGGAGGTTGAAGCAAACTGTCCAAGCTTTCTCCTAGCTTTTAGGTCTGATAACTACAGTTCAAGTTTATGATTCTGCTGCCAGCATACCAAAGTATCCTCATTGGTTCCTCTAAGTGCTATAAATAGGAATACAGAGAACACTACTAGGTTTCATTTCCTTAAGTCTTTAAAAATGTAATAGGGCTCTGGGTCTAAGAACTAATGTAATCCTATGCATAGCCAACAGACTAAGATGAAGTCTCCAGGATCCTACCATTGTTCTTTGTTGCTGTGCAACTACAGCTATGAGATCCTGTGCAGTTATGAAGAGAAGAAAAACAGTGGTGGGAAAGGAAGAACCATTGCCTGACCCAGGCTAAACGCTGATCCTCTGGTCCTTCTATCCATGCTGACTGTTGGTGTATCATCTCCTAAACTCAGGGCAGCATCTCATAAGGCTGTTTTAGCCAGTAACTGAGAACTTGGTCATACAGGTCTGGGAACCAAGCAACAAAATGAGTCAGATTCAAAGCCTCATTGGTTGCTTACAGGGATCAAGGGGAGATTCTGGTATTCACTTTAAATGTTCACATAAAATCGGTGGTGAAAACTATTCTTGAGCAGCATAATCACTGCATATGTGAATATGTGCCTGAGGTATGTGTTCACTTACAGAGTGCCTGTTACTCTCAAAGCGTGCCAGAATCCACTACCGTCTTACAGTGTGTTTTCCTCAGTTTCAACTATTGCCAAGCTCTAGTGGTTTCAGGGAGAAAGGAAATATCTTTTATTATCATTTAGACAATTGGCCATAGGTTTGACTTAATCCCAAACTGAAACCGTCTGATGACCTCCCATTTTATTACTCTCCTGACAAATAACAATTGTGCTTTTCCTGTGAGGTGTGTATAAACCTGCTGAATCCAAGGATCAATGTGCTTTAAAGGGTACAGACTGTCCCTCACAAATATTGAACACATGTTGGTACACACACACACATACACACCCTACACTTAAGAGTCCGCCCTTCCTTCTAAACATGTTTACATTTCTAGCATATTGCAGAACATGTTCCAATTCTCCCCATTGCCTTCTGATCTGCAGCCCTTCAAAGCACATGCTTCCCATTGGCAGCAGCACACCCCAGATGCAGCATCCCTGGGAGGAGCACCCCACCAGCATCATCTGGCCGTCACCTTTCTTCATCTGTTCTCCCCGGCAGCTCCCAGCGTGCTGATGTAAGGATGGTGCCAGTTCCATCAACTTTCCTTTTCCCCCTTTTATTGAAAATAGATTTTTTTTCCTCACAAAATAAATCCTGATTATGATTTCCCCTCCCCCTACTCCTCCCAGCTCCTCCTCACCTCCTCTCCCATCCAGATCCATCCACTTTCTGTCTCTCATTAGAAAACAAATGTGCTTCTGGGGAATAATAATATAACAAATATAATATGGTTTAATATAAAAAATAAAAACTAACACCTCAGAACTAGACAAAACAAACAAGCACAAGCACTCAAGAAAAGGCATAATAGAGAGATCCACTTGTTCACACGCTCAGGGGTCCTATACAAACACTGAATTGAAAGTTGTAAAACAAAGAAACTTCGGGGTAAAAAGAGAATGAACTATATATGCTATATATGAGTGTGTATATATATATGTTTATATATAAATATATATATATATATATCATAAAACTTTAAGACAGGAAAAATCCCTGATACAACATTATGAGTCAAGGAACCTCGAACAACACCACTGATGTCATCTTCTATTGCCATCTACTCCTGGGGATGCAGCCTACCCTTAAGAGTACTTTGTTTCCCCAGTTAGATTCCTTTGGAGGAGACTAAATTTTCATTTACAAAAGGGTATCAATTGAAGCTTAGCTCTGGGTCAGGGATGAGGGCACATGTCTACTTCTTTCAGCTCTAGGACCCCATCTGGAGCAGACCCATGCATGTCCTATGCATGCTGCCTCAGCTCACACATGAGTTGATCACATTAATTTAGAGGGTCTAGTTTCCTTAGTGTCTTCCATACCCTCTGGCTCTTATACTCTTTCATCTCTATCTCCTACTCTGAGTGGTTCCTTGAGCCCTGAGTGGGGGATTTGATGGAGACAAATGACTTATGAATGAGCATTCCAAGGTCTACCATTCCTTGCATGCTGTCTGGCTATGGGTCTCTGTATTTGTTCCCATCTGCTACAGGAGCTAGCCCCTCTGCAGTTTCATCACTTTATGCGCTTGCAAATGAGACAAAGGCAGAGAGTTTATGGACCATACTTCCAAACCAAGGAGAACCAAATCACAGGTACAGTGAATTTCACTTTTACATAATTGGGGAAGGGAGGGGGCAAGGGTAGGTGAGAATCGACAGATGCATGAGCTGTTCTGAGCTAGGGCCGAACTCTTAGTAATTCTGCTATACATTGAGATTGCACATGTTCGCATCTAAACACCTAATGGTGGCCTTCTTTTAGACAAAGAGCCATTGTTTGTGGTTTTGACCTCAGAGTCTCATGGGCTTCTGTGGTTCTAGGCAGAAATGGTAATTCAATCAGCTCAACTGCACACAAAATAGGAAATGATTCTGGCAAATGTCTCCGTTTCAAACGTACTCAATCCCTGTTTAAAACAATTTTGTCCAATTTTCATGGGGACTAAATTTTAATGTCTTGCATTTACTTAACTATGAAAGCAAAGCACTAGTTTTCTGTAGTAGGTTTTTATTTTAAAAAGCAATTTCCACCCAATCTTAAAAATAAAAAATAATCAGCTCTCCTGTGTCTACTATAGCCAAAGGAACATAGTATACTCTGAATGTCTTCATAAGATTTTTGATACAAGAAATTGTGAGATGGGCAATAGAGGAACATTCCAGAATGAACTGGTATAGAAACTGAATGCCATTTACTTGTGGGTACTTTAGAAGTAGTCTTAGGAACCTAGACATAAGTCTCATGCTTTCTACAGTTTTCCTAAGTTAACTTAATGATAAAGTTCAAGTTTATCCTATGTTTTCAAAACTTTTCACAATTTAAATGGGTGGTGATAACTTACTGGGCATTGAAGATGTGGTATGTTGATAAGTACATTCAATACCTGGTATATCTCAGAAGCTCTACATGTGATTTGCACAACAAATTGATTGTCCTATCAGTGGGAAAAAACACAGATGTGACAAGTGCTTTAAATTCTTCCCTCACACCCTCTACTTGGTAATGCCTACTTCTGAAGTCTGAAGGCAAGGCTTGGTTTCTTTGAGGGCTCTGTAGCTGTTAGATTTTTATTGTTTCCCAATTTATTTGACACCAAAATTTATTTATTTAGAAATAAAATAGAAATCGCATGATACCACTAGGCAAGATGGTGTATGCCTTTAATCCCAGTGCTCAAGAGGCAAAGGCAAGTGGATATCTGTGAGTTTGAGACAAGCCTGGTCTATAAAGTGAGTTCTAGGACAACCAAGGCTGTTAGACATAGAAACAAGATAGAGAAACCATGTCTTGAGGAAGAAAGGAGGAAAGAGAGAAAGAAAGAGAGAGAGAGAGAGAGGAGGAAGGAAGGAAGAAAGGAAAGGAGAGGGAGAGAGGAAGCAAAGAAGCAAGGCAGGCAGGCATGTGATAGTAATTGAAATTATTACTGTTTTTAATAAGTTCATTTTTAAAGTTCAAATTCATCATATATTTCTGGCCCTCCTGGGACATCCTAGAACAATATAGATGAGAGAGAGCCCCTCTTTAGGTCTAGTGAAAACTTCAAAGGATGCTGGATCTCTGAAGGTTTTGCTTGACTCTTTCAGCAGCCCTACATATCCAAGGTCTGGTTTTGTTGTTGCTATTGTTGTTGTAGTAGTTTTGTTTTGTTTTAATGAGGGAATAAAGTCTTCAGGGCGTGAACCTTAGTTTAGACTTTCTTTCAAAGCAACTAAATCCATTCCTAACTAAAGCTGTGTTCCCTTCCCTCTAAAATAGCTGCAGAGCTGCACTACTTCTTGTGTTCCCAGAGATGTGCTGAGAAAGTGACCTTGGCATTGGTGGTATGAGGTAGGAGGACTCTTCCTCCCTCTGCCTTTCTTAATTTTATTACTGAATGTCTTAGAGCTCTGCAATAAGAAAAGACCAAACTAACATTCACTTTTCTGGAAATGAAAGGTGAATAGAGAGAAGTAACCTTGAAAATGGAGAATGAACACATATAAAGGACATAATCACGTTACTTAAGCTGCAACAGAATTTTTGAGGAGTGTGTATGTGTGTATGTGTGTGTGTATTACATCCGATGTCCAGTAGTTGGTAGAATTTTTACACCACCACCATATATAGGTGGAGTTAGATATGCAGAGATGACTGTAACATATCACATGCTCAGAATGAATAGACAAGGACAAAAACAAGCAGGGTACTTTGTATCTCCCCAAATGCTTAGCTGCTATCTGCTTCAACATTTTCTGTGATGGGCTTTCAGTAGACTCTGAGTATGAACCACTCCTGTTCATGTTTGGATAGTACTGACTTCCCCATCCAAATTAGCACGCTATTACTTTGTTTATAGCTCTTAGCACCTGCCAAGAAATTGCACTTTTTTTTTTCAATTTCTGTGACTGCATTTACCTTGCTCTGTCTGGTGCATTGGTTTCTGTGTTTTAAAGAGGCACCAGGCACATAATAGCTACTCAATAAATGCCTTTTGCCTGGAACAACTTGAAGAGAATAGGGCATTTTTGCATTTAAAAAATTATTCTAAAATATAACATTTAAAATTTTATTGAGTCCAAATTCACCAGATTATTAGTTTATTAACATTTTAATTTTTAAAATTCAGTCCAAATGTATCAGATTATTGTAAACTGGATTTGAGTTGTGTTTCATTTTATAATCATGAAAGTTTTTTACATTTCATGATAGTATTGTGACAATGAAATGAGATAGCAAATGACAATTTCCTTTGATAAGCGTCGTTTGATATAAAACCTCTTTAAATGCCTTCTCCATAGGACAGCTTGTCAGTTACGAGGAAACATCATCATCTCTGACCATACTACGTTCTTCCCAATATTCCTTATCAAACTAAAAGTCTGCCACTTCCAACCCACATCAAATGTGCTTTGCACCTCTCCAGATCATTCTTATTGCACCCCTCAGTTATACCCAACATTGTCAAATTCATTTTTAAAAGCAGTTTCCATTCTGGAGTGACTATTCCAGATACGCTGCCCCCAGCACCCGCTTTCCATCAGTGACACTGAGGAGATATTTACTTTCACTTTCATATTTCCCTCATAGCCTACATATTATGTATAAGGAAGAAATATTAAAAGTTGATATTTAATAGTTGCTTCTGTCTAACCCCCACAAACTCAGCTAAGAGGAAGCAGCCTGAACCCCAAAGAGCAGGAAATAAGCAGGGCTACAAACTTCAGGAAGTAAGAAGTCATCCCAGGAAGTGTCCTGGTGGGGAGGAGGCAGCTTGGTCTCCTTGGGCAGTGTAATCCTAAGCAAATCATCATGTCTTCTGCAAACATGCCTTCTATAAGCAACCAAGTTTCTCAATCAGACCTTCGCTGTCACTAAAGCGATGATCATCACAAGTTACTAAACATCTGGAGAAGAGAGGTTAAAAATCATCCAGATGTTTTGAAGAAAGGCAGGGTTGATAGCACAGTTAGTCACAGCTCTCACTGTGTCTGTCCCCTCACTCCCTTTTTAGCACTTTTATAAGAGCCCATGGAACTTTCTGTTTCTCCTTTATATCAGCGTCAAATGCAGGGAGATTTTTTTTTCACCTGTAGGAAGCACGTGCCATGACATGTATACATGATTCCCAGAGAATCTCACTTTTTTGTGGTTTTCAAACAGTCAACACTTTTCTTCTATGTACCAGAAGCACATTGTTTCGCCTGAAGACAAACAAAGCTGCTCTGATTCCAGCACTGCATACTTTAAGGTGCCTCATCACACATCCCCTGTCTCTTCTACCAGGATTCTGGGAGTCTATGAAGACAGGGAACACAACTATGAGGTAGCAGCACTGACAGAGAGAGTTTTGCCTTTTATAGAAGTCTAGCACTCTAGGGCTGTTCACACAACGAAGGAAGTATAACATTCAAATTCTGAATGTCCATGTTATTTCCATTTTGTAGAGGAAGAGAGGCAGGAAGAGAAAGAGAATAGGAAAGACTATGTGGCCGAGTTTCTATAAATATACCTTCCTTCCAAAAGCTATAGAGAGTTCCTTTACACCCTGCATAATGGTCAGTTTTGCAAAGGAAGAGAAAACAGTCATAGGGACTCCCTGTACCTGAAAGTCAATGTGGGCTTTTTTTATTTTAACATGAGAATTCTAACTGTGATAACTGGGAAATTTCTAATTCCGCTAAGGACTGGGGTAGTTAAATGAATATATTGGTTGAATTAAAATATAGAAATTCATAGCACCACCTATTGGTTTCAAAATAAACACTACTTTTTAATGTACTAATTGTAAAGAAAAAAATTCAAACTAATTTTTATTCTTTTGAAACATACGACATTTTAAATAATTTTGTGATGATGGTATGGAAATATCAAACAATGCACACATTTAGGAGATGTAGCAACTTGTAAAAATAAATACAGATCAATATAACCATATATTCAAAAAGTCAAGCAGAATGAAGATTTCATTCGCACATTGCTCGCATCAATTTGTACTGTCCTGTTTCCCTTTTAAAGCTTCCCTCTTTCAGTGTTGCTTCCAAGATGACGAAACTGCACTTTCTCCATTGCAAAATCGGAGCAGAAAGTTTCGCACATGATTTCTCCCTTCACATCAGCCCCTAAAATCTGGGAAAGACATTAGGCTCACACATCAATAAGCTGTCATAGTATTGGCTGTTTCAGATCCTCCTTCACAAGGGTCTTTTTATCGGGCAGCCTCATCACCAGATAACATCCCCCTATGCATACCAGACATGCAACCTTTCTGCGGGGTGCTCAGCATGAGCATCTTTATCCGGAATACAGAACCATTCCTAGCACCGGGAGCAAGGAAGCCCTTCCGCCTTCCCACACACCAGGAAGCAGATAGGTCCTATATTATGCAGGACAGTATACATACACTTCCTTCCCCGCCGCTTGGACAGCTAGGCGTTACACTGGGACCACTTCCAGTCTACCACAGAACTTGGGAATATACTTTTCTTTGAACCTGAATCTTTCATGTGTATTATGTGTTTAAATCTAGTTTGTCTTGTTTCTCTTTAAGAATTTAAGTGAAATAAAAATCCAGAAACCCTGAAATGTAGGGATTCTGGCCCTCTCCACTTCCATAGTCTAATGATTTAGAAAACCAAACTCAGTACCGGAGCTTTGGGATGGAATGGAAGAAAAACTTACCTCATTTAGATGCCACATTGAAGTGTTACAAGGTTTGTTTTCGTTCATTTTTCCAAAATTGCAACAGGCATTCAAATGGGAAGAATGTCTGTGTCGGAGTGCAAAGGAGGAGGAGGCAGCCGAACAACTCAAAGATAGCATGGAGCTCATAGGAAGTCGATCACAAGAAATTAGAATCAGATTTGTGTAAGGAATTGTTAGGCTCAACTAATAAAATTACCTTTAGCAACTCAAAAACTGTTAAATTACAAATTTCACGATTCAATCTAATATTAAAAAAAGAAAAATACTGCAACCATATTTAGAAACAAAAGTGAGAAAGAGAGACGAGCCAGGCAGGGTTTCTTACCCTAAACTGTCAAAGCGGCTCATCCCAGCGCTCTCCAGGGTTGAGAAGTTCAACCAAAAGTCTCACTAAAGTGTCTGACGGGTAGTTAAAAAATGCCTGGGTCCCCAACCACCTATTTCAATGGGACAGAATTCAAGATGGAATCCATGCTTTTTTTTTTTGGTGTGGAATTTTTTAAATTGCTATTTTGTCTTGTTGTTGTTTTAATTTATATTTAAGGCCAGGAACATCTACAGCCTGACTGGACTCTGAATCCTTTAAGGCTTGTCTCATTTCAAACCCTGCCCCCTTGTATTTGCAAACAGGCTTCTCACCAAGCTGCCTCTACACCCTCCCTGTGGGTCTCGCTCTCAGAGCAAGCCATAATCACAAGCTTCCATGCCCTGGCTGGCTTTTTGGCTCAGCAGGACAATTCTACTGCCAAGTTCTGCATGGAGCTCTTCATGGGTTTATCCTTACATGCACCTTAGTGACCTAATGCATTTCATCTTTTCTCGTGCCCTCTTGTTGCCGTCTGGGCAACACAATGTCTACATCTAAAAGGAGGAAAGCCCCAGACATATTTCTGCCCTTTTCTCTGACAAATCTACTATTGGAGAAAACCATGTTAGCAATAAATGAAGGAAAACCTGGGGTCAGCTGAGGCTGCAAGAAGCAGCCTAGATGAAATTTAAAGAGGCAACTCTTTCAATGATTGCTGGAAAAATGGGAGACAGTGGTTTCAAAATATATAACACATAATCTTCCCCCAAACTAACCAAAAATCTTAGCTCAGACCTACCGGCTTCATGTCTAAACATAAACAAGGAAACTAGGGAGGTTTGTTCCCTTTCTCTTTAATAGCAGACATTAGCAGAGCGCTTTAGGGAACACAGCCCTTTTTATGGAGTAAGAACCAGCAGTTTTAAAACAAGAAATATGTGTGGGAGTGGTGTTTATTTTTGTATAACTTAAATGCACATGCAGCGGTTATTAATATTTACATACAGATATACGTATGGAAACCATTGTCTCGAAAGTGGTTAGACTCTAGAAACAATTGGCAGACAAAGAAAGGAAAACCGAGAATGGCCCACTATAGCAAACCATCCCAAAGGATGCTGTGCTCAGTAACGAGAAGGCTGACAGCGCAGTAATGGTCCTGAAACACTTGTAGAAGGGGGATGCTACTTTAGGATTTTTTGATGGATTCTTTTGTAAAATTTGGGAACCTAAGTTCTTTTCAAATCGACTTTATGTGTGTAAAATCAACTGAGAGCGATAGGTGCAGGGTAGGTGTTTGCATGCCGGAGTCTTGGCAACTGGAGACAGCTGCCACTGTCCACTGCAGAGACTGGTTTGTCGCAGCTCTGCAGGATTTGGGGTGGTTTTTATCCTGTTCAACGTGCACACCATGGACTATTCACTTGTTTGGGTACAACAAGCAAGAAAAATTCCAAACCAAAACAAAAAGCGGCACACACACGCACAGACGCACACGTACACACACACACACACACAGACACACACACACACACCAGGATTGTGCTCCTTTGTTCTGCGTTTTCTGTAACCCAGATTGCGGCAATTATCTCTCTGGCTTTACAAGCCTTTTCTTTCATTCTAAAGGCAGTTTTTGGAATCACATTACACTTAACTCAGTTTAACAAATAAGAGTAGTCTGGCAAAATGGCACCATGTGCTTTCCACAAATATCTGTGGTATAGGCAAGCTCTCAGAGTTTCTGTTATGCCCAAGCCTCTTCTGTTTAAAGCAAAAGGACTAATGCAAAGAAATGGAAAACTCAGACTTGGGGACTTGAAGTGTGTTGGGGGCACTTTCTGTACTAGAGGGAGAAGGAGGGAAAAGATACATTTTAAAAATAACTAGGAGAGGAAAGAGCAAAAAGAGGTTTGGAAGCATTAGCAGAGGACGGTTTACCCTGGCGTGAGCTACAGGCTAATGATAGAATAATGGCATCTGGCAGGCTGACAATGAGCGCACTGTAGCCTGCGCAGCTTCACACTTCCGCCTGCTCTGCAGTCAGGACGAAGAATTGCAGGACAGAGGCAAAGCAAACGGGGTGAAAGGACTCTGCGCTCAAGTTTGCTATAATACAAATATACATACACTGCACTACAGATGTTCCTCATTGGCGAAGGCTGGCACATAATCATGCTATGTGCTTCATAATATTTTAATGAGCCTTTTCTCTAAATAGCAATGAAAATGAACAATAAGAAGCTCTTAGGGAAGAAAAGTTGGTATGTTTATTTTTTTTTCTGTCTATGGGGAAAAATTCTCATAATAGGTTATATTAGAATGGCAGAAAAAAAACCACTAGACTGGGTTTAATAAAACTGTATTGAGTCTAAACTATGATTTCTGAAGCTAGTTTCTTTTTGTTCCTAACTTCAGCAATTCATTCAGGCTCAAGGAATAACAAAACAGAGGCTAGAGCGTAATTCTGGTGGAGGTTTTTCCCTCCCTCTTTTTTCTCAATCTCTTTTTAAGGAAAAAAAAAACCTCAAGTAGAAGTGTTGCAACAATGCCGTTAATAGTTAATATATTGTACCAATTAAAGTCTTGAAATAAATAACAAACCACTTAATATGTGTTGTAAATGTCGTGCTGATTTAAGCATGTTACACAGAGATTCCATCTCTTCAGGGGATAGATGACTGGATCCTCCATGGGGAGGGGTCTTTTTGTTCCTTCTTTTCCTTCTCCTCCTTCTTCTTCCTTACTTTGTTATAGAATAAATTTCAAAACGAAGATTAGTCAAAGATTGTTATCTACCATAATGCAATCAGTTTCTAGTATTACTACTCTTGCAAAGAAAATAATTATTTTTGATCTTGGTCAATATGTCGTGGAAAACCCGCTACAATAAAAGAAGCTATAACAAAATCAGAGTGTGCCTCTTGGTTGAGACGTAATTCCTCGGATAGCGCACTTAGACATATTTTAATATCGTAGGATAATGTTTTGTTTTGTTTTTTTAACTCTTAGGTTAAACAGAGTGATACAATTTAGTGTGAGAGGTTGCAAGTACAACTACAACAATAACAAGAAAGGCTGCCTGGAGGTTGCTATCTGGAGATTCCCATGCGTGAACGACTGTCTGGTGAGCTGCGTTGACACTGGCCTCCCTGGATCCAGGATCTCTTCTTGTAACAGTCCTATCACTCAAAGAGTTGATGTTTTTACCACTAAGAAAATATTCCCTCCCTGTTTCCCCATCTTTGTGTGTCCCATCCTGGCAAACCCTTGTTTAAAAGGGAGAGTAAAGCCCACTACCAGGGGTGAGGGCTGGAGGGCAGATTGCTGGATGAAATGCCAAAGCTTTATTTGAAGCTATTGTGTCTCAATGTGAGAAAGGAACGAAGTGGGCCCTGTGCGTATGTGCGTGTAACAACTTTTAAGGAGGTTTATGAAATATCGCTTTAGGACAGCTTAACTGCCAACTTTCTTATGTCTGTCTTTCTTGTGAATGTAAAATTATGCTAGCACAAAAGACCAGAGGCCACTACAAAATGTGCCCTCGAAGATCAGAATTAAAGTGAAACTGAATTATGACGCGTAGAGTTTGGGTGTCAAGTTTATTTTAATTTTTAATTTTTTTAGACGTGAATACTCTGTACATGACAGTTTTGTTAGCTTAATTGGCCAGAATATATAAACAGTCTGAGTATCACTCATGGCAAAGCCAGATGAATGTCCTGCACACAGATCTTAATATATAAATTGAAATAAACATTTTAAAGTTGTCTTTATATATGGATAACTTTCTAAAAAAGATGCAAAATGGGCTTTCATTCCTTTTAATAATTACATATACTTTTCTAAATGAAGCAGATCAGTACGAAGGTGTCAAAGTACACAGGGACAGAAACTTTTATTGGATCTGACCATGTCGTGTGAACTCGACCCTTGGCTCTGACACTGGAGAGCTGTGTAGTCTTCGGCCATCCTTATCATCCTCACCAGCTGAACTAGGAATTTGCAGGCTTGCATTCATCTCCAGTACAGTAGTAGAGAATGACTATGTGATTATCATTTAGTCTGATGGACTTTTTACTTATTTATTGTTTTCAGGCGTAAAATGGGGGCAAGCTGAAACACCATTTGCACTGAGTCTGGTTTCTATGGAACAAGAAACCTTTAAAGAAAATTCAACCCTTCATGGAAGGTACTGAATGAAACTACCAGGAAAAAGTGATGCTGGGAACTGACCAGCAGGACATAGGAAAGCCCCCAGAGAATATACTACCAACAAGTTCACAGCCTGAAGTCCCATGTTTGTCTCAGCTAGGAGCTTCGTCAAATGCTGCTGGGACCATGAGTCTCTGTCCAAGGTTGCATGTGCCAGAGACCACAAATGTCTTCAGGGATATATAGCTTCTTCTCTCTGGGTAACCAGTCTTTTTCACTCTTTCAGGTATTTTAATCCATTTCATAAAATTCAATTAATTTTTTTAAATCAACCAGCATGGAATTCCTCTTGAGAGCTTAAGCTCTGTTTTTCTTTAGGCAGGCACCTAAGCCCCTGACCACTATTGTGACATTATTGAGAACAAAGTGCCTCCCATCAGAGTGTGTGTGGAGAATGAAGTACCAAGAATCTACCACTTCCCTAGACACCAGCACCACTGATTTGGATTGGTAAATGTTGAAGATAATTTGTATTATCCCTTAAGAGCAATGACACCTAGCAGGCTCTGTTCTTAATTCTGTCTACCTACCCTTTAGGGTTTCTCCATTTATTTCAAACTTATATTTCCTTCACCTAATCCTGAGATTTCAGTCTATTCTGTATCTCAAAACAAGAGCACAGAGCCATGGAGTGCATCCTATAAGGAAGTGTTCCATCTAAGGGCATAGACCCAAGGGTCATCCATGAGTCAACTCTAACAGATCATGTTTTATACATAGAACCAAAAATACTTCCCAGTCAGATTTTTCGAGGTAGGACTTTCTAATCAGACATAGCATCCATCGATTGGCTGCAAGCTAGTTCAGTGCTTTACAATTTGAATTGTGGCTTCACAGCTTGTTCTGACTTGAATTTCCCAAAGACCTTGAGAGTAGAGGAAACCATGGTCTTTTTACATGCACCCTAGCACTTCTTATCTTGCTTGTCAGTGCTAAGTGAAGAGCCTGGACCACTTCTAAGGGAAGTTACTTTTCAATACTCACATACTAGTGAATTAGAATCTAGGAGAAAAAAAACAAACATTTTACTGTCTGTGCTAACAACACAGTTGAGATTTCCCCACATTTGAAAAAGCTTCTCCAACAAGGATAAAACTGTGCCTCCCCTATGGCTGTGCTAGAAGACTCTACCAACCAACCACAACCATTGCTAGTTTAGTTAGAAAAAAAAACCTTAAATGTGACTCTACAGAGACTGATTCCTTCATAGACAGCACATCTCTACTGGACCTGTGCTGTCAAGATGGCCATCCCACGTTTTCAAGCACACTTCCTTTTATTAAGTAACACAAGCAAGTGTTTGATAAAAGTCAAAAAGGGAACTACGATTTGGCAGTGTGGGTGAATAGTGAAATAGTAAATGGAATTGAGACTGAATTATTAGTATTTCCAGCTTTATTTTTCATAACATAAGTAAAGGGATATAAATATCTAAAACACATTTATATATATAAGGGTCTTTTTAATGTATGCCTTAAGAGAAAAGATAATGCCATTAGTATTAAGAAGAATTATAGAAACTGATTTTCTGTTGCTCTCATACATTAATATCCTTGTTTCTCAGTTTGAAAGGCTTAAAGCAAGATATTTGGTGCTGAATTCTGGATGACTATTGTAATACTTCAGAAACTCAATACAGCAAAAGGAATTCCAGATTGCACTAAACATGTGGCATATATGTGCATATTGCATCGTGCATGCCACATTTGGTCAGGGTCAGGTGTTCCAAGGACATGCTTTCCTACTCAGTTCCTCACCGGAAATTTGAATTTGGGGATTGACATTAAATGGATTTGAACCCTAATTTTCTCACTGAAGATAGACTGATTAAAGAAAAGTACTTAAATGTTTTGAGCCTCGATTCTTCGTTTAGAAAATAATATTAATATAATAATAAATAATAATATTAAAATAATATAATAATAATGCCTGTCTTAATGAGGTATAAGGATTAACAGAAATACATTTTTCTTTTCCTATGATGAGCATTTTACAGTCCAGTTGCTGGTTTTATGAGTAGGCCTACCTTACATTTCTGCTTTCTGTATCTGTTGCTGGTTCTTTCTCAATTCCAGTTCTTTGTGTAATTCTACTTTGGCCCAGAATTAAATAATCAAGTAGAAATACAAAGAAACTTAGGGTGTGATGCATGAGAGAGAGAGAGAGGACACCAATAGTAGAGGTTAAGGCTATTTCTTCTTCTGTCCTGACATGGATAGTCAAGGGTATAGGGAGCATAGTGTGGCAGCTTCAGGTTCAGAATGAAAAGGTAGGATACATGTCATTGAAAACAAGTGCTCTGGACCTAGTTTTTGCTATGGAAGAAGCTGTTGGTCAATATGACTCTCTAGAAATTGCTCAAGTCTGTGCAATTATAATTCTCTTTCAAGAATTGGAAGGAACCTATGAGTACTGATTGAGTTGGCCTGAATTCTGTATCAAGTAACACAAAAAAGTCATTGGGACACTGATCTTATTGTTATTGTTGAGTAGATTGTCTCCCACATACCCATCTGACTGCACAATGCCCCCATTGCATATCATTAATAGAATCTCAATAAAATCTGGGGGAAATACTGTTAAAGAAGGCATCACTCAAAAATCTAGTGTTGTGCGATATGCTAATCATTCCCATTGCTGAGGGGAGGGGTCAGTGCTCATGGGTGTGCTCTGAAACAGCAACCTAAGAAAGAGCTAGAGAAAGCTGCGAAAGCCGAGACACAGATGGCAAACGTCTGGGCTGTCCTTCCTGGCACAAGTGCACTTGTGACTGGCTCTGTCTCTCATGCAATGGCTTCAGCTGGGTGTGAGCCCAGAGCATAACGAATGACAGAGAGAATGGGAAAGAGGTTTCCCAGGGGGAGTATGGAGTTCAGAAGGCAGAATGAATCTGTAGACAAAACTTCCCCGTGCTATCTTGAAAACAAAACATAATCCTATTCAGCTAAAAAGAGGACTGTCTGTCAGGCCCATCACTACAGCACCAAGTCTGCAAGAGCTTTAAAGCAATCTTCTGTACACATAACAACCGAATGGGCCACTAATTCTCTGTAATCAGAGAATCTATCTTGGATTTCTGTGAAGAGTAATGCTTACTCTAGAGATTCCAGAACATGACTTGGTGAGTGTTTCAGAGAAAGTATGTTTATCTCTGTACAAAAAATATTTTTTTAAAAAAATTTTAATTTGTTTGGTCATATTACAATCTGTAAAAGTCAATACTCTCCTTCTACCAATATGGGTCCCAAGATCAAACTCAGGTCATCAGGCTTGGCGACTGGTTCCTTTACCTGCTGGGCCATCCTCATGACCCAAGAAAATAGTTCTTGACAATTAACTCCATCTGCCCCTGTCCAGACATGGAGGTACAAGTCTATAATCCAGTCACATGGAAGCTGAAGCAGTAGGATCAGTATGAGTTTGAAGTCAGTGTGAATTAAGTGGTGATAACCTAACTCAAAAACAACAGACTGGAGACAACCCAACAAAGACTGGAAGAGTAGGCGTATTAAGGAAATGCACATCCTAGAAAAAAGTTGGTATAGATGCCTGTGATGATATAATAAAGAGGTTTGATCACAGAATGAATGGGAGAAAGCAGAGTTGCTTCAAGGTTAAGTATGCTCATTCTCCAATCATTCCACCTTGGCATTTGCTGCCATAAACATGGGAACTTGGTGCCAAGACGTGGAATTCTACACTGAGGACAGCTCATGCCCCCAGTGCCTGCAGTAGAAGCCCCGGATTAGAGGGCAGACCTAAACAACAGCTAAACTGCCAGTTCCTCCTGATCTTGTCACGTTTGCCTGCATGGCTGTGGTAGAATTCTTCCCATGGTCTCTACAGGCCAGAGGTGTGCCACCTTCTAGAAAAATGTAGGGTTTATTCATACACACCTTGAAAGTTCAGGTCCCTTGCTTTACTTCTCTTAAAGAGGGTATCTTTTAGTTAACAATAAGCCACATTTATGTTTACTGTCTTTGATCATAGGAAGTGTTGGCTGTTGTTGCTTCTACGTTTCACCCACTATGTTCCCTCACCCCATTCTCCACTCAGAAACCATTGACTTCTACCTGACCTCTCTTTCTGTGACCATTTCCCAGAGATTTTTCTTATGAATCCTAGAATTCTCTCACCTTTGTGTTTCTATAGAGCTGTGTATAGGTCCCTACTACAGAATGTATGACAAAGTCTAGTTGCCAAGTCCTTGGCAACAGTGTAATGGGAGATATGGAATCCTTTGTTCATAATGATTAAGAATGGTACTCATAGTGGTAGCTCAGAGTATGAAAACAAGTGTGGAGTTTATGGGCTAGGGGCCCTTTGTGACTACACATAGGTCATGTGCATGTAAGCCAGACTTACATGCAGCATGTAGCAAGATGCTATCTGTCTTATTTTATGTTGAACTGAGCTACTAACCATCTATTGCTCTATGATTCTTAAAATAATTGTATGCAGAGTTATAGTCTCTTCCGAGGACTTTAGATTCTGCAAGCAAAGATGTAAAAACTGAAGGAAAAAAAATGGAATATGTTTACTCACTGGCAATTCTATATAAGACTGTTGGGAAGTTCCTGGCATTCCAACCCTCAGATATGTGGTCAACACTTCCTCCATTTTCAAGTCTGGTATTCTAACTGGTATTCTAACTGGTATTCTGGTATTCTCTACTACTCTAGCTGATCTTGAGACTTTCTGTCACTGGCCATCAAAGGCCTTGTAACTAATTGGTGCATCTTATTCTCAATTGCCATGAATTCTTAGTCTAATTAAAGTTATAGCACAAATTAGTTAGATTGTATACCAGACCAGAAAAGTACAACATACTTCACCTACAGGATGTCAATTGATTCTCACTCCAAGGTTTTCACTTTTTAGATGACAAAAAGTACATCTGAGGTAGCAAAGAACTTTCTTTCTTTAGTTAATTTATTTTTTTATTAATTACAATTTCTTCATTTTGTATCACAGCTGTAGCCTGCTCCCTCATCCCCTCCCAATCCCACCTTTGCTACATCTTCTCCTCCCATGCCCCTCCCTCAGTCCACTGATATGAGAGGTCCTCCTCCCCTTCCATCTGACCCTAGCCTATCAAGTCTCATCCGGACTGGCTGCATTGTCCTCCTCTGTGGCCTGGTAAGGCTGCTCCCCCTCAGGAGGAGGTGATCAAAGAGCCAGCCACTGAGTTCATGTCAGAGGCAGTCCCTGTTCCCCTTACTAGGGTACTCACTTGGTTAGTTGCCATGGGCTACATCTGTGCAGGGGTTCTAGGTTATCTGCATACATGGTCCTTGGTTATAGTATCAGTCTCAGGAAAGACCCCTGTGCCCAGATTTTTGGTTGCAAAGAACTTTCGTAAAGTTCCTCAGTTACCTAAGTATGAGACCAAAGATCTTCAGACTTTTCTGACTCCCAAGCCTCTACTTTCCCACAATGCTCCATGCCCCTCTCTTGTTTGGTTGTTTTTGTTTTGTTTTGTTTTTCTTCTGTTTCTTCATAGCACATCCCTGGGCACCTCATGATCTCAATTGCTACACGATGAGAAGTAAATAAGTAAGAGAAAGAATATTCATGCCCAGGTCTAACTGTAGCACCAGTTTATAACCAATCCATAACAGCCTCTAATTTGAAAGTCAAATTTGTTCTTTTTATCACTTTCATCATAAAAGTTTATTTTCCATTCCCTACTATGAAAACACTGACAGGTTCACCATATAGTCCTGCAATTACTGAGCACACCAGCAATCTCAGTTTATTTCAGGATTTGGGCCTGTTCTTATCTGTGGCTTTTGGACTAAAGGCCTAATGGCTTATATACGTGTATGTGTGTGTATATATAAATATTTTTCATGCTTAAGGGATAGCTGTACAATTTACTTCAATAAAGGAGTTATCAGAATATTGTTATCTGCTCACAACTGTAAAAGAGTGTAACTGTCATTCATCGAAACGCTGAGGACAGAGACAACTGAAGACGGACTTGCAGGTAGCATTTCTACCTGGGTGTATCTAACCATAGCTTAAACAGAAGAACTACATTTGGCAGGTGAAAAGAAACCCTATTATTTTTTTCCTTATATGTGTTCAAACAATTCAATATAAATAAGATGTTACTCAGCAAAGGACTAATTCTTGCAGTTCCATGTACAGGTTGAGGTTAAAAAAAATCAATTAATCACAAAAGCGTCCAAACAATGCAAACAGCATTAAGCACAGTAATTATAAGATAAGCATTCGAGCAATTTTCAGTTGATTGGGTGTGGGTGTGCTGAAGGAAACCTACAGTTTGCCTGCTGGTACAAGAACAGCTTACATGCCAATTAGTGGTATTGCTACTAATTATTAAAAACATTTTTAAGATTAATTAAAAACTAAATGCACCTGTATGATGGCTCATAACTGTGTTGTGGAAATTGCTCAGGTTTTCCATATCAATCGCACAGGAAATGCTTAATGTGATGGAGAAGCATGATGACTCCCATCATCTTTGGAAGCCACGCAACAGATGAGCATTCCTTCATGTGGAAGGGAGGCTCAGCTTCCATGTGGAGTTTATACTAACAGGCATCTGTGAACAAATGTTACGAGAAGAGGCTGAGAAAAACAAGGTGAGGGCTCAACCCTGTGCTTCTGCTGTTAGGGCTCTTTTCAACAAACACTGCTGAGAAAAGGAAGAAAGACATAGATTCTTGCCTTACCTGAGAACTTGTTCCCTCTCATGCTAGGAAGCTAGAACTTGTGGCACCAGCCTGTAAGTGCAGCACTTGAAAGGCTGAGTCAGGAGGATTGCCACCAATTCAAGACTAACCTGGACTTCCTAACAAGACTGTTTAACTCTCCCCCTTGGAGGTGTGGGACACTCCACATGAGGAAGAACCAAGGACCAGGGCTAATTCTGATGTTTTTTTTTTTAATATAAATTCTGAGGTCTATACTTTTGTCTGCATTTTCAGATAAGGCTTATAATCCAGAGAGGGCAAATATCTCTCGAAGCACAAATACAGCAAAGACCAGGATAAGATTAACTCTGGGTATCTCTGATCTAAAGATTCAGACTGTCAAACTCTGAAAATATTACCAATTTCATACATGTTGCTCCTCTCATTTCCTCTCTTTATTAACATTTGTTACCGTAGCTCATATCCTTAGATATCTTATATTTCCTTATAGTTCTTAAATATTTTCATACCATAATATACATAATTAGAAGCATAAATTTGCCTACTATTCCTACAAAAGAGGTTTTTTTTTCCATACTGGAAGCAAATGTTGCAAGTCTAAGAGATGTTGTCCCAGAAGAACACAGCAATCCACTGAGTCTAAAGACAGTGCTCAGAAGAGGGGCCAGGAGCAATTCCTGCAGCCTCATGCTAAACAAAGCACATACTGCAGTAGCGGCTGGAACTGATAGTCAACATGCACAGAACAACAAAGGAAATGGCCATTCTAGTGTGCCCCCTCTGTTTTTGTTTTGGTTTGGTTTGGTTTGGCTATGTTTCATTCTTCTTTGTAAGTCTGTCACCCCATTCCCAGTGATGCCTCACTGGTCCCAAGTCATTGTGAACACTGATGGAGTTTTTTGTCTCCCCAAAGTCTGTTTTCTTTTCTAAAGTCCAAGCAGTTGGTGAGCTATCCTAGTTTCCTTTACAGTCTTCATAAGCGTGCCCAGCCAAAGTAAAGAAGATTGGTCATATGTGACTATACAGCAAGGCTACTACCATGTACAGCAGATATGAGGAATCAAATAACAATGAGAAAAGATACCAGGTCAAAAACACTTAGGGTCTTTCTATCAGACATAAGGACTTGAGCTCTGCTTCAACTACATTTGCTCTCTCTCACGTGAGTTCTCTCTCTCTCTCTCTCTCTCTCTCTAATTTTTCTCACCTCTCAAGGAGCTCATATCTTTTCTTTACTTGAAGTTCCACAACCTGCCAATTTATACCTCATCAGCCAACCCCCTCACTCAAGAGCAAATGAGAGTTGTATTTTCATTCCAGCGTATTGGCAGAACCTTATCCCATTTCTGTTTCTCTTTTTATTCATTCTGCAAAATCAGTGTAGTCTCTCTCTCTCTCTCTCTCTCTCTCTCTCTCTCTCTCTCTCTCTCTCTCTCTCTCTCTCTCTCTCTCTGTCTCTCTCTCTCTCTCTCCCTCTGACTTTCTTTATCAAGCAGATGAGATTCTGAGATTTCATGATATAGAAGAACCAAAAAGTTAGGGAGATACAATGAGCTAGTTAACACACAAGAAGAAAGAAAAATGAAAAGGTGTGTGGAGAAAGCTTGAGTGAATAGCAGAAGACAGATCTGAGACCGTTCCTATTAGGGAGAAAGAACACGCCAGGGTTCATTTTATCAGGTTGCCATTTCCAAGATGAGTAACTCTCCAGTCTTATTTTTCTTGAGGATATTAAAAACTCAATGAAGTGAATGCACAGATTCTAATTTTAAATAACTCTTACAATAAGCATGGGGAGCCATCTAGTTCACATAACATGCTAGAAGCATGCTTTAAGCAAATGCATGTACTCTACTTGGTAACTTTGTGGTCCCCGGGCATGGAGTCCAGCTAGGGTTCAGGAATAGATAGTAGGTTCTCTTGGTTGGGGGTTATTTTATTACCAATCTAACTGGTGTTAAACTAGTGCACATTTACCTGACACTAGAACAATTTAGGGTCCAATTCCTCTACGTATCATTTTTTAAAGTGATGGTGGAAATGAGGGGTCAGCTTTCCCACTTCTGCTGTGATGTTCTGGGTGCTCAGCTTTTCCAGCCCACAGCACCAAAGCATGCACCAGGAGAGCGGGCTGCTCACCTTGTAAGAAAGAAACAATATTGAGAACTCTGAATCCTGCTGCAGTCTATGGCAGTAAACCCATTTTAACATCCCTTTTCACCACATGAGATTTTTACTTTTTTTAGATTCCTAAATCATGAGCCAAATTAGTATAACCCATTCAATATGTCATGGAAGACCTCCACTGTAAAATTATTATGTTGAACTTCCAACTTTTGTGTTAAAAAATTTAAAAACACAGCAAAATAAAACATTTCTCCAACACCAGAAACATGATCAACTCCAAATTCAGAAAGATTTACAAATGCCAGAACATGGTTATCTCCCAGCAAACATACCATTTCTTTGTTTCATAGGACACTAAGGATGAATTATTCATGAGACCTGATTTCACATGCTTATTGTGTCTGGTGGCAAAGTCCCCGCCTGCTCAGCCTCAGAAAAGCTGGGGCCGCTATGCTGCACAGGGCCTGATGCCATCCAGGGACCAGCCATGTGCTCACGAGTTACTGGAGCAGGGCAGGCAGCTCCAGCGGCCTCAGCTGCGGGGACAGCTGTTTGCCCACCGTCTGTGATGGCAGAAATGTGTGGTGGGCTTCTCCAGAACAGCATGCTCCCCCCAGCCACACATGTGTTAGCAGGCTCCCACTCACTCACACACACAAACAACTCCATGCTGAGCATCATACACTCCAGCACCACCAGAGGAAAAAAGAAGCCCCAACAATTTGTGGTCCACAATGAGCAAGTGCACCGTAGTGTAGAATAATAACTTACTGTATGAGCAAAACTATTGGAGGATAGTCTGGCCTCCTTGGAGCCTAAATTTTTCTTTATTGTCTTTTCGGTATCAAAAGGTTTGTGCATGCATGAAATTCAAAATGATTTATTGTTTAGATATTGCTTTATTTACTTGCTTAATGGGTTGATTGATGTGCTAGCGTCCTATATACAGAAGAGCTTTCTCTCTTTTTTTGAAAAAAAAAAAAAAAACCTTTAAAAGAAATAGATTGCAGCCAGGAGTTTCATCCCATAATAAAGACAACCCTTCCAGGCTGGCTTGTGTCTGTAAAGGGTTCCTTTTGATTCTTGCCTGCTACATATCTCTGGCTATTCATTGGTACCAAATGCTACATCTTAGACGCTGTGGAAATCGACCGGGATGAATAGATCCACTATCTGGAGCATCCCCTAGAGCTCTGCGCTCGATCACATCAGCAGCAGGCAGTTCCTTCTCTGTGGAGCTCAGCAAAACCAGATCCGTCCATCTCCAACAACAGGAGTCACTAGAATTCCATGGCCTCTCTTCTCAACAGAGGGACTTGTGGGGAGAGAAATTCCCCACACTCCGGTTCCCTCTTGTGTGCCTTATATCATTTGGTTCTTTTGCAGACATTAGACTACTTTCATTTTATAAGAACACAGTACTTTCCAACTAGCATAGGTAATAAAGTGGAATTCCCGAAAAACATGAAAAAGATGGCTATAAGAGAGCTTCCACAAACCTTTTACTAGCCTGTCTTGAATTTTATTTATTACTTCATTAGAGGCTCTAATATTTTGACTCAGTCTTGGTGAATAGGAGTCAAACTGGGGAGGGGGGGGATTTGTTTATAGAAAAGTGGATATTGAATTTGTGCAGAACTCTTACTCGATCAATGTTCCATGCAAGCGACATTTACGTAGGTTCTCTGTAACCTCTTTTCCAAACAAACTCTAATTTGACATAATGCAGCGTGGAACGGCACCAGTCATCGGGCTTGCATCAGAAATGCATTTTATTTGGATTCAATTCAGACTTAACGAACTGGTTCCCGTAAACGCAGCAGATGGGAGTGAGGAAAATGGAATCCTGTGTGGGGCCTCACGCCCAGCATCCGCGGCTGCTCCCCTCTACCCAAGCCTTTCCTGAGTTAGTTGGTTAGCAAGTTAGCTAATTGGTTAGGCACATTCCAGCTGAAACTTCGATTATAATTTTCAGAGTTCTCGTACCAATCCACCAAACTGAAGCTTGAGAAGTGACAGTGCAGCTAAAGCAACTAGATTCCTTTCATTCGCTCTCTCTTTCTCTACTTCCCCGCCCCCCCCCTCCGTCCCACTGACTAACGTGGAGAATGCTGCCAGAAGATGGTCCAACGGTTTGTAAAGTTGGCAAAGCTATAGCCCAAACCCTTTCTTCTAAAGGTCAATTAAAAATGCTAGCTGTACTGTAAACAGAATTCTTCATACAAGAAGGCCACACGGTGCCCGGAATGGTCTCTTAATACAAAATATCAATTTGATTTTTTCTCAGGAGATTCACTCTCCTTTTGCAATGCAAATATTTTCAAGTGTACTAAACACGTTTTAGCACCTCAGCATAGGCACTAAAACTATTTGCATGCAAAATTACCCAGAGTAGGCAGACAGGCACAAGCTTATGCTAGCACCATATGTGCTGAAGAATTTGAGCCAGGAAACAGCTAGTACCGGACGGTATTTACAATTTAAATTTAATTTTACATTATTATTCAAATGAGAGTTTACATATAAGTCTCTATTAAAATTAATGCTTCACACAGAACAAAAATTTCACCTAAAATTGTATCTGTAGTATTAGTGGGCCTTTGGGTCCCAGCTAGCTAGAGCATTCAAGAACCACAAAGCATTTCTACTTCTTTCTTTCAGCTCTACCTGAGTGGCAGGGTCAAGCCTTTCCTTTCAGAATGAAAAGCAAAACGAATTTTGATTGGAAGGCCAGAAATCAACATAAGCATAGATCAACCCGGACACACGGAAGAGTGTAAACGATCAGAGAGAAACAGACGCCGCCTGACAATGTCACAGAACCTCGACTACCTTTCGATTAAAACACGACTATCTCTTTTTCCTGTTGCCTTCCAAGAAGTTCCATGTGTTTTGGGTACAGTGACATGCCTTTGGCTTAGCATTTTGTTTGCAAATCGCAATGTGTTGTACTGTCCCCAGAAAGCAGCACTCCTTCATATACTCGCAAATGCAATCAAGAGCATCCCCTATTTTCTGCAATCCAGTGAAGGAGCCTTCCATCCTGAGCAGCAAGCCGGCTTGAGTCTCCGAAGCCTTTGCTGCCACACAGCAAACAGAAGGCTGCTCCCCTGCAAGTCATTTTCTATTTTCAGACTGGTGAAGTGGCAAGTCTCTAATGTCACTGGTTTAAATGTTGAACACTCTACTTTCATGTTCATTTTATGGGGAAAACTCCAGATGAATCAGAAGCTAGCCTTCCTTTTTCTCACCTGGGCGGTATGACAGTGTGTTCTCCGAGACTGCCGGCTAAGTGGAGCGCCCATCATCCCTCCCGAGGCTCTCTGCTGGTCCTCCCCTGCCCGTTTGCAGCTGGTGAGAGCATCATAGAAGCATCAGTCAAATTAATACAAAACTTGAGTGGGCAGCTTGGAACCTGTTACTTTGTGATCTATTTTCATGAAAATCTAAGCACCAAAAGCAAAAATATCTTTCCAATTACCGGGGCTGTGGTAATCTTTATAGCCGGTCCCAAGGAACATAAACTGGAATAGAAAGAAGGAATATAATAAAATTTAAGAAACAAAATAGTGTCAAATATACCTAGAATCTTAACACAAAGTGATATTTACGCCTGGATTAAAGATAATAAACTTTACCTTAAACCTAGTAAATAAAATGTTTCCTTTGAAAACTTTTAGTACGGATCTAGGGCTAATGTCTCTTTTGCTTTCTTTTCTCCCCGATTTTCTTGGGAACCAAAGGAAGCCGCTTTCTTTCCCGACTTGCAATTAGTCTTAGAAATGTTGAATCATTGCCTGGATGCATGAACTCAGCTGTGTGCAGCTTTAATTTATAGCAGCCAACATTTCTGTACATAAGCACTCTCACAGGAGAACTAGAGACCTTTGGTTCTGTGGGTTTAACGGCAATGGAAAATCTCCACGTTTACACAGCTATTCTCACGTATTAATATCATTACATTTAAACGGAGGTTTGATTTCAAACATTGAATTAATTAAGGGAACTTCTAGTGCATTATAACGCCAAATCAAATGCCAACAGCGACCTCTACTGACAACTAGAAGAAACCACTTTTGTCTACCAACGGAAAGAAAATTTGTTCATGTACTTAACAGAAGCACCCAGACATCAAATTAAATGTCTTAGAAAATACCAAATTCCTTGGTAAACTTGAAGGAAAATGCGAAGAATTTTATAAATAGAACTCAACAGTCATGTGCGTATTCCAGTACCAATAAAAATTTCCTGTTCCACTAACAAACTGTGAGCCATCTTCTAGCCTGGTAGTCTTTATTACAGTCAGGGCAAAGGCAAAAAAAAAATTAGGGTTGGGTTAACATTCGTATTTCCTGCCAGCAGACACAAATATCAAACTCGGATTCTGAAAGTTGAGAAGTCTTAATGGAAGTTTAGGATTTTTACATTTACTTCCACATTATACTTATTTTTTTTTAAGGAATCATAGATAATTTCCAATTCTCACACAACTTAAAGGTAAAAGAGACAGTGGGTTATTTTACTAAGTGTAACATTTGGGACAATGTGTGTTTTAATTAAGATAATAAAAAAAGGAAAAAATAAAATATTTTTTCCTGCCAAAGACCTTGCTCCAGACTTCATGGAGACTGCCATCCTCTGCACCTCTGCAGTGACCCCAATTGGTTTTGCCCCATGAGAGCTGCCTCTGCCTTAAATCCCCCACACTCTGTGGGGCTGAACCCCTTTTTACGCAGCCTCGTTCCCTGCTTTGAAGCAGAGCTCCATGACAGCACACTCAGATGTCTTCAGGTCTCACTCATTTCAACAAGTGAGACCTGACAGTCTTGATACAATGGGCGGGTGTGAGAGATTCTGGAATTCTGGTGTGAAGGTGCTGGAAAGCAAAGCCTTTCGTATCTGTGGAGAAAGAAGCCAAGCGGCCATTAGTTTTGGGGTGTTCTGGCTGCACAGCACAGGCTTTCTCTACCACCCTTCATTCATCTCCACCATCCGGGTGAAGTTTGCAAATAAACTTCTAATATGTTGTAGATTGCAAAATTAGAAACATTCTTCCCCTCTTGCTTCTCTTTCCATCAGCTCCACACACACACATACTCACACACATGCGTGCACACACACAGAAAGAGAGAGGGGAGAGAGAGAGGAGAGACATATATGTGTCTTCTTCATTTTCAGGAATGAGCTGTTTCTGTTATATCACCCTTCATATTAAAACAGGGTGTCCTAATTTAGGAAAACACAGTGATTTCCTAAAACATCCATAATTGGTGTGAAAGTTTCAAAGAATCCTTTATGATTCAAAGGTCTTCTCTGCATTTTCTAAATCATGTGACCTAAGGCTGGTCACTCAAAACTTGCTAAACCTCCATCTATTCTTCCACGGAAAGGTGATGGTAATACCTTTCTACTCCGTGCGGGTGGCTTACTGAGATGATGTGAGTAAGATACTCTAACAGAATGCCTGGTACATAAGAAACAACCTTGGTATTTCTGCGTGCATGACAAACACGAAAAAATGACATCTTAAGTGAAGGAAGCAATGTAGCTACTGAATCTGTGTGCACGGTCATCCCCGGGAGCTGGGAAAAGAGCATCTGAGACTTGATGACTGAGGCAGACACACATGCCAACAGAGAACCCTCTGACTGTTGCGTGTATTCAGTGAGCAGAAGCAGAGAGTGACACTGTCCTTCCATGGGTGTTCTGAAGGGGACGTCTGCAGGACAAAATGTGAGGAAGGCCAGCAGCTGAGAACTCAAGTCCGCAAGTGGGTAAATGTTACTCTAACTTTGCCTGGGAGACAGGGCTGCCCACTTGTGGCTTTGAATAACTTAAACCTTCTGAGCTGCATAGCCCTACCCTCTGAAGGGAGGGTAGTTCACACAGCTGGGTAAGAATGTGTGGCCTCTGGGCTTGGTGAAAGGTCTGAAGGGACTCCTACCTCAGCAAGCTCTGCCTCGCTCTCTGCTCTCAGGTTGGTTTCTCCTGTGATAGCCAGATGGACCCCTTAGAAGTCTGTATTTCACTCTTGCCTTCTACACCTCTTTAAGGTCGTCTCCCTTTATCTTGCCTTTTCCTAGTCAGCATGTCCTTGTACATGTCCTTCAACCCACAGAGGGGCCCCCATTGTGGTAGGTTTGCCAAGATGGATCGCTTTCCACCAAGACTATCCACATCCACGTTAGGTGGCTCTTTAATCCACGTCTGTATTCCAGTATATGGTAGAAAGTAGAGCCGAAAATTGTCTGTTGAATATATAAATGGAAACCCAGTACGAGATATGTACTTGGAGAAAGATAGCCATTATTATAAAATCCCAATATCAAAGTAACTCAGAGGCCCAGGTGAGATTGCACAAAACCAGGTTTCTTCCAAGATGTCTTCAGCAAGGTGAGACCCTTACGATCAATAACCAGAGAACGAAGGCCTCAAAACCAACAAGCTCCTATTTAAGTGTTTGCTACCGGATAGTGTCCATTCCCCTCAGTTTTCCTACACACTACTCTGTCTTATAATTAAAACAGCCTCTTCAGCTACGAAATGCTCTGGACGTGATGACAGCCACTGTGAATTGTGCTCTACGACTGGGACTTCTATGCAGCGCTGGGCCTGGAAGTGATTTATTCTGGGAAGGGAGCCTCTGTGTATTGAGACACTGAGCATATTTGTGGGGGTGGGAGCTGGACCTGCCTTCTCAGATGGGCTTTCCCCAATGTGTGTATATTTATTCAAGCACTCACCCCTTTAAAATCTGACACTGGCTACAAAGGGCAGTAAGGCTTGGGAAATATTTTAAAGCCATAATAAAAGTCACTGGATGTGTAGAACACAAATGTAGAGGCAACAATGAAAGCTATTCAAAATATCACTTGTTAAAGATCCTTCCCTCCTTTTCCTCTTCCCTTTCTTCTTCCTTCCTCTCTCCTGCCCTGTCTACCTCCTTCTTCCCCTTTCTTTCTGCCTTCTGTCCCACTTCCCTCACTCTCTTACTCTTTAGTTCCTTTCTTCCTCTTTCTTTTATCTTTCTTTCCACCTTTCATTTTGCTTTTCTCCCTTCTTTTTTCCTTCATTCTTCTTTCTTTTTCCCTCCCTCTCTTTTTTATTCCGTTCCCTTCCTCCTTCCATCCTTCCCTTTCTTTCCCCCCTTTTCTTGGTTCCTTCTCCTCTTCCCTTTTTCTTGCTTTCTGGATCTCTCATTCCCTTCCTCCCTTCTTTTTTTGTCTTCCCTCTTTCCTTTCTCCACTGTTCCCTTTTTTCTTACCTCCGTCCCTTCCTTCACTTTTTCTTCTTTCCTTTCTCCTTCCCTTTCTTTTAACTTCCTAGTTTCTCCCTCCCTTTCTTCCTTCTTCTGTCCTCTCTTACTCCTTTCTTTTCTTCTCCTTCCTTCCCATTTTTCTTCCCCTTTTTTCTTTCATCCTCCTTCTCTCCTTCCATTCTTTTCCCCTCCCCCTCTGTGCCTCCTTCTTATCTTCTTTCTTTCTTGTGTCCATTCTTCCTCCATTCTTCTCTTTCTTCTTCAGATAGTCAGGACCATGGGCACATGGTGGAAAGACAACACTCCTCTGAGGAGGACTAGGTAAGGGCATTGTTAGAATGCATGTTTGGTAGAAAGAACAAGTCCTCGATGGCAGTTCTCAATCTCCACTCCCAATGAGAACCTTTCCTTAGGTGTAGACCAACTTATAAGATACCCTTCATGCCACCATGGGACCATTAGGATGAAAATGGCATGGGATATTGCCACCCCCAACAGGCCACAATCCAGTTAAAGGAATCCCCATGCTGTATTGTAAGAATTTTGGATTTGTCTTTCCATTTTATGCTCAGGACACATTTACAAATTTCTTTAGAAAACTGAACAATTCATACAGGTATGAAGAAAGGAAGTTAGCAGTTGCCGTATTTGGTGTCACTGCACGCTTTGTTTCATATCTCCATACCTTCATATCTTCTGTTCCTTTAGCAATAGCCTGGAGATACTCAGAAGGCAACAAAACAAAGGGTGCCAGAGGAACACAAGTGGTAGAGCCAGCGGTCAAAGCCAGTGGCTCACTCACATTGTTAGAGGAGCCCCCAAGTCACTCATGGATTGAACACAGCTCACCATAAGCAACAAAAACATTCACTATACATTGTATACATTGTGTACTTCAAAATTTGCTTCCAATTACAGAGTCATGCAAAGAGACACAAATACAGAATTATGTCATGTTTTCTAATCCAAAAGAAGGCTCATACTACATGCACAAGTTGTCTTTCACCAGTATTACACTAGGGCACTTTAGTGGTATTAACAAACCAGATATATTAATTTTTGTAGTGACTACATACTGTAATTTCCCCTTTCATCAAACCACTCTCTTAGACCCAGAAATGATTCACAAGCCTAGTGTATAATTTCTCTCCATCTTAACTTTACTACAAATTTCAATTATAAACACTAAAATACCCAATATGCAAATTATATCTCATAGTAGGAAGATAATCATATAATCTCCAAATTTACCAATTATCATTCAGATATTATATTTTTAAAACTTTTGTAATCATGTTCCCTGCCATACTCTCCTTTTGAGTAGTTTGAAAAAAAAATAAGCAACCCACTTGATTGAATTCATCCCACTCTAGCATCCATTATGAGCAGTATGCCTTGGTAACAAGAACAAAACTTTGTATGTCATTTCAAAAAGTTTGGTTCCTTATCTGGGAAAGGAAACGTCATATGGCTATGTGACCAACACCACACTAACCAAAGGCCCTCGTTATTAGTAAATCAGTGTTGCCTCAGTTTCTTCACTGCAAACTACAAAACCAACAGGCTCTACACACTTATCAGGTGGTGACAAGATTTAAATGTTAGGAGCATGCACACACTGCACTTTAAAAACTTATTATTACCCCACATTATGAAACTTACTATTACCTCGTAGTTAGGCTCAACAACATTCATCCACTTACTAAGACTTAAAAATTGTAGGAAATGCATGGGTCCATTCTTTTACTTGCATAGATATGTTTATGAAGTTCAAAAGGCTCTGTCTATTCTGGAAGAATATTAACAGTCCAGTTTTCAATAGGAATACAAACAAAACAAGCAAACAAAAGCAAGGATATCAATTTATTTTTAATCAGACATTCTAAAATTGCTTGGTTTTTGTTTGTTTGTTTTGTTTGTTTTCCTGTCAGTGTGTTCTGTTTGAGATCCTCTTGACCATCCCCCAAAAGCAGTTGAAAGTTTTCTCTAGGTCATCAAAATGCAAATCTGGGCCAATTTGACATCACTTGGTCCACTGCTTCTTTGTAGAACTTACGCTGTGTTTTGCACCTATGGTTTTCATGGCAGGTTGTTTGCTCCAGGTACATGCTTCCAGAAGACTGAGAAAAGTCCCCTTTTGCTGCTACATGTTTCCTGTTTCCCTCCCAAGCCTGACAATAAAGAAGTCTGGCTTCCTTGAGTTCTAACCTTGAGAACTCTCTCCCTTCTCCACAATAATGAAAAGGAAGTCCTATTTTTTAATCTGAACCAGGCATCCCAGAATTAGTATTTTTCTGTTCCTTTGTGCTACATGTGTGGTAGTCTCATTCCTGTAGCAAGAAGTAAATAATAATTATGGCTCACGTTAGTAATATAAATGTTTACATAAATTTAAAGTAAAACAAAAATAATAAGTAGAAGCCATATTAGGGTTGGCTTTGCATCTGATTCATAGTAAACACACCCAAGCGCAGGTGTAGCCTGCCTCTTTAAGCGAGTTTCCAATCTTGTGGTTACTTGCCCTCGAGCTGAAAGACACTGAGAGTCAGTCTCCCATTGTGCTTAAATGAGGAGACAGCCAAATAAAAACTGCTAAGGCAATTTTATTTCATAGGCAGATTTAAATATAATATACTACCCACTTCTTCCTCCTGGGAGAGTGAACCCCAGGCCATGTACTTAAGTAAGCACTGGGCTACATCCCAGCCCTCTCTCTGTCGGGTTTTTTTTTTGGGGGGGGGTGCTGTTTTTTTTTTTTTTTTTTAAGTTTCAGACAACTGCCACCCTTCGGCAATAAGACGTTCTTGTGCTATTTGAAGAATAAAAAAGAAAGTACTGGAACAAAGCAAAAATGAGCGCTTTGCTAGCTCCAGACCTGGTCAATGGAAGGACACCAGCACCTCCCTAATCCCTGGGGACAGCACTCTCCTCAGTCACAGCATGGGGTGGTAACAGGGCTGGCCTTCCAAGGCCTTCTCAGACACTGAGAGCACACCTTGGCCAGGGTCGGTTTGAGCGGCTTTGTCTCCGCTCAGGCTGCTGGTGTTAAGGGTCCTGTGGTGAGAACCAGAATAAGTGAGAGGATCCAAATGCAAGGGGAGTCAGGGCCCAAGAGAGCTAAAGAGAAAGGCCCCAGCAGGCACCTCCATCCTTGCTGTGGTTTCACCTTTGAGGGAATGGAATAAGATAACATATGAAGGTGTGTCTAGTCTTATGGGTCATTTTCTTGATGGGCTACAAGTGAGGTCCCAAAAATTATTCAGAAAGAATAAGCAGATTGATTTTTAGCAGCAGCTGTAGAATATTAGCCTATATAATGTTTTTCTGTCAATTTTAGGTTATCAGACAAATTGTGCTCAATAAATAGTTTCTGAATAAATACCTGTTTTAAATATCAGAAGCAACTGCTCTTTCACTTGAGTCATTAAGCTTTCCCTATGTGCACACCCTGGAATGCACTATGCACACAGTCCTCACTGTGCTCCTGCATGTGGAGAAGGAAGTATGAATGCTACTTGAGGTGCTCCAAAGCAGACACACACCCTCTCAAAAAAGCCAGTTCTTAAATTCGCAGAAACCGCATGAGCCATTTGTTAAAAAGAGCCATTTTGGAGCCAGAATCCATAGCGCAGGTCTATAAATTCCACGCTGAGGCAGGAGGCTCAGGCAGGACCATTCAAGCTAGAGGTCAGCCTGGGCTGTATAGCAAACTCTGGCAATAAACAATCAAAAACTCAACCACTTAACAACAACAAAATGTTTAATTTGTACTGAAATGGAAGATAGCATACATCTGGACCTCGTTTCACTAACTTTTGTGTTATGACTTGGAGGGTTCTGACACCTACTTACCTGTATGATGAAGATATAATAAAGCAGTATGCCCCGTGTCTTCTCTTTCAAAGTCTGCATTAAAGTATGTCCCATTCATAGTTTACTGCCTTAAGTGAGGTCCCTTCATAATCAATCTTATGAGCATACTGTTACCAACAACATCAGAAAACAGAAAATCAGAGCCTATTTTTCTTAGAGAGCTGGTTAATAAGCCAACACACTATCAGCTACATCTCATTGGGCTGAAATAATAGTTTGAGGAGTAGCAACCAGGCACATTTCTGGAAACACTAAATCAATGATAGATCTAAAATATTTTAAAATTTTTTCCAGAACTTTTATTCAAGACTCCTGAGCTTGCTGTGCACGGTGCAGGGGTGTTTTGTATACTGAATCTAGTCAATGAGTGTAGTATAGATATGCCATTCTTCTGCCTCCCATCATTTCACAGACTATTGGTTTTATCATCATTCACCTAATGTCTTGTTCGTGTACTAAGTGTGAAGTTAAGTCTACAATAGCTGTATCTGTACTGTTGAGCATTCATTAGTCATTCTGTGCCAAAAAGCATAGTATAACAACTACATATTTAGCGCTTACAATGTATTTGATATTATAAGACATCTAGAGGTGAATTCAAGTGTATACTCATCCTCAGCATTTGTCACCCACTGGGAATGTTGGAACCCACTGCCTAAAAATACTGAAGGTCAAATGGTGTCTTCACATGTTTTCATATACATTTCCTATTTTTGGACAAAGAACCTTCAGATTTCACACTGCTTCTGGGTCTGCCAGAGCAGAGCTGAGTTCCTACATTCTGGTCTTATGTTTGAGTACCTGCCCACACTCTGATTGGTTGAGGACCTGGATCTTCAAAAGAAACTCATGTGGGATCTTGTCTCCCCACAAAGGAGGAGACAAGTTGGGATGCAATGTCTTCAGAGATGGACAAGGTAACAATGACCTCCTTTCTGCTGTTTGAATTTGCAGTTTATTCCTCATTGTCCTCAGTGAAATAATGAATAGTCACTCAACTGTGGTTACTTTTAAATGGGATTCGAATGAAATGCTAAAGAAAGGCAAGGATATACCTGGGCAAGAAAAAAGCACAAAACCTCCATTGGCACATCAAGAGAAGAAAATGCAGTGGTGATCCTGGTGAAAAATGAAGTACCCAGTTTGCTTGTAGAAAAGATTTCAAGGCGGTTTTCAAGTGGAAAGTGACTAACATGGCAGATGGGGGCCTGACTATGGATAACCTGAAATGGCAGTATTGTACTCTTACACTAAACTAGGAAAGACTTAGAGTGCAAGAGAAAAAGCTGAAGAGAAAGTTTAGTTCTTGTTTTTAAAAGTTTACTTTAGGGGCCATGGAGATGGCTCAGTGGACAATGAGACTATTGCGTAAACATGAGGAGCTGAGTCTGACACTCAGCACCCCTACCAAAGCTGCTAGGAGCCACAAGTACGGGTGGAAAAGTGTATGGATGGAAAGAGTGCAGAGGCAAAAGGATAGCTTAAACTGAGCAGCCAGCCTAAGCAAAGAACATCAGACACCAGACTCAGTGAGAGCCCTTGCTTCAAGGGTTATAAGACAGAAGGTAACAGAAGACACCTGACCTGATCTGGCCTCCTTGTGCACATACACACACACACATTTATTTAATTTTTAGTAATTGTTTAATTGTTTGTTTTTAATTATGCATGTGTGTGTCTGTGTAGGTATATGCATATAAGCGCAGCTCTGCCTGGAGGACAAATACATAAATCCTCCTAGTGATAGAACTTCAGGAAGTTGTGAGCCACTAAATTTGAGTGCTGGGAACTGAACTCGGGTTCCCTGCAAGCGCATCAAGAATTTTTCATTGCTAGCTCATTTTCCCAGCCTCACAAGTTCATTTTTAACAAATACAATTGCATTATTTGACAACTTCTTTTCTTTGTGCAAACTGAACCAAAAAATATATAGTTTCCAAATTATGAGAAGTATATAAAAAGTCTTCTCCCAAATGCTGCTATACCAAGCCTCAAGAACATGAGAAATTTATCTATGGTTTACTTCAGAAAATGCTAACAATACACAAAAAATGTAGCATTAGAGCTTAAAATGTGATGTGATGCCAAAAATGTATATTTTCATGCCAGTTTACAAAAATTCAATATCTGTAATATTGTCTTGGGGGAAAACACATGTGCACATTTGGAACAGTTGGGAAAGCCTTCCAGACTCTATTAGTGCTGCATATAGACAATGGAAGTCCATGGCAGTCCATACACCAGTCCTCATGAGTAGAGTCTGAATAATTCCAGCAGTTCAATCACGCAAGGAGATGTGGCATACCAGCTTCAGCTTCCAGGGGTTAATTATGGTACTGCCCAGGGTTTGTTCCACAGTACACTCAGAATTTTTATTAATTTTGTGATGTGTGTGTGAGTGAGTATGTGTGCATGCATCTGTGTTTGTGTATGCTTCTGTGTTCTACAGAGACCAGAAGAGGTCATCAGTTCCCCTGACACCGAGGTTTCTGTGGTTTGTGACTTACTTTCTCTGTGTGCTGGGATCTGATCCTGGCTCCTCCTCAGGAGCAGCAAGTGTTCTTGACCACTGAGTCATCTCTTTACCACCCTCCTCAGCTTTTTTGTTTTTTTCTTTTTAAAGAATATGGTCCCCTTGAACATACCATGAATGCTGAAATGTGCTTTGAAGAACTCTGCCCATGAGAACTTGCACCCGAAGGGAAATGCAGCTTTGACAAAAGAGGGAAGGAAGTTAAGCACATTGGTAAACAGTAAAATACAAATGCAAAGAGCAACTAAAGAGAAATATACTCATGAGACTAATGAAAATAAGACTTACTGGAGGTTTTCATTAGTAAATGAGCATAAACTCACAAGGACCATGCCCCATTCTTACTCAGTAATTAAATTACTCTCATAATTAAATCTCAGTTTCCATTCTGTCAATGAAGGGAAAGCTGACAAAGTAACAATTCAAGGCTGATTTTATCCAAATAGCACAGCTGTAATATCCAAGGAAAACCTCAATGGGCCTAGAAATTTCTATCACTGATTTTTTTTTTATCACTGATTCAGGCTTCAGCTAAACCTACTACTTGGTGTTGGGACACAAAAATCTTAATATGCACTTCTAGTTCAACTAGTTTTCTGGAAGAAAACCCAAACGCATGCGGCACACAAAGGTTCTTTACAGAATAATGAGGGAAGAACTTAAATGTTCAGCATGTTCTTCAAAGACTCTTTTTTTTATAGTTATTCACTTTACATCCCTATCACAGCCCTCTGCCTCCCCTCCTCCAGGGCCCACTCTCCTACCGTCTTCCCCCTTTTCTTCTCCCCTTCTCCTCAGAAAAGCAGAGCCCACCACCAACCCACCCCAGCATAGCAAGCTGCAGCAGAACTAAGCGCATACTCTCCCACTGAAGCCCAACAAGGCAGCCCAGCTAAGAGAAAGTGATCCAAACGCAGGCAACAGAGTCCACGTCAGAGACAGCCCCTACTTTAATTGCCGGGGAACCCTCATGAAAACTGAACTGCCCATCACTCTTGATTGTCCCACCTAAATGACGACAATACTGGCCAAAGAGAAGATGCTGTGAACAGTGGGAACTAATTTCTGAGACAACTAACAATTCTATAAATAATTACAGAAATTGAAATCATCTGAAGTTGGGCTTGGTGTGTACATGCGTGCGCATACTCCCATGTGTAACTACCCCCACATGTAACTCCACAATGTTCATGAAGCACTTCTTCAATTCCGTGGCTCTAATCCTGCACGTTCCCTGTGTGAAGATACTATAATGGTAACTTGGAGCTTCATCGGCTACCAGTTTCCCTTCTTCTCATACAAGTCCTATCTCAGCTCTGACTCTGTTTGGCTTGGGTGGGTGAATGCAGAGGTCCTGCGAAGCTCTGGAGAGAAGGACAACCAGGGTTGGGGGAGAGCAATGTAGAGACAGCACAAGAAGTCTGGTCTGGGAAACAGAAGGGAAAATCTTAAGGAAAGCTGGGAGGGCATTCTTAAGTAATGTTTATCCAATTGTGAACACAAAAAGATAAAACCAAAATCCTCCCCAAGAGAAGGCAATTACTCTGTTCTCTCCCCACCACCTTCCACAAAAGACTCTATTGACAAACTAAAGCATTCTTTTGCCTCTAGAGAACTTGGCTGGCTCAGAGGATTTAAAACACCCTCGCCTCCAGTGTTTGATCCAGTGAAACTTGTGAGAAGAGGGATGAAATGTGAAGTATTTAGATTCCAAGGGCAGCTGTGGCTTTGGGATTTACCTGCCTATTGTCCAGGAACTCACAGTGATGCCTCCTACCAAGATCAAAGAAAAGCGTCACCAGTGCTTGCTCTTCGAGACCGAATTATTGAGGAAATCATCTCTAGTCCTCCAACACGTCAGAAGGCAGGTGATGACTTTATTGCAAGAACCATTATTGGGAGAATAGTTTCCTTGTTGCATCTCTAATGTCACAGCAAGCAATTTGTGCACCAACAGCACTTACGTAGGGGACAACAAACAATAGGTTTATGTTTTCAGTGGTTCCCACATTTCCATGGTCCCTAGACTTTCATAGTATTTATAACTGACAATGAATAGAGTAACTGATACTTGAGATTCAGCAGTATGCCTGTCACTCTATGCACACTGGGTTAGGGTTAGGACTCTGAACTTCATAGCAATATTGCATCTCTATTGCATCCTCAGCACCACAGAAGAGCCAACCTAGGACCAGAGTCTCATGACAGGTCCAAGGTCTCTGACCTGGTAATTAGCGGTTAGGTCACCAGCTCCAGCCCCTACGAGTCTAAACAGATGTGTTTCTTTGTAAGCTGCTGCCTTAGCTCCTGTGTCTGAAAGCACCCATTCTGTCACTAAGTGTTCCCACAACGAGTATTAAGAACTTATCAGGGGGCGAGAAGTAATGATAGATCTGGGGGAGGTTGTTGAGACTTGGGGGGAACAAGAGCTCCACAAAGACCAAACTGAGCAGGGCACAGGGGTCTTGTATGAGAAGGTTTCTACAATCAAGGACCATGTGTGGATGTGGACTGGAACCCCCGCTCAGATGGGGCCCATGATAGCTCGGTGTCGGACTGAAGACCCTAGTGAGGGAAACAGGGACTGTTTCAGTCATGATCTTGATGGCTGACTCTTTGACCCTCCCCCATACAAGCCTGGGAGTGACAGACTGGCTAGATCCCAGGGGAGGACTTTGCAGCCAGCCCTGAGGAGACAGGATAAGCTGGGGTTGGATGGAAGGGAAGGAGGTCCTCCCCTGTTGGTGGACTTG
>CM053754.1:47135088-47153712 GCA_028658305.1 Pachyuromys duprasi
AAGAACTTATCAGGGGAAAGGTGAATCGCTCACTGCAGCTGAAGCCATATTGTGCCATGTAAACATCATTCATTGACAGGAACTTATAGAAACCTTTTGTTCTAATGTACTAACAGCATTGGTTTGCATTCCCAGTCTGAAATCCACAGAGAGACGTTGAAATTCACAGGCAATAGGATTTAGAAGAGGCCTCATGGTTCATTATTGCAATGCAATGTGTTTAACTTCCAACATAAAAAAAACACTGTTAACTTGTTTCCAAGTAACTACAATCACTTAACCATAACCACCTAAAAATTAAGCCTGTAGCATTTGAGGACTTTTTTAATTTTAGTTATTGTTTATGTTCTATAGTATACTATTATTATTATTACTATACAGCTTTAATAAATTGGGAAAAATAAAAAACAGAGATATAAAATGTCTGAAACTTTTCTTCCAGAAATCTATGTTCTGAATTTCTTTAATTTTTCACTTACTATATTTATACGTCTAGGCCCATGTCCCATCACCTCCCACATGGTTCCTATGTTCACTGCCAATTTTTAGGAGTAAATACATGATGTAATTTTTCTCCTAACAAGCTGCTGTGACTGTCAGCAATAAAAATAAACAAGGGCTGAACATACAGAAAATAACCATGAGACGAGCTGAAGGGACCCAGTGACATAGTTGGGTTTGAAAGGAGTAAGTTTGAACAAAAATCGTACCTCTTCTGTTGTTATCTCCCATGTTTAGAAGAGAAAACTAATTCATTCAAAATGTCTACATGCATTTTATGAAATTTTATTATGCAGAAGCCCTGTGGTTCAGCCTGGCTGCACCAAGAAAGGGGATTTTTCTTTTCCTACTAGTAGTTTTTATTTCTTTTCTGCACCAGCACATGTTCTTATTTGTTGATGCTAGTATCTATTGACTGATATTTTTAATAGCATTCCTATATAACATTCTATAGATGCAATTTACTCCTTGCCACAGACCACTAAGCTTTACTATCCTAATATACAAAGGAGACTAAATGAGAGGAACATGTCTGTCCATACTGGCATGGGGAAATCTCCTTTAGGATCAACTTTTATTTCCAAATAAGAATGAGGGTCCAAGAGTTTTCTAAATGTTTTTCTGTCCAACAATGTTTGACACAATTGAATCGATGATTATTTAATTTGGGTGAGGGGTGAAAAATATCTCACCTCTGCCTCCAAGTTCCAGGTGAGGCTATGCTTGAAATTTCAGTTCTGTTTTTTGTTGCAGCTGCAGCTGCAGGAATCTGAAGTCCCACGAGCTTACTATCGCAGTACACACAATTGCAGAAGATGTGCTCCCCTTAATTCCTCTTCATCACTAGAATGTTTCTTCTCAGGAAAGCAGCGGGTACTGCTAGAACCCTGAATATGAGAATTTAAGATGAAGATATGTAAATGTGAATACGCTTACTGCAGTATTGCTATATCAGAAAATTAGTTAAAGTACTTGGTGATGGAGGAATGACCTAATGAATCTTATGGGAACTGCATACTGGAATACTATGTGGCTATTGTGAATAATTGTTTTTCCAATTAATTTGTGATTTTGGCCTAAAATAAATGAATTTTTGTTTTGTTTTGTTTTTGAATGCTTCTTTTAAATTTTTTTTTATTAATTACTTTATTCACTTTGTATCTGCCCTGTAGTTCCCTCCCTCCTACCCTCCCAATCCCTTCCTTCTTTCCCCTTCTCCACACATGCCCTCGCCCAAGTCCACTGATAGGGGAGGTCTTCTTTTCCTTCCTTCTGATCCTAGTCTATTAGGTCTCATCAGGAGTGGCTGCGTTGTCTTCCTCTGTGGCCTGGTAAAGCTGCTCCCCCATCAGGGTGAGGTGATCAAAGAGCAGGCCAATCAGTTCATGTCAGAGACAGTCCCTGTTCCCATTACTATGGAACCCACTTGGACACTGAACTGCCATGGGCTACACTGTTCAGGGGTTCTAGGTTATCTCCGTGCATGGTACTTGGGTGAAGTATCAGTCTCAGGAAAGACCCCTGTGCTCAGATTTAAGGACATTTGCTCAACCATGTTTGTAGCAGCTTTATTTGTAATAGCCAGAAGCTGGAAACAACCCAGATTCCCCTCAGCTGAGAAATGGATACAGAAATTGTGGTACAACTACACAATGGAATATTACTCAGCAATAAAAAAAAGGAAATCATGAAATTTGCAGGTAAATGGTGGGAACTGGAAAGGATCATCCTGAGTGAGCTATCCCAGAAGCAGAAACACACACACAGTATATACTCACTCACATAGACATATAATATAGGATAAACCTACTAAAATCTGTACACCTAAAGAAACTAATCAAGAGGGAGGACTCTGGCTAAAATCCTCAATCCCCATCCAGAAAGGCAAAGAGGATGGACATCAGAAGGAGAAAACAGGGAACAAGGTAGGAGCCTGCCACAGAGGGCCTCGGAATGGCTCTGCTCTGCAGACTATCAACGCAGATGCTGAGACTTATGGCTGACCTTTGGGCTGAGTGCAGGGAATCCTATGAAAGAAGTGGGAAATAGTAAGATCTGGAGAGGACAGGAGCTCCACAAGGAGAGCAACAGAACTAAAATAAATGTATTTAACTAAAGCATAGCACACATAACAACCCAACAGTGGACAGATTATAAGGAATAGCTCATTTCACTGTGAAATAACCATCCTCCATTACCCGGAAACTGTTCCATGACACTCTCATATGCTCATTTCTCTATTCTTAAAAATAATCATTAGTTGAACCAACTAGACAGCTCAACAGGTAAAGATACTTTGCCATGGAGCCCAGAGACCTGAGTTCAGTGTCCAGACTAGACATAACAGGAATGAACTGACTGCCACAAAGTAGGAAAGTGAGAAGAGTTGAGACAAATTATGTATACATCATTCTCTTATGACCGCAATGCAAATCTAAGTGTGCAGAAAAGGCAAGAAGGGAAAAAGGTTAAATGTTAGCAGAGGTTTTTGTCCAGCAATTAGAATCAGGGAAATACTTAGTTTCTTCTTGAATGGAAAGCTATATTAGGCAAATAACTAATTATCAGGAAACATATTCTATAAGGATAAAATACAGCTTAGTCAATTGATACGTGATTTTTTTTTTCCCAGTTGTTAGGCACTGAGGATGTTTTTCTAGTCTGTGATGTAGAAGAGCTGAGCAAGCTGCCTAGGAAGTTAATCTGTTTCACAGGGCCATGTTTAGAGCAATAAATTCCTATTGGGACATGGAAAATCTTGACATGCCTTTTAAATATTAATATTACTTTACTTTTTAGATTATAATATAATTACATTTCTTTATTACCTTTCCTCCCTCCAAACACTCCTTATATACACTTTCTCAATTTCCTTCAATTTCATGATAGTTTTTACTAATTGTAATTGCATGCTTATATGTAATGTATGTTTTATATATACATATATATATATTCTTAAATGTAACATGCTGAGTCCATACAATATAACTTGTATGTATATTTTCATGACTGACTGTTTAGTACCGGACAATCAGTTCATGTGCTCTTTTCTAAGGAAGACCACCTCTCCTGCTCCCAGTTTTGTTCAAATGACAGTATTTCTTTCTGTAGGGTTGAGGCTTCATGGGTTTTCTTTTCCAATCTGCTTTGGCATGTTCATTGGTATTTTTATTTTTCAGTTTATTTTTTTCAGTCAGTTATGTTGGTGAGACTTTATGGGTGCAGCTGCTGATATTACTAGGAGACACAATCTCTACAGCAAATTCCCTGATTATCTGGCTCTCACAATTTTTCCACCCCCTCTTCTGAAATGTTCCTTGAGCATTCAGTGTAGGAACACTCTGTAGATGTGTCCATTAGGACCCTGCATTTCAATTGATTGTGGCTTTCTGTGGTGATCTCCATCTGTTACACAGAGAAAATTCCTTGATGAGGGATAGGACTATATTTATTTGTGAGTATAAGGACAAACGTTTAAAAATGGTTGTTAGCGATTATGCTGGCTTAGTGCATTAGTGATTAGATTCTCCTTATATAACCCTGATTTCACTAGTTTCCCCTCTTGTTGAACTGGTCTTAAATAAAATTAACAAGCTGTTTGTTAGCTCCAATGTATGTGTGCTACTCACCTTTGCACCCATAGCGTTATCATGCCATGATGGTCACTGATGTGGTTCATAGGTGCCATAGCTAGGTAGGATTGTTTGTTGCCTCCTCCTTTGGAAGCTTGCATGGTGGCTTCTGGTATCATTGACATGTTTTTTTAATGTCAATGTTTGCACAATGGATACCAGTTCCTGAGAACCCAGAAGCACACCAGAAGGCCACTTGGAATATAACTTAACCTGGGATATAGCCTGTCCATTGTGACTTCATTCCCAAGACACTAGTTTTTATCACATTCTAGACAATTTGTTTTCCAGTTTTATATGAAACACTAGAAACTGATACTGAAAATTGCAAAATCAGAATAGCAGAACTTGAAATGAACACACAGCAGAGGGTTCTAGTGTCATAATTAAAACTCTTCAAACCACTTGAGGTCGAGGATATAGTGAGAACGTTTTCTGGATTTTGCTTAACATTATCAGGGGGAGCATATCAGTTTGCCTCTGTTTTTGCAGAAACTGGACAATATGTTGGTGTGGGAGTGAAGATGTGGAGAAAGATTTATTTCTCAATAATCCTTGGATATATGATAAGATTAGCCGGTCTTGCTTTCACTATGCCCTTCTACCTAATATTTCTTTCTTCTGTTGAGTTTTTATTCTGAAAACATATAAGCAGTTGCTAGACAGCTGGGTGTATAAGACCTCAAAGGACTGAAGCAAGAACTAAATATAAAACAAATGGAAAGAAATTCAACAATTCAACAAAGTAATTGACAATATGATTTATATGGGAGACGAGAAGCCTAAAAAGTTTCCTAATCAGAAAATGTTCTCTCTTGGGAAGTCAGTTTTCTCAGAAGGAGCTGGAAAGGGGAACAAATATTTGAGTCACTGATGGTAAAAGGCCTGGTCATCCATCCAAGCAGAGGTCCCAACTCTGTTCTGTCACATTCGTGTGTGTGGCACATCCCTTGGCCAAGTTGCCCAAATTGCTAGGAAATTACAAAATTTGAACTGGGAGAATGTCGCAGAGATTAGAAGTAGTTATTGTGACTCAAACATACACGTTAATGAAGTTTGCAAACCCGAGGCTCCACACTTCTTTTTCCATTATCCAGAAAGACTATTTTTCCTGGAAAGAAAAGGCCTGCGAAAATGGAATGTCTTTCAAAAAAAAATATCTGCTCTGCTAGCCAGACTGGAGAATTTAGGAGCCATCAGTGTCCCTAAGCAGTAAATTTTCAAATCTTGTCATTCATTTAATGCCTTTAGTACAATTAAATTAAGGTATTTCATTTAAACCCTGTTATTTTTAGGTGCCTGGTGACTGCTGTACATAGTAATTATTTATGAGGTTTTTGTTTTTTTAAGTTCTAGTTCATAGCTACCATTGTCCCAAGAAGGATTACTTTAGCAACTTCTTCACTAATGTCTTCAGAGAAAGAATAGCATTGCCTTATGGCTTGGTAAGATCACAAAATATAATGGAAATAGGGTCAAGGTTATACTGTAGTGTTGATCTGTACTTAGTGGTGATCATAAGGTTATACTTACTGTTAAGCTTCTTTAAAATTCACTTTTTCCATATGTCAACTGGGAATGTAATGACTTTTTCTGAAGTATCACATGCCATACACATATTAGAATTCCACAATTAAAAAAAAAAACTACCTGCAATCAGTTTCTTGCCTCCTTCTATTTCCTCACCTGAAAATAAAAAGGGGCTTAAATATTTTATGATTAATGAGTTGTCTAGAATATACCATGAAAGGAAAGTGAAATTACTATGAAATTTTAGATAGGATGGATTATCCATGTCTATTTTGGTTAAAGGAGAGAATATGGTTACACATAAGCTGATTATCCATTAGCCTTACCTCCTCCCCAATAAAAATTTCTGGTGTTGAACATGATCTCTGTCTTGGCCTATGTTTATTAACCAACTTGGGTATAATTAAGGTAGCCTAAACTATGACCCCTGTTGTCTGAAATTTAAAGACATTCTAATAAACTTCAGATACAATGTGGCAAGTTCATCATGCAGGGACCTTTACCCACAGATGTTGCACAGCCTTGCCAACCTCGGGGGAGCAGGGCTCTAATCAAAAGCTGGTATTTGATTGTCTGGCCATAAAAATAACCCTGGTGAGTTTCATTGCCTTATAGTTCAGGATAAGATTCCTGCCTGTCTTAGTTCTTTAAACCATCCACACCTCTTACTTCACTCTGAGTTTCTTAAGAGGAAAAGAGACAATAGCATTCTGAGAAAAAAAATGAGATGCAGTTGAAAATCCAATCATTTAGAAATATAGCTACAAAAACAGCTTCAGAAAGTAAATGTATTGAAGGTAACACTAACTTTTACCACAAAAACAAAATATTTTGGAAAATATTTTTAATTGCCCCTAAATATTGCACTTGTAATCCTGAACCAGTGATTAAAATTCCATTTCTTCAGGTTTCACATATCTGCTCATTCACGGGTTTCAGTGGCTTGTAAATTTCAAAGATGCTCAATTTTAATTCAGACCATTCATAAAGAACTCTAAACATTTCACCATATCTTCCATCTTTATAGTAAAGTGGTCATTTGAATTGCATTATAGTATGTAATTGCTCTGGGCAGAATAGTCAGTCATTTAATATTCATGAATGTTTTTATTATTTAGTTTTTAAGTTTAAAATCATAAACCTAACTTCATGATTGAGCTAGACTTTGATTTGGAGCAAGGTTTTTTTTCTATGGATAAAGCATTGGGCAGTTTTATCAATAAGGGTTTGGGAGTCTGGTTGGTTATTCTGGGCACCGGCATCTCTCTGATTCACAATATCAGAAGTTATTTCTCATTTTTGCTCCAGCCATGCTCTGTCCCATCACCTTCAACTAGAAGACTCAGCTGCAAGATTGATGACCCCTGGCATGGCAGCTTGGCGGTCTTTGGGAAAGATTGGGAAGGAGGCGACTAACCTATCATATAATGGGATACTTTCAGGACAGAAAACAGAGTATTTGTCAAGTACTAACAGTGTATTTTTGGTCATGAAAATGGTCCTCAATTTTCTTCTAACATAGAACCATTTCACTTGTTACTCTCAACCTTTAAGATAACAACAGTAAACTGGGAAGTTAGGCCACAGTGAAAATTAAGAGGACATAATACAGCTAGTTTACTTTTGAGTTTTAGTTGCTTCTGGCCATTTGGAAACAAGTATTATGAGTTCTGGGTCCTATAACTCAGAATGAGTCCAAATTCACATCACATGCCAGGGAAAGCAGTAACATGAGAGACAACAGACATGTAACCTGAGAGAATAAGGAGGTCAAAAAAAAATCCAAAGGGAAAAAATGCCTTAGCTTTTTCCTATAGAGTTGACTACATAATCAGTGAATAATCGCAAGAGCATGCATGGCCTGGAGACATGAGTGTGATGCTGCTAAATGCCATCGATCCAAAAAGTAGGGCAGGTTTGCTTTCCACAGAGAAGACCTCTCTGGGACACCCAGGTATTTCAATGTGGTTTTCCTTTAAATCAGATCATGAGTTCACATAATCAGATGCCCTTCCTAGCAACACACGAGACGCTTCCATTGAGTTGTATTGGACAGTTTTAGCTCCTGTTTTCTGTTACTGAGTTTTTCTTGCCCTTTGTTGCATTTAGGTAGGTGGACTTCTGAAAATACTTAGGCCCTTACCTTCACATGTTTAAATAATGCAAGGCATTAATTTTATTCAGACAACACTGAGTCCTACTCACTTGGGAAAATGCGTCTCAAAGTGTAATTCATCATCCAGGCCCTGTCCACTAGTGCCTTACTCCCTGGAAGTAAATTAGGCACTTTGAAAGGTACATTAAGCTCTTCCTGATCTAGGTGCCATTTAGGACTACAGGGCCACAATTTACTCAATAGTACCTTGGTGACCTCAAAAACTTTACATTGTTTTGAAGGTTCTAATTTCATTCTACAAGATAATTTGTACATCTCGAGGTTGGGTATCCTTATAAATATGTTTCTAGAAGGGCAAAACTATTGGATAAAAATAAATGATATTAAATTGTCATGGCACTACAGGAATTAAGTATTCACAAATGTGTAGTGTTGCCTACTCCTGGGATTGATGGATAGCTCACTTAACAACTCTTGCTTTCTTCCTATTTTACTTTATAAGCTATACTACATTAATGTTCCATATCAATAAAGACCTTCAGATCTACCTAACAACATTCTTGTTTATAAAACATAGTTATCCATTGTTAAAGTGCCAAGCATAATTTTCTTCCTTTTATCCACATCAAAGCTTCCCCCACATTAATTGGTTGTTGAGACCAGATGTCCAGTACTTCAGCTACTTACCTTCTTTGTTAAAATGAATCAAGGGCCAGGAGAGATGGTTCATTAATTAAGAGTGCTTACTGCTCTTTCAAAAGACCTAGGTTCAGTTTCCAGCACCACAGTGGGTATCTCACAATCACCTGTAACTCTGGTTCCAGGAAATCCAACACTCTCGTCTGGACTCTGTGGGCACCTCCAAATGACCTCATTCAGGCATGCGTGCACACACACACAAATAAATAAGTAAATTTGATAAAAAATTAAGCTCTGTCTACTAAAGAAAATGTGGCATTCATCGGGTTTTGATTTCAGTTGGAGAAACTGTGTTTAACCATTCTATGATTCAATAATTTTTCACATCCTATTATCTCCAAAATAAAGATATATTTGTAACTGATGGACAGCTAAACTTTTTGGCAGCATTTTTCTCCATGATTTTCATAATTTGTGGTCTTTTTCATATTTTGGAATATATCGGGCAAATTATTTTGAGATATTAAGGGTAATAATCTGAGAAGAATATAGAATGACTTACTGTAGTTTATAACACAGAAATTCATATTTTTATATCAACTTCATGAACACTGTCCCTCTGAAGATAAGTTAATCTTCATCAACAAGGTTTTTTATAAGTTTCAAAGTGAACATACACTGAGCACTTTATAGATACTTATTTTAAAATTAACAAAAATAGCTAACAATTATTGTTACCACTTCCTAAGCAATAAAGGATGAAATGTTCCCTCAACAACAAAGCCCAGCTTTAGCTGGACTGACCCAATAGAAGTCATGTTTATAACTGTCATAATTTATTTTGTCAGAAAATGAAGAGACTACCACTTGGCATGCCCTTTTTAGAAACGTCTATACACATTCACTCTCACTCCATTGCATGTGCTACTACTGATACTACTACTGCCTTTGCATGCAGCCCTAAGTTCACACCTGAATTCCAACAGAGAAGTTGGGGTGGTTGGAGGAACTGCAGACAGCACAAAATTTTCTATGTAATGAGAAATAGAATTCCTAACACTGTGTCTCTGATGTTATGCTGAATGACGACATAGTTTTAGAAATAGTTTATATACTTTCAATACCAAATAATACTCAACGGAGTAGCCATGCTCTGTCCTATGAGGAAACTGAAACACCTTATAGAGCCCTCCTGCTGTGCTGTTCTGAAACACCCACACACGGGTGTGAGCTTCTAATTTACAAAGTGGGAAAACGAACAATGTGATTCAATAGTGCACAGCTCCCTGGCTGGGGCAATTTGCAAGAGAGATTTTATTTAAATTAAAACCATTTATTAAATTAAGTAAAAATCAAGTATTCAAATAGAATATAAGGAATATCATTTGTATTTAAGTTGTAGAGTTCAACAAAATAACAAGCAAACCAAAACTACGATTTTTCTTAATATGCCCATATACTGTTATATACGGCTCATTTTCCATGTGAAGAGAGATGCTGAGGGGATGAATGTTCTGAGGTCTTCTTTAATGTTCCAGTGCATTGGAAATGAAGTTTGTTTAAATATTCAACTTATATTCAAACTCTGAATATTTGAGTAATATCTTCTCAACCAGAAATGCTGCGTGTGCCCATGGTTGCACATGACAGTTTTTCACTATTACAATCTTTATACTTGCAGAGATAATGAACCCGACCAAGAAATCTCTAGCTTTATTAGAAATCGAAGAGAATGTAGCTATTATTTCTCATACTTTCAAAGATTAATCTGTTTGTATCTTGTGTGACTATTCACAGTCTGATAGTAAACTAGAAATTTACTATCAAAATTTATATTTTGAACCTTCTTACCTCTTCATTCACTGCCTCCCTAGCATCCAGCAATTCATCACTTCTTTTGTTCCCCTGGTTCCACATCCATAAGATAATAGTAATATTTATCTTTACAGCTATTTATACAATTAAATGAGTTATTACGTGTGAGATTCTTGTCACGTAAGATATATTCCTTCATTGATTGCTTAAAATGAGTCCACAGCAATTGAAAACTAGCTTAACCTTTTAGTTCTGTGAAACCAGAATGTATTTAGCAGATTAGGTTTAATTTCCCAGTAAGGTTTGTAAATGATGTTACAGTGTAAATGTGATTTTCCCTTCTGAAATTTGCATTGAAATTTAATCCTAATCACAAAATATGAAGAGGTGGACTAGGTAGATCCTCTGATAGGCTTTTAGAGCTCTGCCCTCCTGAATAGATTATCAATCAAGAGATTAACGTATTATCTCAAGAGTGGGTCTGTTATCAACTCCAGTTTGGCTACATTTCTCTTATACTTCCTGCTCCATGTGGAGCCCTGTGCCAGCTGGGAACTCTAGCAGCAAAAAGATCATCACCAGATGGGGACGCCCGACATTGAATCAAAAGTATGAACTGAAAGAAATCCATTTTCTTTACACTTTACCCAGTCCGTGGAATTGTGACATGAGCAACAGAAAACAGATTAAGACACAGAAGTTTCAAATACAGACAGTAATTCAACTAAATAAATATTTGTTAAATGCTGAGATGGAGCCAAAGAAGGGGGAAAAATGCAGGGTCATCCACTGGTGTGTGTACAGAGGAGGAGACACAGCAATACTCATGTAGAGGATCCCTCAGGCAATTTGCAAGTCTTTGAAACATGACTACATCTGATGAAACTATAGTGTGGCAAGTAAATTACAACAGGAGTCGTGAAACAACTACCAAGAAACATCTAGGAGTTGAAAACGCTCAAAAAAAATTGAAATAGCATCCATAAAACAATTAAAGAAGAGGGAAACCAGACAAAAAGCAAATTAACACCCAAAGAACTTTCAAGATAACTTGGAGTCAAGAACAAGCTAATATGGCAGGCATGTGTAATTCCAAATAAAGATTTTGGCCGCCTTATTAATTTGGTATGTTTTTTTATAAAAGGTAAAGTTTATGTTGTCTTTATCACAAAAGAGAGATTATCAGAGACCAATTTTCCTTAATTCTTGGATCAGGGTCACTGGATTTTGAAGAAAAGCCAATGTCTTTTGATTGAAGCCAAAGATCCAGGAGACATGGGAGATTTATTTTCCTGTTAAAGAAATGTGTGAAGGGTAAAGGAAGAGAAAACATGACCCAGGATTGAGGGTCATGAAAGAGTCCTTCATTACAGTTCTCAGCAGCCCTTGTACCTTTTGTTCATATTTGCCTCTACCATCACCAAGTCTTTCTTCCTCTGATTCACAAAGAGCAGATGGTCTTTCCCATTTGGCAATTTAGAATTTAGAATAGCAGCTCTATCCAAACAGGCGTATCAACAGCCCTCCCCCAAAGGCATTTTCTTTCATGTGAAAAGAAATTTTGTACAGCTGTTAGGAGAATATCATGTCCTCTGTTTCAGCACACAGACTATCAGAAATGCCTCCAATCTGCAGGTCTTCTTTACTCTGCTCCTATAGTCATAAGGCTTTAGGGAAGAGGTGGTAAAAGTATCTCTTAAATCTATGACCATCTGTAAGTACACTGTTATAGAAACTGGTGTTCAAAACTATTGTCTAGTAGTGGCATCCCTGGTAATGATGCATTCAAGCAGTTCTTTGACTACGCAAACTTTTCAAAGAATTTTCTCTTCTCAATATTACTTGTTTTATTACTGGTAAAAAGAAAAATTCTGGGCACAATTTTAAGACAAAAATGCTAAATATTATACTTACTCCTAAAAATTGCTTAGCAGCAAGGCTTCTTTTATAATGTTATTTTCTGTGAGACAAGGTCTCACTATCTATCTCTGACTGTCCTGGAACTTACTACATCAGGATAACCCTGAGATCAGAGATCTGTTCACCTCTACCTCCTGAGCGCAGGGATTAGAGGTTGTACAAGCTCTGATGGTTCAGTGATTTAGAGTGCTTGCTGCCTATGCAGACAACCTGGCCTTGAACTCCAGCAACCACACAGCAGCTCACAGAAGATTTTAATTCCAGTTCTAGGCAACCCAACACCCTTTTCTGACCTCCTCATGCTCCTGCAAGCATATGGTACACATATATACACTTGGGTAGAAATGCAGACCCATTAAACAAACAAACACATAAATCTAAAACCAGTATTTTAAGAGATGTAGTCCACCATAACCATCTGATAATTATTTTTAGCCAAAAATATATATAGAGAGAAGGAAAGGTGGAAATGAAAGGAAGAATACAGAGTTGTAGAAGGAGCTGTATGAATGGGAGGAATGAAGAAATTTGCCCGCGCCAAATGGGATTTTTAAGAAGGGAAATATATATATATATATGGATCGTCAAGCTGGGGCATGCCTTTAATTCTAGCACTTAGGAGCCGGAGGCAGGTGGCTGAGGCAGCCTTGAATTCCCTATGAATTCAAAGCCAGCCAAGTCTATATAAGTTCCAGGCCAGCCAAGGCTACATAGTAAGACCATATTTGAAAATAGGGTTTGGGAGAGGGAAGGAACTATCAAGATTTAAGTTTTCTTTACAGGCAGTAGATACTACCATTTCTTTATGTTTTCCCACAAAAATTGAAACATATGGAGCCTCAGGTGTTATATCAGATATACATTTACATATAAGCAAAGCATGCATGTATGTATATATGCATATATGTGTACATAGGTTTTTCTGAGGGCCAAGCTCTTGTTTATTTTCACACTTTTCACAACTCCAAGCATAATGTAAGACTGCACATGGCAGGCACTCAATAATCACTAAAGCCAAAGAATGGCTCTACATTTGTGTTCATTAAAGTGTATGTATTGTAAAATATTGGAACGAGCATAAGACTAGGTGGTGTGGAAAGTGACAGTAAGCTACTGCCTAACAATCCTAGTTTGTAGCTCTGGGATCTTACACAAGCCCTGTTTCTACCCAGGCCATCAGACGCAATTTCTGGCAAGACAGACTTTTCTCTTGCCCCTACAAGAGGCCTAAGTCTACTACTTTCATCTTATACATTCTTGGGTGATATTATTTAGCATTGATGGATTAAGCATCATTCAGCCAAAAACTTCCATCAGCTCTGCTCTGAGATCCTTTAAGGATCTGTCTGGATTAATACGGTTGTTATAACTATCACAACCCCAGTCTTATGGTATGTTCTAGGTTACTTTGCATACCTTTTTTAAAAGGATTTTTACAATTTTTTATTTCATTTTTATTAATTACAGTTTATTCACTTTGTATCCCAGCTGTAGCCCCCTCCCTAGCCCCTCCCTTCTCTTCTTCTCCTCTGCCCCTCCCCCAGTCCAGTGATAGAAGAGGTCCTCCTCCCCTTCCATCTGACCCTAGTCAATCAGGTTTCATTAGGACTGGCTTCTTTGTCTTCCTTTGTGGACTTGAAAGGCTGCTCCTCCCTTAGGTGGAGGTGATCAAGCCCATGAGTTCATGTCAAAGACGGTCCCTGTTCCTATTACTGGGACACCCTCTTGGACACTGAGCTGCCTTAGGCTACTTCTGTGCAGGGGTTCTAGGTTATCTCCATGCATGGTCCTTGTTTGGAGTATTAGTCTCAGAAAAGAGCCCTGTGCCCAGACTTTTTGGTTCTGTTGGTCTCCTTGTGGAGTTCCTGTTCCCTCCAGGTCTTTCTATCTCACTCTACCTTTTTATCTTGCACTTGCTTTCACCCCTGTGACAGCTAATTTCTTAGGGCAGCACTTCTTGGAATGACTACAGTAAGCACCAGTAAAAGCGATAAGTTGAGACTAGGGATTCAGGAGAAGCCCACCTCTTCCTTGGATCATACCTTTTGGTGTTACAAAAAAAGATTTTGCACAAAGTTGCATTTATTAGTTTGAGCTTATAATATACTGTTGCAAGTAGGGTTTTCTGTAGGTTTTTTTAAATGGAAAAAAAGAGAGTTTCAGAAAGTTTAAATAGGTCCTACTTGTACTATCAATTTTCAATGGAAATTTTCTTTGTTCATTTTCAGCTAGGTCTGTTGGAACTGGCTTTTCCCTGTAAGCAGGCAAGATTTATGGCTCTTAAAAAAGTGAAAATTATAAAATGTGCTAATGGAATCTATTAATAGCCTCTTGCCAGCTAAATGAATTGCTAATCAATACAGTGTATTCACAGAGTCAAACTAATATATATTGCAGCAGCAGGAAGACACAACTAGTCCCAATTGTTTTGAAAGACAAATAATAATGATAATAATAAATACTTAGAGCACAATGGCCTCCTTCCCACACGTTAATGATCTTTAAATTAAAATAAATTAATTTGGTAGAAACACTTCCTGATGAAAATAAAATATCTAATTATAGCAAGATGAATAACATTCTGCAAAAATGTATTATTTCTAACCAATTATGCAGTTAAATACTTATAGGGACTAAAGTGATCTTAGATAATAATTGCTATTTTAGTTTCTTCCAGTTCTAGTATGCAAGTTCTTCTGAAAACAGACACTGATTAAATATGATGGGTAAAACAGTCACCCTCCCTGTCCATGGGTCTCAAAGCCTCGCATAGAGAACTCCCATGGAAAATAACTGCAAAACCACTTGCTGATATGCTGGCATCGGACACAACGATGCAATGATGTTGCAAAGCTTCAGGGACTAATTGAGACTTTAATGTGCTCTCACCAATAGGAAAATATTAAGAATTGTGATTTAAGAAACCCTGGGTTTCACAAATTAAAACAAGAACAACAGAAGCACTTTATTAAGTATTCCAGGACTGAAGTTTAATGAAAAGCTCTAATTAATATATATTGGGTCATATTTTATCATTGTCAGAGAGAATCATTGGGAAAATTATGACTGCTACAAACGTCCCACATTCCTAGCTCTTTTTTTTTTTTAAAGTGAGGTCAAAAGGTAAAATACGGCAGCTAAGCAAAAGGAACAAAACAAGTTATAAATTACTTCTGCAGAAGGGAGTGTTTAGTCAGACATTGCAGCAGTTTTGATTTTCATTACTCACTCTACTTTGACACCCTTGCTTAGGAACTTGCATCTAAAGAGCACATACCTGGGTTATGGGAGTGTTCCACTTCAAGTGAGAAGCTAGGACACAGAAATTCACAGTTACTGGGGAAAGAGGACAAGTGTAAGCTGCCATTAGACATGTATAATCTGTAGCCAGATGCAGAATAAAGAAATCAGCCTTAATTCTGGGGGAAAGGTGGAGAAAAGCTCCAACACCCTTTTCCATTTATGTTGACAGCATATAGAAACGAAATAAAAAGAGAAGCATAGAAGTTGAGCTCTGTTTCTCATTATGCTGAATCTTAAGAGGAAAAACATAACACATATTGTTCAGACATGAGTCACTGATTGTCATATCGTGATCATACATAACGTGCAGTGAATTCCCTTAGCATGGGTACTGGAAGCACACCACTCACTTAATAGTAACCTTTTGTCACTTACATGTACCCTAAATTTCTGCACTGCTTCCAGCATCAAGATTTATATGATTTAGTTTACTTTTTTAATGCTATTATTAATATTATTATTATTATTACTTATGTGCATTGTGTGTGCCTGCATGTCCATATGTGCACAATGGGCTTACAGTGACAAAAGAAAGCCAGAATAGAGTGTTAGATGCCCCGGAACCAAAATTATACATGGTTGTGGACCTCCTAACATAGGTTCTGGGAAGTGAACCCAGGTCCCCCACAAGAGCAGCAAGTTCTCTTAACTACTGAATCATCTCTCTAGCCCCTGTAATTTAATTTTATTTTTAAAGGGGTAAAAATAGTTTATTATGAAGCTAAATATGAGTAATCATGTTGCCTGTGAACAAATGACTAACCCAGTGATCTGTGAACACAGATTCCAAGGATATAATAAGTTTATAAATTCTGTGTGGTAACAGAACAAAATAAAATCATAAATCGAAGCACTTTTTGAATGTGTAGTGGGTACATCAGGTAGGTGAGTTACAGTTAGGGAAAAGTCTATTATGGGTCTTAGATTTTATTTGACACCATTTTCATACCTTTGATTGGTGGAAAAATGGGATGTGTTACAATAATGCATACCAAAACAATTTTTTAAAAATCTATTAGTCACAGGATCTTAATTTAGGCCCAACACAGATGATTAAGGAATGGCTATGTAGGGAACTAAATATAGCCCAAATATTGTAATTATAAAAATAATAAATTGTACTTAGGCTCTGATCCTGCAACATTCAAACCTCTCTACTTTTCAGAATTTCTAATCAATCAGATTTTGCAGAGATGGTTTATTTTAAGAAGGTCTTCTGCTTTTTTTTCTTTTTTAATTTTCTAGTTCCCCAGATTGACCAAGTGTCACATTTAGTGCATGCGGAGGCCACCAATTCTTTATTTAATATTAAGATATAATGTGGGGGATCCGAGATGGCTGCCATGAGAGGACACCGTGTCTGAGGAGTAGGACAGCAGTAACAATGCAGTGAGCAGGAGACTGAACTCTGGGACCTAAAATACCAGCATTTGTGATTGCCAGGTGAGCAGGCCAGTCTCTGAGCCAGACTGAGAAGGCCCCAGGTACCGTTTCTGACTGGCCTACATCCAGCGGGCACACACTGCTTGGCTCCGCCGGCAACCACTCTAGACCGTGTGTATGTGTCTACTGGCCAGTCTGAGAAGGCCCCAGAATCCATTCCCCAGACAAGGCTGCTTTGGGCAGGCACACTCCGCGTGGAGGCACTAGCCGTCACCCTGGACTGGGACACACAGTATCAGATCCAGACTGAGGTGCCCCCAAATATCATCTCAGACCGTGGTGTACAGCTCCTGGCCCAGAAGGAGGCACCAAATCTCCAGTAGAGGAGAGCCCTTAGCAGCAAGCTCAGGTCAGAGGATGGAGCCTCCAGACCAGAGTGGCGCCCCCAGCTGACATCTCAAACCGCGACACTCAGCCTCTAGCAGAGAGTGAGGAGCCAAGCCTCCAGACCAGAGGGATGACCAGCCTGCAGTGCTCATAGCTTCTAGCACAGAGCACGAAGCCGGGCACACAGATCCCACAACAGAGTTCAACTGAGGCAACAACACACACTAACAAACCACTGGAAATCCCTGATCTTCTTGAAGAATACTCCTGACACAAGAGATTGACAGTTCTAGTCTGAAGTTCAGCCTTAAAGCACAAACAGTTCCTTGATTATATACAAACAAATGCCCAGAAGTCGACGTAAGAATTCACCCAACAAACACCCAGAAGCAATGGAGATTTTAATTCAGCGGAGACACAGGAAAATTATGTTAAAGCTATGATTATGCAGATATTAGAGGAACAAAAAGAGGGACAAAAAGAAATGAACAAGGCCCTCAAAGAAATTCAGAAAAATTTAACTGCCCACATAGAGGAACAATTAAAGATACACAGAGAGGAAACAATCAAGAAATAGGAGCCTCAGTCAATCAGATGAAGGAAATGATACAAAGCATGAAAACAAAATTAGAATCTCTAAAGAAGACACAAATGGAGAAAAACCTGGAACTGGAGAACTTAGAGAAAAGATAAGGAACCACAAAGGTAAGCATCACCAATAGAATACAAGAGATGGAAGAGAGAATCTCGGGAGCTGAGGATACACTGGCTGAAATGGATTCCTCACTCAAAGAAAAAATAAAATCAGAAAAGTCCCAAACACAAAACATCCAAGAAATCAAGGATGCCATGAAAAGACAAAACCTAAGAATAATTGGAATAGATGAAAAAGAAGACTCCAGGCTACAAGGACCGGAAAATATGTTTAAGAAAATCATAGAAGAAATTTTTCCCAACTTAAAAAAAAGTATTGTCCATAAACATACAAGAAGCCTACAGAACACCAAATAGACTAGACCAGAAAAGAAATACCTCTCATCACATCATAGTCAAAACACTAAATCTACAAAACAAAGAAAAATATTAAAGGCAGCAAGGGAAAAGGGTCAAGTAATATATGAAGGTAGACCGCACAGAATCACACCAGACCTCTCATCAGAAACTATGAAAGCCAGAAGGGCCTGGGCAGAAGTCATGCAGTCTTTAAGGGAACACAGATGCCAACCAAGAGTACTATACCCAGCAAAGCTTTCAATCAACATAGATGGAGAAAACAAAATTTTCCATGACAAAACAAAATTCATGCAATACCTACACAGCAACCCAGCTCTACAGAAGGTACTAGAAGGAAAACTCCAGTCCAACGAAAATAACTACACAAAAGAAAATATAGAATAC
>CM053754.1:47154212-47226444 GCA_028658305.1 Pachyuromys duprasi
TATATCCAAAAGATGCTCAAGTACACAACAAGGACATTTGCTCAACTATGTTCATAGCTGCCTTATTTGTAATAGCCAGAACCTGGAAACAACCCAGATGTCCCTCAGTTGAGGAATGGATACAGAAATTGTGGTACTTTTACACAATGGAATACTACTCAGCAATAAAAAAGGAGGAAATCATGAAATTCGCAGGCAAGTGGTGGGACCTGAAAACGATCATCCTAAGTGAGGTATCCCAAAAGCGGAAAGATACATATGGTATATACTCACTTATATAGACCTATAGTATAGGAAGTTCATGCTGAAATATATACACCTAGGGAAGATATACAAGAAGGAGGACCCAGGTTGGTATGATCAATGCTTGTTTAGATGAACAAATGGGATGGACATTGAATGGAGGAGAAAACAAGCAACAGGACAGGAACATACCAAAGAGGGCCTCTGAAAGAATCAATATAGCAATGTATCAAAGCAGATATTAAGACTCACAACCAAGCCTTCGGCAGAGGGCAGGAAATAATAATAAAAATGGGGGAAGTTAGTAAGACTTGGGGAGAACAAGAGCTTCACAAAGACCAACCTGAGCAGCTCACAAGGGTCTTTTACAAGACAGTTTCTCCAACCTGGCTAGATCCCAGGGGAGGAAATTGTAGCCAGCCCTGAGGAGACAAGACAAACTGGGGTCTGATGGAAGGGAAGGAGGTCCTCTCTCATCAGTGGATTTGGAGGGGGTGGGGAGGAGATGAGGGAGGGATGGGGAGAGTGGGAGAGAGGGAGGGAGGGGGCTACACCTGGGATGCAAAGTACCTAACCTGTGATTGATATAAAAATAAATAAATTACATTAAATAAATAAAATAAAATATAATCTTCCACAGAGCTAAGAAAGTTTATTGTAGGATCTGAATAGTGGGCTGAATAAGAGGTTGAACAGAACAGAGTAATAGCTGGTAAAGTCATTAAGAAAGAAAATCCTGGATCATATCCAAACCATTGGCTGTCAGGATCCCTATCTCAACTTAAAAAAAATTATCCTCCGTATGTGACATAACGTTTACATACAGTAGGACCATTGTGATTAAAATTAAAATAACTAAGAGCATTATTTAGCTTGATGGAATAACCATTAAGGAACCATGCATCTTAACAACCAAATTGCACATATCTTTAAATGAATAGATTAATTGTAAATTCCTCCTGCTATTAGTTATTTGTACTTACAAAATATTTATATTTGTAAAGTTTAAACAAATCTTTAACTTCTATTTTTTTGTCTTACTTGCTCTCACAGCTATAAATTTATGTGGTATGACCACCTACAACTCCAAAGAAAACTGAGCTTTAATATCCAAATTATCACAGCTCTTCTTGTGGATGCTGACTTGACTTTGATGTGTCATTATACTGGTATTATAGCAGTTTCATTTTGAGAAAGTCAAATTATATAGGAAATTAAATAGCAATATAGTATTCTGAAACATTCTTATAACAAGATTATCATTTTATGAACCAAATATTAATAACATTAATAGAAACAAGGAATTAGACTTTTTAGAAATCAGGAAGGATCATATAGTCATAACATACTTTTAACTTTTTTTTTTTAGGCATTACAAAATCTTGCTTTTTGTTAATGGTTAGAAATGGACATGAGCTCTAGAATGATTCACTCTAGTATTTCCCACTTTCTTATTAGATTACCAATAATGCTTACTTAATTTTAACACCTTAGATTTCAAATTAATTGAGAAACATTACTACATTAGTTATAAACCATCATGTATGATGTTTTTAGAGACTGATGGCTTTGTATAATTTGGATATAAGAGTTGACCCAAATTTGGGTCAACTAGCCAAAATGGAATATTCCTTGGAAGATTGAAAATAATCTTTTGTTAAAGTAAAATTATTTTTTTCACAAATTATATTGAATAATGAGAATTTTAGATGATATATATATTATTATTTACAGCATTTTTTCCTCTCATTCTCCATTCTATCACCTCTCCTGTTCTGTCATCCTCTACTTTCTCTTAAATTTCATGGTCTCTTTTCTTTAGTTATTATTGTTACAAATGTGCATGTACAGACACATGCACGAACACACACATGTTAAAATATGTAAACACAGTCTACTGAGTTAATTTAGTTTTGTTCATAAATAGATGAGCTCATATGTTGTTGTTCATGTATATATATGAGCAACAGTAAATGAACTCAGTCGGCTGTATTTACATGTTTATACATACCTTGTGTGTGTGTGTGTGTGTGTGTGTGTGTGCACGCGTGCATGTGCTTAAGTGGACCAGTTAGGTATTGGATAACCAGTTAGGGGGCTCATTCTAGGGGAAGACTGGTTCCTCCTGTCTCAGCTGTCATTAATTACCTATAGATTTTCACCTTAAGGGGAAGAGCCTTCTGAGATTTCCCTTGTCCACATTGGAATGTCCACTGAAGTTGTTAATTTTCTTTCCGAACTGTATGTTTAATATTTCTTCCTGTCACACTCCTGCTCTTTTTCATTGTAGATCTGCATAAGATCAATTACTAATAATAACCATACAAGTGTCAATATTAAGCTCTCTTGAAATCTGCTGCATCAGAGAATTCAGTCAATTCCTCTTTTATGTTTGTTTGTTTGTTTTCTGAGACAGGGTTTCTCTGTGTAGCCCTGGATCTTGCTCTGCAGACCAGGCTGGTCTCAGACTCAGAGATACACCAGCCCCTGTGTCCTGCTTGCTGGGGTTAAAGGCATGAACCACCACCACGCCACTTTTTAAAAATTACTTTTAAATTTAGTCTTTAGCAAGTTTTTAGGGCATGGGCAGAAATCAGTCACATGTTTTAGCTGAAATATCACACACACACACACACACACACACACACACACACACACAAACCAATTTGTAGCCTAGTTCCTAAAATTGTTCTCTTCTTGAGTTAGACCTCCACTGTATACATATTGTTCTCAGTACTATATTTTAAGCTTTTGCTAGATTGGCCCATTAAGCCCAGCATACATCATTCAACTGTTTTTCTAGTCCAAAGTTCCAAAGCCTTTCACATTCTTTAAAAAGAAATAATAATAATAATAATAATAATAATAATAATAATAATAATAGGACAAGCTCAAATATCTCATAGTAAAAGTCCATTTCTGATACCAACTCTATGTTAGTTACTTTTTATTGTTGCAACAAAACGCCATGGGCAAGGAAACTTGCAGGAAATAAAAAAAGCTTATTTGGGGCTTATGGTTCCAGAGGGTGAGAGTCCTGGATGGCAGCTCAGAGCTCACATCTCAAACCACAAACAGGAAGCAGAGAGAGCGAGTTAGAAACGCAAAGCGATTTTTGAAATCTCAAAGCTTGTCTCCAGCAATACACTTCTTCCTGCAAGGCCATACCTCCTATGCCTCCCCAGACAGAGGAACAAATGGAGCCAAGTATTCGAAGGTCCAAAACTTACGAGTTACATTTCATTCATCCCCCATAGGAGCTTACACAGTTCCTTCAATAACGTGCAGGCAAGTTCTCAAAAGATGAGCCCTCCAGGCAAGATATAGCTGGTTTCCTCCAGTCCTGTGTCTGAACTTCATACTGTCTTCAGCAACAAAAACTTGCCTTCAACACCGACTTCTAGAAGACAATCAGGGTTAAAGCAATGCATACATTGAAGCATACATTGCTTCAACTCCTCTGGCCAACAATTTAAAAGGAGATTACTGATGCCTAGTACTGTTTTTGCTAGGTAGATTTTTTTGCTCTTGGAGGGAGCATGTAGTGTGATTACACTTAAATTGTATGTATGTGTGTATGCATGCATGTATATATGTATATGCATATATGCATTCATACATGTGTATATAAACAAAATACGTATTATCTGTAATTTTGATAAACCATAAAATAATGATTCCTTATGGATTTTTCAAACATACTTTTATTTATCAGTTTTCTATCACTCTCTCTTCATATTACCATCCTCTCAGCCCAGTTAAAGCCCTGTCCCAACATTTTCCACTTTCTACTCCATAGCACCTGTATCCTGATATTTATTCTCAGTTCTACAATTCCTCTTCCCACCACCGTGATCCATTGTCCATGGTTTCACTTTTGTAGTTTCTGCAGTCACTGCAAGTTACATACTCACATCTGAAGATACAGATCTAGAAACCATTAGTAAAAAAGAACAGGCAGCTTTTGCCATCCAGTTAGTATCATCCTACTGCTTGCAAATCCCCTGGCTTCTTTTTCTTAACATCTGAATAGTATTCTACTGTGTGTGTGTATTACATTTTTACTACCCATTCATCAGTTGAAGGTTATTTTCATCTCCTGGCTATTGTGAATATGGGAACAATGAACACAGCTCAGCAAATATATATGAAGTAGGATGTCTAGTCCTATGGTATATTCCAAAGAGTGGCCTATCCGAGTCAAATGGTGATTTATTTTTAGCTTTTTGATAATTTTCCATAGATTTCCAGAGTAGCTGCTACAGTTTTCAGTTCCATCAACAGTGAATGAGGTCCCTTTACCCACAACCTCACCAACATTTGTTGTCATTTGTTATCTTGACCTTAACCATTCTGACGGGAGGAAGATGAAATCTCAAAACTATTTTAATTTGCATTTACCTAACTACTAAAGGTTGATGAATATTTTCTGTGATATTTCTTAGCCATTTTCTGTCATCTTTTGAGAACTGTCTGTTTGGAACTATAACCCAGTTTTTAATTGTGTCATTTATTCTCATGACACGTTAGTCATTGTGAAAACTGTCCTTTTCTATTTTCAAAACATGCTGAAGTTGTGTTCTGATTCTCTCTGTATCTATCTATCTGTGTGTGTGCATGTGTGTATGTATGTGTGTATGTGTGTATATGTATGTGTGCATGTGTATATGTATGTGTGTGTATGTATGTGTATGTCTGCATGTATGTGTATGTAAGTGTGTGGACGTAAATGCGCTCTAGTTTATGTGCATGTGGAGGTCAGGTATAAACCTCAGATATAATTACTTGGGATGTACATTGTGCTTTTTGAGCCTGGAACTTGCTTATTTGTCCAGATAACTGACCAGTGAATTCTAGGAACCTCTACCTCCCCTGTGCTGAGATTTTAAGTACACAACACCATTCTCAGCTTTATTTTTTAATTCTGGGACTTGAACATGGCTCTTTACGCCTGTACAGAAAGTACTTTACTTACTGTAGTATCTCCCAACCCTGGATTTATTTTTATTATTATATTACTATTTTTAGTATCATATAGTAATGATAATGATCATTTTCCCATATTTGACATTTGATTGTGATATGCTGCCTAAACTTTTAATTCTTAGTCTTATGACCAGCATATTGGTATAAAGTTCTTTTGAAATGGATACACCTTAGCCTTGTTCATTCAAATGCTGATTTCTCTCCCACACTCTCTGGTTTCAATCCGGACATTGCATTGTGATACTTATTCTAAGCATCGCTTGTCTCAACTTTGTGTAAACATGCCAAAATAAAGCAACCAGCCACAATGTTGAGCAATGAAAAGGAAGCAGGAAGAGAGGGGGGGAGCCAGAGGACAGGAAGGTGGGGGGCAGAGGAGGAGAGAAGGGCAGGAGAGAGCTGGGAGAACAGGCTGGAGGAGAAGTCTTGGAATGACGTGGAGAGATGGACTGGACCTAATATATCACTAAAAGCAAGTATAATGTGGGAAATTTAAATGTTAGGAAACTATGAGGGCTTGGAGGTTTAGGATGGAGTAACTATTGCCCAGCATTGTGTTCTAGGTTAATTAAATAAATCATAGTCTCTGTGTGCTGATTTGGTTATATAGCTGTTTAGGATTAACAGCAGCTTTACCAGAAGTTATATCAATAGTAAATATTAATCACCATCTACAACACCAGCAGTTTGCACCTTAACTACTATAACCCTGAACTGCCCTGGGATGGACATTATTGGCAGTAAACTGTCCTGGTCGAGTCTGGATCCCATTTGCCTCTGTAGTATTCCATAGGACTTGGGCCAAGCCTGCCTAATTCTTTGTTATGACTTAGCACTTGAGTCATTTTGATTGTTCTCTGATGTGTGTTCTTTGAATGTCCTTTGACAGTGCTATGCAGAACTGTGCATAGCAGCATTCCCCAGTGCAACTTCATCAGTACTTCATGTGGTGCCAGGATAGTATCAGCACCATAAAATATGCTTCATAATAATCTGACTGGCTTTCCATCCTCATTTGTCAAAGATCATGCAGACAGCTTGCTGAAAAGTCCACATTTACTCCCACAGAGTGATTCACATTTCAACTTGATAATAACTTCTAACTTTTCATTCCTAATCATTTTTTTATTATTAAAACTGCTTCAATTTGAGATGTGGTGTGGAAACATAGGATGGAAGTCCATTCCTGGGGAGTGAAAAGACTCACCACAGACAATGTCTTCTCTGTAGGCTTGATTCTGGTTTAGAATACTCTAGAGGAGAGAAGGGAAGGTTGATAAGATTTTTCAGGCAAAGCTAGAAGCTCCAAAAGAAATATCCTTCAATAGCATTGTATCTGTGTAACTGAATAATTACCAAGCCATTGAAATGTGCTGGGAAAAATAAGCTTTTAATTTATTCTGTTTTTGTTAAGTTATACTGAAATGCTCCATGTTGCTGGTAGCTATCATATTTGTATCGTAGTCCCAGAAAGCAACATGCCTGGACCAGGGGCCCAGAGACCAATAAGAAGTTAACCGCATATCTCTGCTTCCAGTATTTCTCAAATGAGGTTTTGGAGAGCATTCTGTATTTGACCTCACCTTACTAACATAGGGAGAATCACTATGTCTGCCTCTTTGCGCTGCTGTGAAGGGAAAATCTATGCAGAATGTGACCATTGTTAAATGTATCATCTAAATATCTATTTTGGGTAATTGTGCAAGTACTGTAAAACGTACATTCAGAAGCTAAGATCAAGATTCTTGTTTACAGCCAGTACTTAGGATGGCATCAGGTTATCAAGTTCCAAGGGCACAGAAAACTCTTCCCAAGTGAGCTTTGCAAGACAGGAACCTCAACTTCCTTTTACACACTCACAGAGTTGCAATCTATTCTCTCTGCATGCTTGATTCTTAAAACAGTTTTTATTTTCCACATTTTATTTTTTAAAACTCATTGTTAGATATCTAAAGATGTGGAAATTCTTCATGTGATCACTTTAGCTCCATGTTCCCTGTAAGATAATTGTAGAAACTAATAGACATCTGTGACTAAAACTTCAAAATACCAGAAACCAGCATTGCAGGTGGTGTGTTCCCACACTAAGGGAACAGAGCAATTATGGAGCACTTAGTTTGTTAATAGGGATGGTTTTATCAGAGTGTGGCAATTCAAAAAGAGAACATTACTTTATTATTTAATAAATCGGTTACCTTTCATCAGATATTTTCAAATAGGCGCTCTGAAATTAAACTCTAGCCCCTCATCTACCCTTCTCTTTCATTTTCCTCCCTATTTACTATTGAATAAGAATGGTGAGAGTAGACATCTTGTTTTGTTCCTGACTCAGGTGAAAATGTTCTGAGTTTCTCTCCATTTAGGTTGATGTTGGCTGTGGGCTTGCTGTTAAATTGCCTTTATTGTGTTCAGGTATGTCCCTCGTGTCCCTAATCTCTCTAGAACATTTATCATAAAGAGATGTTACATTTTGCCAAACGCTTTTTCTGCATCTAATCAGCAGCTCATGTGGTTTTGTCTTTCAGCCTGTTTTTGTGGGGGATCACATTTACATATTTACATATGTTTGCACCATCCCTGCATCTCTAGGATGAATTTACATGACCATAGTGAATAATTTTGTTTGTTTGTTTGTTTGTTGTTTTCGAGGCAGAGCTTCCTTGTGTAGCTTTGGCTGTTCTGAACTCACTGTGTAGTCCAGGCTGAGCTCAAACTCACAGATATCTGTCTGCCTCTGCCTCCCTGAGTGCTGGTATTATGGGTGTATATTACCACACCCCACATTAATTAATATTTTAATGTGCTCTTGAGTTCATCTGTAAGTAATTTGTTAAGAATTTTTATATCTGTGTTCATAAATTACATTGCACTGTAATTTTCATTGTTTGTTGGGTCTCTATGGTTTTGGCTTCAGAGAAATAATGGTAGTAGTGGATTTGTAGAAAGAATTTGGAAATGTTCCTTCAGATTCTGTTTTGCTGAATAAATGGAGGGGTACTGGTGTTAGTTCTTTGAAAGTATCTTAGGATTGTGCCCTGAATCTGTGTGGTCCTGGGCTTTTCTGTTGGGAGATTTTGTTGTTGTTGCTGTTACTGCTTCTATTTCACTAAGGGTTATAGTCTGTTTAAATTGTTTCATATTGATTTGACTTTGGTAGGCCATATTTATCATATACATCAAGAAATTCAAGGGACATAGGAGAAGAAGAGGGAGGGAGGGTGGGATTAGGAGGGAATGGGGAGGGGGTTATGGCTGGGATACAAAGTGAATATACTGTAATTAATAAAATAAATTAAAAAAATTAAAAAAAAGAAATTCAACCATTTCTTTGTAATTCCATTAGTGTTTGATTGCTTTACTACGAGTTTATTTCTGTGCTCTTTAAATTCATGCAGGTTTTTTTCTTGTGTTATCATTGAAATCCACACATTATTTAATCATCTTATATGTGTTCTTTTAAATTCTATGTCCTCAGTCTCACTGAAGTAATTCTCACTGGAGAACATGTATGTGGGACTGGTGCTGTTTGGAGGGAATGTATTGCCTTGGCCTTCAATATTGTTTGTGGTTTTGTGACAGGACCTGGGCATGTGAATTTAGTTTGATGGTTGCATGTCTGATACATGATTCTAGCCTGCCTGTTTTCAGTAGAAGATTGGTTATGTTTTTACTATTTCCCAAACTCTGTTCATTTCAGGACAGGAAGGAGCGAGCTGGTCAGTGCTGGCTACTGATTAGAGACACACTGATAACTTCAGTCTACTGACAGCTAGTGTAATGCGGGTGAGATCTGGTCTTAAGGGTACTGTACAGTTGCGTGGGTGAAATGTGAGAAAGCGCCATTGTACAGCTCCCAACTTGACCTGGGCCAGAAAGGAAACATGGCTACTAGGTAGACCTGTCCCAAGAGCTCAGAGATGCAGCTCCTGTCTGGGCCTAGAGGGAGAGTTTGAATCCTTTCTTCTAATTATTATTATTATTATTCTTTCCCTCCTCCTTCTCCTGCTCTTCTTTTTCTCCCCTTCTCGCTTTTCTGATTCCTTCTCTTTTTACTTTTCGAGATTAGACTTTAATTACAACATTTCTCCCTTCCCTTCTTCTTTCCAAAACTTCCCTTACACCTCCCCAACTCTGATTTATGATCTCTTTTCTCACTAATTGTTAGTGCATGTGTGTGTGTGTGTGTGTGTGTGTTGATTGATCTTTTTTTAATGTGTTCTTGGATTAAGGTTGTAAGTATTTTACTGAGAATTTTTTCATGCATGTTTATAAATGATTTGGGTCTACAATTTCTGTTGCTTCATTCCTAAATATAATCTGTTCTGCCTGTACATTGTTACTTGCATATGTGTTTCAGAACTTATTGTTTGGCAGTCGACAGGCAATTGGTGTGCCCTTCTCTGGGAAAGACCACTCTCTAGTTCCTTGTTTTCCTCAGTTGCCTGGTGTTCTATGTATAGGATTGAAGTTCTGTGGGATTTTCTCCATCCAATTTGGCACGTTCATTGCTGTCAGCCGCTTTAGCTCACGTTTAAGCAGTTAATGTTGGTGAGACTTTGTGGATGTAACTTCTGTTATTACTAAGGGACACAATCTCACAACTTCCTGATCCACGGACCCTTAAAATACCCCACCCTCCGCGCCATAAAGTTCCCTGAGCCTTAGATGTGGGAGTGTTTGGTAAATTGATCCACTGGCACTGCGTTCCTCAATTCCGCGTTGTGGTTGGTTGTGGTTTCTGCAGCGGTCTCTCTATGTTGAAAAGACAAGTTTCCTTGATGAGGCGCTTTTAATTTATTTTTATCCATGAGAAGAACAAATGTACATATATTGTTGTTAGGGATTATACAGGTTAAGTGAATTATACTGGTTGTAGATTGTCCATCTATAACCATGATTAGCCGTGAGTAGTTACCTAGATTTTTAGTACCAGAAGGCAACCAGAAGGTCCCAAGGGAGGAAGGTAACCAACAGTCCTACCCAGTTATGAGGCCTGTAAACTATATCAATAGTTAGAACAGCACAATACACATAAGGGTATAGTAGTGGCACACAGAGCTTGGTTGTAACTAACAGCTCTTTAATTGGATTAAGACCTGCTTAACAAGAAGGAGACCATGTCTACCTTATTCTTAATATTTATAGTGAGTATGTTTCTTATTTAATCATTTTTTTCTGAAATGTTGAATCATTGCTAAGACCATATTAATAAGAATCAGGATGGTATGAGGGTTTAAATGCAAAAGGTCCTCGTAGGCTCTTACGCTTGAGTGCTTGGTCCCTAGCTGGGAAAAGTTTATGAGGTGTAGCTTTGTTGGGTAGGTATGGCCTTGAAGACAGTGTGAAACTGAGGGTTTGCTTTGAGTTTTCAAAAGCCCATGCCAGTTGCAGTCTGTCTCTGCCTACAACTTGCTGATCAGCTGTGAGGTTTCAGCTCTTTCTCCTGCACCATGCCTGCCTTCCTGTCACCATGCTGTCCACCAAGATGACTATGAAATAGCCCTCTGAAACTGTATGAAATGTTTTCTTCTACAAATTGCCTAGATCAAGGTGTTCCATCACAGCAATAATAACCCCAGCGAAGACAGATCGGATGATTTTTAGCCCTCACAGAATCATGATTTCATTCTCAGATAAAACTCAGATGGAGTTTTGGCCTTTGCTTTCCTAAATTTTGTGATACTAAAGGCCATTTTCAACAGCAGCCATAGCTACAAGACATTTACATTTATTATTCCTGCTAAAAACCAGATCAGGATATTTGCTTGCTAGGTCTACAATAATTAACTACCACAAACTATATAGCTTAAACAACAAAAAGCATTGTCTCATATTCCTGGAAGATTATGTGTGGGACATGCCTTTAACCCCAGCACTGGGGAGGCAGAGGGAGGAGGATTTCTGAGTTCGAGGCCAGTCTGACATACAGAGCAAGTTCCAGGACAGCCAGGGCTACACAGAGAAACTGCATCTCTAAAACAAACAAACAAACAACAACAACAACAAGAATACTAGGAGTGTCCCTAGGATTGGCTCCTGACCATGGAGCACTACCTCTGCCTTTGTGTTTACACGTTTCTTGCTGTGTGTGTATGTGTGTGTCTGTGTGTGTGTGTGATGTCCTCAACATAATGAATTATCTACAAGTCTATTAAAATAAAAACTCATCTCTGAAATATGGTGGCATAGAACTTGAACTTTGAGGGACATGATTCAACTCTTACTAGTCAACAGCAACCATTCCCAAGCCCAAACCCTTTTCCCAAGCTCTTGCCTGTCTACAGGTGCCCATTGTATGTAATGTGAAGCATTGGGTTTAAGCCTTCCCCTGACCACTGCCTACCTAATCAATGCTTATCAGAGAAAATTGGCCACCCTGCCCTGAACTTCTCACTTTAAGGCAATGCCTTGTGCACACCCAGATGGAACTCACAGATACTGTGAACTCAGCCCCTGAACCTGTACCAATTCTCCAAGCAGATAGTTGGTGAGCAGAGAGATACTCCAGACCCCAGACTTTCCCTAGCTTTTTCCATTTATCAACCTGTTTTTGTAAAGCTTTACAAAAAGCTTTCTCTCGGTGGCTGTCATAAAGTGGATATTTCACTGCTCTTTTCCTGGATCTCTGTGAAGGACAAAAGCAGCCTAGCGATGCTCTGCAAAATTCCCTGTGTCTGATACAGGCTTTCCCTTCTCCAGCAGTCCGTGAACTATCGCACTTTGATGTCTGTGTAATTTTGGTTCATTTGATCATTTTAAAATAAGACATACTTGGCAAGTTGTTCCACTATTTTTGTAATTCGGGAAAACGGCATCCAGCACAATTATTACCGAGCAAAACACTGCGGCAGATTTAGGAACAGAAACTTACTCAAAGAGGAAACCATAATCTAAGATCCCAAAAGCCTTCTGCAAATAACTTCCATGATAATACTTCCGAACATTAAAATTAAACTTTATAAGTCAGAAGAAATAGTCATAAAGAACAAACGCAGTGGAGGCTGAGTTCTTCTCAGACGTCCGCAGATGCGGTATGATCCTGTCCGGTTTCACCTGTTCCTCAGAGCACTGGGACTCAAAAACCTATTTCCTCGAGCCACAAAGCAGCAGCACCTGGGTCGCAATGGGCATGCGGGGTCTGGGGCCATGCTCCAGCACAGAGTTAGAACCTGGAGTATTCTAGCAAGCTCCTAGGGTAAAGCGTTGCTTTAAAGAGCTCGTTCTTATCAGTGGTTTCACATTAGCATTTTCGAAGCCATGGAGGAAAAAAAATATTGTCGGAGGGTCAACCCCATGGTTACATCATAAACTCCGAGAGAAGACTGGGATAGGTATTTTGAAGAAACTCCTTGGATGGTTCAAAGGGCAGCCAGAAGCCATTTAAGAATCAGCTGCTTCCAGGCCCTGCTCCACGGAGGAAGAACACTTCTTTCTACTTCTGTGTCATGGGGAAAATGTGACAATAAAATAAATTATAACCAGAGAGTATAAGGAAAGCAGGGTGACAAGAGGCTCCTACTGAAGTGAGAGGAAACAGGAAGGCAGAAAATGAACCCAGGGGCAGGCAAACCTTAGGGAAGTTTAGGAGGCTGCTGTTCCAGAGCTCCTTGGCTAACTGTAGCCCTTGAGACCCGTTGCCCATCAGAGCATGAGCTATCCTACTGCAGATGACAAAAAATCATTCAAGTTTTGATAAAAATTTGTGGCCCAAAGGCAAAGATTAAGATTTTTTTTCCTGGCTCTCATTATGCAGCATTAAGTCAGTTTATACAAAGTACAGATGCTTAAAATAATGAAGTCATCAAAGAAGGGGTGCAGCCAGAGACAGCCCGTGCTCATGGTTTTTTTCCTTTGAAGTTTTATCTAAAAAATTAGGATTAGGATTTTAAAATATCTATTGTTTTGTTTATGCTATGGGCATTACTATTACTATTATTATTATTATTATTTACTATTTATTCTCTTTGTATCTCAGTTGTAACCCACTCCCTCATCTCCTCCAGGTCCCACCATCCCTACTTCTTCTTTCCCTATCCCTCTTCTAGTCCACTGATAGAGAAGTCCTCCTCCTCTACTGTCTGACCCTAGGCTATCAAGTCCTATTAGGACTGCCAGGATCCTCTTCCTCTGTCAGCTGGGTAGGTCATCCCACCAGGGAGAAGTGATCAAGGAGCAGGCAAACAAGTTCATGTCAGAGACTGTCTCTTCTCCTCTTACTAGGAAACAACATGGAGACTGAGCTGTCTATGGGCTACATCTGAGTAGGGGGTCTAGACCCTTTCTATGCATGGCCTTTGGTTGATGCATCAGTCTCTGCAGTTCCCCCTGGGCCCTGCCCATTTCTTTTTCCTTTGTTGGTCTCTGGGTAGCTTCCGTCCCCTGCAAGTCCTTTTATATCCCTCTTCTTCCATAGAATCCCTGCACTCTGTCGAAAGTTTGGCTGTATCTGCATCTGTTTCGATCCTCTGCTGGTTGGAGTCTCTTAGAGGACATCTGTGGTGGGCTCCAGCCCTGTTTCCTCGCTTCTTCTGCTTCCAGTGTCCATCCTGCTTTCCCATCTAAATGAGAATTAAGTATCATCCCTAGGGTCCTCCTTGTCATTTAGCTTCTTTAGGTCTGTAGATTTTAGTATATTTATCATCCACTTATAAGTGAGTATATACCATGCATGTCTCTCTGCTTCTGGGATACCTCACTCTGGATGATCTTTTCTAGTTCGATTCATTTGCCTGCAAATTTCATGATTTCCTTGTTTTTAGTAGCTGAGTAGTATTCCATTGTGTAAATGTTCCACAATTTCTGTATCCATTTTTTGGTTGAGGGATATCTAGGTTGTTTCCAGATTCTGGCTATTACAAATAAAGCTGCTATGAACATAGTTGAGCAAATGATGAAATTATAGTATACATGAGTGACCCAAAAAAGTTCTACCAGAGAACTCCTACAGCTGATAAATACCTTCAGCTAAGTGGCTGAATACAAAACTAACTCAAAAAAAAAAAACATCAGAAGTCCTCCTATATACAAAAGACAAAAGAGCTGAGAAAGAAATTAGGGAAACAACATCCTTCACAATAGCCATAAATAATATAAAGTGCCTTGGTGTAACTCTGACCAAGCAAATGAAAGACTTGTATGAAAAAAAAAAACTTCAAGTCTCTGAAGAACGAAATTGAAGAAGATATCAGGACATGGGAAGATTTCCCATGCTCATGAATAGAATTAACATAGTAAAAATGGCTATCCTACCAAAAGCAATCTACAGATTCAATGCAGTTCCCATCAAAATACCAACACAATTCATTACAGACCTTAAAAACAATTCTCAACTTCATATGGAAAAATAAAAAACTCAGAATAACTAAAAGCATCCTGTACAATAAAAGAACTTCTAGAGGTATCTCCATCCCTGATTTCAAATTGTACTATAGAGCAACAGTAATAAAAAAGTGTCATGGTACTGGCATAGAAACAGACTGGAGGATCTGAAGACCCAGACTGAAGATCCAGAGATAAACCCACACACCTATGGACACCTGATTTTTTACAAAGAAGCCAACACCATATAATGGAAAAAAGACAGCATCTTCAACAAATGGTGCTGGTCTACCTGGATGGCTACATGTAGAAAAATGCAAATAGATCCATATTTATCACCCTACACAAAACTAGTGTCCAAGTGGATCAAAGATCTCAACATAAAACAAGACACACTAAATCTGCCAGAAGAAAAAGTGGGGAAGAGCCTTGACCTCATTGGCAGAGGAGACAACTTCCTGGACAGAACACCAACAGCACAGGCTCTAAGATCAACTATCAATAAAAGGAACATTATGGAACCGAAAAACTTCTGTAAAGCAAAGGACACTGTCATCAGAACAAAATGACATCCCACCCACTGGGAAAAGATCTTCACCAACCCTACATCTGACAGAGGGCTAATATCCAGAATACATAAAGAACTCAAGAAATTAAACAGCAACAAACCAAGTAATTGTATTTAAAATGAGGTACAGAGCTAAACAGAATTCTCAACAGAGGGATATTGAATGGTGGAAAAACAAAGAAAGGCTCAATGTCCTCAGACATCAGCTAAATGCAAATTAAAAGGACTCTGAGATTCCATCTCACACACATCAGAATGGCTAAGATCAAAAACTCAAGTGACAACACATGCTTGAGAGGATGTGGAGAAGGAGGAACCCTCCTCCACTGCAAACTTGTACAACCACTTTGGAAATCAATCTGGCGCAATCTCAGAAAACTGGGAATAGTGCTACCTCAGGACCTATCTTTACCACTCCAGGGCATATAGCTGAAACATGTTCAACCATAAAATATCTATTTTAAATATATTTATTTTAATTGAGGTAGTTTAAATACCTCACTGGAGGTATGCAAGGAAGAGTAATACAAAAAGTCAGATAGCTTTAATAATAAGCTTTAATAAGGTGTAATTTAAAAACCAATGCTTCCTCTCCTGTCTGAAACATGCATGTACAAACTCTAGAAGGCCTTTACCACTTGTCTGATTAGGAGCCCTCAAGTAGCCACTAGTTCCCTGGAAAATGAAAACCTTTCTAAGGATAAAGCCTAGCAGTGGCTGTGCCTGTGACATGTGTGAGTTCTGAGAAAGCAAAAAAAAAAAAAAAGAGAGAGAGAACAATATTCAAATTTGAAGAGGAATGAAAACAAAAGCCTAATGAGTGTCATCAATGTCAACCGAACAGATGGAAAGGGGAATGAGCCCGGCAGTTGGAAAGACAGAGGTGGCGTCAAAAGTTTTGAAAACAGGAAGCTCCAGTCAGTGGGATGCTTGGCTAGGATTATGGTACTAAGTGATCATCATAGCCACTTCTGTTCCTCACTCCAACTGAATAAATAAGAAATCAGAATAGGACGAACTCTCCATAAAATTATGTTGTGATTTCAATTGTCTTGCGTGTGCACCTTGTTCTAGAATTCCTAACAAAGGACAAAAAGTATCCTTCCTGTCAGAGAAGAGCTGAAAGAAAGCTTTTCCTTTTTTGAAAAAACAAGATCCAGGAATTAGTACCCAAAAGAACACAACCGAAAACATACAGTCCTGTGGCTTGACTTCAGGGGCCTTGTGAAATGGTTTTTAAACTCCTGAAGAACGGGAACTATCACTCATGGTTGATGAAACCTAACAGCAAGCACAGGACTTCTAATTTGTAAAAAATTATTAAGAGAAACATAAACATGCAGGGAATGTTTGCATTGCTTTTCAGGGCTTGTAAAAGTTCCTATGCTTTATCTAATAAACACATTCAATTATAAGTAAAAGAAAGCTAGAGTTAAAAGTCTTCCAGTCTTATCTGTACACTATTTTTAAATAGTACTTGATGATAGCATGTAGTCTTGTGGGTCCTATGCATTTCTTCCCTGTAGTATTTTTCAAACAGTGGAATCCTGGTTATTCACTAATTCTTACAATCAGTTTACCAAAATAATTAAACTAGATGACAGAAGGGTAGGGAAAGGTAGGCAGCTCAGATGCTGGGCAACCTTCTCTTCACCCTAAACTGACCTAGAAAGTCTTCCATGAACCACTGGGACACTTAAGCAGAGCTCACTGAGAAACATTATCTAGTCTTTATAATGTTCCATAGCATATGCAGCAAGCTAATACAGATAAAGGGAAGTGCAAACAAAGCAACCAATCGCTACCTAAAGTCATTGCATACTCATTTATTTCTCTGTCAACTATCTGGATAATATTTGCTTACCACAGGGTTATCTCTACTCCTTGCTTCAAGTTTTATTTGGGGAATGAAGGATTTCCCCTTTAAGAAAATAATAAAAGCAGCTAAACGTAATGAGCAATCCCGTAATCCCAGCTGCTCTGGAAGTGTAGGCAGGTGGATGCCAGTCTGGTCCACAAGCTCAAAACCCAACTGGTAGATTTAGCAAGACTTAGTTTCCGAGATAAAAGTAGAGGGATTGGTGGGGTGACTCGGTGGCAGGTTGCTTGTCTAGCATACAGCAACTTTGGGGTTAGTCCTCAATGCTGAGAAGAATAGAGTAAAGAGAAAGAGAAGATGGGGAAATGAATTTAGAGAAGGAGATTCAACTTAGAACAGAAATGACAAGTCTTACCTGCAGCTTCATCGCCTTGACCTGTGCACACAGTTGTGTAACTTCATCCAGCTAATGGTATAAAGTGCCTTCTATCGAGTTTCACCTGTTCCTGAAGCTCATGTAAATATAGAATTTATTGTGTCTGGCTGCAAACAACGTATATGATCTTCCCATGGGCTTGTATGGTATCAGCTCATTTTCATTACTGACTAGAAATGACTTTTGCTTTTATTTTCCTTACTTCAAAAGTCATCTGGAAACTATACCTCTTACCTACTCACCCTTCATCTCTGCATAAATAATCATCAGGATTTAACAATAGACAAAACCTTAAACATTCCAGAGAGCACTGTCCAAATTATTAGGTGCGAGCCTCAAGTCATACTTCTGATTGGAAGAGCCTTGAAGACAGAAACTTTTCTCTCCTGACATCCTGCCTTGTTACTCATCCATTACCTGCCACTATTAAAGGCACATACATATTCCTCTCATGGTGTCTCATATTACCCCAACTTTGTTAGAAAGTCATGCAGGCCCTCTTCTTCCCTGTTGATAGTAAAATGATGAAGTTGTATGAATTCCTCACTTCTCCTGTTTGACCTCCTCTTTCAGATTCATACTCATCTTCAGTATCTTCACAGATGGGATGCTTTCTGTCCTTTCTTGTCGAATGTATCTACTGCTTCTTTCTCCTCATCTATCTAGTCCTTGGTACTTTGAAATCATCTTTCAATGCAGTGCACTGGTTAGTAAGTATTTTCCAGGTAACTTTGTCCCAGCATTTCTTTCCCAATTCTTCTCAGTTTTCTCAAGTTTTTATTTTTAATATAATTTGTAGTATTTTTGAGATTAGAATATAATTACATCATTTCGTCTTTACTTTCCTCCCTAGAATCCCTCCACATATACCCAACCCCTGCTAGATTTCAAATTTATTGTCACTTTTCCAAAAATTGTTGTGTGCATGTGTATGTGCATGGGTGTGTATTCCTAAATACATAAATACAGCATACTCAGTCCATATACTTCTTGTGTGTGTATTTTAAGGGCTGACTAGCTGATATCAGATAACAACTAGTGTGCTCTTCCCTGAGGAAGATTATTTTTCCTACTCTCAACATGTAGTACTTCTGCCAGGGTTGGGCCAATGTGAACCTTCTCTTTCCACATTAGTATGTCTATTGATGTCATCCTTGTTCATGTAATGGTTAGGCAGCCATGTTGGTGTGGAGACCAGGAAAGTAAATAGCGACCATTGTAGGTGAGGTAGAGGAGCAATGGGAATAGCAGGCTACAAGTGGTCTGAAGGGGGAACCGGGGAAAATGGAGGGATTTTTGATGCTTTCTGTCATAAATCAAATGGGATGAGTTAAATTGGTGAAAGGGTCTCTAACTAGGAGAAGGAAAAGGGAAGGTAAAGTAAGTGTAAGGAGGTATGAAAAATAGTAAGGAATCATGTTGTTAACTATCTACCAAATTACTTATAATACACATAAGTTGGTATATAAATACACATATACTTTAAGTCTGGTTTTCTTCTCTGGACAAGGTTGACAAAACTCCATCACTAGGCAAGAGAATTTTAAGTTGTTGGTCAGGGTTGTCCAAGAGGCTCCCAAAACATTACACACTATTTCTATCACCCTTCTTACTGTATGTGGTGGAAGGCAAGTTTCTACTGCTAAAGACACCATGCACTTTGGACACTGTCCTTTCAGAACCACCACCCAGCTCTGTGTCTGTATTTATTATTTTTGCTATGTGGCTTGGCTTCCCAGCATCTGACTTATTGGAATGGCAAAACTGTAAGTACATCTGATAGTATCACAATAGTAATAATGGTAAACATTTATGTAACCATACACTGTTTTAAGCATTTTATACAAATTAACTCACTCAATTGTCTTAACCACTTGTTTCCCAGATAAGGAAGGTGAAGCAATAAGCAAATTGCCTAAGGTCATAGAGTTCCTTTGTCACAAGACTTGGAAGTGTGGCTGCAGTCTTTGTTTCAAACTCCTTGTTTCCGACAATAAGATGCTTCGTGGGTACAGTATATAATAGGAAAATCCAACTGAATGTGTTTGAGACAAATTTTTAGAAAAAGTTTGGGGCTATAACAGGCATGGGAACTTATCTGGCAAAGGTCCCTGGAAGGAAATGGAAGACAGAAAACTTTCTGAAAGCCTTTAAAGTATCTACTTCCATGTAAATAACAGAAGGGACAGAAGTAATCCTCCAACCACAGCTACAAGAATGAATTACGGATGTAAATACGCTGACTCATCTACAAGGAGAGAGATTTGGGGGTACTCCAGAACAATTACTTAGACTAAACTGATTTTTATAGATTAAAGTGTAATGACAGCTTATACATTATAAAAATTGAAAATGCTAGTTCATTGCTCTCTATCATGCCTCAAATGGGATGAGCTAAATGGGTAAAGTAATTGATTTGGCAGAAATTAAACCACATGTAATTTCTTCAAGAATATAGATAGTAGTTAATTATTTTCCATATCATACTCACATTTTAATACCACAACTGCTACATTTGTATGGGGTACATGGTGGGAATAAACAGTGATGGGTGCTTGGAGCTGGTTGTGAACCAATAAATAGCCAAGAATTATTAAACCATTACTGTGATTGGTGTTTTATCCCATTTAAGTTTTGTTTTGTTGAGATACATAGAGGGATACAGAGTTGGCTCTGCAGCCCTGATTAATCTGTAGACCAGGTTGGCTTCAAACTCATAGAAATTCACCTGCCTCTGTCTCAGGAGTACTGGAGGGCTGGGATTAAAGGCATGCACCACTAACTATGCCAAGCCCCATTCAACAATTTAAAAAAATGATAGAAAGTGACATCCCAATTTTCAAATAAGAAAATTGAGGCTCAAAGAGACTGTGTAACAGCTCAATGAGGCATAGCTAAGTGGTGTAACTGGGACTCGACTCATGAATTTCAATAGACAGTGCGAGAGCAAGAGCTGCAGAAGGACCAAAGGCAGAGAGGTACCTAAGAGCTGTGCAGATACCCTGCTTTGTAACGCACTTGCCTCACAAGCTTAAAGAACAGACTTCAATCCCAGGAACCCTAGTGAAAATGCTGGGTGTAATGAGGCGCATTCACAATCCCAGGGCTGTGAGGTGAGGGCATGCTGGGCCTACGGCTGGCCAGTCCAACCTAATTGGCCAGTTCAGGGCCAGTAAAATACCCTGTCTCAAAGCAGGAGGGTAGTGTTTTTGAGGCTGACAACTAGGGTTGTCATGCATAGAGTCATACATACATATATACACATGCATACAATGTTTTTCAAGTTGTATCTGTATGTAGAAGCAGTTTTGATTTAACTGTTGTTAAGTGAAAGTCATCAGAGCTATGATATGTTACATTCAAAGTTACCACAGAATAATTCTACATAAGTTTTGTGGTGAGGCCCAAGTTCTACATGTAAAGGTCATTGGTTGGTGATTACACTGCCTACAAGCTCATTGGAGGTGAATAATGCTAAATATTTCTACTATCTATGCTTTGAATATCGCTCTAGTTTATGTAGTCTTATTTTATCATGAGATTATGTGAATGGTTATTTCACAGCTTACTCATTGGGATGGAAGTGACCAGTTTGCATTCTATAGCAAGGCAGTTACTTCAGGTTCCCCTCACACTAGACCATATCACTTGCTTTTCACTCTTGACTCCAGACTTTCTCCCTAATTTCACCTAACTGATTCACTTTGTCTCATGACATAGTTCCAATATTTATTCATCTCTGAACTGAACCTAAGTTTTTTTTTCTGTAAAAGTATTGGAGAAAGACAAGTTTTTTTTGCCTGAATAGGATGAGAGTTCCATCTAACTGTATCATTAACCTGACTTCATTATTCTGAAAAGCTATGCAGAAATTATACATTCCCCCAAAAAAGATTTTGAGTAAAGTGGACATTGGTTTTTAGGTTGATTTGCTGTGTAACTCTTAGCAAGTGAAGCCTTCGTTTCAGACATATTCAAATCCACATCCTGTCCTTAATTTTAAATTTTAAAAATGAAAGTACAAGCCAGGCAGTGGTGACTCAGGACTTTAATCCTAGCACTTTGGAGGCAGAGGCAGGTGGATCTCTGAGTTTAAAGCCAGCCTGATTAATATAGTAAGTTCCAGGATAGCCAAAGCTCTACAGAAAAACCCTGTCTTGAAGAAAAAGAAAAGAAAAACAAACAAACAAAAACATTTTAATCTACAGCTATCAAATTTTCTAGGATGTTTAGCAAATATGTTAATTCTGTCAATTAAAAACAATCATAAGAAATCCTAGTTTCAGGGGTCATGAAGACTGAGGAAGCCACCTTCTAACTAGACAGGAATCCTAGAGAGGGAGGGAAACACCAACCTACCCACAAAAACTTCCACCAGCCCCTGACACTATTAATACCCCCTTATGCTTGCAGACAGGAGCCTAGCATAGTGTCCCCCTTAGAGGCTCCACCCAGCAGCAGATCAAAACAGAAGCTGAGTCTCAGGCAAACATTGGGCAGAGTGCAGAGAGACTTGTGGAAGAGTCAGGGGAAGGAAAAAGGGGAAAAGACAGGAGCTCTACAAGAAGACCATTCGCTAAGAAGACAAAGCCTTGCACAGGTACCATTCATAAGCACCAGGGTCAGTAGCCAAGGAGACCCATGCCAGCCCTGTCGCTACTCTATTTCAGCCTTCTAATCTTCTACCCTCTCAAATATAATCTATTTTCAGTCTTCAAGCCTTGAGCTCAAGTCACTTTCAGCTGATGAAATCATCCAACTTCAAGTTGTAGACATCTATGAATAAAACAAACATTTCCTCCTGCACCCTGACAAAATAATTTGAGATATGAAACCATACTAAAGAATGTTTTTCTTAAAAGATGGTAATACAAGCAGCATCATGAACAAGTTATACTGAGAATCTACAGGCCTTACATCCTCTGTCTGCTGTAATTACTTGGTAATAATTATTATTTAATATAGTCGTGAATATTAAATAAACTATGCACATTTCTGGGATAGTGCGGAGACAGCATAAACAGTCAACTTATGGTGGTAACCATCATCACCCTGTGTGCCATCTAAAATAGAACTGGCAGTAATAGTCCTTGTTATTTTAACCTCAAACAAGAAAAACACCAACAATTTATCTATGTCTGACCATCTATTATAAGACATGCATAATTTTTAAAATGTTAGAAATATGAAAAAACTTTCCTCTCGGAGATAGTAACTACATAGCTATATATGTGTATATGTGTGAGAATGTTTGCTCTGATTTGAACAGCAAATTCCGGTAAGCCAAGTTTAAGAGTGAAAGGTTTTAACTAAATTTACCCCAAAGAAGTCATAAAAGAAATCCTCTGTTCCACCAAGTAAGACTCTTTCAACAGTGCTGTGAAAATATTCTGAGGTGGAAAGCCCTGCCTGCTTCTCCTGTCAGTATATTTTTAAACCTAGGATTGATGTTTCAAGTATGTGCATGGGTCACAGACAGTTGTGAAGGGCTAATAACATACAAAACCAATATAAATAAATATTTCCGATAGGCCATTTGGAAAAAATATGTATTTCTGTTTATAGCTAGGTAAATATATTTGTAGAAAAATTATTTTCGTAAAAGAAATGATACTCACTGAATTTCAAGGACTTTATTGAAAGGACAAAGTTCAAACTGACACCAATGCCAACACATAAGGTTTCTGTAGAAATGGGGAAGCAGACAGATGTCATTGTATGGATTAGAATTTGAATTCTTGGTTTGTATCTTTCATTTCTGCTTGCTCAGACTCCCTGAAACATTTTAGTCACTTGACAATCAATAAACCTCTCATCTCACATCATTCTCTTCCAACTTTGTTCAAAACCTAGTACAAATATTGACAAAGATTAAACCTGAAGAGTGAGCAGAGCACTGTGGTAAGACCTTTGTACACACACTTAAAGAAGTCTGGCTAGGAGCACTGACTCTATTTTATTATTAGGACTCCGGTAGAAATAAGCCCTGGCACAGCTGATTCAGAACTTTGGGGTCTTTCACTCCAACAGTCACTGATCTGTCTGAATGCATCCATCCTACATGAGTTGTGTCTCTTCTTAGAAGTGGAAATGTATGGTCTTTGGTGGTTATTTAACAACTATATGGATTACCATCTGCAAAGAGAAACCTGTGTATTATGAATCCTTCTCCTTAAACGGAGAAGAAAGCTCCGTACAAGAGCTCACAGTCTGTGACAATACGTGGAACTATTATATTAGCAAACATGTTTTTGCCTTTCTTTAATTTATATTATTTTAAGTGATTTTATTTTTAATTGTTTTTGCTTTTGAGCACACAACACAGAGATGACTTGTAGTTCCTCTTGAATTCTAGAGTTGAAAGGGAAGAACTCTTAGAAGATTAAACTGTCAAAGCTGTGTTATAATTCTTCAAATCTAAGATAACTTTGCTTATAAAATGGAACATTGATTTGATGTGTCATTAAGAACCAAATGCCCAATACCTCTATTTAAGAAAAGCTAGAAGATGGAAATACTTTAACTTAGAACTGGTAAAAGATGAGAGTTTTCTTTCTAATTATCTATCATATCAAGATCTTTCAAAGGAAACTACATATTATATGATAAAGAAAGTCAGGAAATCGGTTCATTGGGGGGGTGGTGAATTTCACTCTGAATGCTTTGTAATTGCCCAATGTGATACGTCATTAATTCTGTATTCTACAAACCCAAGGGATCTGTACAGCAGCTCTCTTCCCAGCAGCCACTGCAAATCCCAGAGTAAAGAAATTATTCACTTATAAAGTGGTACTTTCGTTTTATATAGAACAAATGACTTAAGGAAAAATTCCAATTCTCACTCAGAATAAAATCACTAACAATGGTACTGAAGTGACTGGGGTGTCAGAATGATTGTGAGATGATCCGTTCTCCTCACCAGCCCCATTTTAATTCACTGAACCATGTTATGATACATGTCATCATGCTGATGGCATGAAGGACAAGTGTGGGAAGCTGTGTTCCAAAGGGGTTGCTGAGGCTAAAGCAGAATAGGAAACCTTGATACTGATGAATGAGGTTGAGGAAAGCAAACAGACAAAAAAAAAAAGTCATGGAAACAGGAAAGTACATTAACAGTGGCCAAGTGAGTGGGTTAAGTCTATCTACATTCACTTTTGAGATAAGTACAAATGTGTCAGAGCCTGCTTACACACATCTATCCTAGTTGATTAGCCACAATATCCTACAGGATGTACCAGAAGCAATCAACCAAAGAATCTTAGAATGGTTTAACTCTCAGTGATAAATGAGGCCACCCACGAGGATATTAAAAAATCTCTAAAAACTATTTCACCAAAATGTCTCAGGGGAAAAAATGCAAATGTTACAAAGAGTTATAGGTGCTATCCATGCTCCAACACTCTCATATCTATACACCTCAATTACAGTTTTAAAAAGACATAAAAGTGAAATCTATTCTCATACGTACAGTCTGCCAACCCTCTGCAAACCTATCTTAACAAGAAACTGCCAAAGTTGCTCCTAAATTTACAACTTTTTAATGTTTACCCTTTGGTCTCTTCAAAGGAGGTCAGAATGAAGAAAAGATGTGTGGGACTGATGTCTACATGGCAATCTACATAAGCAACTCATCACAGTGAGACTCAGATTGTACCAAAACTTCAGGCAGCTGAAATCACTGAAGCCAAATTACGGGTGGAGGGTAGGCACCGTGGGCTGAATTTAAGTTTAATCCCAAAAGAGCATAGGAATCTACAAAAAGAACAAAGTAAGCTGTGTGTGCTTCCTTGCTCAAGTAATTTTTAAGCTATTGTAATTTCAAATACGACTTTATATTAATGACTCTACAATTTTTGATAAATTTCAGGAAATTAATTCAGCGCTGGACCTTAAAGCTTGCTGGCATATTGGAACGCTGTCCTTAGCTCAGTGGGTCCCCAAAAGGGGCTGAACAGCTGCAGCACTTTAAAGGCTGTCCACTGTGTCTTTCTCACTGTGGCCCTGAGAACCAGAACTGAGGGAGGTCTACCCACCTTGCCTTTATTACTGTGCACTGTATCTTCCTGTATCAAAGGCAGACACTCTCCATGCCGAAAACAAGTTTCTCCCCATTGCCTTCCAGTTTGTAATAATCAAATTAGTCTACCATGTCCCCACATAAAGAATTTGGCTTTGAAATAAAATTTCCTCCTCAGTTTGGAGTGACTGTTTTACTGAGTCACGTGAGGAAAAGGACAACATTCCTTGCAATTCCCTAATGGTAGGCCTCCTAAGAAATATTTGTGCAGGCTGAACTGAAGCCGGCCTGGCACTATGAAACAGAGCCCTCTGGGGCTCGTTTCACATAAAAGCCATACCCTTCATCTTTAAATGCCAAAGACTCTTCTCTAAATATGCCTGCACCCAATTGCTATGTCTATGAATGTTGGCACCCCTTTACACATAAATGTGCTGCTGTCAAAGATCCCTTAAAACACAAGAAACCGGCTGGTTTGTTTTATATTTGTCACACATTTATCCTGGCCTCATAGCCTTAGTTTCTCTAGTCTTCTCAAGCCTGAAATGTACCTGTTAACCACCATAAGTTTTAAAGACCAAGGGTCCAGTGATATTCAAAAAATTGTTCATAGAAAAATTTCAAGTGACAGACTTAGCTCTTGGACTGGGTTTCATCACCAGTTTAGGTTATTTTCGTATCTTGCTTCTAAAGGAGCATGCTGATCCTGTCATTGTTTGTTGGCATTTTCTTTCCTCTTATCAAGGCATACTGAGGTGGAATTTTGCTCAGAGGTGAAAGGCATAACTGCCTTTGGGCAGTCATAACAAAATCTTGAGAGGGAGGGAGAGACAGAGATGGGAGCAGGAGAGGGAGAAAGGAAGGAAATGATGCGGGGGAGGGGTGAAAGGAGAGGAAAGGAGGAGGGAAAGAGGAGGGAGGGAGAGCAAGGCAGAGAGAGAGAAAGCGAACGTGCTCATTTGACTTGTATAAGAGACCAGCCCGGGCCTGGGGCATAGGAAGTGTCTCAAGGAAGGTTCTCAGCTGTATTTCCCCTTAGAAATTTGAGCACACAGTAGTTGGTTCTGCAGCTCTCCCAAATACCCTGTGCTTACGATTCATCAGGCCATCTTTTTCAAGAGCTGGTGTGGCTCTCTGGATCTGGGCTAGAGACTGTGGCCTGTCTGGTAAGTCTTTGGATGCCGCTGAGGCTGGTGGTTCACTGACTTCACTTTGAATGAGAAAGGAGAGGCTCCTCACGTCCAGAAGTGCGAATCCGATTCCACTTTTTAGGACATGTCTTTTTTTTTTTCTTTTCAAAGGGATCCTCCTGCAGACATCCTAAGCTGGAGGAGAGCCTTTGGTGTTCAGAGATTTGCATGAATCTCCCTGTTGACAGAAGGACTTGCTTTGATCGGTCTCGCATTATCTTGTGATCCATTTGTTTCTTTTCTTTCTAGAAGTGCCAAAAACTGCCAGCAACAGATAGAAAGGGATATTTTTCTACAGCTGTCCTCCTATAACTGTGCATGGCCTGTAGCAAAACAAAATCCTGACTTATTAAGTATAAAATGATAGTAGTTCATTCTTAACAGATGTACTGAAAACCTTTTTAAAAATTAGTTATCTCAGTTATCTGCCACAGAGGGCCTCTGAAAGGCTCTGCCTTGAAGACTATCAACTCAGATGCTGAGACTTATGGCCAAACTTTGGGCAGAGTGCAGGGAATCTTATGAAAGAAGTGGGAAATAGTAAGATCTGGAGAGGACAGGACCTCCACGAGGAGAGCAACAGAACAAAAAGATGTGGGCCCAGGAGTCTATCCAGAGACTGATACCCAACCAAGTACCATGCATGGAGATAACCTAGGACCCCTGCACAGATGTGGCCCATGGCAGTTCAATGTCCAAGTGGGTTCCATAGTAATGGGAACAGGGACTGTCTCTGACATAAACTGATTGGCCTACTCTTTGATTATCTCTCCCTGAGGGGGAAGCTGCCTTACCAAGCCACAGAGGAAGACAATGCAGCCACTTCTGATGAGACCTAATAGATTAGGATCAGAAGGAAGGAAAAGAAGACCTCCCCTATAGTGGACTTGGGGAGGGATAGGGAGGGGAGGAGGTAGGGGGCTACAGGGGGGATATAAAGTGAAAAAGTATAATTAATAAAAAAATTTTTAAAAATTAGTTTTCTCAGTGACACTTAAAAACTTCTTAACAATTGTTTATGAGAAAACTATTTTATTAAGTGTAAATATGGTGTTAAAGTTGGAAGCAACAGGAAAATACTTTTGTATACTGGTTTGCATATAAACATACCATAATAACAAACATATAAGAAAAATTATTGAATACTTATTTGTAGTGAAATAAAACTTGGCTTCAAATAGCTACTACTTTATTATTTATTTATTTATTTATTTATTTATTTATTTATTTATTTATTTATTTGTGTGAATGTGTGTGTGCCTAGTGTGAAGGATGTGTGTGTGTACCTTCCTGGCTCTCCTCCCTGACTCTTCCTGCAAGAAGCATGTTGGGGAGATCTTTCAAGATGGCGACAAGCACACAGTTTCTGAGTTGCAGAGAAGCTGTTGCACTGGAATTGGTGAGTGGAAGCATGACTGAAAGCAGACAGGGATCATCTCACTAAGTGAGAACTTTGGTCTCTGGTCAGTAATGGACTTGTTTGGGGAAGGAGAGAAATGATCATTTGATCGCCTAGCGCTTCCCTATTTCGGACCTCCCTTTCCCTCGGCACAGCTCACCATGGAGACTCTCTGCCCAGAGATTGCAGTTGTGGCAGAAACGGGGCTCCTGGCCCCTCAGCCACACCACCAGCTGAACCTGCCTTGGAGTCCCGGAAACACAGCACCATCTTCCCTGTGTCCCAGGTATGTTACAGCTATACTGACTCTGCAGGGGCTCCCAGCCACTGACTGTACTGCCTGCCCAAATGCTCGTGACAGATAATAGCCACCAAAGTCCAGAAGACCCGCAAAACAAGCTAGGCACACCAGGCACCAGGCCTCCCAGGTCTGGAGAGCACAGTGGAGGGCCCCCAGGACTTCCCAGAAGGCATCTGGACCTGCATCCAGTCTCCAGCTGCAGCTGGACTTCCTAATCTGGCGGCTGCAGCAGCACTGAGCTGGCAGAGCATGTCACTCCTCCTGCATATGACTATTCAGGGCCAAACCAGAGAGCAGAGAGCCCGGATACCCCATCCTTGCCATGTGACCTGCTTGAGAGTGAGTGAGCCCTTGACTGTCTGCAGAGTCCCAGATCCAGGGTCCTTCTAAACTAGTAGCCAAGCATCGGACCCCTCCCACCCACACACCCACTGTGGGAAACAGAGGGTCTCTTGAGACATGGAAGCCCTTGCTCTGCTGTTCCAAAATTGGAGTTAAGGCAGATAACACCGGAAATTGTGCCGTGACTATCAGTAGCACCTGCTACATCTACAGCATATGCACAAGTAACCACCTAGAAGCCTGCAAGGCAGAGCCCCTCCCACACACTCAAGGGTTCAGCATTCTCTATCACTCTGTCCCTCGAAGCACGCTTCCATGCACATTTACACACACACACACGCACACGCGCGCGCCCGCATCTGCCCTTTTGCACCTCAGACGTTGCTCCCACAGGTACAGCTGAAACACCAACGCACATGCTGAGACCATGGGAGCTCTCTCAGCTTCCTGAAGACCTCTCCAGACCCCAGAGAGAAACACCAGTCTGAACTACATAATCCAGGAACAAACAGGGAAGGTTACAGATAAGCCAATGGCCAGGGGTCCATGAAAGAACACATCCAACATAAATCAAAACATCATGGCTTCACCAGCAACACCCAAAATTGATGGATACTCCAATTCATTGGAAACACAGGAAAATGACTTTAAAGCTATGCTTACCCAATTACTTGAGGCACATAAAGAACCAACCAAATCTCTCAGAGCAATAACTATACAAATACAGACATTAAAGAGGAAATGAATAAATCTATCAAAGATTTGGCTAATCAAGTGGAGGAAAAGAAAGAGGAAATGAGCAAAATCCTCAAGGAAACACAGGCAAATATAGCCAAACAAATAGAGGCACAAGTAGAGATACAATTAGTGTCATATAGAGAGGAAATGAACCATAAAATAGAGACCATCATAGAGAGACAGGAATCCACATTCAAACAGATGAAGGAAATGGTGCAAGGCATGAAAACAGAATTAGAATCAATAAAGAAAACACAAATTGAGAAAACCCTGGAGCTGGAGATCTTAGAGAAAAGATCAGGAACCACAAAGGTAAGCATCACCAACAGAATACAAGGGATGGAAGAGAAAATCTCAGGTGCTGAAGATACACACGCAGAAATTGATACTTCTCTCAAAGAAAAGGTAAAGTCAGAAAAGTCCCAAACACAAAATATCCAAGAAATCAAGGATGCCATGAAAAGACAAAATCTAAGAATAATAGGTATTGATGAAAAAGAAGACTCCAGGCTCCAAGGTCCAGAAAATATTTTCAGGAAAATCATAGAAGAAAAATTTCCCAACGTAAAGAAAGAGATGTTCATAAATATACAAGAGGCTTAGAGAACATCAAATAGACTAGACCAGAAAAGAAACACATCATAGTCAAAACACTAAATCTACAAAACAAAGAAAAGATATTAAAAGCAGCAAGGGAAAAAGGCCAAGTTACATATAAAGGTAGATCTATCAGAATCACACTGGATTTCTCATCAGAAACTATGAAAGCCGGAAGGGCCTGGGTAGGTGTCACACAGACTTTAAGAGACCACAGATGCTACCCCAGACTACTATACCCTGCAAAGCTCTCAATCAACATAGATGGAAAAAACAAAATATTCCATGACAAAACTAAATTTATGCAATATCTACACAGCAAACCAGCCCTACAGAAGATACTAGAAGGAAAACTCCAATCCAATGAAAACAACTAAACCCAAGAAAACATAGCATAAAGATAATATCCCAACAAAAATTAAAAGAAACAAGCAATGAATCATAGTAAGACCACCAACTCCAAAATAAAAGGAACTAATGTTCATTGGTCACTTTTATCTATCAACATCAATGGACTCAACTCTCCAATAAAAAGACACAGATTAACAGAATAGGTGTGGAAACAAGATCCAACATTCTGCTACATCCAAGAAACACACCTATGCAACAAAGATAAACACTACCTCAGAGTAAAGGGCTGGAAAATGTTTTTCAAGCAAATGGACCCAGAAAACAAGCTGGGGTAGCTATGCTAATATCTAATAAAATAGACTTTCAACCAAAAGTAATTGAAAAAGATGAGGAGGGACCTTTGACTTCTCATCAAAGGAAAAATCCACCAACAGGACACCACAATTCTGAACATCTATGCCCCAAATACAAGAGCACCTACATTCATAAATAAAACATTATTAAAACTTAAATCACACATGGATCCCAACACCTTAATAGTGGGAGACTTCAACACCCAACTTCCACCAAGGGACAGATCATCTAGACAGAAGGCAAATAGAGAAATAAAGGCACTTACAGAGGTCCTAAATCAAATGGACCTAATAGATGTCTACAGGACTTTTCACCCAAACTCAAAAGAGTATACCTTCTTTTCAGCACCTCATAGAATCGTCTCCAAAATAGACCGTATAGTTGGTCACAAAGCAAGCCTGAACAGAAACAAGAAGATTGAAATAATCCCCTGTATTTTATCTGACCACCATGGACTAAAGCAGGACCTCAACAACAATGTAAGTAGCAAAAAGCCTACATGCAAATGGAAACTGAACAACCTGCTGCTCAATGACAGCTGGGTTAAGGAAGAAATAAAGAAATTAAAAACTTCCTAGAATTCAATGAAAATGAAAGTACAACATACCCTAATTTATGGGACACAATGAAAGCAGTGCTCAGAGGAAAATTCATAGCACTAAGTGCCTTCAAGAAGAAATTCAAGACATCTCATACAAGCAACTTAATGACCCAACTGAAAGCCCTAGAAAAAAAAAAGAAGCAGATACACCCAAGAGGAGCAGATGGCTGGAAATAATCAAACTCAGGGCTGAAATCAATCAATTAGAAACAAAAAAAACTATTCAAAGAATCAATGAAACCAAGAGCTGGTTCTTTGAGAAAATCAACAAGATAGACAAACATTTAGCCAAATTAACTAAAAGGCAGAGAGAAACTATCCAAATCAGCAAAATCAGAAATGAAAAGGGGGACATGACTACAGACACTGAGGAAATCCAAACAATCATTAGGTCATACTACAAAAGCCTATATGACACAAAATTTGAAAATCTAAATGAAATGGACAATTTTATTGATAGATTCTATCTACCAAAATTAAGTCAAGATCAGGTAGAAAGATTGAACAAACCTATATCCCCCAAGAAAATAGAAGAAGTCATCAACAGTCTCCCTTCCAAAAGGCCCTGGATTCAGTGCAAAATTCTATCAGACCTTCAAAGAAGTGCTAACTCCAATTCTCTTTAAACTATTCCACAAAATAGAAACAGAAGGAACATTACCAAACTCATTTTATGAAGCCACAGTCACCTGGATACCTAAACCACACAAAGACCCAACATAAAAAGAGAATTTTAGACTTATCTCTCTTATGAACATTGATGCAAAAATACTCAATAAAATACTTGCAAACAGAATCCAAGAACACATCAAAGCAATTACCCACAGTGACCAAGTAGGGTACATCCCAGGCATGCAACGGTGGTTCAACATATGGAAATCCATCAATGTAATCCACCACATAAACAAACTGAAGGAGAAAAACCACATGATCATCTCCCTAGATGCCAAAAAAGCATTTGACAAAATCCAACACCCATTCATGTTTAAAGTCTTAGAGAGATCAGGGATACAAGGCACATATCTAAACATAGTAAAGGCAATATACAGCAAGCCTATAGCCAATATCAAACTTAATGGAGAGAAGCTTAAATCAATCCCACTGAAAGCAGGGATAAGGCAAGGCTGCCCACTCTCTCCATATCTCTTCAACATAGTACTTGAAGTCCTAGTTAAAGTAATAAGACAAGGAGATACAAATCGGAAAGGAAAAGGTCAAAGTGTCACTATTTGCAGATGATATGATAGTATACATGAGCAACCCCAAAAATTCTACCAGCGAACTCCTTCAACTGATAAACACCTTCAGCAAAGTGGCTGGATACAAAATCAACTCAAACCAATCAGAAGCCCTCCTGTACACCAAAGACAAAGGGCTGTGAAAGAAATCAAGGAAACAACACCCTTCACAATAGCCACTAATAACATAAAGTACCTTGGAGTGACTCTAACCAGACAAGTGAAAGACCTGTTTGAAAAAAACTTCAAGTCTCTGAAGAAAGAAATTGAAAAAGACATCAGAAGCTGGAAAAATCTCCTATACTCATGGATCAGTAGGATTAACATAGTGAAAATGGCTATTCTGCCAAAAGCAATCTGCAGATCCACTGCAGATCTTATCAAAATACCAACACAATTCTGTATATACCTTGAAAGAAAGATTCTCAGCTTCATGTGGAGAAACAAAAAACCCAGAATCTCCAAAATGATCCTGTACAACAACAGATCGTCTGGAGGTATCTCCATCCCTTACCTCAATCTGCACTACAGAACAATAGTAATAAAAACCCACATGCTATTGGCATAGAAACAGGAAGGAGGATAAATGGAACCAAATGGAAGACCCAGAAATAAACCCACACACCTATGAGTACTTGATTTGACAAAGAAGCTAGAACCGTTCAATGGAAAAAAAAAAACCAGCATCTTCAACAAATGGTACTGATCCAACTGGATGTCTACATGCAGAAAAATGAAAATAGAACCATATTTATCACCCTGCACAAAACAAAAGTCCAAGTGGATCAAAGACCTCAACATAAAACCAAATACTCTAAATTGGTTTATAAAAAAAAGTGGGAAGAGCCTAGAACTCATTGGCACAGGAGACAACTTCCTGAAGAGAACACAACAGCATAGGCTCTAAGAGCAACAATCAATAAATGGGACCTCATGAAACTGAAAAACTTCTGTAAAGCAAAGGACACTGTTGTCAGAACAAAACGACAGCCTTCAGACTGGGAAAGGATCTTCACCAACCCTATATCTGACAGAGGGCTGATATCCAGAATATATAAAGATCTAAAGAAGCTAAAAAGCAATAGATCAAGCAATCCATTTAAAAAATGGGGTACGGAGCTAAAAAGAGAATTCTCTGTAGAGGAATATAGAATGGCAGAGAAACACTTAAGGAGATGCTTGGTGTACTTAGCCTTCAGAGAGATGCAAATCAAAATGACCCTGAGATTTTACCTTACACACATCAAAATGGCTAAGATCAAAAACTCAAATGACAACACATCCAGGAGAGGTTGTGGAGAAAGGGGAACCCTCCTCCATTGCTGGTGAGAATGTAAACTGGTAAAATCACTTTGTAAATCAATCTGGTGCTTTCTTAGACAACTAAGAATAGTGCTTCCTCAAAACCCAGCTGTACCACTCCTAGATGTATATCCAAAAGTTGCTCAAGTACACGACAAGGACATTTGCTCATCCATGTTTGTAGCAGCTTTATTTGTAATAGCCAGAACCTGGAAACAACCCAGATGTCCCTCAGTTAAGGAATGGATACAGAAATTGTGGTATTTTTATACAATGGAATACTACTCAGCTATGAAAAACAAGGAAATCATGAAATTTGCAGGCAAATGGTGGGATCTAGGAAAGATCATTCTGAGTGAGGTATCCCAGAAGGAGAAAGACACATATGGTATATACTCACTTATTTAGACCTATAAGATATGATAAACATACTGAAATCTATACACCTAAAGAAAAAAGAGGACCCAGGGTAAGATGATCAATCCTCACTTAGAAAGACAAATGGGATGGGCATTGGATATAGGGGAAAACAAGTAACAGGACAGGAGCCTATCACAGAGGGCCTCGGAAAGACTCTACTTAGTAGTGTATCAAAGCAGAAACTGAGACTCGTAACCAAACCTTCAGCAGAGTGCAGCGAATCATATGAAAAAGGGGAGTTAATATGATCTGGAGAGGACAGGAGCTCCACAAGAACCAAATATATCTGGGCACAGGGGTCTTATATGAGACTGTTTCTCCAACCAAGGACCATGTATGGATATAACCTAGGACCTCTGCTCCAATGTAGCCCATGGTAGCTTAGTATCCAAGTGAGTACCCTAGTAAGGGGAACAGGGACTATTTCTGACATGAACTCAATGGTGGGCTCTTTGACCTCCCCAACTTGAAAGGGAGGAGCAGTCCTGCTAAGCCACAGAGGAGGACTTTGCAGCGATTACTGAAGAGACCTGATAAACCAGGGTCAGAGGAAAGAGGAGGATGTCCTCCCCTATCAGTGGACTTGGAAAGGGGCAGGGAGTAGATGAGGGAGGAAGGGTGGGATTGGGAGGGAATGAGGGAGCGGGATACACCTGGGATATAGAGTTAGTAAAATGTAACTAATAATAAAAATAAAAAAAAATTTTAAAAACTGAAAAAAAAGAACCATGTTGCACAACCCAGAAGTCCATGGACCTTGCAGCAAACCAACTCTGACCTGTATATATGTTCTGGGTTTTGTTCAGCATACTAAAGGCCACTTGGATCCTGAGGTCAGCTGCAGGGTGTGGGTGTGTATAGGTGGAGGGATGTGTGTGCACATGCCACTGCGTACATGTGCAGGTTGAAAGATGTGTGGTAGGAGTCAGCTCTCTCCTTCCACCAAGTGGGTTCCAGAAAGCTACTCTGGTCGTCAGTGTTGGTAGCAGGTGCCTTTACTCCCTGTGCCATCCCAGCAGCCTGAAAAATACAAACATGGCTTTAAATATTTAAAACATCATTTTTAGCGCACTGAAAAGACTGAAACTTGTGTTTGCTTTGACTCCTGCCTGTTTTGATTTTCATCTTGCTATTTCTGCTGACAGGTGGAGCAGTTCTCATCAAGGTCTTTCTGAAGTCCAGAACCCATGTTTCTGAAAATGTCTTAGTCACGTTTTGCCCCAGGGATCCACCTTCTCTTAGACCAGTCATGTGATTCCTTCTTTTGTAGCAAATGTGCTCTAGATAATACAGAAGATTATTCTGTGATGATACAGAAGAGAAGAAGCCAAAGGAATGGGTCTACTTAAGTAGAGACCCTTTTGGGCCAAATCACCTTCTAACAGGAGTTGCCTAAGACCTTATGCATATCAGATGCTTATATTACAATTCATAAGAGTAGGAACATTTCAGTTATGAATTAATAATTAAAATAATTTTATGGTTGTGAGGGTGTCTCTAGAACATGAGACACTGAATTAGGGGATCGCAGCATTAGGAAGACTGAGAATCACTGCCTACCTTAACATCTGTCCAGACAAGCAAGGAGAGTTCATGATAAACTGGGAACTAGCAAAACCTTGCGGAAAGTATGTTTTAAATTCTGAGTGTCTCAAGCTGAGGTATGAGTGAAGGACAGGGGAGTGGCATAATAAAAAAATGGAGAAATAAATTTGAATTTATAAAGGAGTTTAGAATATAAAATAGACATCTAATCTAGGTAAGAAAGAAAATGAAGATAATTATATAAATAATTAGTTCAATAGAGGATACCTTAAAGCAAAAGTAATTTTTTAAGTAATTTATTTAATTTTATGTGTGAAGGTGTCAGATCCCTTGGAATTGGTGGTACAGACAGTTGTGAGCTGGCATGTAGGTGCTGGGAATTCCTTTGGAAGAGCAGACAGTGCTCTTAACCACTGAGCCATCTCTCCAGCCCCAAGATAAAATTTTAACAGGTCAAAGGTTTAAATGTTTGGAAAATGAATAGGCTTAAGCAGAGAGCAACAGAGAAATAATCAGTAATGCTGGCGTAAGAGTGAATCATGGTGGAGTGGAGAGAGGTACTTAGCAGAGAAAAGCATTTTCAGCTCTTTCAAAGGACCCACGTTCTCTCCCCCAGACCCATGTGCAGCAGCAGCATCCTATAACACCAGCTTCAGGGAACTGAGCATCCTCTTGTGGCCTCTCTGGGCCTCTGCACTAGGGTGCACATAGGTCTCTCTCTCTCTCTCTCTCTCTCTCTCTCTCTCTCTCTCTCTCTCTCTCTCTCTGTCCCTTCCTCCCTCCCTCCCCCTATCTGTCTCATACACACACAAAGATAACTTAAAATGAATAAATTTGTTTACTGAATTAATCATCAATTCTGGACTGGTGAGACAGCCAGGTAAGGGCACTAGTAAACGTGGATGATATGAGTTCCATCCCTAGGTTCCATATGGTGGAGTGAGAATATGTGTAGGTTGTCCTTTAACTCCACATGCAAGCATGGGTGCGCACACACACACTAAATGAATGAATAAGTAAATAAGTGTAATACAAAAAAGCGAATGAATCATAGAGTCTGATGATGTACAAGAAGATGGCAATTCTCCACACACAGCTTCACCGCCATTGTACTCCAGACTCCACTATACCAGTGGGCTGAGGACTAATATGGCAGATTTTTTTTTTTTGGTGCTGAAGTGCCCTCCTGCCCGCACTTGTACCAATCCTAACTATAGCACAGGATTTACCTGAAGCTCTTGTCGTTCATTCGTCTTTTCACGTTAACTGACTGAGCCTAAGCACTGATTGCCCTACTTCCGTGCCCTTCAACACAGAGTCTTTCTTTTCATTTTGCCATTTGATAATCTTTTTTTTAACTTTTTTCCCATTCATTTTCAGATTTATATAAGGAACCAAATATTTATCACCACCATCATTAGCAGATATAAAGAGAATAAGATTTTGAATACTTACTATGATTTTTGAAATCAATATCTATCTTAATCATCTTTGTTACCAGAGAAGAATGACATTCTCCTAACAAAAACACTTGTCCATCCTGATCAACTAAGTCAGGAGAGTGCCTGCTGTTCTCATGCTCATGCAAAATATGCCTCATACTCAGTTGCTTACAAGAAATATTTGGCACAAAAGCATGGACAGAAGATAAAAACCCTTCCTTATTTTTTTTAAATAGAATTTCTGCCCAAATGAATCTTATTTTTTCCTAATGAATTCCTAAGGAAAGTTTTTTGTATTTTTTTTGGTTTTTTTTGGATTACAGTTGTTCAATTAAAAGAACATAAATTGGGGTCCTTGAATGCTCAAAGGCATTTCCTATCGTCACTTAAATAAAGCTGTGGTGCGGCGGCTGACATTTCTGAAGATGCTGATAATGGCATTAGTAAAGGCTTTATGAGTCAGCCCACATTACCAACTATGAAAGGTGTTTAAAATTACTAAGCACCATTGATAAAATGAGCTCTGTTCCAACCATAGGCATATAAAGGCTTGAGCATGCTTAAAGATAATCAGAGACTATCAAGAGCATATGCAAAATTAAAACTTAGAACAACAGTGAAAGAAGTTAGGTTTGAAAGAAAAGATCACTGTGCACTAAAATGAAGGAAAAGACAACAACAACTTATAGTTCATGGGAAGTCTAAGTTTCAGTTGGAAAACACAGAAACAGTGATCATCTCCCATAGTACAATTGATACTGTCTGGGCTCTCTGGAATCCTTTTCAAATATATTTCCAAATAAAAATATTCTGCTCCACTGTTGAATGCCAAGAAATGTTAAAACCTAGACTTGAGAATGTAAAGCCAAGACATAGCCAAGAGCTCATTTACCAAGCACCTTGGATGGCTCCATTTCTACACAGGACAGAAGGGACAAGCTCCCCTTCTTACAAGGGATCCTACTTAGCAGGCTCTTCACTACTGACAACCCACACCTTGTCTTTGTCCCTTGGCTAGAAGATAACCAACACATGCCACTGACTATGAACTACTGGAAAGGTCTCTACATTGACTGACTTCCCTGTTTCTTGTTCAGCATTTTCTTCATCTTCCTCCATGCCACTGCAGTGTGCCCAGGGATGAAGCAATAAGTGCAACACATCAGAGCATCAAACAAACAGTAGTAGTCTTGGCTTTCAATTAAGTATTACATTTAGTCAGTAATTACTCCTACTTACTGTACTCCTTGAGTGACAAAATTCTTTACACAAATATTTATACTGATCTACACAACATTTATACCTTAAAAGCACTATTTAGAAAAAAAAGAAGAAGAAGAAGAAACCAAAACCATAACATATGCTTGTGAAAATCCCAGCACAAATCTTACAGGATTATTGTGTACCCTTTTCTGGGACTGTAATTAACTCAAAATCGGGGATGTACTTCAAGTGAGTAAAAGTATTTTCCCTCGCCTATTCTTTATTCATGGCTGAGTCCTCTACAAACAGAGAGAGAGAGAGAGAGAGAGAGAGAGAGAGAGAGAAATTGCCAAGTGAACAACAATCAATTTTTAGTTTTATATGCCATGGGAATCGTCACAAGAAATTCCCAAAGAAACATGTAAACAATGCATTTCTATGCTAAATCTGATGATGAATGTGGATAGTCATAGATAAGTAAGATTGGACAAAAGGGAATGTGACTAAATGATATGAGACAGGAGAAGATAGCAAGGCCTGCCTGTCCACATTCTCCAATGGCCCAGTATTATAAGAGGACATTCCTGTATCGTGGGTGGATTGCATCCACTCTTGAACATGAATCATATGATCTGCTTCAGGGGAAATTTTAGGGCCTACTTCCAGGTAGAAGAATGGGAGATGAGGGACTATTCTTCTAATTATGATTTTCCCCAAATTCCTCTAGCTTAAAATACTTAGTGTAACTTGTCTTAAACTTCACTACAATTATACTTTACTTTAGTTAATATTGAGCCTAGAATCATCTCAAACACCATGCACCAATCAAAACACTACAGGAATACAACTTGTTCTGCTGTCGTTTAATGGCATCTGATTGTTCACCTGATATTTAACAATAAGGTTCGGTGGCAAGTGTCTCTCTGAGCTTAGATGTTACCACTGCAATCTGGACAAGACACAGGAGTTGGGAAGAATTTGGATAACCTAGAATTTACATAATAGACACAAAATAATGTATAAAACTAAAAGGAAGTGTTGTTATTTATAATACAATCTGTCTCATTATATCATTGTTCACAGCAATTTTATTCATAATAGCCAGAAACTGGAAACAACCTAGATATCCCTCAACCAAGATAAAGAGAGTGTGGTACATTTACACAATAGAATACTACTCAGCTATGAAAAACAAAAACATGCAATTTGCAGGCCAATCGGTGGAACTAGAGAATATCATCTTAAGTGCGGTAACCCAGACCCAGAAAAAGAAGCATAGTATTATACTCACTTACATAAAGTACTGGATAACCATACTACAGTCTACAGACTAAAAAAAGCCAAGGAGGGTACAAAGGGATGCTGATCTCATTCAGAAGAGAAAATAAAATAGACATCTGAAGTAGATGGAGGGATGGGACTGGGGGGGGAGGGGATAGGGAAGATAACAGGGTAGGGATCAAGTGAATAATGTTTCTTAATTTCTAAAATGTGTATGTGTTACCAGATATTGATATTTGCCTAATCAATAGAGAGAAAGAAATATGAGTCTAATATTCAATTATTGCTTGGTGCGATGTCTTGCCTCACCTTGCCCCATCCTGCCCTGGCCTGCCTTACCCTCTGATCTCCACAATAATGCCAAGGCACATGTATCCCATCCCACTTCCAATAAAAATAAAAATAACAGATTTTTTTTCATTTTAAGGTTTTTTTCCTTCACAATTTATTCATTATATAGTCTAATTGAACTCCCTCCCTCTTCCCCCCAGCCTCTTCCCCTAGTCCACTGAAAGGGGGAGTCCTCCACTATTGCCATCTGTCCACAGCTTGTTAAGTCTCATCAGGACTGCCTGGATTCTCTTCCTCCATGGCCTGGCAAGGCTGCATCATCAGGAGTGAGTGATCAGAGAGCAGTCAACTGAATTCATGATGGAGGCAGCTTCTGCTCCCCTCCCTCAGAGTTCCACATGGAGACTGAGCTGCCAGTCAGCCATATCTGGCACAGGATCTAGGTCCTCTCCCTCCATAGTCCTCCATTGTTGCTGCATCGGTCTTTACAGGACTGCCTGGGCTCTGATCTTTTAGATTTTTGATCTCCTTGTGGGGCTCCTGTTCCCTCCATATCCCTCTATTCCCGCCCCTCTCTTCCTCCATAAGACTCCCTATGCTCTGCCCAAAGTTTGGCCCTGAGTCTCAGCATCTGCTTTGATCCCCTGTTGGGAATCCTTTCAGAGGACCCTCTATAGTAGACTCCCATCCTGTTTCCTCTCTTCCACTGTTTCTGGTGTCTATCCTGTTTGACATTCTGTCAGATAATCATTTTCCTGATCTCTTTGTCTCTTAAGGAGCCTATGTTTTTAGAGTAAGCAAGACTGGGCCAGATGACAAAAGACTTTTCCAGGTTATAAGAATGGTAAAATATTTGGACTTTATGTTAGCTTCCCACCACCATGAAAAACTGCCTGACAAAATCAACCTATAAGCAAGCAAGGTTTATTTTGACTTGCCATTTCATAGTCTTTCAGTCTACTGTTGACTAGAATTGTGGCCTTTGAGTCTGTGATAGCACAGCCTATCATAGTGCCAGTACATGGTAGAGGGTATATGTACGTCACAGCAGCTAAGAACCATAGAGAAAGGAAGAGAAGGGTCCAGGGCCCCTGTATCCCTTTCAAGAACACACTCCCATTACCTAGCTTCTTTCTGGTAGGACCACTTCATCAAGTTTTCACCACTACCCATTGGGAAAGCCTTGCACATATGGGCTGTTGGAGAGATGAAAAGTCTTCAGCTGTTTTCACCTTGATTTCCTTCTGAGTTACAAAACAAATGGTATAAGTTTTAGGTCTGGATAAACATGCCAGAGAGTAAGTGTGCAGCTTGCTGAAGTCTATCTGAGTGTCAGTGCTCAGTGCTGCAACTTATGGAGTGACATGCCCATGTATTTTCAGGAACCAAGAAAGTACAAACATCATCCTGGTGTATGCCATACTGGGAAACAAACCACACTGGTTCTAAAATGTCTACCACCGCCCAGGCAATTCCCTGCTGTAACATCATTCTGTGCTGTCAGGTTTTCTCAGGACATATCATGTGTCTTCAGCTGAGGTTGTCCAGAGGAGGAGAAAGTCCTAGAGGAATGACAGAGAATGTGATGCTCCTAGAGATTCTCTTTTTCCAAATGGAATGAAGGGTACATTTAGAGGCACTGTGCTTCCCCTTCCTTCCCTGCCTTTGAAGAGGATCATGAGTCTCAAGTTCAAACAGAAATGTCATGGCTGTTCTAATCAAGGTAGAAAGGCCAACCTCTAGGTATGGCTGAGAAAGGTTAAAAATAATCCTGGTTCTTGACAAATTTAGAAAACTGCTAAAATCATGCACCCTATACTCTTCTATCTAAATTTCACTGTGAAAGCTGCATTTGTGAAGTTTATTCTGATGTTTGTGCTGCAGTAGGTGATGCTAATCATTAAGAACAGCAGCTCTTGATAAGAAAAGGGGAGGTTAGTGCAAGCAATCTCTAAAAGAAAACAAACACCAACTGCTTTTTGGCCTTGCTGTGGTCCTCATGAACAGCACTTCTTTCAAACATCTCTGGTTCTTTTATTCTTTTGTTAAATTGTATATTTATTGTGCATGAGCCTCAGGGTGAGTGTGGAAATCTGGGGAGAACTTGCAGGACTCGGTTCCCTCCTTCCACCATGTTGTCAATTTTCAGGCTTGGTGGCAAAGCTTTTGCCCCTGAAGGTATCTCACTGGTCCCTCAAATCTCTGATTCTTCATCGAGGCCCTATTTGCACATGCATCCTTTTAGCCTTAGCTTAATGTGTAATTGCTTGTTCAATGTCTGTGTTCCTAGAGAAGCAGAACACTAGCAAGCTCCAGAAGCAAGAGCTATAACCCATTTAACCTATGCTGTGAGCCCTGCCCCACCTGGAACAAGGTTTATATTGAATTAATACTACTAATTCATTACATACTCTCGGAAGGGCAACCGCAAACTTCAGACATTCTGTGAAGCTGTCTTCAGTGGCTTCTGCATGTCTTTCCCCTCTTCCCTTTGTAAAAGCGCTGTGCTCCTTATGCTACCAGCCTGCGTTCACTTCCTCAGAACTACAGCTCCATAGAATTGATTCTGTTCCCTCGCTCGAGGCTTTTGAGCCAGATAGAGTGTACAGTTCTACACCTGCCTTTAATTATTTATGGCTGATAATATGCACTTAAGAGCTATTGGATAAATAAATACATGAGTGAATTAATGGACTGTGCATTGCTGCTAAGTGAATAGTATCTTTGAGCCTTATTTTTTTTTTTAAATATGTTAGAGATTTGACCAGCAAATTTTCACTTAACAGCTCGTATGTATAAGGCACCTAATCATAGATTTTATGTTTCTCCACATCAACTTAATTATTTCACTTAAGCGGTGAACTGAAATCTCTGTTAAGTATTTTATTTTTTGTCATACTTGAAAATGTTCTAAGTTTGCAGGATAAAACTGATTAGCATGTTAGTTTATATTCATTTGTTACAGTAATTAGGCAGTATCTTGGCCTCTGAAGGAAGATAGCTTAGCCTGGGAGAGCAATCTTGCCATTGGACTGGAGTTCTAAATGCCCTATGTTCTGATGTTCTCAGCTGATAATCATTTTAGTAAATGCTGGAATCTGAGTCCAGGTACATTTGTTTTTGTTGCTGCTGTTAATGATTTATCAGAAGGTCAGTAGTTTAAATAATACTAATATATCACCTGTGGGATATCACATTCTTTGTGACTGCCTTCCTCTCTGTAAAGCCTGAACTCTCACATCTCTCTGACCTTCCTTCTGCTTCTGTGCCTCATTCTAATGATGCTGGAAGAGTCTATTCTTGCTGTAAAAATCTATATAAATTATTTGAGCCAATCCAGTAAGTTTACAAAGTCTGGAAATTAGGATGTGGACATCACTCAGTAAGCCACTATTGTATTACACGGAAAGTTCAAGCAGCAATGTTAACTAACGTGTGTGCATGTTCATGGAGAAGCATGATTAGTTGCTGAAGCAGTACCGGAAAGACGATATTAGAGGGAAACCTACCTGAAGACTGTCGCACTTCCTGGAAAGAAGAGTCAGACATGGAGCAACCATAATAAAAAATGAAAGGAAAGGAAGAGAAGACGGAGTCACACAGATAATGGTCCTCAGGTTTGAAACAGATGTATGTACGAAAACCCAGCATTCATACTGACAACTCTTGTCTGAATATAATTTTTGTTTAGAATACTTTGGGTAAAGTACTCTAGAATTTTCTATTGAATTTAATATTCAATGGCTCTGAGATAATTTGGATGTGGGATCCTGTGTCAGTGCTTGGATGAACGAAGCACATTAGCTCCAGGTGAGGAGCCTTAGAAAAAGCTTCAGAGCTGGGAGGTGAATTCAGCAGGAAGTACCAGGTAAGAAACATGTGAGGGAAAGGGCCTTAAGAGCTTGAATTAGAGTAAGAAATAAAGTGAATATCATGGAATGGAGAAATGATCACCATTTGACTGGCTAAGCAAACATAAATACACTTTTTTTTTTAGATTTAAAATAGTGTCTTGAGAAAAGAAAGAAAAAAAATGCAAGTGGAATAACCAAAAAACAGTTTTAAAAAATTGACCGTGCTGAAGGTCACAGGGAATCCACTGTCCGGCAAACATTAACTTAGCAAGGACTGATGCGGTGATGCCCGCCACAGACCGAGCCCCTAGGATCTGATTATATTCTGGAGTCTTCTAGAGTAGGTACTGACACCCCGTCACTCTCTTGACTTGATATTTCAAGTTAGTTCTTCCAGAGAGAATCTGGACTGACTCTTCTTTGTGAGCCTTGGCAAATTCTTAGTCTGTTGGTGGTATGGCTGCAGGCCCAATTCTCATCTAGTGAATGTAGGCAGTGACTGCATGTTTTTGGTATGCAGGCCTGTTTATGTGTACCAGAAAAAGAACTTTAGTGTAAAGGAAAAAGCCTCTAAGGTATTTCAGCCTTACAACTACTGCTGAGCGAGAGGTGGGCCACCTCCTTGTTACTGCACAGGTTTCCCTGGCTCTGTTAATAAAAGCCAGATTCCCATTTCCATGCTTACCTTTTGACAATGATGGGTAAGAAGTGGAAACAGAGCAGATGTTAAGAAAATCAACAAGTAGCGAAACTTATCCTTCATTCCCAGCATTAGATGTTTGCTATTAAGAGATATGGAAAGGCGGCTGACATCTTTTCTGATTTGTCAATTCTACATGGCTCATGTAAAAAGTGTTGTTTACCGAATAGTTAACATAAGCATTCTACCTTCCTAGTATCATATCAAAAGTTCAGATAAAGTATCTTTAACAAACTAAATATCTTAGAAACTGAAAATTTTTAGTGTACCTATCCAGATGTTTGGCCATACGGTGCCAAAAACCTGCATGTTCATTCTATATTAATTCAAGAAGCTGTTGTTGAAATATTTGATCAAGTACGTGAAGGTAAACCAGCTCAAAGAGCACCAGGCCCAGGAGGACTCAGAGGTGATCCGATTTCTCCGTTCAAGAGGTTCCAGTTGAGAGAGTGCTGTCTAGCAGTGGAAAAAAAAATAGAAGGAAAGCTTTAGTATTCCATGTGGTGCAGATGATGATGAGCACCCTAAGAACCAGTCATTGCTGAGTTCACTTTCATCATGTTTCTTGTCAGGCTGGTAATAATCTTGATTTTAAAGACCAGACTAGCTGAATCTTGGAGGTGTGGTACAAAGAAACAACCACAGTTAAAAAAATTTTCAAAACAAAAAACCCCTCTAATTCTCAAGGTGACCAGTTATCCCCAAAATAGAGATAAAAATAAAAGCTTCTTTTCATTTACTACTAAAATTCCATCACCGTGGAAAGACAGACACTGGCCACAGTGCACATATGAAAACAATTTAAAGTGCCTATCAATACAAAATGTATTAGTGAAAGTCCTTGGACTTGAAGTTAACAGGAGATGTTTAAGATTAATGGGTCTAGAAATATCATTTTTTTTCCCTTGGCATGGTCTTCACAACATCTTCAGAGTCTTAAAAAATGCAACATTCTGCTATAAATCTACTGTTTCATCCCTTCAGATGATATTGTGAATTCCTCAGAACACAGAACAACAAAAACCAAGGCAGGGGCTTTGTGTCCTGCACCATGTAAGTAAATGCTATCTAATCATGTTGCCCAGAGAAGACGGCGATGCCTTGTATGATGGTTGCAGTGGTGTTTTCTAAAATCCACAATGAAGTTAAACAATCTGGAAAGCAGGTTAAACTACCATTACCCTAAGTATTATTCTTTCAATATTAACAACTCAAATCATATTTTTTAAAAGCCAGTGATGCAGTATTTCTTGAAGTTATATGTAACTATACATCTTGAGACCCCTTTGAAGGATGTGAGACAATGATGCAATTTTCCCACTTCTGACTTTTCAGTTCAGATCATAAAATTAAATCCAGATACAATTAGAAAACAATGAAAACCTTGTAATTACTTCATAAGTGCTAAGTTTCTAACTGTAGAAAACTTTATGATTGGAAGCAAAGCCAAATCGTTTGAGTAAATTATGTTAATGATACGCCTATACATAATTAGCAACATATAATTCCAAATGTACACCTCACTTCTGTTAAAAAAAATGTCACAAAAATGGTGACTCTCAACTGAGAGTGTAAATTCTCTTGTGGCCATTATAGTTGGGGAGCCTAACAGCAAAAACTACAGTTGATTAGAATTTAAACTTTGCAGGCATCTTTTGCACATTTTCCTACGTGGCTTTCCTTAGAACTTTATGAAGAGATGAAATGCAGAAACTAGAATGATTCTTCCCCAGGTTTCATAACTAGAAAGAAGAAAGTCATATTCCAGATCCAGTGTCTTATTACAACCACCTTATGGTAAATTATCATGTGGACACATACACATACACATTTAAAAATGTAATTACCACAGAGTTAAGATGAGATTGTGAGGCTGAAAGAGACAGATGGACGCTGACTTAACTCCACAGACTTAGTGAGTGACTGTGTCTCAGTCACTTCATTAGAGCAGACTCCAGTTTCTCATTTACAAAGCAAAAAGTTTCTCTTGGTCATTTGGGAAAACCATGGCTTCCAAATTAAATGCTTGTGTCTCTGAGATGACAAATTGTAATGACTAAACCCATCCGGCTGACAAAGGGCTAAGCACATTTCAAGCCAAGCCCAGATTTAAGATAGTGTTTCTCTGGGATACATTTGATAACTAACTCTTCGTAGTAAATATGAGCTTTAGTCTGTATTTCACAGGACCACATCTAGGAAACAAGTGAGGCCATACTGAGAAGAAATTCTCAAATCTTCATAAATCCCATTCTTTTTCTCTCTGTTATAAAAATTAATTCAAAAAGTCTTTTTTAAATGTCTTATCTTTCCCGAAGAAAGCTGTTTAGACTGGGTTAAAAATTTTTCAGGAAATTTGTAAAATAAAGACAAAAATGGAAACTGCTTACATAATAGTATTGGGAATTTGAAGCAACACATAAATCCTACTTTGGAATGAAAATTCCTATCAATCAATCATACAGTGTGTCAATGGAGCCATAAATATTGACTGAAGATTGAATTTTAAGATTTTTATTAAAATGAAAAGCTTTTTCCCTCAATTTTAATGGTATCTCTCCCATTTACAAAATCATCCAAATACTTTATAAATGGAGACTAATTTCCTGTCTCAGCTTTCCTGATTTTGCCAAAACACCCTGCATCCAAAATCAAATAGCAAAACCATGATTCTGAAATGGGCCTCAGTGAGTCATTTTCCCCTAACCTAACCCGGTGTCTGTTTCTTCTTCTCCACTCTGGCCTTCCTTCATCTCCCCTGTTCAAACGCTTCTCCCAGTCCACAAGCAAGCCATATTCTGCACTTAGGAAACAGAATCCTTTCTGGTAAAATAATAGTCCTTGCTTTTGTAACTCTAGATTCCTTGAGTTCAAGTTCTAGTCAGTCATTATTTCATTGACGAGTCATAATAAAAAAATATTTGTGCCTACCTCCTGCATGCCGACAAGTGATTATCATTTCCCACCCAGTTTCCTTAATAGATTTATCCGTGTCTTTATGTGAATTATGAGATTAATTTTGAGTTTCAGACTAACTGAAAAGTATAATTACTCAATGAATTTCATCACCCCAGCATATATGGTTGATCATGGTTAGGATCATGATACTATACAGTATAAAAATATAGTGTGGTGGTGAAATATCAGTGCTGTTGATCTCTCTCTCTGTAGTCTCTCTCTTTCACAGCTTATCATAAACTGTAGGATATAGACTAAAGCATTCTGTGAAAAATTTAGGAAGGATATGTTTCTATCCTTAAAAAGTATATTATTTATTTTTATTCATTTTTATTTATTTGTATACCTTTTTATCTTTCCCCAAAATTCTCATGTGAAGCATATAGAATATCAGAGAAGAAGTATATGAGAAAGAAGAAAGCAAGCCAACAGAGTTTAATGGTGAGGCTTTATAAAAATGGAAACCGTTACTTTCAGACCATCACTCTGGCTCTGTGCCTTTCTGGAGCAAATTTGGAGGGCTGTGGTGGAGAAGGAAATATGGTTATAAAATGATTTCCTGTCTCAAAAGTAAAGAACTCTAAAAATCTCAAAAAACAGCAGGTCATAATTATTTCAAGGGTTGAAATTTGGAGCACTGTGAAGCCTAGCGATCAGTCTCAGTAATGGCTTTATTCTCTGAAAAGTCAATTTCCAACAACCCCTTTCTTATAATGGTCTCCAATAAAACCAACGATATTTTGAGAAAATTAATTAATGCAAAAGGAATATTTTCTAGGCACTGTCCTTGAAGGATATCAGTTGGTGGTCTATTTTTATACAAATCTAAAGTTTGAAAGATCTACTAGAATGACCTTTGTTAACTACTATGCACCAGATTTCACGTATGATTGTTGCTCAGAAAACTTCAAGTCTTTATCATTATTGTATCTTCACTGTGAAGTCTACAGTGTGGGCTTTGTAAACAGCCATCTGCATTGTTCGTTCTATGAAGACCTTCTAATATGTGCTAAGGTGCTTCCTAACTCTTTCTCAGATGTTGATATTTTTGTCAATTACATGATTTCTTCCACACAAACTCCATTCTTGGTCTTGTCACGATGGCTCAGGGATGCAATATCAAAAAGTCATGCCCAAAGCACAGAGACAGCAGCAGCATGTACAGGACCTGCCCAGATTCAAACCAGACAGGATCCTAGCACTGAGGGTGAAAAGAAATTCTCAAAGCCCTGCTTGCTGGTATGGAAGAAAATAAAGTTGCATACTGTTTCTAAACTAATGCAGCATCAGGGAGACAATAAACTCAAGTGCCTTTGGGTTTCTCTTTCTTGATGAACTCGGTGAAGATAGGCATGGCCAGAACAACCCACATCGAGACAGGCATATAATATGTATATTTTCTGGTTTGAAACCTAAAATCAAATTTTAATTTATTATAATATATATTGAGTTCATCATTGAACATCTTAGGTAAATTCTATTTTCCTCCAACCACCTTGAACAACTCTATGACCACCTTAAATTCTGATTCATAAAGAGGGCCAGTCTTAGGGTGGCTGGGAGCAGTCACACACCTTGCCCTTAAGTTATGCATAAGTAAGAGTCACCACCACCTCCAAAGAGCAAGTACATTTCAAAATGCAGGAATTCCTAGTGAGAATGCTTCACACAACAGTTTAACTCAACCTTGCCAGTTTAACCACATTAAGGAGTCAGCTGAGACCACAGAGAAAAGCAACAGAGATCTGTTTCCTTGTGGCCATTATTTCTCTGTGTAAGTGCCCCAGGCACCATTAAAGTGTACTTTTCTAAAAGACTTAGTGATTTAACTTTCTGATATAGGACACTCTATGCTTAAGCAGCCAGAGAAAGCCTAAATAGGAGAGCTGATGTTATGCCAGGTCTTTCTTTCTTTCTCTAAGAAAACTTACAAGGAATATTTGAAAGAATAAAATGCCAATTGCACAGTTTTAGAGGGTGAAAGTCAGGTCCATGAATTCTCATTAAATTCTTCCTATGAATCAGATCCTATAGAATAATGCTGAAAAGCAAATCTGATCATATCCAGAAAAGCCCACTATATATATTTAAAACCTCGTAAGTTTCTATTACTTATGCTATATATTGTATAAAAGCCCATTTAAAGCACATGCATTAACTTCCTAAAGCCAATGTTTTCACAAGTTCATGACCATGATAAAATATATTGCTTTTCAGAATAAATACCCTTTATGTCTATCATAACTGTGTTCTACCAATTAAATTATACCCGCGTTCATCGAGAAAGTTTCCTAGAAATAGCCTGTGTGCAATGCCCGCAGTGACATCTACTGGTGAAAAAACACGTCTAATTCTTCTAAACAGTGGACTCTGAGGTGCACAGTTCATTCTCCAAGCCTGAATTCAACATAATTCTTCTGCTTGGGTGATTAGTTTTAGCAACTTTTTTTCATAATGAAATACAAAAATGATATTTATCTTGTTTGTCTTATCTTGGGTAAGTATAATAAAGAACTGCCTGCCTGGTAACAGGTTGCCACAAATCATCTAATTTATGCCTCCTCTTAGCTAAGATACCCTTGAGATATGGTAGTTCTGATAAGTCGGGAAGAAAATAAAGAAAAAAAGAATTATTTTTGAAGAAACTGCAGATGTATAGGGCAGTCAGTCCCATCATCTCTGAGAGCTTTTGACACATTTCACTTCAGCTAAGCAGACTTTTTGCAGGGTTCTTTATGCAAACATCTTTGATTTATCCTAAGACTACGCCTTTGCTCTGACCATGTTTAAAATCAGCCAACATGCTCTGGTTTCTCTTCAGATCATATAAATCTTTCGACTTAAAGTCAGCCAGCTATAGCTGTGTTCCTGTCATGTGTGCCTCCTTCTTACACCGATCATGTTCTTCTCTCCGTCACTCCTCTATATACAGTCATTATTAAAAATTATAAGGAAGCTAGGCATGGTGATGTATAGCATGTCTTCAATCCCAGAAATTCAGAGGCAGAGGCAGGAGATCTCTGAGTTCATGGCCAAGTGCCAAGATAGTGAGGACTACACAGAGAAACCCTGTCTTGAAACAACAATTTTCCCTGGGGCAAGTAAGATGGTTTAGCAGGTACCGGTGCTTACCACCCATACTGATGACCTGAGATCAATTTCTGGAACCCACATGGTGGGAGGAGAGGATTGACTCCTGTAAGTTGTCCTATCTATCTATCTATCTATCTATCTATCTATCTATCTATCTATCTATCTATCTATCATCTACCTACCTATCATCTATTTATCTACATACACTTTCACATATATAATTTAAGTAGACATAAAACAATATGCAGCTAATGCAGGGCAAAGTATTCATGTTGTGTCAGAACAAAATTGCAGTGATGTCCTGAGCTACAACACAGATGAGTGCTTCCACAAATCTCTCAGATTCACTCTGTGCTTGACTTTGAATTACTGTTTGGTTGCTGTGTGTTCAGAAACACTTTGCTGTTGTCAATTTGGAACCCTCACCTTAGTTTATGGCCATGTGGCTCAGAGTTTAAGAAGCTACTGCTTAAGTGACAGCTTTCTCTTAGTTTTAAGTTTAGCAGACTTGGACAGTTTGCTTTAAGGTTTCTTTGACCCAGTAATGCAGGTTCACAGAGACACACACAGTATCCAGGGACTGTCATGTGATTCTTTGTGAAAAAATTATCTTAGGTCCCTTGTCTGCCAGAAACTTTAATTTTTAGGCAAAAGAAAAATACATTCAATCTCCTGTCCTGGAAGCACTGACCCTCTTGATTGATATGAATAGAGGAAGGAATGGGAGCAGATTGTGGAGAATGGAATGTTGCAGCCGTCACTAGAGGTGGAAGTTGGATGGAAAGAAGTTGGAGATACTAAGGTATATATAGGAACATCGTCCATCTTATTTTTTTTTGAAAGATAGTCTCTCTCTGAAGCCTGGATGGCTGGATAGCAAACTCTGCCTGTTCGCCCCAGCAGCCGGAGTTATAGACATGTGTTATCGCTCCGGGATTTAGATTTTGGGGATCAGAACTCAGGTCACCCATTGGGGTGACAATGATCCTTCCAAGAGCTGCAGACAACTTAACAAAAGCTCTAGTACTAGGCAAGAGAAACCTCCTTTCAAGTTATTGGTCAGAGACATTCCAAAGACTCTCAAAACAATATAGCCTATTGCTGTTGCCTTTGGTTGCCTCCAAGAACTTGATGGTAATACTGTATATTGATTTTTTTTTAAAATGTCAGACACAGGACTTGGAAGAATTTAGCTGGAACTGACCTGGCATCCTCCTAAAGGAATAACTCTCTTAACATTAGAATGAGCTATGCAAGGTGCCACGGGAGAAAAGCAACCAATAATAATCCTATTCAGCTGTAAAGACCAGGAACAACAATAATCTAATGGCACAATACCCTGAAAGGTGCAATAGTGACACTTATATTTGGACCAACAGCTGTAAAATTAGACTTGAGGATCTCTGAAGAGAAGAGGTATCATACTGGGTCCTGTAAACCTAGCCAACTACCCATGGTCTACTACTCTAAGGTCATGGACCTTGGAGGAGAATGTACTACCGTCATTTTCCTAAATAATTATGGTTTATAACAAGAATATAGTTAGACTATAGTTGTAAATGATAAAGATTTAGGAAAATGATGATGGCCTTATACCCAAGGATAAGTGTAATTCTCACTCCTCATCAAAGGAGTTTCTTTTTGCAGCAAACAGAAAGTATCACAGAAAGCCACAACTGTTTGAAATGCAGATCATAACTGATTATAGGATTCCAGTCCTTGGTTGATACACCTGCAACACAGCCTCTGAACCTAATGCTCTGGGAGCAGGAAGAGGGGGTGGAAAGATTCTACAAGCCAAAAGACCAGAATGGATCATTTGCTGTATATTACAGGGAAGCATCACCCAGGAAAATGCAGCAATATGATTACCTAAACAAGATCTGAAAAATTTTACCACCAATTGGCATGCCAATGTGGATGGTGAAATTCTCACATGTCTTCACCTCTAGATGAAGAGATCCAGGCAGGTGACATTTGCTGAGAGAGTAAGAATAACCACAGGAGCACCTGAGAGCTGTGAGATGTCATGTCACTAAGTATCCCATTTGGGGATAATGGTAAGTTGCCTCCAAACAGAAAGAAGTTCTTTTCTTTTTTTTTCTTTTTCTTTTTTATTCATTTACATTCTTGTTGAAGCCCCATTCCTCTTTCTCCCCTCCCCCTCCCCTGGTCCTCGGAGAAGGGGAGCTCCCTTGCCCATCCAGCCCAGCTCATGAAGTTGCATCAGGACTGAGCATGTCCTTTTCCCCTGTGGCCTGGCAGGGCAGTCCTGCTGGGGGAAAAGTGATCAAAAAGCTGGCAAGTGAGTCATGTCTGATGCAGTCCCCACTTCTCTTACTAGAGGACTCACATGAAGCCTAAGCTGCCCATCTGCTGCATCTTTGCAGTAGGCCTAGGTCCAGTTCAAGCATGGTCCTCAGTTAATGCTTTAGTCTTCACAAGCCCCTCTGGGCCCTGGTTAGTTGGTTCTGTTGGTCTTCTTGTGGAACTCCTGTCCTTCAAGTAAATTTCTCTTTCCTCCCACTTTTCCACAAGACTCCCTGTGCATCGGCAAATATTAAGAAGTTCTTTTCTTAAGGGAAAACCAGATGCTGCTACAAAGCCTTTTGCTACTACATAGTGTTCAAGCTACATTGGTGAGGCTTATTATTATTATTATTATTATATATTTTGATAAGACTTTTGTAACAGGAACAAAGAACATGATAATCCTTACAAACAGTATTATTGTAAATATTTTATTTACTTATATAAAAATAAATAAGGATTCCAAATATGAAATATATTATCAATCTACTCTATATTTAGAAACTTTTATAATTTATTAGATCAGCTAATAATCTTAGAATCTAGCCTTTTATCCCAAGAATACATTATTTAGAACTAAACTGGCCACCACTGCTTAGAAACTTGGTTATGTCAGAAAAAAAATGTTACTAAAGAAACATTTATTTATTGTTTATTTATTGTCTACATCAATCAAGGAGAATCCAAATGTCCTTGGTCTCAGTAACTTACAGGAACAGCCTAGATCTATGAGACTTTTCTAAAACTTGCCTGAGCAGTGGCGAGGACTAACGTCATTTCCACATGATATACAGCCAGGTTTCTGGTCAGTTCCCAGCATATTTATTTGTCTGATACTGTTTTGAAGGGCTCTAAGTAAAAGATTAATACTTTGGGATAGGAATGCTACAGCTAGATAGGCCAGATGTTTGGCTCAGTGTGTTTGGGGCTGTGATTGTTTAAATACAACCAAAAGGAAGGTCTAATGAGTATGCACTGCAGTGGTTAAAGTTCCCACGATGCCTGCAGGGTTGCCGCTGCAGTGGGTTTGCATTTCAGCCTGATGTCAGGATGCTGGTGGGGGCTTAGTAATGACATTTAAAATATGTTTTTGTGTGTCTAATTTGGTATACATTTAAGTGTGTACATGTACACACATAAATGTTTGTGCTTGTTATTTAAGGTATTGCAAGTAAGGCTTAAAACATTACAACCATCTGATTTGCATTTTTCAACAAGAACCAACATTCATATGTATTTATGGAAACATTTTTGGCATAAGACTTTCTACTAAATTATAATAAAAAAAGGTTTCTCTATCACCTTGGGGAATCTGGCAATCAGCCTACCTCCTACCCAGATCAGTCTTCCCCACCTACTCCTGTTTCTTCCCACCCACTGAACACATAACTTTAAACTCTGGTCTTGCCTTGAGCTGATATTTGAGGAGAAACAGAAAGGTCAGTAAACTTGGGCATGGTAACATGGCTGTGATTGCCTTTTTTTCTGAGGAGCTTTAGGCATTCAACAGACTGACAGTCTGTCCATTACATACCTAGACAATAAACACAAACATATTTCACTCTAATGTTTTAAATTTTAACTTTCAATAGAACTAAGAGAAGCTAATTGAATATGATTCTAGCCTAAGGCTGAGAGAGCCATATCACATCAACATTTCTCATCTATAATTAACCTTTCTTTGAAGTCCAAATTGATCAATAACTAGTTATGAAATAAACATCATGATTTAAAAATTATTTTTACTTCTGTCAGGATAATGACCGTAAGACAGATATTAAATTCTTGTCCTTTGGGCAAGTGCAAGATTTAGATGAACATACTCATGAACAACCAGGGCTTCATTTAGTTGTCAAATTATAACCAGAAATAGCAAGCTGCTCATTTCATAGATGGCAAAGCATAAGTTCAAGAGACTAAATGGAACTGAGGATATGGCTCAGAGATCCAGGTGTCACACAAGCATAAGGACCTGAGTTTAGTTTGGATCACTGAAAGCCCTACAAAGCTGGACAGAGTTTTCGGTCTGTAATCCCAGCATTCCCACAGTGAGGGGAGAGATGAAGCCTGGGATTCTCCACAAGCTGTGGTGTCAGCTGGCCTATAATGGATAGTAGCAAGCAATGCGTATCTCTGTCTCAAACAAAGTGAAAGATGAATATCAACATCCAAAATTGTCCTCTGAGCTCCACATGTGCGCCATGGCAGACATGAACACACAGAGATGTGAGGGGGTGTAAAGTGACCTGTCCAAGATGGTACAATTAGAAAGTGGAAAGAACAAGAATGTGGGTGTGGTAGGATGGCTCAGAGGATATAGGCAACTATCACCAAGTCTAATGAAGTCACCAAGCTCAGTTACTGAGATCCGTGTTGTGGAAGGACAGAACCAACTCCCCCACATTGTTCTATAACCTCTGCATTTGAGCTAGTCAATATGTGCCCCCTCTAACTTTCACATTAAATAAATGAATGAATGACTAAATAAATAAATAATACATATAAGAAAAAATTTAAAGGCAGTAGAAAAAGAAAGAAAGAAACCTATACCCACTCTAAGATTCATGACTACCCTAGTCCTAGTGGTTGGCTATCTTTCCAGAACCAGGCATGATTTCCCTCCTGTTAATCAGACCTCAAGTCCAATTACACACCTGTTGGCTATCACCAAGATATGAATGTAACTATGGTGCCCTTAGGGCCATTGTGCTATGCTGGTCATCACTGTCCTTCATCGTCTCCGCAACTGAGTAGGACTATTGTTAGTTTCCTGCCTTGGAGGCTTGTGACACCATCCAGTGCTATGAAAGTTAGTCCTCAGTGAGGAGAATTTTAGGTCAGATTCAGCTCCAATCTCCATGTGTTGTGTCTGATGTATGTGGTGTCTTTAGCAATAGGGACTTGGTCTCAGTTTTCAGTGGGCCACCAAAGGCAACAGCAATAACCTGTATTATTTGGGGAATCTCTAGAACTCCCTTGACCAGTAACTGAAAGGAGGTTTCTATTTGTTTTTTTTTTTCAGATGGTCTATGGCTCTTGGGAGAGGGGGGGCATTATCAGCTCAAGTGGGATAGCTTCATTTGAACTATCTATGTGTATGTACACACACAGCACTTATGTGTACTACATGTAATTTAGGCAAATAGGTAATAATATGATTTCTTATGGATTTTTAAAAACATCTTTAGTATTATTTTACCATCCCCCTTTCCTTCTGTATTGACCACCGTTCCTTAGCCCAGTGAACCCTGTTCATTTTAAGCATTCCCCTCTTCCATATTACTCATTTCCTTTTATTCCCTTCTGTAGTGCTTTCCCATCAAGGTCCCTTTTTCACTTTTTTTTCAGTTTATGTCTTCATGTCTGAAGACTTGGAGCTAGGAAACGCAGATGAGAGAGCATCCCATATTTGTTTCTCCTGGTCTGGGTTATTTCACTCCATGTACTATTTTCTAGTTCCTTTCATTTGCCTGCAAATTTTATGATTGTTTTTCTTTACAGCTGAATAATATTCCCACATTTTCAGTACCCATTCATGAGTTGAAGGATGTTTAGATTGTTTGTACTTTTTGGCTATTGTAAATGGAATGGATGAACCTGGCTAAGCAAATATCTGTGGAATAGGCTTTTGGGTGCTTCAGACTTGTGTCAATGAGCTGTAGAGCTGGGTCATGTGGGTAGATTACTTTTAGCTTTTTGAGAATTGTCTACACTGACTTCTAAAGTGACTGTACCACCGAGAGTGAATGAGGATTCCTCTTCTCCCATCTCTCCTCCAGCATTTGTTGTCAATTGTTTCATAGAGTGAGATGAAATTTCAAAGTGGTTTTTTTTTCTGATTTGCACTGCCCTTATTGTTAGGGATAATGAACATTTTCTGAGCTCTTTCTTATCCACTTGTATGTCTTCTTTTGATAAGTCAAGTGTAGCTCTCACTCTTCACCAAAGAAATTTCTCTTTGAAACAGGAGACCAATAAGAAAATTAGAACCAATCAAAGTATAAAAAAATACTTGTTGTTATCATGGGGTGACGAGCCTCAATTGATTTATCTGCAATACAAACTCTGTACCTATGGTTTAAAGAACAACAAAGAAGATGAGAGTACAAAGATTGTAAGAGCCAGAGGACCATGAAAAATGTTTTGAGGCTGTGTCTCATAGAATGACAAGGAAGCTTCATCCATAATAGCACTTAACAATATGGCTGCCTAAACAAGACTGAAAAAAATCACCAACAATAGACATGCAGACATGGAAGGTAGACCTCCATGAATAGACAAATATAGGCAACTAAGGAATGCCAAGAGTGGGAAAATTAGTTTTCCCAAGGGAAAAGTCCTTTAATTGGTTATCTAATGCCAAGCAGTCAGCCCTGAAATTATACACATATAAGCAATACTAAAATGACTGAGCAGGTTGCATTTATATATTTACATATATGTAACAATAACAACTATCGAGAAGGAGGCCATGATTTGAAGAAGGAGCTGGGAGTGAGTAGTGGAAGTGAAGAAAAGAAAGGGAAAAATGATGTAATTTGTTTTATTTTTAAATTTTAATATATAAATAAAAATAAACCTTATTCAAAATACAAATATGTATTTATTTCATTTAGGGAACATTATTTCTATTTAAATAAATATCTCTAAGTACATTAAAATTCTGACTTCTATCAAATCTACTATAGAATTAACAATTTTAATCAACAATAATGAACACAGGGCTGCAGTAGTGACTCAGCTGTTAAGAGCACTTGCTGTTCTTGCAAAAGACCAAATCTGGTTCCTGGCCCACATCTGCCAGAAACTCCAAGTTCAGGTGATGTGAGGTCTTCTGGCCTCTGTGGGCACCCACACATATGCCATGTACAGTATCCTCCCAACACAGATACACAGACACACACATAGGTATTTTTTAAATGAACACAAATATGCATGCATTTCCTCCTTGGTTGATCATTTATTATGTATAAATCATCATGTTAAATCTTCAAGTAATCTTCACATCTCTATAAACTGGGTGTAATTACCTATACCTGGGGCCTTTTCTCTGCCCGTATTGGCAACTCTTTGGTGGAGAGTCTGTTATATCCATGTGTAAGTGAATATGTTTAAGAAATTGTCACATTGGACCTTCAGGAGAGAAGGGAAATTAACTGTTGTAAGACTCATAGGCAATAAGAGAAAAAGTCTTAGAACTTTTATTAACAAATGATTTACTAAACAAAGTACAAAAAGAAATTTGTCACAACAAAAGACACTGATACACATAAAAATGTTAAACATCTAAATGAAAAAGAAACATTCTATGACAGTAGGCCAAAACCACATATCAAATGAAACATGGCACAGCATAATCAGCAGTCAGAAGACGTGTACCGGCACAGATAGTGGGTTGCAGCACGAAGACACAGCATCCAGTACAAAGAAGATCAAAAACTGAGGATGGAGATACTCACTAGAAATCTCAGAAAAGCAGAGTTAAACATGATGCAAGCCTTATTCGTTAAGAACAAAGAACATTTAAAATTAATATTAAAATCACAAATTTAATATTTGAGAAGATGTGGGAAAATGGAAAGGTGTGTATGTGCATGTGTGTGTGTGTGCGTGTGCGCGCGCGTGTGTGTGTGTGTGTGTGTGTGTGTGTGTACATAAATTCTCCTATGAGTGATGCCTCATCAACAAACAAATTCATTGTGACTAGGAACTTGGGATCTAGGTAAATATCCTCCCAAAACAAAACAAAGGAGTGATCCAAGTTTATTGGCAGCATAATTTATAATAGTAAAATTTGGAAGCTCCTTAAATCTCTACCAGGACAAATTTAGTTACAATTCAAAGGAGTAAAAAATTCTACATAGATCTCAGAAGTCCTGTTTAATAGAAAACAAATTACAAAATAAAATGCACATGGACGTACGAAAATAAAGCCTGGAAGTCTCTGAAGTGACGCCAGGAATCTCTTTAAGAAAAGGACAGGAAAGGTGCCACAAGCGGGGTGAAGGACGCTCTCCTGGTGACGCTGAATTAAACACAAAGAAGCAACTAAAGGGTGGGGAGCCATAATTCAGTTTTAGCCATGCAAGCATGAGGAGCTGAGTTCTGATTGGCAGCAACCATGTAAAAAGCCAGGTGTGGCAGTGTGCACACTAGTTATCTCAGCCCTGGGAATTATTCACAGGAAGCAAAGAGCCCAGAAATTTGCCGGTCAGCTAGTCCAGCTAATCATGGAGCCACAGGCTCAGGGGGGAGACCCTGGCTCAAAATATAAGGTGGAGAGCAATAGGAAAAGATGGCAATGTCTGTAGGCAGAGGCTCAGAGACACACACCTGCATATACAATAAGCATGCACATTGCACACACACAAAAGCAATTTAGTCAAAAATAAAATGATAAAAATATCATTATCTGTAAATACTTCATATGACTAAAGGAAAGCTAGGCTGTTTCCTTTACAGAAAAGGAAAATGGATTTTAATGAGTCTCTTTCCATTTTTTTTTTCACTCTGCTGCTCTTGAGGAGAAATTTTGGTTTTACAATCAGTGAGATTCGACAACTAAATCTATAAGTAACTGTAGAAACCAGGGCTAGAGTTTACCAGCTTACATATTACATTAATCTCAGTACAAGAGTATAAATATATTTTTTTAAGGTCTGTTCTCCAGAAGAGGCCATTCATCCTCTGGAGCTGCAGTCACAGGCTTTTCCGAGATGCATAGTTTGTGTGCTGGGAACCAAATTCCAGTCCTCTTTAAAAGCAGAAAATGCTTTTAACTTGCGAGCCATCTCTCCAATCTCCCCATTGTATCTTTTTTAAAAAGATTTATTTATTATTTATACAACATTCTGCCTGCACACCAGATTTTTTTTTTAATATCAATCAGAGGTTAGGTACTTTGCATTCGCAGCTTAGCCCCCTCCCTCGTTCCCTCCCAGTCTCCCCATCCCTCCCTCATCTCCTCCCCGCCCCCTCCAAGTCCACCTACAGGGGAGGATCTCCTCCCCTTCCATCCGACCGCAGTTCATCTTGTCTCCTCAGGGCTGGCTGCAATGTCCTCCCCTGGGATCTAGCCAGGCTGTTACTCCCTGGCGTGTATGAGGGAGAGTCAAAGAGCCAGCCATCGAATTCATGTCTGAAACAGTCCCTGTTCCCCTTACTAGGGTCTTCAGTTGGATACCGAGCTACTATGGGGGTTCTAGGACATATCCATACATGGTCCTTGGTTGGAGAAAGTGTCCCATAGAAGATCCCTGTGCCCTGCTCAGTTTGGTCTTTGTGGAGCTCTTGTTCTCCACAAGTCTTATTAACTTCCCCTATTTTTATTATTATTTCCCGCCCTCTGCCAAAGGCTTGGTTGTGCACACCAGATTTTATTATAGATGGTTATGAGCCACCACGTGGTTCCTGGGAAATAAACTCAGGACCTTTGAAAGAACAGCAAGTGTTCTTAACCTCTGAGCCAGCTCTCCAGCCCCTCCCCAATGTATCTTAATATCTATTCTTTTACATCCACATTACCAAAGCATTTCTCATGACTTACTAAAACAACAACAATATTGGGCACTGATTTGGAGTCATACTTATTTATATGTACCTAAACATCCAGTTCTTTTAATGTGCAATGTAGTGATGTATTTGCTTCAATGTAAAAACAAGACAACTATGTTTAACACCAGTTACTAGTTGTCAGTTTATAGAGTGAGTTCTAAAACCTTAGTCATTATATGTAAGAGAATTTATACACAGCAAACTGTTTTTATTGATTTGAAATGAAAGACACCAAAGTTCAGAGGGGTAGAATTAGTATCTGACTCACAGAGCTGGTAGAAATTACAGTCAGGTATAGTGAAGCACTCAGAGCTGAAACACTGTTTGGAAAGTTGGCTTCTCTGTCCTCTCGGAGCATAATAATGAAATGCCAGCATTCATCTACTGCAGTGGTTCACAACCTTCCTATTGCTGCTACCCTTTAATACTGTTCCTCATATTTTGGTGACCTCCAACTATAAAATTATTCTGTTGCTACACCATAACTGTTATGAATCATAGTGTAAATATCTTATATGCAAAATATCTGATATGCAACTCCCAGAGGTGTCATGACCCACAAGTTAGAACCATTCGTCTATTAGATTTACAAAGACACAAATTTTCATTAAAATGCATATAATAGTACCACTTTTCTAGAGGTATCGAAGTAGAGTCTCAGGACTCATAGAGTAGCTCACAACCACCTGTAGTTCTATTTCCAGGATATCTGACACCCATTCTGGCCTCTGTGTACAAAAGGCATGCAAGATGCACACAGACACTCATGCAGGCAAAACACCCATATACCTAAAAGAAAATACCTTAAAAATGTAGGTACACAGAAGCTGATTCAGTTGGGGAAAACAGTGACTTATAAGGACCTGTCAGAAAGACCAGAAACAGCACTGGGCATCACCAAATTTCCTAAAGTAAAATGCTCTGAAACCTCTAAAAGAAGAGACTTGTGGCATTGCTGTGGAATCACCTGCATTGGAGTTCAGATAATATAAACTAAAGGTGTCTTAGTTGTTGTTCTATTGCTGCAAAGAGAAACCATGACCAACGTAACTTATGAAAGAAAGTATTTAACTGGAAGTTTGCTTACAATTTTAGAGGATTGGTTTGTGCTCATTATGACAGGAAGCAGGACATAAGGCAGGCAGGGAGGCATGGCGCTAGAGCAGTAGCCAAGAGCTTACATCTTATCCACAACCAGGAGGCAGAGAGGGGGCAGGACTGGGCCAGGTGTGGGCTTTTGAAAGCTCAAAGCCCACCCCTAGTGACACACCTCCTCCAACAAGACCACACCTAATCCTTTCTAAACAATCCACCAGCTGGGGACCAAATATTCAAAGGTATGAGCCTATGGAGACCATTCTCATTCAAATGACCACATAAGATATGAAGGAGTATCTGTAGCGTGCCAGCCTTTGTGAAAAATAATCACAAATATGTCTTCCTGGATGTGCAAACCTTAAGCCTCTGAAATGGTGCTTCAGAGGCCACAGGCAGAAGATTCTATGGTGACAAACACATGAACAAGAATCAAGAATGAACAGAAAATGCAATTTTAACTTAGTATCCTCTGTTTTCACTTTATGCTTTTAACGTGAAAATGCATTACATTATATAAAATTAATTTTAAAATCATTATTCGTAATAGTACCTGTTAAAGTGTCACATGTATCCAATGCCCATGTCTGCATTATTATCTCACAGTAAATAGAGGACTGGAAAACCTTACAAAAGAGAAGCTAAAGGCAGCTGAAGCTGAGTCAGCAGTGGAGCAAGATGGGTAAATGTGCAAGGGAAGACAGGAACGAGGAGCTCTGAGAAACTATCCATATTCTCAATCCCAACCCTCACCAGGGAGTAATGTCTACATCATGCCAGTGTATATGACAGCATTGGAACATGGAACTGGAAAGATGGGCAGCATGGAAACAGCCTTTGGGGAAAAAGCGAGCAAGTACTGGTTGCCATGGAGAGAGCTGCTGCTCATAGCTGAACGCTCGTTGTATTGAGATTTCCAGATGCCTCTATGAAATGTTGAGACGTACCTGAAAAAACAATATTTGGAAGTTCGAAAACCAGATGCCTTAAACCTAGATAACAAGCAGCCTTATTTGTAATACTTTATATCAAAGAATATAAAATGGAAGTCAAGCTAAGTCTTATGAACATCCACCTCCCCTGTTTCTGCTAGAGATGAAAGAACAGCCATGGAGCTCTGTGGGTATGCAGTCCTAGGATCCCAGCACATGGCAGTCAGCCATACAGATGCATTCAATATTGTCTGACATTCTGTCAGTGTACCCTATGGAAGTGATGGCTTCAATGATGAAATCATATTCCCTAACATAAAGTTGATGGGTTTTTCTTATTATTTTAAAATTTGTCATGAAAAATTAAAAATATTTTTGGATGAGGATGAAGAAATCCCACTTTGGCGACTATGGAGTGAAGAGTGATGAATCATTTTAACAGATGACCTGGGAATTTAGTGTTCCTGGACAGAGCTGACGGCGCAGCGTTCAGCAACCCTGGGATGCACAAAGATTTTGCATGAACGTGATGTATGTGCCATAGAAGCTAAGGTTTGAACAAGCTCTATAGAAGTTTCACTTTGCTATTGTAAGGAAAAGCCAACTATAACTTAGATAGGGAACAAAAGAGATAGTAACAACCAATTCCATAAGCTGCTTTCTTAGGATAGGAGAGAGGCTTTCACAAGAAATAAAGCTTAAGTACAGATGTAACTTCAAAGGGAGTGAAGAAACAAGAAATTTAAACTTCCTGATAACTTAAAATATTGCTGATTTTAAAAAAGCTGGGAATTGACTTTTCTTTCTTGTCTTGTTTCCTCTCTTCTTATGTGGTTGGCAAATGTAATTCCCCAGTTTTCCTACATTGTTGCTTAGGAATTTTCTTGATTTACTTTTCAAAATACATTAAGGAACTTTCCCAAGAACTACCCGATTCTAACTCATTGAACTTTCAGCCAAATGAATTTAGCTTATCAAGCTTCTTTATTTATTCTTTTAAGATACTGTATCAAAAGTTGATCAGAGATTTTTTTTTCAAAAATAGAAGAAAGAAAGACAGACTGAGCTTTAACAGATGTTCAGATATTTTAATATTTGGAGTCTGCAATTCCCACTTGAGTTTAATGAGCTTGTCCAGTAATGCTGACTTTTAGTAGAGGCTGTGTGTTCTCACGCTTGTTGCTTCAGCTCTAAACCACACAAGAATACTAGAAGTCAGAGCATGAAAAACAAGTTGCTGTGGGAACAGAATTCTCACATGCCACGTGCTTTAAGAGTGAGAGAACAGGGAATATCTTCCCTAGGGTCTTCCTTGTTGTTTAGCTTCTGTAGAACTATAGATTTTAGCATGGCTATCCTATATCATATGTCTAATATCCACTTATGAATGAGTATATACCATGTGTATCTTTGTGCTTCTGGGTTACCTCACTGAAGACGATCTTTTCTAGTTCCCATCATTTGCCTGCAAATTTCATAATTTCCTTGTTTTTCATAGCTGAGTAGTATTCCATTGTATAAATGTACCACAATCTCTGTATCTATTCCTCCACTGAGGGACATTTAGGTTGTTTCCAGTTTCTGGCTACTACAAATAGAGCTGCTATGAACATGGTTCAGCAAATGTCCTTGTATAGTTGAGCATACTTTGGATATATGCCTAGGAGTGGAATATCCGGATCTTGTGACAGGCTCGCTGATCACCTCCCCCTGAGGGTTGCAGCCTTGCCAGGCCACAGAGGAAGACAATGCAGCCAGTCCTGATGAGACCTGATAGGCTGGGGACACATAGAAGGAGAGGAGGACCTCCCCTACCAGTGGACTAAGGGAGGGGCATAGGGGGAGAAGAGGGAGGGAGGGGCCACATCCAGGATACAAAATGAATAAATTGTAATAAATGATAATTTTAATTAAGACAAAAAGAGTGAGGGAGCATCCTTAGTGGGGATGGGGGAGGGATAACAAGAAGAAAACACTTCAAAAATAAACTGCACCACAGAGTTAGATGACTAGCCTCTCTGCAAGCCAGTCCTAAATTGCCTTGATTTTTAACTCTCTGGTCAGGGGAGTTATTATTGATGGTTGTTTTCTATCAACTTTTCAATGAAAAACATCAAATTTAGTATTTTCATGTTCTGTCTGATGGAATCACATCAAATCAAGTTGACGTTTTCTAAAGTAACAGTGCAACCCTGGAAGCCTTATTTTCTCAATGTCTGGCTAACACTACTGTGTTGGACTTAAATGTCAGTGTTTGTTTTTTTTTAGGTCACTGGCTCGGCAATTATGTTATGACTCTAAAATTTCAAGTTATTGGCACTGAACACATAAATGTTCATAAAGGCATTCAATTAGATGACTCTTATCCACTCCAGAATTAACTGATGGGAAACAAAAACAGTAATTCCATTTTAGATGCTCTACTTACAGCACAGTAAGTCCAGCAGGGATGAACTACGGAAATTACCGCTTAACCTGGTGTCCCAATTTTCAGATCTAATATACAGTTAATCTCCTAGGAAAGGTATTCACTATGTCCCTTCCAACACCCCAACACTAGGTAAGAGAGAGAAAGGGGTAGTGAGAGAGGGGTCACAGTTCCCTTAGCTGTTTCCTGCCTGGTAGGGTCATCAGGTTCCTTGGAGCCAGTTCAATCCTTGTTTCAGTAGATCTCCAACTTCTTGTCTTGCTCCATCAATAGCAACAGGAGCTGCAGGGGGAAAGTAGCAGCAGCCTTTTTCTTCGCTAGTCCGCACTCTGGGCTCTGGCATTTTTCTCTCTCTGAGTCCTTAGATTTAAGCTTTCTGCAGCTGGCAAAGAACTCCTCTCAGAGCCTGCACAGGGCAAAGAGTTTGCTATTGTGGACAATCTAAATCAGTCCCACATCCCGCACCTCGGATTAAAACAAAAACATGTTTATGTTCACAACAGTTACCAGTTACGTCTGATTAAAAAATAAAAACAAAACTGCAGGAAGTAGCATTTTAAAAGACAGCTTAATACGCCTTGAAGAATTAAGCAATGTCAGTTCAAGTACGTTAGTTTCTTGTGTAAGACTATTCTTTCAAATGGTGTCACATCTCTATCATTCATTTCAAATAAATAACAAAGTAATTTTATTAGATTATTATAGGCTTGAAATTATAGTTTATTAATAAGGAATTATAAAGAAACAACAGATTTCTTTCCAAAGGTGGTGTTCATGTCTGTGGATGATATCCCCAGAATAATAGTTACATTGCCTTTGCTATTTCTGCTATTTCTGGTTGAACCAATAAAGTCTGAACCCTAAGGGGAAAAAAAAGAAACAATGGGTCAGCAATTCAAATTTATAATCAAGCTATACACATACATATATAGTGCTAAAATGCAGGTGATAAATTTCAATAAAACTTGAATAAAACTCAGAATATCTCAAAGAGGATTAAGAACTACTGTGTATAATATACTTACACCAACTGCCAAGATCAATACTAAAAGCTAAGAGGCACCCACAAGAATGTCATGTTTATCATAGTCAAGATGTTGATCAAGATCTTTATCATATTCTTTGCCTTCAGTCAAGACCCTAGTGGGAAATGGTGGAGAGACAGGCTATATGGTGTGTAACGGGGAGGTTACTCAAGCACAGGTGTGGGCCAGAGATGCCCTGGTTGCTCCTGCAGTGCCCACACCACAATGAGCAGAGGGATGCACCAGTTAGGGGAACATCTGAATTCGGGAATATCTGGGCTCTGGAAGGACACAGGTAGGTGTCTGGATGGACACAGTCCTCAGCAGCTAAGCAGAGAAGGAGGCTGGAAGGAAATCCCTCCTCTTGGATTCTCCCCCTCTGATTTCTGGTCAGAACTCTCATTAGCTGACATGGGTGGGGCAGGGGACAGGAATGGAGCTCTTGGGGAGTCAAAGGCAATCAATAGATGATCAGCCAATCAATTAGTGCAACACATGCAATCCAGACAAATGGGACAACCTGGCTACAAGACTGGGTTTATAACTTCTGCATCATTCTGCTTCTCCCCAACCCTGAAATTACTGTGTGGATTATACAAAGGGAAGATTAATTTTAATCTCAGTAGCAGAAAAAAGAATATATGTGTCACTACATAAAGATACCTAAATTATAAAACACATAGGAGCAATCCTTAACAATGTGTAGGGGCTATAACAAGAAAGCATTTAGCAAGTATTATAAAGTAGGATTTTACCAACATGATATACTCCTTAGTTGAAAAGATAAAATATCATTTTTTCCAAAATCAATTTTAGACATAACCTAACCCATTTAAACACTTCATAGCATCTTTAATTGAAATTCTTTTCAAATTTGATTGAAAGATAACTGGCAACAAAAGCTATGATTACTTTTATTAAAGTTATTAAGGGAATACTTGCCCATTCAATTGAAACATTAAATAAACTAAAAATAAATTCAACAATAAAATATACTATCTTACAAATCAGATGGACAGAGTATTTCTTTAATATTTTCTACTGGTATTTAATAACTGTACAAAATAATAGGTTTTATTAAGACAGTTCCATAGATAAATAAAGTGCACTTTGGTCATATTCATGTTCTATTCTTGTTCTCTCTGGTTGCTTTTTCATTTCATATCTTTTTCATCTAGGTTCTACACATGATATTGGTCTTTTAAAGAGTCTGATTTCACATAAGATTAGAGTTTCCAGTTCCACCCATTTTCCTGAAAATGACATAATTTCCTTTCTTTTTTATGGTAGAAGTGTATATTTAGAATTTGCCAGCTGGACTCAGTTTAGATGATCCCAGTCTTGTTGGCAAGATCCAGAGAATCATAATCAGGAGCCAACGGTGGTCCAGGGGCATTTGATGATGGCATACTGGTCAAGATTGTTTCTCCTGGGTACACTCTTTCAAGGGTATTTGGGATCAGCCGGGTCTTGGGCTACTGGAAAATGGGTGACGTGTGGATCTTCTTTTTGTGGCTGTGGATCCCTTTCAGCACCACCTTCTTAGCTTTCGAGGCCTTAGCTTTGGCTTCAACTTTGGGAGGGGCAAGAGCTTCCTTCTTCGCTTTCAGCACCATCTTGGTGAAAAGGCATGATTTTATTTCTATTTATGGCTGAGCAACACTCCATTGTGAATATACACCACACCTTAAACTCATTATAAGAGGGAACATGGCTGATCCCATAATTTGTGCCTTATGTTGTGATAAATATGGGCACATAGGAATCTTTACTGATCTGACTTCAGGGTCCTATCCTGGAGCAATGTGATTTAATGGAATTTTATGTTGTCTTAGTCTCTTTTCTATTTCTGAAATAAAACACTATGACCAATTTAACTGATTAAAGAAAGTGTTTAATTAAATTTACATTTACAAAGCATTAGAATCTGTGACAGCAGAGTAAAGACATGATAACGGGGACAGCTGAGAGCTGGCATCTCAAACTGTAAGAAGAGGCAGCATGCGCACTGGAAGGAACACAAGGCCAACCCCCAGTGACACAACAATTCCACGCCACCTAATCTTCCCAAACAGTTCCACCAACTGGAGACCATGTTGTAACAGAAGTTTCGGTTTCTTTGTAAACTCAGTTATATTTTGCAAATATGTTTTTGTTTTAGTCCCTGGTGTGAGTGTTGTGCTATAGTTTTTCCATACCTGTTAATTGTCTCGTGTGGAGGATGGCTTTTGTCAGCTGGTAACAGCCCTCCACGTGCGGCATGGAGAGGGGCGTGGTCTAGGACTCAGTATAAATATGAAAGCTGAAAAGAGAACCTGTGGTGTTCGTTGTTGGCATGTAGCTTGTAGCAGTTTGGGAAACCACGGACGGTGTGGTGATTTGGAGCAGACAGACAGAGAGAAACACTTGATGGGGCAGCAGCTTGGAGGAGACTGCTGGCTACACCTACAGTTGGCAGAGGTTTCCTTTAGGGCACACAGCCCTAAAAGACCCACTGACCCTCAAAGGCCAAGAGAAGCAAAGGCCCTCTCTCCCCACTAACCCTCTCTCTCCTACATGGGGATAGGAGGTTGGAAGGGAGGTTGAGTTCTAAACACCCCAAGTAGAGTTTTAAAAGCAATCCCTACACCATGGATTCAAATATATGAGCCTATGGGGTCTACTCTCAAATCACCAAATTTGGCGAATCTATTTTTAGTTTTTATTTTAAAACTCCTTTTAATTACTGCAGTTCTGGAGGAGTTTACGTTGCCAGCAACTATGTAAAAGGGATGCAAGGCCTCATGGTCCAGATTTGGGATCCTAGCTACTCGGGAGGCTGAAGCAGGAGCATTACAAGTACAAGGGTTCCTGGGCTGCGATGTGAGCTCTGGACAACTTAGAAAGGTCTCGTCTGGAAATAAAGTGCGTAAAATCAGCTGGAGATAAAACTCAGCGATAACCTGCTTACCTGCTTGTCTAGCATGTTAAGGGGCCATAGGTTCAATCCTAGTATCCTCCCTCCCTTCCCCATAAACACACAAACACACTCCCTGTAACTTCCTCAGCCTTGGGTTGCCTTTTGTTCTCTTGATGGTAGCCGTTCTCACTGCCGTGAAATGGAATCCTAGTGCAGCTTTGAGTCCCGCTTCACTGATGAAGTGAAAATTGACCATTTCTAGGTGTTTATTAGTTATACGCTCTTCTTTTAAAACATATCTTTTGGCTCATTTTCCCACTTATTAATAATATTACCTCATACGTTATGTAAAATTTTAAGGCGTTCACACTATGTATATTTTGTCAGATGAGTAGCTAGCAATTTCTTAGACTGTTCTGTCATTCTGATGTTTTCTAAATTTTTTTAATCTTTGTGTGTGTGTGTGTGTGTGTGTCTGTCTGTCTGTCTGTCTGTCTACCTGTCTGTGGGAGTACATTTGAAAGTCAGAGGGCAACTTGCGGAACTTGGTTTTCTGCATACTCTATATGGGTCCTGGGTTTTAGCCAGGCAAGCACCTTTACCTGCCAATCCATCCCACTGGCTTCTCTTGGTTTTCTTTCTATGAAGAAGCTTTCAAAACTGATGCAATCCCAGTTTGTAGTTCTTGCAATTGTGTCCTCGCCATTGGGGAGCTATGTAGTTGAATTACACTGGCTTGTATCTGATCCTTTTATTCTGTGCTGTTGAGCCACATGTCTGATTTTTTGTACTATTTTTACGTAATCTTTGTTACCAGGACATATTAGTATAATTTAAAATTGGTTATTGTGGTACCTCGAGTGTTACTCTTTTTGTTCAGGCTTGTTCAAGGTTTTTTTTGTGTGTTGCTATGTGAGTTTCTGGATTGATTTTCTATCTTTGTGAGAATGCCATTGGAAGTTTGATGGGGATGGCATTTAACTTGTAGGTTATTTTGGGAAATGGAGCCGTTTCATCAGTTTCAATTCTGCTTCTCCAAGAGCAGGCAAGCTCTTTTCATCTTCTATCATCTTTGTTTTTTCATTACTGATTGTGTTAGAGAGTTCATTTACTTCCTTCTTTAGATTCACTGGTAAGTATTTTATTTTGTTAGAGTCTATTTCCAATAAAAATTATTTTCCTGATGAGCGGGTTCATCATTGATTCATAGAAAGCATATGGACTTTGCATGTCAGTTTTTTAATCCTGCTACTTTGTTGAAATTGTTTATCAAAAGGACAGTTTTAGTGGGATCTATAGGTTCAGTTAAAAATAGGATTCTAGGGGCTGGAGAGATGGCTCAGCGGCTAATAGCACTGTCTGATCTTCCAAAGGACCTGGGTTCAATTCTCAGTACCCATATGGCAACTGTCTATAATACCATTTCAAGGGATCTGACACTGTCACGATAATGCACATAAAAATAAAGATAAATAAAAATTTTAAAACAGGATTGTAAATGAATAAGTTGTAATTAAAAATTTTAATTAATTTAAAAATAGGATTGTATCATCTACAAATAGAGTTAATTTGGTTTCTTTTCTATTTGTATCACTTTCATGTAGGCATAAAGTTACTGTGTAATTCAAATACTTATTTCTGTACCTCCCCTCCATATCTGGTTGCAATCCTTATTCTGAGAATAAGTTTAGAGGGTTAAAAATAGAATAGTGACTACTCAGTTACTGTGTTGTAAAGCTTATTATTAAACAAATTCAAAAGTTTCAATTATTTGTGTGATGGCCACGTTAAAAAAGAAACTGAGAAATAAACAGACTATTTTTAAAAAAATAACATTACATTTATTTTTCTTGTCTCTGTTGATTTAGCTCACATTTAAAGCAATTTATTGAAGAGTGGTGAGAGTGGGCATCCTTGCCTCATGCCTGAGTGGAGAAGAAAACATCATCTAGTACTCAACTGACTATAGACAGGCCACATTTTCTTCATTCATCCATCCATTGAGACACTTAGGTTATGTTTATATCTTGGGTTGGTCGTGTAAACAATGGTGAAATAAAATATGTCTACTCACTTATTAGTTTTTCAAAAATGAAAATATGCCTTGGGTCTAGGGAAGTTGGGTAAAGGTTAAACATTTACCATGAAACTATGCAGACAGGAGTTTGGATCTCCAGCATCTACATACATGACAGGTGGGCATGTCAACTCTCTTGAAATTCCAGTACTCAGAGGGCAGAAAGAGGGGGTCCCAGAGCAAGATGGGTAGCTAGATTGGCAAAATTGGTGATCTCTGTGTTCACTTGAGAAAAGCTGCCTCAATAAATAAGATGGAGAACAAGTGATTGAAGAAGACATATGAAGTCTACCTCCAGCCTACAGACTCAACACACATGACATGTGGACTCCCATGTAAACACATGGGTATATGAAGGGAAGAAAAAAAAATGAATATTCCTTGGAATCAATTATGTCAACAAGATTTTAGCTTTAACAAACTTTCATGCAGTACAGTTTCCTCTAATTTTTTAAGTAATTTATTTATTTTTATATTAATCACAGGCTATATATTTTGTATCCCAGCCATAGCCTCCTCCCTCATTCCCTCCCACTCTCCCCAACCCTCTCACATCTTCTTCCTACCCCCATCCAAGTCCACTGATAGGGGAGGATCCCCTCCCCCTTCCATCTGACCCTAGCTTATCATGTCTCTTCAGGGCTGGCTGCAATGTCCTCTTCTGGGATATAGTTAGGCTGCTCCTTACTAGGGAGGGGGGGGCAGTCGACAAGCCAGCCATTGAGTTCATGACAGAAATAGTCCTTGTTCCCCTTACTAGGGTACCCAGTTGGGTACTGAGCTACCATGGGCCCCATCCGAGCAGGGGTTATTGTTTGTATCCCTACATGGTCCTTGGTTGGAGAAACAGTCTCATAGAAGTACCCTGTACCCTAATCTATTTGGTCTTTGTGGAGCTCTTGTCCTCGTCAAGTCTTACTAACTCCCCCTTTTTTCATATGATTCCCTGCACTCTGGCAATGGCTTGGTTGTGAGTCTTAATATCTGTTTTGATCCATTGCTAGTTGGAGTCTTTCAGAGGCCCTCTGTGGTAGGCTCCTGTCCTGTTGCTTGTTTTCTTCTACATTCAATGTCCATCCCATTTTTCCATCTAACCAATGATTGATCATCCCACCCTGGGTCCTCCTTCTTGCTTATCTTCTCTAGGTGTATAGATTTCAGCATGTCCATCCTATCCTATAGGTCTATATAAGTGAGTATATACCAAGTGTTTCTTTCTGCTTTTGGGATACCTCACTCAGGATGATTGTTCCCAGGACCCACCATTTGCCTGCCAATTTCATGACTTCTGTTTTTAATTGCTGAGTAGTATTCCATTGTGT
>CM053754.1:47232970-47308233 GCA_028658305.1 Pachyuromys duprasi
ACACACACACACACACACACACACACACACACACACACACTGCATTCTTAGCCGAATTCCAATTTTTGATAAAACGTCAGCAACATTTTAGTACAAGCATTTCCCGCGTAATATTTTGGAAATACTCATCCTAAAAAAAAAATGGCATTTCCTTTGGAAGTCACGTTTAGAAACCTGACCCACACGCTGCCGCCTTCGCGCTGACCGTCACCCACGCGGGCCTCGGCCGGGCGCCGGTCGTTCCATCCCGGCGGCGGCTGGGCCGCGCCCCTGATTGGCCAGCGCGCCCCGCCGGCGTCACGGCTTCCCGCAGTCCCGCGGCCTCCGGGAGCTCGGTCGGCGCGCGGCGGGGCTGGCCGGCCGTGGGCTCCGTGTCCCGGCCACGCGTGAGCGCGCGCGCCCAGCTCGAGCCGCCAGGCCCGCGACTTGAGCGGAGAGGAGCGGGAGCGCCCTGCCCCGCCCGGGAGTCCCCGCCGGGCCTCCGAGCCGGGTAAGCGGCCCCGCCCGAGCGCTGCCCCCGGGGCTCTGGAAGTTTCCCTGGCTGCGCGCCCCGCCGCGCTGTCCCCGCGGCCTGCGCCGGGGCCGCGCGCCTGTGGCTGTGCGCGGTGCGGGAGCGCGGGAGGGCCGAGGCCTGGTCGGGGGTGGCTCGGCGTGCGGGAGACGCTTTGTGTGGGGGCCGCGCCGCGCGGGGCGGGATGGTGCGCTTCGGCTGGGGCTCGGGGGCTGGGCAGTTCCTTCCAGGGTCAGGGGCGGCGGGGGCGAGAAGGGGGCGGCGGCAGCCGGGGCGGGCGCGAGGGGGCTGCTGTGCCGGGGGAGGTCGCCGCGGGCACGCGGGCCTGCGGGCGGAGGCTGGGGTTTCCTTCTAGCATCAGATAAGAGAGGACCATGACTTCACCAGCCAGAGGGAAAACCCCTCTGCGGGTTATTTTCGTGTCCTGAGGGGATGAGTCTGAGAACTGAGCCCAGGCCACCACATCCTGTGTTGGAGAATAGATAGCTGTGCTGTGGACATCACTTTTCTGGGTTCACAGACCTTCATGTAGATGCCCTTTATAAAATGAGTCATCTGGGAACAGAGGGGGGATTGGTTCTGGGGGTTTGCGAGGTTTGTAGGTGTAGAATTTGTTCAAAGGCAATGAAGATTTTTGTAACGATCAAATTATCCAACTTAATTTGTTACGGTCTAAGGCTGATAAAATCCATATAAACAATTGCATTTAAAACCTTAATACAATTTGAATGAAAGCCTTCGGTTTGAACTTGTAATATAAAGTTTTGGATAAGTGTGTCCGGGATTGAGTGAAGCTAATTTGGGATGCCCTGTAACTTGTCTTAACTTCTCTTCCTCACCTCATTTGTAAAATAAATAAGCAAAAATTGATGAGACTTTTTTCAACATGTTGATAGTAGCTCATACCTGCACTGTATCTTTCACACGTTCCTTCCTTGGATTCTCCTGGTATTTCTTCTAGTTTCATCTGGTTTTCTTTCTTCCTTTATCATGTCCTTCTTTTACCACGGAACTTTGGTGGTGGTTTGGTGAGGGAGTTAAGTTTGTTTTTAGGATGCACCGAATTCCTGTCACACAGAGAATGATCTATTGGGTCCCTGGAGGTGTCTTTGAATTCAGGTGTTTTTAAAACGGGGTACCATGAGTAAAGCTATCTATAGAGCACACTTCTCTGCAGGTTAGTGGTTACTAGAGAGAAAATTTCATAAATGCAAATTTGCATTGATTCAATACTGCTTGGCACATTTAACTCAAGTAGGCAAACTGGTTTACAAGTGAGAACTTGGATGCATGGTCTGGAGCTAAGACTAGGGGATCTAGACACTGCTGAGCAACAAACATAGATTGCTGGGAAGGTAATGGTCCTGAGTGAGAGAAAGATTATTCTGCAGATTACTTCGCAAGTCTGTCATCATAGATTTGACTGGAGTTGAGATGCAGACTGGTTCCACTTTTTACATTTATAATATGGCCAACATACTCTGAATTTCATCAAATATTTTGAGGCAAAGTTGACATACTGGACTGGATATGCCTTCAAATATGGTAGAATAAATACCCCATCTGTCAGAGAAAGATTTGCTCTTAAGAGTGAAGAAACAGACGTGTTCTCAGTGAATTCAGGATTGCTAGATGGTACAAGGGAAATGATGATACATGTCCCACTTCTATGGCTTTGGAAAAATAGACATTTGGCCTTAGGTAGAATTTCATTGGTTATAGTTAACATTGTTTGAGGCATCAGTTTACTGATAAGAAAGATATTTTTCTCCTGAAAATTTAAGCTTTGTGTACTGAAGACTGTTTACACAAAATTGAGAAGCTCTAGTGTGGCAAATTGTTACACTGTAATTAGATGATTTTAGTGGTGCTCCCTGGGAGGAAAGGTAGCCAGGAGAAATCAGTGCTAATTAACCAGTTGCCTTCAATATCTAAGGTAATTCATAGAAGCTGGCAGTTAGATAGCCATAAGTAGCTTTGGAGACTTGTTGCATTGTATCAGATACTGGCAGGGTTGGGAATGGGACAGAAGGAGCCATACGAAATAAATACAAAAAAGACAGTGCTCTGGAAGCTTGCTTGATGTCTTCACTGATCGCAGGGGAGAATTCCAAAGCTCCTACAGGCGGTCTTGAAATTATTATTAATAATAATAATAATAATAATAATAATAATAATAATAATGCACCCAAAGGCTCTTAGGACTCTGGACAAAATGAAGTGATGCAGTTTTGTTGCTGATGTTGCTGTTCACATAAGTTAGTGCATTTTCATTAAGAAATGGGCATAGACCTGTAGGCGGAGTGGTTGGGAAGGAGGGGGGTGGCAAGAGCTAGAGGGGTATCAGTTTGCATAATTCTAGAGTAGAGTTGAAGGTTTGTGTCAAGGGGAAGTGTTTGGATGATGGAGGAAAAGTGGTAGGAAGCATGGAAGTATAGGCTGGGTTTGTTATTTCCAGTGTTTTTCATTTCCGTCTTTGACCTCAGGAAAGTCACCCAAATGCCCTTGTTTTTACCAGCAGTCCAGGCTCTCCTTCAAAGCTCTCCTGGCTTCTACCCATTGCTTGCTTCCACAGCCACATTTGGATATGCATCAAAAAGCATCTTATCATCTTGTAGTGGCCTTGACAGCCGGAGAATTATAATGTATGTGCTGGAGACAACAGGAAGTGATATCCCTGGTTCTCAGGTGCAGCCATATCAACAAGTGTGGCATTTAGTTGGTTGGTTTCTGTCTTCTTGCCTTGTAGATGGCTGACTTCTCTATTTTTTTCATAGTCCTCTGTGTATGTGTTGACCTAATTTCTTAAGAGGATGGCCATTCTCTTTAGATTAAGGCCACCAATCACCCCGTTATTATTTCTTTAAAGGAAAAAATCACTTCTTCATTATTTCTTTAAAGAAACTCTCCAAATATAGTCATCTTTTTAGGTACTAAGGATTTGGGTCTCCCATGAATTAGTGGGAAGGGGAAGATGCATTAAAAAGTTAATGGAGAAACCCAGCCTGTAAGCTGATTAGAACCAGAAGAATAGGCTGGGCCAGGGTGAAGGAGGGAGGTCACAGAGGAGGCTGCTGGGTAGTCTTAGCATTATTGTGGTAATATGATGCTTTGTAGGAAAGGGAGAGTGCTGTTTGAGGAAAGGCTTTTTTATCTCTGAACCAAGGACTATTTCCTTAAGTGTTCATTGGGTTCTGCATGTCTAGGGCCCTTAAATTTTTGAGGCTAGATAGAACGATATTTCTTTTTAGTGTTTTAAAAAAGCACAGTTTTCTTAAAATATTTTCTAAGCCTTGAAAATAGTAAAACATTCATTAAAGAAGAAAACTGCTAAGGTAAGCCTGATGACTTTTGTGTTTGATTAAAAAAAAAAAAACAATTTGTAACTTTGTGCTTCTTGAGATGGGGTCTAATGTAACCTCAGCTGACCCCTGATTCACTATGTAGTTGAGGTTGGCCTTGAACTCCTGACTCCACTGCTTCCACTCCGTGGTGTTGGGATTATGTAGGAGCACACTGCCATACCTAGCGCAATTGTATTGATTTAGAAACTATGTCCCATGTGTGTTTTGCGGTCTAATTTTTGTCATAAGCTTTCCCCTTTTGAAAATTTCCCCTTTTTAGAAAAAAAAAAGATTCAGAAGGCAGAGTAATCATATGTAATCAAATGACAAAAGCTCTCATTTGGATGTTGAAATTGCATGTGAGGATTTAGAGACATGCAAAAACCATTCTTCTAGTTCTGGCCATCTGGGTGAAGAAAACTAATGAAACAAAAGAGTAAATTCTTACATTTTCTTTCCTTCCTGTCTTTTAGCCTGAATTAGATTTGTTGGATTTAGGAAATTCTTATCTTTATTTATCTAATATTCTTACTCTTATAAAATTATTTTATCTCCAGGTCAAAGATACTGTAAATAAATGCATGAGAGAAAAGTCAGAAAGGAAATAATTGTAAGAAAGATGAAAAGCACACATAATAAACTATACACACACACATCGTTTTAAGGAAAACACAGGTTGTGTTGAATATTTACAGTTGGTATTTTTGAGTATATAGTGGATAGATCATTTTTTTCTATTGATTACCATTTACAGCTATATAGATGCATATATCTATATAACTATAAGCACTTATTTTTCATAACTTCTTTTTAAGGGTAATAGATGTGAATACAGATGGTAGCTTAGTTGAGTGTGTGGCATTTAGTAGAGTATTGCCTGGCCCTCCTCTTTCTCTACAGTGTTTACAGTTTTCTTGGGAACACTGAGTGTGCTTGCCCTTTAAGCATGCAAATCAAAGTTGGGGATCCCTAGCACTCATGTAAAAGATACTAGCAGTACCATACATCCAGTCTAGTGTAGAGGTGGTGGTGATAGGAGCCTCCCTGAAGCTTATTGGCCGGCTAGCTTAACCAAGTCTCAATATAGAGAGTGAGAAAGAAAAACACCTGAGGCACACCTCTGGCTTCCACGGGCTTATGCAACTCACCCACACAGACAAGCATATATAGGAACATGTACATGCATCTTACATGTATAAATACATGTACTGCACACAAGTACAGTATTGCAATCCTGCTTATTATGTAGGCTGCTGAGTACGGATTGGATTAGGCTCAGTCAGAGTTTTCAGTCTGTATTGTAGCTGATAGGAGACAACAATAGATTGTCGGGAGCTAAATAATATTGCTCTTTAGCATGAATATTTGCTTAACCCAGGAGGTTCAGACATCTTGTTTTCTGAGGGAGGCATAAGGCTGCTTAACATGTTTGTTGCCCTAAAAAAGTTTTCTAAGAGCCTTTGTGTTTCTTTCTTGCCTCCTTTGCCTACCCATGCCCCTTCTTCAGGGCCCACCGACTCACTCTCTTATCTCTGCAGATGAACTGGCAGTCACAGAAGTTGACTAAACTCAATGGATTGATTGTACAGGAGGCTCTAGCTTTTTCGTTATGTAATTATTTTAGAGTTCAATCTAAAATAATTTAAAGTTATCTGTAGTCACAACTTAGTTCTGCTTAGTGTCCACTGCTAGTTCATTGAATATGGATATACCCTTAAGAGATTTTAATAGTTTAAGATTCTTTGTGGATGAGTAGAAACGTTACCCTTTTAGGTTATATAAAATTTAGAACTGTGAATGAAAACAAAAGACAGAGGACTGGCAAAAAGGCCAATAATCATTGCTTGTAATTTTACTTGCAGCAAGGCTACACAGAAAAATGAACACCTGAAGTGGTCAAACTGAGGGGACAGATGGGCCCGTGTGTGTTCCTGTGTTTATATGTGTATTTGTGTGTGTGGCATACAGTAGGAATTGTTCTTCTTTTGTTGGCAGGGGAGAGGCTAACATCTTTACTAGTAACAAAGTATATGTGTACTATAACAGTTTATGTTATTTTTAACAAGAGGAAATTTTTGCTTCATTTGGGTTGGAAAGGAATATTTCTGTGTTCTGGTACTCATTGCTTTCAGATCAAAATAATCCTTGTGCCAAAGGAGCATATTTTAGGATAGCCATATTCTGATCCCTGTGTTTTAGTGTGCACCAGACTTTTATGTTTGGCAATGTGTCTTCTGTCTTCTTAAGGTTAGGCTACTTTTGGGTAGTCGTGGAATTTCAGTCTTTATTAGATGTTACTTGATGTTTCAAGATCTGTAACAAATAGATTTAAAACACTATTACAAATTTTAAAATAAAGGGATTCAAGATACTTAACTTTTAATAATGAGGTGAATAAGTCAGAATAAATAAGTAAATAATTCAAGAAATACTTCCTTATGAAGGTCTCAGTATAGCAGATTGCCTAGTGAACCCTATGTTGTATTTCCAGACTTCATGCCAAATTCTCTTTATGTGTTTGCATATTTTTAGTATTTTAAAAATCATTTTGTTTGAGTTATTTGTCATTTCATATGAAAAACTTATATAAGAGTCATGGGTTCATTGAGAGTTCAGAATAGGGTATCTGATCCTCTGGATCTGGAGTGACAGGCATTGTGAGCCCACTGCTACAGGTGCTGGGAACAGAAATCTGGTGCTGTGCAAGAGCAGCAAGTGCGCTTAACCGAGCACAATCTCTTCAGCTCTAAAATACGATTTTTTAAAATTCTTTGGAGCAATATAAAGAGAAATAAAAAAACAGATTAAATTTATTTTAACAGTATGTTTTGTTTAGTCCATTTTTAATAAATATTATTTAAATATACAATAAAATATGAACTACAGGTGAAGTGTTTGTCTTGGTTTTTTAAAAAAAAAGTCTCTGAAGTCATTTCTGTATCTTATACACAGAATATCATCATTTAGAATTTGCTGTATATCAGAAGCTAAATAGATATGCTGGCTCCTGGCTACCATATTGATCAACACAGCCCTGTAGATCATGCATCTGAGCTGTTAGGAAGATGCAGTCCAAAAGGGTTGGCTTCATTATGCCTTGAAAAAGTGTTCTCCTGGCTGCACCCATCGAGCCTTTTTTGGGTTGTCTTTGTCTTTGGTTTTATTGAGACAGGGTGTCAGTGTTAGACTGGGGTCCTTCTTTCTCAGCCTTAGAAGTGGTTGGAATACAGGCACAGGTCACCTGTTCAGCTTGGTCATTTTTAGTGTTGATGTGTTGTTTCTACTTTCTGACCACTTAGTTGAATGTGTGATAGAAAACACAACAAACAGGATTTTAATATCAGCTGTGTACTTTTGAGTGTTAGTAAAATAGTTAATGAATACTGTTAAATAGTAGATGAGTTATTTAAATAAAGAGACATGTCTACTGACAAAGCAAAAAAAATGAGAACAATTATCACTTGTCAAGATGAACTACAAGATTCCTAGAGAACTGCATTTGGTAGCTAAATAGTGCAGTTTATCATGTTAGTGAATCAGTAATTAGGGAATTGAGTTGATGCTAATTTATCTTGACATACCGAAGGTTCATGTTTAGGGTCGTATTACTCTATAATTTAAATAAGTTTTTCCTTATCTGAACTACTTGGAACCTTGCCAGCCAGCGATGCATGGCCACCCTCTGCTGACCCCCCTTCTACTAAGGGCTGAGCTTATTATTGTCGGATTTAGGCAGAGCATCTCTGCTATATACTCGGTTCTCTCTAGCAATTATTTAGTACAGGTCATGGAAGATGCTTGTAGTATTTTGATCTTCCTGGGTGTGTACTTATATAATTAAGAAGATCCAAAAGTAAATCGGCTTTGGTTTAGTAAGATCATGGCAGAATTTTTCTTAGATATGTTTCATTTCATGATATGTGAACCCTGTTCCATCTTGAGGTTTATGGGAATATATTTTTATTCTGGTAGGATTATTAAATTTACCCTTTAGATGGCTGACATTTTATTTAGGGTACTTTGATTTCCCTCTAATTTTAACTTGGCTTTTAATTATTAAGATTCTCTCCTATTGGTATATGTATATTTTTAATTAATCCAGGAACCAAAGTGCTATCAAATGAGTCAAATTTAGAATATCATTATAAAATGGTATAAACTAAATATATATATTTTTTGCATTCCTGGTAATTGAATAGCAAAGGGCTTACTATGAACCACAACCCACTCCCCAAAGCCCCCTCACACCTTCACTTTGACAAAGGGTATCTAAGTTGCTTAGGGTGGCCTTGAACTTTTGATCATCCTAAGTGGTGGAGATTAGTGATGTCAGGAGACCTGCCTTAATTGAATCTTGCTATTACTTGGCAGTAATAAATGTTTTGTAAATCAGTCGTTTCAGCATGTTCAAACATAAAGAGTCTTAACAGTTTTGCCACTTGGTCAATTCTTACTTGTAGCATTATAATTTTAAATATCCATTGATCTTGGGTTTCTAACATCATCTTCCTACCCCTTTTACTAAAAATAGATTTTCTCATAAAATGTATCCTGATTACCATTTTTCCTCCCTCTGTTTCTCTCAGTTTGTCCCCACCTCCCCTCTCTTCTGGATCCATACCCTTCCTGCATCTCATTATGAAAGAACAGGCTTCTAAGAGATCACAGTGTAAGGTAACAAAGTAAAATATAGTAAGATAAACCAAAACTCATCACATCAAAGTTGGGGAAGGTAAACCAACAAAAGGAAAAGAGCCCTAAGAGAAGGCACAAGAATCAGAGACATACTCAGAATCCCATAGAAAATCCTAAACGGAAAGCTATGATACACATGCAGAGGACTTGGTGCAGACCCATATATGCCCTGTGCATGTGCTTTTGTCTTTGTGAGTTCAGATGAGCTTGGCTAGGTTGATTTAGAGGGCCCTGTTCTCCTGGTGTCCTCCATCTCCTCAGATTATCTGAGTTCTGAGGGGAGGGAGCTGATAGAGATAGCCCATTTAGAGCTGTGTGTTTCAAGATCTCTCTGTCTCTCTCTACTTTCTTCTAACCTCAATTCTCTTTGCTTAATTCTAAATTCTCTTTTTTGTCTTTGCTTTCTTCATTGGTCTCTATGTTGAGTAACAGTTTAGAGACCACTGTTTGTCTACTTGATGTCATCATGTTATTTTCTTTCTTTAAAATTAAAAAAAAACCTTTTGTGTGTATGAGTATTTTGACTGAATGTACGTATGTGCACTCTGTGTGTGTCTGGTGCCCTTAGAGGTCAGAAAGGTGCTGGACCTCCAGGAACGGAAGTTATGCATGGTTTCAAACACTATGTAGTTGCTGGGGACTGAGTCCAGGTCCTCCACTAAACTGGTGCTTGTTCTTCACTGCTGTCCCTCCAGTCCCGGCTTATTTTCTTGAATAGTTGTGCAGTGTGCCCTCTGCATGTCAGTCAGCATGCTGGTGCAGTGTCTGCTCTGCGTGTCAGTCAGCACTCTTGTGAAGGATATGGCTGCTGTAGATACATATCCAAAGGAAAAAGAAAACAACTAAATGACAAATTGTACTTTACTGCAACTTATCTTCTATAATTTGACATTCTCTAGAACCATTTCAAATTCAGTATATCTATAAGGAACACATTTCAAGCAGTCTAGAAAGCTGTGAAATTTCTCCTATTTGCTGCCATTTTTTTTTCAGCTAACAATCTCACAGTGTATCCAGTGTCTCAAGTTAAAAACACTGGGAGAGTTAGCCTCTGTTGATGTCATTTGCTGATCTTGATCTGCTCCTGGATTAAACTGAGTCCTTTTGAATTGTTCTAATGAAGATGTCTGTCTTTTCTGCGTTTTTCTTGTTATTTTCCTGTGCTGGGTTCCCAGTGGTCTTTGTTTGTTTACATGCCTGTTGGCTGTTGTTTTAGCACCGCTGTTTCTTTCTCTGGTAAGTTATTTACCCTATTGCCAAAATTGGTTGGTTTTTTTCCATACTTTTTTTTTAGATTTTATTTATTTTGTATGCAGTGTTCTGCCTCGAGGCCAGAAGAGAATATCAGATCTCATTATAGGTGGTTGTGAGCCACCATGTGGGTGCTGAGAATTGAACTCAGGACCTCTGGAAGAGCAGACAGTGCTCTTAACCTCTGAGCCATCTCTCCAGCTCTCCGTAGTTTTATGGTCTCCCATTTCACCGACTTTCCCCTTAGGTCCGTGTGTGCTCTTCTTTGCCTGTAGCGGGTGGAGGAGGGGCTGCTTCCCAGCTCCTCTTCTTACCTTACTGAGAGCTATTGCCATACTGTCATGTGATATTTTGAGGGTTTTTTTTTTGTTTGTTTTTTGTTTGTTTGTTTTGCCTTAACAAGTATCCTTTCCTCAGAAAGAGATTCCTTTCCTCCTTCTGGGTGCCTTCTTTTCTCTGTTCACCCTCCAGGGAGGGGTCCATGTGTCTCATCCCCAGAGTCCTATCAACTCCAGATGATAATGTAGGGTGCTTAGCTCATCACAGTATGGTGGTGTAATACCGTTTCCGCTAGGGCTCGGAAGGTAGTCTTGTGTCCTTACTCTTTGCCTTTCTTGTACTTTCAGTGACAGTGATAAGCAAGGGAAGATTTTTATAGAGTTTTGGTATTTGTCTTAAGTAAAAAAGCTTGAAATTAGATATGAAAATACGTAAGCACTGGTTCCTAAATTGATTATGAAGAAAAAGGAGATGAAAAATGCACAGATGGAAAAGAAAGAATCTTAAGGTTAGAAACATGAGTGTTTAAAAATGTACTGTGATGTTTAAGAATTATCCTACTGCTTCTGGTGTCTGTCCTGTTTGCCATTCTGAATGAAATTTAAGCATCCTCCCTAGGGTCCTCCTTAGTGTTTAGCTTCTTTAGGTCTGTAGATGGCTGCCCTATATTATATGGCTAATATCCACTTATTAGTGAGTGAATACCATGCCTATCTTTCTGTTTCTGGGTTACCTCACTCAGGATGATCTCTTCTATTTCCATTCGTTTGTCTGCAGATTTAATGATTTTCTTGTTTTTAATAGCTGAGTAATGGATGTACCACAATTTCTGTATCTATTGCTCCATTGAGGGACATGTAGATTGTTTCCAGATTCTGGCTATTACAAATAAAGCTGCTATGAACATAGTTGAACAAATGTTCTTACTGAATGGTGGGGCATCTTTGTGGTATATCCCCAGGAGTGGTATAGCTGGATCTTGAGGTAGTGCTATTCCCAATCTTTGGGCAGTTCATTCTCCATGGGAATATATGAGGGAGGGGATTAGGGGCTTCCTCTATCATGAACTTAGTTGACTGCTCTCTGATCACTCGCCAGGCCACTGAGGAATAAGATCCAAGCAGTCCTGATGAGACTTAACAAGTTATGGGCAGATGACAATAGTGGAGAACTCCCCTTTCAGTGGACTAGGGGAAAGGGAAGAGGGAGGGAGGTTGGACCTAGGGGAGTTGAGGGAGGGGGCTTCAACTGGCTCTATAATGAATAAATTGTGAAGAAAAACAAAATTAGCCTACCAGTGAAAATGTTAGAAATAAAGACTTGTGCTTGGTCATGCTGAACAATACCACCATCAAATTTTCAGGTGTGTGGCTAGGGTGCTTCTCCAGCATGTGGAAGGCCCTGAGCGATGGTTGCTGTTGGCTGTTCTTGACAAAATGTAGACTTGCTCACAGGGCAAGCTTCTCAGCATTCCTGTGAGGTGTTTTCTTGATTAGGTGGAAAGACAGTGGGAAGTCTAAAAAAATAAAATCCTAAAAATAGGGGTGGCCACTCCTTGTGTTTGATCCCACACTGTATAACAAAGGAAGAATGAACTGAGCACAAATGTCCATTGCGCTTTGCTTCCTGAATTTGGATATAATGTAGCTCTCTGCTTCAAGCTCCTGCTGTTTTGACTTCTCTGCAGTGGCTAAGTGGACCCTTGAAATGTGAACTGAAAGAAACTTTTTGCTCTGAGTTGTTTTTTATGCTATCTTGTCATACATAAGAAGAGGAAGAAAGAAAGTCTCGGTGTCATATTGGAATACCAAAAGAAGGAAGAGAGAAGGAGGGGAGGCTGCGATGGGATAAAGTAGCTGTTTGGAGGAGTGCTGGGAGAGATTGTATTGCGGGACTGTCAGAAGCAAGCAAGCGAGCTTCCTGGAGGCAGCCTACTTGTTTTTGCATGGCTGACGAATTTGTGTATCCTTGGGTGTGTAGGCAAGGTCCCAAGGATTTTGCCTCAAGACTGCTTATATATGTTGCTATACTGCCTTTCCATGCTTGTCTCATATATCTGGCATGGCAGAGACCCTCACTGCTTATTGCTTCACTCTGTTGGGCAGTTTTTCTACAGATTATTTTGAAGACGTACCTTCATGACATAGTGCTGTTTAAATGAATTGATGATTTCATAATCCCTGATGATGATTTTAAAGAATTTCTGACTTCAGTCAAGTAATTTTAAAATTCTCTTGCAGTATAACAGAAACTGCTAGGAGCTCTGTGGACCTCCCTGTGTCAAGCACTTGATTTACACCAAGCGGGGAAACAAAATTGAAACACATAATCAAGGACATTCTAGGTTTAGTCCAAGGATAAGGCCCAGGTGTATACCGCGATAAGAAGGACCATATGAATATAGAAACAAAGAATAAGTGGTTAACTATATAAGACAAGACAGATACCTGTTTCTTAGAAAAATCTTGACGTGAAAAAAACTTGCTTTAAACATATAATGTACATTTAAAATAAGATAAAACTTTTGCTTTGAACTCATAATGAGTATATAGATAAAACCACTGCTTTAAACTTATAATAAACAAAGTATGTAGTTAGATATCAGGATCAACAGATACATTACTCCTCTTTAATGTATCTATTTTTGAATGTTGTAATTTTTTCTATACATAGAGAACCTTCGTATGCAACCCAAGACAATTAAACATTGCTTGAGGCCACCCGCTTCATTAAAAAATGTGTCAGTTTAATTGTCTGTATATACTGTATGTATGTATATTTATATCTGAATGTTTACATATATGTGGATGACTGGTGTCTTTGGGGGCTCCCTTATTTTTGTCTATTGAGTGTGTGTGTGTGCATGTGTGTATGAGGTTTGTAAATATCTGCCTGCTTTGTCTGCCAGATGTGTACATTTTTGCATGTTTCTGAGTTAATAAGTTTAGTAAGTGATATGCAGTCCAGAGTGTTTTATTGTCCTTCTTTATTAGGACTGTACCTTCCAGCAAGCCACTGTTCACTGCTGAGCCTTTAAGGTAAAAGGAACTAAGGTTTTTCTTTTTATAACCCCTTGTATTTACAGAAAGAAACTCTCAGAGCTGCAGCCGCTTGTACTCTGAGCTAAATGAACCAGCTGGCTTAACTGAGTAAGACCCTATGCTGTCTTTTCCTTCACAGGCTCTCGTGACCAGTAGCCCCTGGGAGTTAAACTATATATAGATTTAAACTATACCTACAGAATTAAGCTGTACATAGAGAGAGCTCCAAATAGCAAGACAGTTAACAGTTAAAGTGCATAGAGGGAATAGCAAGGCGACCAGTCTAAAAGATTGAATTAATATATAGAGAAACACCAGCTATTAGCTGTTCGTAGCCAGGCACTGCGACCCACCTCAGTTCACCTTGTGTGCTGGAGCTGCTCTATAGCAGCAGAGAGTGGAGGAACACTGGATCCTGAGCTTGTTAAGTTGTGGATTCTCCTGGTGCGTAAAGAAGATTTCAGTGTCTAGTTAATACTTGATGAAATGATACCGTTGTTAATTTCCAACTTGTTAATAAGTGTCAATGTCCACATTTCTAGATTAATATGTATATTTTTATTTTTGTGGCTGATTTTCTAAAGCAACAGTAACATCAATTAATTTTATATGGTTAATGTTATATTAGTAATGTCTGACACTTCTGCAGTATTTCTAAGCACTCACATTTTTTCTTTAGGAGTTCTAACAACCAAGCTATACTCTTTGCTTCACGGTGAGTGGAGTATAACAGAATCATGTCTTTCTTTTGAGACCAGATTTGACTTTGGCAGAGGAAATGATTTGGTCTCTTCCAAACATTTATCACTCAGTTTCCAGCACCTGGCTGTACCTGCTCTTGCCTCGGTGAATGATGAGGACATTTGCAGGGCTCCTTAAGTCAACTCCCCCTTTTCTGTGTCTTTCAGCTTATTCACTCTATTGCTTGCTCTTCCTTTTCACCTACAGTTGCTTCTCTGAGTCTTGGTACATATCAGAACTAAGCTCTTTCCACTGAGCTCTCTGGTTAGTAACAATTTATGTGTCAGAAGTTTGAGTAAACTGAATTTTGGAATTTGAAATTTTTCACCTTAACTTCTGTTTCTTTCAGCCCCCCTGGGGGGGGAGTTTTTTTTGAGACCTAGGTACTGTAAAAGGTGTTCCCAATTGAGGGAATGACTCATTGGATAAAGTACTTTCATGCAAGAATGAGGACCAGAGTTTGGACCCCAAAACCCATGTGAAAAATCCAGGCAGGATTGGAGGTGTTCTGTAATCTGACAGCTGGGAGGCAGAGGCAGAATTGGGTGGCTAGACATGTTGGCGGTCATGAACTCTGGGTTCAGGTAGAGACCTTACTTACATCAATAAAAAAACAACAAAAAAAAGCAGAGGTCTGTCAAGGATGACAGCTAATGTCAACTTCAGGCCTCTAGATACATAGGTACACATGAACTCTTACATACATGTGAAGACACACACACATGTATACACACATCATACTAATCATCAATACATATGCAAAAAGGAATTTTCAATACATGGGAAAAATGTCATAATGTCTTGCACTTTGCTACATAGGTAATTAAGAATGGGATTTGTAGTTCTTACTCCAGAATTAAGTAACTGGTTAAATTAAGTACTTATTCTGATAACTGTTGGAAAAAAACCCAGATTAATGTACAGATATTTCATAGAATATAACTAGTAATCAAACTTGTTTTTGTATGTCTGTTGCTCATAGGCATTTTGCAAATATTAGTTATAACTGACTTTATCAAGTGGTTAGAACAGCTCAAAGAGGTCAGTATTCAGGCTAAGATCACATAATTAAGAAAGTGAGAGTGTTTATTCAAGAGAATGATCTAAAACGCAGCCACGAAGCTTTAAAAGGCCAGCTCCCTGAGCTGTTTAATCTGAAAGCATACAACTATTGCCTGTCCAACACCATTACCATTAGAACCCTTAGAACCCGGAAATGTGACTTGGTGCAGGGGACTTCCTTGCCTTTGGTCTGTTGATTCCCAGGTTGGATCTACATGTTGGCCCTGTTATTTATAGGCTGGCTGCATGGTAGAGACACTGACTCCCTGAACATCTGCCTTATCTGAAAAAGGGAGGCCTAAAAGCATCTGTGGAAAGTACATGTGGTCAGGTGAAGGGAACAGGGACATAAGATAGATATTTCACAGATAGTTCTATTATGTACAGTAAGAACAATGTGAATACTGTTTTGTTCTCAGAAAGAATCATTGTTACAATAGATTTAATAACAGACAATACTTAGATACAATTTTGTTTGTATGTTTTTCAAGACGGGTTTCTCTTTCTAGTCCTGGCTGTCCTGGAACTCTGCACATAGACCAAGCTTTGAACTCAGAGGTCCCTCTACCTCTAAACTCCCAAGTGCTGGGACTAATGGTGTGCATGCACATGTCTGGCAAGATGCAGTTGTATTAAGAGCCATTAGTGAACAGCACATCTTAAAAGCTGCAAAAAAAAGCCAGATTGTTGCTGTCGTTAGTAGATTACAACTCACCCTGCTATTTAGATATTTCAGTGGTAATATATTTAAGGGAGTATTTGATAGTAGATTGTGTCTGAGGAGCAAGATTACTTTTCTCAATCAGGAAAATGATGTGGAATATGGCCAAGGCTTTAATCTTTCCTCCTGCCTTCCTTTTTCTCCATTTCCAAATTCCTTTGTAGTTGAATTGATTTTAGATAAGTTTTGATGTTTTAGTATATAAAGACTTCATATGTGATGTTTAGTATCTAAAGGCTCATAATGACAGCTACACTAAACTCTCAGGTGCTGTGCTTCTGTGTCTCTAAGATCTGGAGTTAGCAGGCTTAGAGAGAAAACTTTGAGATTTTACTATTCTAAAATAATTAAGCGTTAATAATTGTGAAAGAAAGTATTGTTGCTTTATACCAGCTGAATTTGAAGGTTTTGAAGTGCTCCTTGGAAACCATTGTGAAGAATGGGCTTAGAGAGGCACAGTATGGTCACTCACAGCTGCTCAGCTTCCTCACAGTCCCTGCACGACTTTTCTCTGAACAGACCTGGAACTCAACCAACAGTGCTCACAAGCCGTTAGTCACCACAAGCATAGCACAGGAGAGAAAATGGCCACTGTCGCTCTAATGTGCTGTTTTCTTACCAGACGATGTCTGATTAGAGATATGAGCCTGCCTTTTCTGGAGTTGATCTGTGAACTTTGTTTTAACTCCTGTTTGGATTCAGCAAAGGGAAATCAGGGAAGCCACAAACTGAATTTAGAAGCACTGATTGATGAGGAAGGATGAAAATATCTAATTACGTGCAGTGTTTTATAGCTCATGGTAACTACATTGGCTGTATGATAGAAGACACTCCTGATTTCTGTAGAAAAGATTCAAGAACTTGAGAAACACTTTGTAAAATGTAATGGAAGGTGTTTGAAGTAGAATTATTATTATAGGGGCTAGAACAGAACCATAGAAAATGACCTTGGGAGACTTGTCTATTTTGTATAAACTTGAGGTAGTTAGACAGAGAGCCTTGCCTCCACACACTCCTCCCAGTTTCCTAATTCCATGGTGTTCTTCTGTGAAGGAAATATTGTCTCTATTCACTACCTTTTCAGACTCCCACTGAGGAATCTCTCAGTTAGAGCTAACAAAGCCACATATTGTTCTGCGGCAGGATTGGCTCCTTCATCTCACCAACTCAATGGAAATCCTGTGCCTGAGTAGGCAGCCAGGGAATGACAGACATTTTGGTACCAGCCCTCCTCCTGCAGCTCCAGACTCTTGTAGGCTGAGAGCTATGTTTATGTGTCCATGGGGATGGCTGAGTCTCCATGCATTTTATAAGCACCAAGGACACAATGTGCCCAGGCTCACTGGGGAATTGCCTCGTTCCAGGCAGGCAAAAGGACAAACAGCAAGAGCCAGAAGTAACTTCTCTAGAGAATCCATTTCTAGTACAGGAATCACGCCTGAGAATTCTGTGCCACAGAGCTTATCCTTCTGTGTGTCTGAGGTCTCCCCAGAAAACATGTGTCAGAAGTGAATGTTTTGTGGGTTCCTGGATGCATCTGGAGTCTCCTTGTATTGACATATTTATTTGCCAGAGTCGTTCTTGGAGAAATCCCTGCGCCTGCTTCTGTCCAAGAAATATGTGTGGCATCTGGTATCTTGGCCCTTAACATTGAAAATATGGTAGTGAACAGGGTCAAACTGCCCAACCCCCCAAATTCCTCTGACTTTCACTAGGGAGTGAGAGAACAGAAAAGAGTAAATCTTCATTAGAAGCATCATCCTTTCCTGAGTCAGTATGCTGATAGGAGTTGACTCGAGAGCAGGGTCCTGTCATACCAGGAGTTGGGTGGAAAATAAGTGAGGTAAGTGCCAAAGATACAATATCACAACCATATTTTGTGTTTATTTTGGATTCTTAAAAGAAAAAAAAACTTGATGAACATGGAGAAGGAAGGGCATAAAATAATGGAATAACTATGCAGAATTGTTTATCCAATACTCTTTAAAAATGTTCCACCAGCTTGATAGCTGAAAGATAACAACGGCTCTAAGTCACAAACTCAGAAACCACCGATCTATGTCGACTAACCCCAGTGAGCACATAGTCTGCCGGCTGCATGTGTTTTGGAGCTTCTTTCCACTCTAGAACTGACATCGTAGTGGAGGACAAGCAGGGAATAAAAGAATTTAACTAAAAAAAATTACAGATTATAATTTAAAATGTGTAACTAAGGCAGTAGATATAAGTGTTTTGGAAGGGATCTGTAATTTAGAAAGGAAATACATAGGTTTTTGAAGGGATAAGAATACTTCTCTTCCAGGCAACCATCTAAAGAATGAATACAGATATACTAGTAGACCAAACACCCTACACAGAAGACAAAAATAAGTAAAAGCAATTTTCAGAGTTATTTCATCAAAGTAATTTTGAAAATCAAAATGAAATCGGTAATTGTTTGTTAGTTTGAGTGTATTTGTTATATAAATATATCCATACCTAATAAAATGCTTAAACTTTTATTTCCCATTTACTTTTCTTCTTGTTGGACTCTGTCCCTCTAAAAAGGGGGGATTTTTATAAAATTTGATTTTATTTATATATTTATTATTGCAATTTATTCACTTTGTTTCCCAGCTGCAGCCCCCCCTTGTCTTCTCCTAGCCCCACCCTCCCTCCCTCTTCTCCACCTATGCCCCTCCCCTAGTCCATTAATAGGGGAGTCCTCCTCCCCTTCTCTCTGACCCTAGCTTATCAGTTCTCATCAAGGCTGGCTGCATCATCTTCCTCTGTGGCCCGGTAAGGCTGCACCCCAGGGGGTCAGTGATCAAAGAGCCAATGGGCTTCCTTTGAACAAGGGGTCTAGGTCCTCTCCATGCATGGTCCTTAGTTGGAGTATCGGTAAGGGAGGAAATTTTTAAAAAAGGAAGAAAGTCAATAAAAATAGGAATTCTAAGTAATAATAGAATACTATTTTTATTTAAACTTCATTTTGTTTTCATTTTTGTTTTCATGAGACAGGGTTTCTCTGTGTAGCCCTGGCTGTCCTGGAACTTACTTTGTAGATCAGGCTGGCCTTGAACTCAGAGATCTGTCTGCTTCTGTCTCCTGTGCTGGGTTTAAAGGTATGTACCAGCACCACTTAGCACAAACTTCTTTAAAGCAAGTGGGTTCCCAGTTAATGCACTGTTTTCTGCTTATGAGTTTGTTTATGTGACTGGGCTTTATTACAGAGTCCTATCTTTGGTATCATTATATATCGTAACGTCATTAGATTGCGTTGTCATTTGAATATATGTAAGATAATATATTTCTTTTAACTGAAACAGATTTATGTTTAGGTTACCATTTGCTCCTTTTTTTGTTTTAAATTTATTTATTTATCATGTATACAATGTTCTGTCTGTAGTTGTGCCCGCATGCCAGAAGAGAGTACCAGATCTTATTATAGATGGTTGTGAACCACCATGTGGTTGCTGAGAATTGAACTCAGGATCTTTGGCTCTTAACCTCTGAGCCACCTCTCCAGTCCTTTACCATTCATTTCTTAAGATGCGACTTTTAAATGTCTTGGATTGCATCCACACCAGAAGTAAAGCTGCAGCAACCTCTCCCCATCTCTCCTGGTCTGGTGCTTCCCACAGTTGGCTGACCAGGACCCTAAGCTAATTCTTAGTCTTTGGAGTAAAGCACCTTGGTGAGTTAAAAGCAGGCTAGATCTAAGAGCACCCGACAGTGGTCCTTTAGGAAATCCTGACTGGAGCAAAGCAGTTCATAGAATTGTTTTAGTTTGGCTGAAGTTTAGTCATGCAACCTGAGTGAAGTTATATGTGTGGGAGCTCTTACTAATGGTGACAGCATTTACAAGCAATTTAGCAGCTTAAAGTAACTTTTTTTTTTTGACAAGAGAGTATGGTAGGGGAGGTTTGAAAAATACAGTAATTAAAAAAAAATCCAAACAGTCGTCCTAAAGTAGATATTAACATTTTCACATTTGTTGCAAGTCTCTTATTTTTCTAATTCTTATTATGAAAAATTTCAAATAATGCATGAAGGGAAGGGGAAGAGAAGTCATTCAGCGCTTGGCTGGTCTTGTTTCTTCTCTACTCTCAGCATTTTCGTATTCATTCTCATTGTTTTGAAATAAATCCCAAACATTGAACCATTTATCAGTAAGTGTTAATACTAAAAGAATAAAGGTTAGCTTCCTTGAAGGAAGGAAAGCCAGATTCCCCCTCAATGGCCCCTGACTGGAGGCTGCCATTCCTGTATTCACTGCTGCAGCTGTGATTTCGATTGTGCCCTTTTAATCCAGTGACGGGTAAGACTTGAGTTCCGGTATGCGTTGTTACATATAGAATATAGAAGTACTTTTATTTTTAAAAATAGCTAAACTCTTTTATGGGTCTCAATTTAATTTTAGAAAACTAGACTGTTCGTCCATTTTTTAATAAATAAGTTTAACCTTCTCATAGTTATTGTGAATTTTAGTTCAGAGATTTATTTCAGTTCCTTGATTTGTGTTTCTTGTTTGATGCTTCTTTTTCCTTTTGTTTCTGATCTCTAGGAATACTGTGTGTTGTTTTATAGTTTTCCACTGGGCATATATATAAATTTTACAGATTATTTTCTTAATTTATTGATATATGTTAATACATAAATTTAGTTTATTTTTCTGATTTAGTTTAAAATGAGAACATTTTAATTTATCTGAGAAAGCAGTTGTTAAACCAGAAATGTTTTTATTGTCTGTTTGCATGGTTTACGATACTGTGGCTTCATTGAGGTCACTGATGTGTGTTAATCTGATCTCACAGTTTTGGATAGCAGACTTCCTTTGTACAAGGGGCTCAATCCCAATTTTCTGGTAGTGGTTGAAGGAGAGGGACAGAGCATAGTGTGTGGTAGCATATTTTTGAAACAGAGGTTATATATTGGCCAAAATATAAACCTTAATAAGTACTATATAAGAAAATATCTAATAAACACATTAAGCTCATGGCTTAGACAATAGAAATTTATGCTCTTAGAGTTCTGGATTTGGAAAGTTCAGGGTCTGGCATGGTACACATTCTGGTGAGGGTTCTTCTGGCTTGTTGAAAAATCTCCTTCTGGCTGTTTCCTCATATGGTCTTTATACCTTTAGAGAGATCACTCCTCAAAAATGCCACGAGTGTTAACCAGATTAGACTCGGCTGTTCTGAGCTGATCAAATCTTAATTGCTTTTTAAAATGCACTGGATGCAAAATCAGAAATAGAGGGATTGTGGTTCAGTCCCTAGCAATACCCACAGGGACTGGAACTACTTAGCCATTGCATCGGTTGACCAGGATACATTTTTTTATTTCCATAGTGAGTATGCCACTGGCCTGGCCCTTTGGGTTGTGTTCTCTGTCTTGATGACTGGTGTTCTCACCTCCTCAGTAACACATGCAGGCAGGAATGCTGGAATCCATCCTGTACTTGCTTTTACTTGTATTAAGTATTGTGGCTTCAGCTCTTAACTGATTAATGGATCTGTTTTCCATTCTCATTTATTTTTATTTTCTTCTGTGTTTTGAACATCCCTCTTGCATGATCTCATTTCTACTTTCCCTTGCATTTTGCATATCTTTCAAGCCATTACAGGGCTACCTTTCTGAAATATAATCTGATCTTATCACATGCTTCACCAAAATAAACTTCAAATGGAATCCAAACTCTCAATAATTTGGCATTTACCTTATGTCTGTCACAGGTAAGAAAGTTCTGTATTCAAAAGGTGCTTGGCACATGGCCTTTCCATAGGTAGCACTCACCATCAGGCCTAACTCCCATTATTTAGGACTCTGTGAGCAGTATGAAGACTGTATCTCCAGGAAGCTTTTTCTTGCTTCCCATTCTATATTTTTCTTTTTATTGTTGTTTACTGTTTCTCCATTCACTTAATGTTGAATTCTTAGACTGTCCTCATTTCTCTGTTTCTGCTACCTGACAACATGACAGTCATGTGAGCATGACTATGTGCCTTGGCTGACTCAGTAAAACACAATTTTTTTTTTCTCATCCCAAAGCTAGTCTTTTCACTTTTGAGAGATTTTGTCTTATAGCCTTATAATGGGAGCATATATGAATAAGAGAGAATATTGATCAGTATGTGAGATAGTTTATTTGACTTTGGTGTAAGTTTAGAATTAATAAAATCTGGAATTATGGTAGAACTTCAGAAAGATTTATAACCGTGAACATGAGAATAAAAACTTCCGTCAGGATGCTGGTCATAGGCTGCTTGTAGCTGCTGGGCCACCTTGCTGTGGATAGATGCCATGCTGTGTCCCTGCCTTGGGGACAGCAGTTCAGTGGTGTTGTCGCAAAGTAGCAATTATAACTCCCTATGGAGGATTATCTCCTAGCTTTTGTCTGCTAGCTTCAGGAAGTGCTGAGACATCCCTCAAGAGGCCAGATGCTAAATTTAAATGCACAGACATAAATTTAAATGCTGCCACTTTGGTGAGCCACAACCAGTACAATGAGCTTTTACTATTTAATTTTTAATTTTTTTTTAGTGATAATTGACTATAATAACTAGCCCCTTTTCAGAGAATTATTTCTATATGTGCTGGTTCGGTGTTTGTTTATTTTGGGGATTTGTCAACTTGACACAGACTGGGGCCATCTGGGAACAAGGAACCTCAGCTGTAAAAATGCCTTTGTCCAACTGGCCTGTAAGCAAGCCTTGGACTTTTGTTTGTTTGCTGATTGGTATCAGAGGGCCAAGCCTATTGTGGGTGATGGCACCTCTGGGCAGGTGTTCCTGGAGTGCGTAAGAGCTGCCTGAGTGGGCCTTGAAGAGTAAGTCAGTAAGCAGTATCTTCTATGGCCTCTGTTTCAGTTCCTGCCCTGGCATTGTTTTATGGTGGACTGTAGCTTAGAAGATGAAATAAACCCTTTCTCTCAAACTTACTCTTGATCATGGTGTTCTCATAGCAAGTAGAAAGCAAACTGAAATGATAGAGTAGCATTTTTATATGTTAGTTGCCATGAGAACTGTGCATGCATTCAGAATGCTTTGCTGTGTGAACCCCTGACTTCCTGCTGTAGAAGGTCTGTGCTGCCTGCTTCCAGAACAGCTTGCCAGAGAGCAAAGTGGCCAATTAGTGCTTGCTCCTCAATAAAACCACATATTCAGTTTATTTTTCATTCCTTGCAAAAAAAAATAGTGTTTCCAATCCATTGTTGGGCAATCATCTGCTTACATGGAAAGTCTTCAGATTTATCAAGGATTTGGGAACTGCCATTATCATGAACATTTACAGAAAGCATACAGAACTAAAATTGCATTCCTAAACAAATACAAAGATAATAGGATTGTCAATAAAATGCTGTTATATTTCAATATTGGATAGACATCTAATTAGATTTTAGTGTAAATGTCTCTGAAGTATTGTAAGAAATATACATTAAGAAATTATTATTTTTTGTATTTCAAACTTGAGTAGGCATTGTGTTTATTTCTTTAATCTGGATGTGCTCAATTAAGATAAAGAATTAAAGAAAGCAGTGTGCAGTGGTTCCTCTTCACCTCTCTGGCATGACCATGTTTCACTGTGAGCATTCTTGTAAAAACCATAGATAGTTTTTATAAACATGCATGTTTATGCCTTTTAAATGTATGTATCTGTTAATCTCTACCTAAAATGAATTTTATATTCTCTTATTTAATACAGGTAGTAGCAGCTTAATACAATATCTTACACATATTCTATTTTAAAAAATTGATACCTCTAGCATGTGGTTTTATTTTCAGGACAATATGGAAAATAGGAGATAGAAGCTAAGTTCAGTGGTTCTTATCCTTGGTAGGCTGAGGGAAGAGCATGAAGACTATATAGTACAGCTTAGGTTACATAATGAAACACTGTTTAAATAAATAGGGGCAGTATGATAGGAGAGTGGGCTTGGAAATCAGGCAGAGGGAATTTCAAGTCCAGCTTCCCCCACTTAAGAACTGTGCAATTTTGTGAAGTGCTCACACCCTCTTTGTCTGGAAGATAGAAGAATACTCTGTGGGGCACCAAAGGGTACTGCGGTGGCAAGATAGTGACCGTCGTTGCCCTCAAGATGCTATATCTTCCTAATGCAAAAGCCACTGGGTGATGTGTCCCAGGCTTCCGAGTGCATGTTTATTGAACAGACTTTAGGTTCACTTAGAAGCAGAACACATGGGTGGTTGCTAGTGGGGAGCCACAATTTCTGTGGTTCTGTCTGTGTTGGTGGATTTAGTCCTAACCCTTGAAATGCAATAGCCATGTTTTAATATAACTAGGCTTACTTTATCTTGGGGCAGTTTTCTTAAAATATTGCATTTTAAAATTAATTTGTTTAAAGGAGATGAACAGCATATAAGTGATAAATGGTATCTTTCGTTGACAGGACTACTTACAGGTTCTAAAAATACATAGATCCAACTGGATCAGATTGTGCGGACAGTTGGCTGTGTTGAATGTCTGTACCAGTCTACTTTATTTATACTGAGAATAGCTTTTTTCATTGGTTTACTCTTGTCTATATGTGCTGCTTAGTTGGTTTTCTTTGTTTTTTGTTTGTTTGTTTTTATCAAATTGACATAAACTAGGGTCGTCTAGGAAATGGAAACCTCAGTTGAAAATTGCCTCCATTAAATTGTGTCCAAAAAAATCTGTGGAGCATTTCCTTGATTAATGATTGCTCTAAGAGGGTCTTACCCACTGTGGGCTGTGCTACCCCTGGGCAGATAGTCCTGGGTTATATAAGGAAGCGTTAAGAGCAAGACAATAAGCCACATTCTTCCATGACCTCTACTTCAGTTTCAGTGTCCAAGTTCCTGCTTCAAGTTCTCCTCTGACTTCCTTCAGTGATGGATTGTGTTGGGGAAATGTAAACCAGATAAGCTCTGTTCTCCCCAAGTTGGTTATGGTCAGGGTTTTATCAAACCAACAGAGAACAAAGTAGGAGAGAAAGTACTGGTTTGCATGGAGATTTTACTATTGAAAAGGGGAAAAATTGTAGGGTGAATTTCTCCTGTTGAGAGGCAGCATCATATAACATTTGAACTGTGTGCTCTGGAGCCAGACCTTATGTGGTACAGTATTTGAACTGTGCACTCTGAACCTGCTGTGTTCAGATCTTGGCTTCTCACTGGTGAGGTGACCTGAGTGTAGAGACTTACCCCCTTGTCTGCTTCTTCTTGTGTGAGTGGGCTGTGAGGACTAAGAGAATAATTGAATAGCATGCTTTGGACGCTGCCCAGAGCATTGGGGGCTTTGTACTTGCCTGTGTAATTACACAGTTACATAGAATGTTGAGGTGTAAAAAGTGAAGAATGGGGAGGTGAATAGAAGAATTAGTGGCAGTAGTTTGGATACAGTAGACTTGATTTTTTTCTTCCCCACAGGTCTGTACTTACGAGTTTGAATTTTTGAGATAGGGTATAGGTCATAGAAATGAACAACTTAAAAAATATGTTCTTGTCCTGTCATAGTTGTTGATATGTAAGTCCCATGGAAACCTCTGAAAGTTATGCTTTTATTTTAGGGACATCAGAGTGGGCAGACTGTGGAACTGCTTTCTGTTTTGTTTTGTTTTGTATTAAATTTCTGACCTCTGCAAGAGTAATGCTCTCATCTGGAAACCGCTGTCTGTGACTTGCCAGTGAGCTGGCTTTGTCTTTTCTTTCTTTTATTTTCTCTCTCTCTCTCTTTCTTTCTTTCTTTCTTTCTTTCTTTCTTTCTTTCTTTCTTTCTTTCTTTCTTTCTTTCTTTCTTTCTTTCTTTCTTTCTTTCTTTCTTTCTATCCCTATGGTAAGTGGAGGGAGAACATGAGAGTCTATTTCTACATAACTGGCTGTGGCTGACTATGGGCAACCGTTTTTATCTGCTGAGATCTGCTCTGCAGATTATTTGTAAGCCTGCAAGTGTCTAAGCATGTTCTTGACACTATCCATCTCTTTTCCTAGGAAACCTGTATCGACCTAGAATTTATTGGGTATACCAGCAACATTTTTCTTTCCAAAACTTTTTTTTAGTATTATTTCTAAATATGCTCAGATTCAGAATAGATAAGTAAAATAAGAAGGGAAGGTAAATTTATTATGTATTCTCTTATTTAAACTTTTTCATACAGTATATTTTGATATACTGCAGCTCCTCCCAGATAATTTTTCACTCCTCATTCCCCCAACTTTATATTGCATACACATATGCACAAACACCACAAACCAAAACATAAACAAGCAAAAGACCAATAAGACAAAAAATATCAAAACAAAGCAAAGTGAATCAAAAAGTACACAAAAAACACTGACACTCATTTTGTATAGGCTAACTACTCCTCGGCATGTGGCCTGCCCTGATGTATAGTTGATATTCCCAGTGATTCTCCATTGGAGAAAACTGATTTTTGTTCTTTGCCAGCAGCTGTCAGTTGTAAATAGCTTCTTGGTTTGAGTTGGGAGCCTGTATCCGCTCTCTCTTTTAGTTCTGTGACTGCTTCTCCCAATCTGGTTTGAACCTGTGCAGACGTTCGTGTGCTGCACTGTCTCCGTGAGCTCGCATGGGTACTGTTGTATCTGGAGGATGCTCATTGGAGCCATCCATCCCTCTGGTTCTGCCTTCTGCCTCCTCTTCTGAGCCTATGACCATGTCACAGTTTATTTTCAGTGGTGTGTGTATTATCTTACTGCTAGGGCTGTGGACATTTGGGGTAACATCACAGCACTTCATGGTTTGGTCACAGAATTTCTTCTGCACACACAAGTGACTCTTCTGTGGCATGAAGGACTTTAATTCAAGATGCCTATCTCAAAACAAAGAAACAAATGATGACGGTTGTCCTTATTGAGAGGCTGTGAAGCAAATGCATTGGAGACTTTGTCCTCTGGTCTAGAACAGAATTACCTTCTTATTATTGCAGCTATTATCAAAATTTTAAATTTTTTCTTTGTTGCATATGAAGCAAACTGTTGCATTGTCAATACAGTTTTAATAAAAGAATTATAATAGCATTAAGCACTTTTTAGTCTTTAGTTTCCATTAAAATATAATGACTTTTATTTCCTTTCTCCTCAGAGTTTCATTTTAGTTGGTGTTTTGCATCATTATAGAGAACACTGAACTTTGAAAAAGATGTTGGAAACCATAGGTAAGAGTTCTCTTTTTCTCCCAGTTTTTGTCAGAAATGAACATGCTTTCACTGCTTTTTAGGATGTCATCTTCTACATAGCTACTGTAACTTAGATTACATTTCTTTACCCAGGATTATTGAACCCGGTAGTAGATTTCTGTATTTATGCAATTTTATCCACATGGCTTTAAAAACCAAATAATTCTCAATAAATAAAAACATGAGAATCTACAAATTATGAGTTTTAATAAGTTAGTAGAAGTTCTGCTCTATTTTATGAACCCAATTATGGCTTTTGAGTGTCACTGGAAAGCTGGACATAAGTTAATTCTCAAATGGGATTGTGATTCTCACTTGTGTTTGTGTAGGTAAAGTGCTACCCAAAAGGATAGTAATCATTTCTCAAATTTCATTTAATAAAATTGTTTAATTTCTGCGAGACATAATTTTGGTTGCGAGATCAGACTTTCGCCGGTTATGTGTTACTCTCTTCCCCACACTGCAGTGCAGTTTTGGAGACAATTGGCTGTAGAAAGCGGTGTCAGGTGGGATGACACTGCAGATCCAGACATGGCAGCACTGTGCCTTTGCTAGGTAGCTCTTGGAAACCTGCGAACTGAAGGGGACGTACAGTTCACTCTGGCACATGCATGACGCCTCCACAGTTGCCCCTTTTGAGGGATTGGGACAATAAAGGGAAAGAGAGCTGTTGTGACATTTTAAATACGATCCCATTTCTACTCTGATCATAAAATTCTGTGTGGATAGATTTTCTACACTTCAGTCCTCATTGAAATCATAGGTGGTTAGAACAGTGCAGGAGACGGAAAGGGAAAGCGGTTTTCACTAAACTGCTGCTTTCTGGATTTTATTCTGTTACTAAGCAGGGTATCTTCTAAGATTTGATGTGCATGTTAGTGATAGATTTTCCTTCTGAGTTTCCATGGAAAATTTGACACAGAACAAACTTTTCGTGTGTATCTTTACCATTCTTGGCTTAGAATTTCTTCAAGAAGAATACTGTTTATTTCAGCTTCTTTGTGTTTATGTTTTCATGATCAACATGACTTTATATTTAACTGCAAGTGTCTGTGGCATGCCAGATATGGTTCTATAAGCATTGTCTCTTGTTATGATCCCATTTTTCTTATTACTGTGGTTGGCAAAAGATGTACATGCTCTCATCATGACTGTACTATGACATATTTGAACAATCTCCATTTGATAAAAAACAAATTTGAAGTACAAAGTTTAAGAACCTATGCTTGCATAATGCAGGGATATGCTGAAATTCACTTGTAGAAGCCTATATGTAAGGTTCTAGAACTATTAGGGCATACTAAAATTCTCACTTTCCTAAGATACCTGATTCAAAATGTTTTAAAAGCTATTTGAATTATTTTGGTTTGAAATTTTATAAATATGCTATTTAATTTTAGGGCAAAATATTCCAAGGGCTGAAACAGTACTTTTGAAATATTTATTATTTAATATTGCTAAGTATAGAATACTTTATTTTCATTTTTTATTAATTAATTAAATTTACATCTTGACCATAGGCTCCTCCCTTTTTTCCTCCCAGTCCCATCCTCCCTACCACATCCCCTTCCCCTGTTCCTCAGAAGGGGACCCCTCCATACCGACATACTCCAGCTTCTCTATTCACATGAAGACTTAGTTCATCTTCCTCCCCTGTAGCCTGGTAGGGCAGTCTCATCAGGGAGAAGTTAGTTAAAAAGCAGAGAACATAGTCCATGTCAGAGATATCCCCCACTCCCCTAACTAGTCAGCCCACATGAACCCTTAGATCCCCATCAACTGCTTATATGCAGAGAACCTAGGTCCAGACCATGCATTGTCCTTGGTTGATGTTTCAGATTCCATAGGCCTCTTGTAGTTTGGATGTGATTCATCAGTCACATCCACATCCACTTATTAATGAGTTAATTAGCCCTTTTTTCTTATGTGTAAAGATATTTTATTTATCTTTTTTTTTTTAAAAGAAGAGATTATACTTTTAAGGTTAAAACATCTGGCACTGAGTTCGGTTACGCATCATTTGCATCAGTTTCTGTGACTTTACAACTGTTTGCCTAAGTATATACTAACACTGCTCCTGCTTTTAAATGAACGTGACTACAGGAGACTTAAGGGACTATAGGAAAGTTTGTAGTCTCCCTTTAGGTACTAAATGTCAGTAAGTAGCAGGATTGTTTTGAAGCATATGCAAATATGCTATTCAATTTTGAGGAAAAAAACACTTTAAATTATTAAGTATCCTTACACTGAATTAAAAATATGTACACTTGAATAGCTTTGCACTCAGTTTAAATATGACAATACTGTGCACTAGAGAGATTGTTCTAGGATTTCTAAAGGCATAGAGTCATCATAGAGTTGACTAGTTTTTTGAATCCTATTATTGACTGATGCTTCTTTTTGGAATAGACAAAACCCGGGCTCTGCAGGCAGCAGAACGCTTACAAATCAAGCTGAAGGAACGGGGGGATGTTGCAAATGAAGACAAACTGAGCCTCCTCAAGTCTGTCCTGCAGAGTCCACTCTTCAGCCAGATTCTGAACCTTCAGACTTCTCTGCAACAGCTGAAAGACCAGGTAGGATGTCATCACCCAAGGTGGCCCTAGGAGTGTCCCAAAGTTCTTGGGCAAACAGGCTTGTGCTTTTCCAAACGCTGATTTTGTATGCATTAATAAAGTCATTTAAACCACCAACAGACATTTATGCTCACTGTGGCTTTTCCCTGCTGGTTATTTTTATACCCGTTGTTGCAGATGATATGACATTATGTTGAAAGCTCGTGTGGATGCTTAGACACGAGCTTCTACAGGAGGAAGGCTGATGAAAATGTTTGCACTGGGCGGCTGCACACTTGGTTTTGATCATCACTAAGCTGTGTTGTTCGTGTATCTTTCTCATTCAGATTCAGACATTCAGCACGTAGCATGAATTTGTAGGTTTAATCATGTGTGCGAGGAAGGGAAGTCACCTCTGTTTTGACAGTGAAAGGATAATTACATTGTCATCAGTCAGAGGAACTGCAATTCTCACTTCTTAAGACTGTGCAAGTAGCACTTGCTTCCATGACAGCATCAGATGGTGATAAACATTAGGATTTCTAAATGTAACAGCATGTTTTATTCCCTGTAAAAATTATGAACATTAAAAAGTTTGAACATTTATATTAAAACTGAAAGCATATCACATGACAGAAAAAAAACCAAAGTCAAATGTTCTTTGAACTTACTTAATTTAATCACCATTTAACAGGTTTTAAAAATATTTTTAAAACAGTTCTTATCCTCTCAAGGTTCGAAGCCAGTTTAATTATGCTCTCATGGTTTTACAGTTAATTTAATGGTAATGGATGACTTGCTAGCAAATATTCTGCCTTAAAAGGGTAAAAATAAAACTTGAAAACTACTTTCATAATTCAGTGAATGAGCAGTTCTAATGGGATGGATGTCCCAGATGCCAACAGAGAGAGAGAGAGGAGAATGCCTACTGTCCTCCAACCTTAACCCAGATCCTATGTGTTTTTGTAATTCTGCAGAAGTGAAAAGAAGAATCTTCAGAAGTATTTTTCTTTTGGGCTGGGGCAATAGCTCACTCAACAGTGTTTTTCATCCCCAGAACCCTCTGTTAACAAACAAACAAATGAAAACACAACAACAAATATAAGCTGGGCATGGTGGTACTAAGGAGAGAGAAACAAATGGATCCTACAAGCATATAAACATGCACACAGGGACATGAAGACACACAGATACACCCCGACAAACTATTTTTCTTTAGTAAGTTTCAGATTAATGATTTAAAAAGTCATAGTTGTAAATTTCAAAAGATTTTGTTGCGTGTTTCTCTTCTTGTAAATTATTGGAAAGATTGGTTTTCAATGTTGATGGACTAACAACCTTTTGGAGAAATCAGTTTCTAGAATATAAGCATAAACATGGTATGGGGAATTATGTTTGTTTTTTTTCAAGAGTGTAAGAAATTAAGCAGATGTCTTTGTAGTGTACTGCGTGAACATGTAGTTGTGATGAGGGGAAGATGAAGTCGTCTACCAAGTATGTAAAAATGCACTAGTAGTCAAAGAAAGTAGCTGAATCTTTCCTTGTTAGCCAGCCTTCTGCAGGGAAGATGGTTTGTGTTCACTGTGTCTGATGAAAGAACGCAGATGGGCCTACAGGTTGCACTGGACCTGTTATTTCCAAGTGGAAATAGGATGTAGCTCTAGGCTGTGTGGGCCTACATGAGTCTCATGAAGCCTTTGGGAAATTCATTGAGTCTTATAGGGAACTTCACAAAGTGTAGCCTGCTTTGATATTTATTACTGATATAGGAATGTCTCTGATGCTGCAGAGGACACGGAGACAGATATTGTTCCATGAAGGTCTAAGGTTTATTTAACTCCATAGACAGACCAACAGACAACAGCATGGCCAGAGCTCTGAGAGGCATACAGGCCTCAGCAAGAGATATAGATAGCATGATGGGGACTCTGAGGAGATGAAAATAGGATATACATGGGCCTTCTAAGACCTTTATAATGGTTGGGGATGATTCATAGTACAAGTCTGCAGTCAGGCTGTTGAATTCCCAGGCAGGAGGCAGGCTAGGGGGTAGAAGCGAGATGTGTGTCACCAATGCCTCAATTGATAGAGACTGAGCTCTTAGGTGGGAAACTCCTGGCACCAGGAAGTCAATTAACTAGGGACTCAGAGACAGTGGTGAGTAGGTTGGTATCTGTGAAGGCAGAAGCTGTTAGAGTATTGCGCTCTGAGCAGCAGCTGGACTCTATCATTGCATTCTTTCGATATATTTTCATTAAGTTGTGAAGCCCTCAGATTCTGCTGCCATGTCTTTAATGTCTTTGGACTTTTGTCTCCTTGAACATTTGTCCTATAGAAAACAGAAGTAGGGGCTAGAGACATGGCTCAGTGATTAAGAGCGCTGTCTGTTCTTCCAAAGGACCCGGGTTCAATTCCCAGCACCACATGGCAGCTCACAACTGTCTGTAATGCCAATTCCAAGGTATCTGACACCTCCACACTAATGCACATAAAATAAAACATTAAATAAATTAAAAAGAAAACAAAAGTAGAAAAGGAGGAGTATTGCAACTCTGTCCTTTGCTACAGTGGTGCAGGCAGAGCGACAGGTGGGTGTTGGTCCCGTGGCCTTTGGCATCTGCAGCCTGTTTTAGAGCTTTTATTTCTCGTTTCTTTCAAGGGTAGTCTTGATGCCTGTGCATGTCTGAAAGGTTGGTGTCTTCTCGCTGAGACTTTGCCTTGGCATGTGTATTCTGTGAGGTTTCTCTAGTCTGACATAGGTGGGTGCCACTCTTTACAATTCCTTTTATTAACCATGTTTATTTCTTGTATGAGTCTAGTAAAATTTCAAATTTTATTTCATGTTATTTTCTAGACTTTATCATGTTAGTTTTACAAATGTTAATTTATTAATATTTATAATTTAATAATTTATATAAAGAATAAAATCTGTTTCATGCTCTTAATCTAGTGTCTATATAAATTACACATTGCTAGTCTTAATTAGTTATCTTATACCTATATTATAATTTTGACATAGAATGTTATAAGCACAGCAGGTGGAGATTACTGCTTCCATCTTTTTTTTAAATATCTTCAGCCTTACGCCCACCATGCCCAGTATCATTCTCTGTCTGTTAGAAAAGCAGAGGAAGTGAATAATTGGAAAGCTCGAGGTGTATACAGCATACGAAAGAACATGATCATATTGTTGCATTGATGACAGATGCTGACATGCCTTGTTGAATTAAACCTGCAATTTTTCCCCACCCATCCTTCTCATTACTTCTATTCAATAATGTTTAATTTTTTCCAATTTGCTCCTCCAGTTAAGACTGCCCTTAGAAATCAAACTATTTCCATTTGGCAAATTAAACACTTGACAGGTGTGTAACTGAGAGGGCAAAAGAGCCGTGCCCTGAAGGGATGTGCTATTTAAATATTGTCAAAAATATTAGCAGGTCTGAGAGTATAATTGATGCCTCTGTTTAACTCCGCCACATTGTGTATTGTTCTAACGCCAGCTAAAAGGATGTATGCTATTAAACCTGAATAATCTCTAATCGTTCCAGCTCATTTCCTATTGCACTATTCCTGGTTAAGTGAAAAGGAACTGCGACTGTGTGTCAATGATCTGTCAAATGCAGGTTCCCAAGTAGTGTCCTCACTGTCACCTAGTCATCACAGCTGTTAACTACATGGCTTAATGCGTATTCATGAAAAAAAACTAGCTATTGTGGGAGAAATAAACACGTTAGCAGTTTAATAATAGAAACTTGTCAGCTTTGAGCATATCGGATTTGCATATTTATTCGGTGAAGTTGCTCCAGTCCAGTATAGATGTGGATGACGCTTTCTTGGTTAAATAATTGCTTTATGAATGACCATGGGCACTAAATCAGTCCCCTATGTTGTTTGTAGACACAATGTGGATTAAAATTATTAATTTTAAATAGAATTTTAGGACCAAGATTTAGAAATTGACATTGGCAAGATTATTTTTAAACTGTGGCAAAAGAGACTAATTCTAACATCAGAGAAATTACATGGCTAGCTCAGATTACCAAAGATGCTTTGCTAGGAAATGAGCCTTGAGCCAGGAATATCATGGTCTGCTCGCTAAGAAACTCCAGCGTTGTGGCAAATTTTGGTTTGATTAATGTTTCCAAGTTCATAGTTCATCCACCATCCTCCTCAAAAGCATGCTGGTGTGTACGCACTTTATTTAGAAGTATAATTTATAGTAATGTTTGTATATGTATTATATATACATATATATACACACACATATGTAAAAGCTAGACTTCACTTTGAAAATTTATATTTTGAAATTACCAAAGCAATGCTAGGTTTTACATATTATTAGAGTTGGCAGATAGAATACTTAGATCATTAAAAATAACTTTTATTTTCAAAGTACCTTCTGTATGCTCCTCTTTTTTGCATAATTCTGTATTTATAAGTTTTACCTGGTTACATTCAAAACAACTCCTGATGACAAACAAGTTGAACAATGAATAAAAGTGAACATAAATAAAAACACACTCAAAATACTACAGAAGTAGATCTATGGATACCTAAGGATCTTGGTTTATGAACTTCATATTATTTAATTTTGGTTTCTGACTATTGGGGCAAAACCAAACCAAAAGAACTGGGGGGTTATAAATTTCTTATTGTGAGACATTTGTTGAATTAAATTTTTCATGGCAATGAAAGTTTTTAGCACACTAACAGTTTTATGGATCATTTATAGGTTTTATAAAGCCTTTGTTGTTGAACATCTAAAATCAGTGAAAACCAAGTGAATAGTAAGATAGAGGTATTACTATTTCAGGGAGAAAATAGAACACAGGAAAACAAGATGATAAGTGCTGCAATGGAAAAAATTACTTAGCTTTGACTTAAGGATTAGTCCCAACTCTAAGGCATAATATTTAAAGTGGATGATGAAAAATGAGTACTGTTCAGCAGAGGTGAGGGACTAGTATCAGGTGGAAGGAAGAATAATTCTATGTTACAGAGTGCTTTTCAGATGAGAATATGTCTGCAATCGGATTTGCTCGTCCTAGCTGGCGATGGCAGAGCTGCCATTGCTGTGTGATGGGTGGAGCTTGGGGAAGTTGTCACATGTCCATCATTGTCTAGCACAGGCTTGCCCTCCCCTAACTTGGATCTAGTTTGTTTACTAGTCTTCTGATTGAGAAGCCTTGGAACAGAAGAGCTGTGTGCACACACGTTCACCAGTGTTCCTTCATGATAAAAGTACTGAAAAGAACAGTGATGCTGGAGAAATACCTCAGCATAATAAAACCTGTTTATAGCAAGCAGACAGTCAACATCGTCTCAAAAGGAGAAAAGGACGATGGTATCGACTCTTCTCCTTCCTGTTCAGCACTGGAAGTCTGAGCTAGAGAAGTAAGCGAAGGAGAAGCTGGGGGAGGAGCAGACAAGAAGACTGCCCTGCCTGGGCTCAGCGATGAGGAGACACTCAGTCCTGATTGATGCGCCGGGGAGGGCTGATACAGGAGAAGGGAGCCAGCCTCTTCTCAGGGGAAAGGGGGAGAGAAAGAGGGAAGGAAGGGAGGAGAGAATTGGGAGGAGAGGAGGGAGGGTTACCTTTGGGATAGAAAGTAAATAACTGAAATAAAGTAAAAATTTTAAAAAAGATAAGACATTAAATCTTCCTTATTAACAGATATGATTCTATTACATAAAAGACCCCAAACCAGTGTTTCTCAACCTTCCTAATGCTGCAACCCTTTAATACAGTTCCTTGTGCTGTGGTGATTCCCAGCCATAAAGATATTCCACTGCTACTTCATAACTTTTGTTGCTACTATCATGAATCACAATGTAAATATTTGTGATTTCCTATGGTCTTTGTGGGGTTATGACTCACAGGTGAGAAGTGCTGCCCTAAATGCTCCAGCAGAAATCTCCCCAGTTTTTGTTCTTGTTGTTTTGTGTTATTAGCTATAACAAAATTAAGGTAAGAGATTTTAGTAACATTTTGATAGATAACAATTTTGAATATAATTTTAAATACATGAATTTTCTTCAGAGGAATACTATTTTTCATATTCCTGATGCCAGGAGTGTAGCATCCTGTCTTAATGTAGTGGTGGCCTTTCTGATGAAGGGCATATGCAGTCACATTGCAGAGATAAAGGCAAATGGCACAAGTGATAGAGTCACTTTCGATTGTTTGGCGTGAGCACAGTCATCCCTGAGGCTCTAGTCTGCATAGATACCTGTAAGGCTGAGGAATCAAGTTCATGTCCAGATATGAAGACGAGGTGTCTTTGAGTTGCACCATCATCAACCCTGATAGCTTTTTACACATTAGACCAGTGGAATGAAGATTCTGGAAGGTGATTCAGGGAACAAATCACTGGATTCTCAACTGTGAGGACCTGAGTCTTTAATCTCAGTATTTCTGAGGAAGTAGGCGGAGGAGACAGGAGAAGCCCCTGAAGCCAGCTGTGTACGCAGTGGCAAACAGTACAAGACTGTCTCAAGTAAGTTGAAAGATGAAGATGGACAGCTACATACACATACCAAATCCACACATACAAACATACACGTATTGTTTTCTTTTATCAAAAGAGAAATGAGAAATTTTGGTACTTGAGCATTTCTCTCTTTCCATATTTATGTGGCTTTTGAGTATTTAACTCATGTTACCAGATGTGAGAGTTAATGTCTTAACTATCTTGATAGCCCTCCAGCTGCACTTTGTCCACAGTGTTATTTTATCTTCTTTTGCAAAGCATATTGTGCACAGGTAACAGTGTCATTTGTCTTCTGGATATGTGAGCATGATGGAAAAAAATCACTGTAAAACCCTAATATCCTATCGAAACTCCTGTTTGTCTTGGTATGACAGTGGATTAATTCCCTTCATCATGGTGCTTTTGTTGCGTTGATGTAGAAAATTTCATCATACTTTGATGGTAATATTTTCTGTCAAGCTACATTCTTCGAATTTTTTCCCTTGTAAGTTTGCCTGAGAAAGCACAGGTTTTGAGATTTAAATGAACAAATGCTCTCCTGAGACATGTGAAAGCGCTCACAGGCCGCTGGGAGCTAGGATACTTGAGTTGGTGCTAGCATGCACCAAGAGGAGCTTTGTTAGTCAGAGTCCAAGCTAACTGGAAGTCCATGCTCTGTGCCTTGTTTCTCTTTGAATACTTTGTGCCTTCTGTATATACTTAAGCTTAAAGATTGTTGCTTAATTAACTTTTAAATACTGTTAAACATTCAGAAGCCTGTACATTAGCTATGTATGATTCCATCCCAAGAGATGAATTTTTAATATAAAAAGACAAGTAACCAGTGTACTCTTGGAGATCCTGCACTTTCTTTGAGTATAAACGTCATTGAGGAACTATCTGTCATTGCTTTATCACCACTGGCAGCACAATTAACTGTTAGTGACTTTTTCATGCCAGGACTTACTCTAGGCCCAGTTCTGTGTCATCATCACACCATTGTTAGAAAGTAGAAGAGAGGATGTTGCTCGTGTTCTGAGGAGGATGTGGAAGTACAGTAAGATTACACAGCAGGCCTGGCTTCTGGGCCAGCAGGCTGAAGCTGGACCCCCACTCCTAACTGTAGAGATCCCTGTTTGTATTTTATTGGCTGCATAATTATTGAGCATGACTTGGGGGCATTTTAGGATTGTTGTGGTGTGACTTTGCATTACAGAGAAGCAGAATGAGATTTGTGTTGTGTTACTGATAGGTTGAAGTAAGTGATATTAAGACTTTAATCCTATGATACACACACACACACACACACACACACACACACATGCTGCCTCCACCTCAGCCACTACCACCACCACCATCACTACCACAACCACCACCATACTTATCTGAGCTCTTCTCTCTCTTAACTTAAATAATGGGACCTAAATGAAATGAAAGGCCCAAAGTGTAAGCCCAGTACTTTAATAGCTCTCAGTAAACATTAGCTTTCTTTTTTATTAGCAACCTTTCATACTGAAATTTAATATTCTAAGGCAACAGTTTTCAAACATTTTGATTTCATGATGACTTACTTTTTTTTTGGCTAATGTCATTATCATTATTATTTTCAATTTACTCACTTTGTACCATGGCTGTAGCCCCTTTCCTGATCTCCAAGTCTCACCCTCCTTCCCACTCCACAACCCCCCATTCACCTCTCCTAGTCCAGTGATAGGGAAGTCCTCCCCCTCTACTATATGACCCTAGCCTATCAGGTCTCATCGGGACTGTCTGGATTGCTTTCCTCTGTGGCCTGGGGGCAAGGCTTCCCCACTAGGGAGACATGATCAAAGAATAGGCAACTGAGTTTATGCCAGAGACTGCTCCTGCTCCCCTTACTGAGCTACCCATTTGAGAAGGAAGTCTAGGTTCTCTCCGTGGTCCTTCGTTGATTCATCAGTCTCTGCAGGACCCCTTAAGGCCCAGATTTTTTGGCTTTGTTGGTATCCTTGTGGGAACTCCTGTCCCCTCCAGGTCTTTATATTTTTAATTGTAATTTTTATTAATTACAGTTTATTCACTTTGTATCCCCCTGTACCTCCCTGCTTCCCTCCTAATCCCACCCTCCCTCCCCCTTCTCCACTTATGCCCCTTCTCGAGTCCACTGATGCGGGGGGGTGGGGGGAGAAGGGTGTGTCTTCCTCCCCTTCCTTCTGATCCTAGTCTATCTGGGCTCATCAGGAGTGGCTGCATTGTATTCCTCTGTGGCCTTATAAGGCTGCTGCCCCTTCAGGAGGAGATGGTCAAAGAACAGGCCAATCAGTTCCTGTCAGAGACAGGCCCTGTTCCCATTACTGTGGAACCCACTTGGACACTGAACTGCCGTGGGCTGCATTTGTGCAGGGGTTGTAAGTTATCTCCATGAATGGTCCTTGGTTCCTCCAGGTCTTTCTATCTCCCTCTTCTTTCATAAGATTCCCTGCACTCTGCCCAAAGTTTGGCTATGATTCTCAGTATCTGCTTCAATACCCTGATGGGTAGAGTCTTTCAGAGGTCCTCAGTGATAGGCTCCTGTCCTGTTCCCTGTCTTCCTTGCTTCTGATGTCTATCCTGTTTGCCCTTCTAATTAAGGACTAAGCATCTTCCCTAGGGTCCTCCTTTGTTGTTTAGCTTCTTTAGGACTGTAGATTTTAATGTTTAACCTATGTTAAATGTCTAATATCCACTTATAAGTGAGTATATACTATATGTGTCTTTCTGCTTCTGGGATACCTCACTCTGGATGATCTTTTCTAGTTCCATCCATTTGCCTGCAAATTTCATGATTTCCTTGGTTTAATTGCTGAGTAGTATTCCATTGTGTAAATGTACCACAATTTATGTAATCATTCCTCAGTTGAGGAACATCTAGGTTGTTTCCAGGTTCTGGCTATTACGAATAAAGCTGCTATGAATGTAGTTGAGCAAATGTCCTTGTTGTGTACTTGAGCATCTTTCGGATATATGCCCAGGAGTGGCATAACTGGATCTTGAGGTAGCACTATTTCTAATTTCCTAAGATTGCCCCAGATTGATTTCAAAAATGGTTGTACAAGTTTGCACTCCCACCAGCAATGGAGGAGGGGTCTCCTTTCTCCACATCCTCTCTGGCATATATTGTCACTTGAGTTTTTGACCTTAGGAAATTTGATGGGTGTAAGGTGAAATCTTAGGGTTGTTTTGATGTGCATTTCCCTGATCATTATGGACATTGAGCATTTCTCTTTTTAAAACAATTTATTTTATTTTTATTAATTACAGTTTATTCCCTCTGTATCCCAGTTGTAGCCCCCTCCCTCTTCTCCTATGTCTCTCCCCCATTCCAATGATAGAAAAAATTAGGGAATGTTTCACGAATTTTGTGTGTCATCCTTGTGCGGGGGCCATGCTAATCTTTTTGTATTGTTCCAATTTTAGTATATGTGCTTCTGAAGCGAGCATGAGCATTTCTTTAAGTGTTTTTCTTTGATATTTCTCTGTTGAGAATTCTTTGTTTAGCTCTGTACCCCATTTTTTATTGGATTACTTGGATTGTTGGTGTTTAACTGTCTGAGTTCTTCATATATTCGGGATATTAGTCGTCAACCAGACGTAGGGGTGGTGAAGATCCTTTCCCAATCTGCAGATTCTCATTTTGTTCTGATGACAGTGTCCTTTGCTTTACAGAAGCTTTTCAGTTTCATGAGGTTCCATGTATTGATTGTTGCTCTTAGAGCCTATGCTATTGGTTTTCTGTTCAGAAAGTTGTCTCCTGTGCCGATGATTTCAAAGCTCTTCCCCATCTTTTCTTCTAACAGATTTACTGTGTCTGGTTTTATGTTGAGGTCTTTGATCCAGTTGGACTTTAGTTTGAGAGATGGCTCAGCCATTAAAGGCTAGGCTTACAATGAAAAATATAAGACTTTCATTCTCAAAATTTATCAACAGCTGGGTTACAGAGACGTCTCAGCAGTTAAGAGTGTTTGTGTCTTAGCACCTGAGTAACGAACACTGAATCCTTAAACGCCTGCAGCTGCAGTTATCATGGATCTGATGCCTTTTTCTTATCTCTGTCCCAAAGACGAGGGGCCCTGCACACAAAGGTGCACATCCTTTCACAGACACACGCATACCCACATAAGGAAACCTTTAATACTATTGATAAAGAACTACAAAAAGTTTTTTTAAACTTTATCGATAAATATTGACCATAATTAAAGTTGAAAAATGCTTTAAATATTTATTAATTCATAAAACATAATAACAGATAATCCATTTTATGTTCAAAATTCATGAAGGGAGCAACTATGTTTTATAGTTTTGCACATTTTCTCAACTGTAATACTTGATAGAAGAAAGTTGGACTCTTTTACCTGCTTTTGCATTTAATTTGTTTGAATTTATGATTTCAGCTAATGTATATGGAAAAATTGGCCTTGCATAGTTGTATGAACTGCAAAGTGAAAATAGCTTTTTAGAATATTGTAGCCATTCTTCTTCCTGTATTTCAAAGATTCATTATTCTTATTTATGTACTTCTGTCTTTGTGTAGGGATGTAAACGTGTATACAGTACCTACAAAGGGCAAAACAGGGCATTGGGTCACTTGGAACTAGTGTTGCAAGCAGCTGTGAGCTGTGTTGTGGGTGTTTGGAATTGAACTCAGGTCCTCTACAAGTGCATAAAATACTTTTACTTCTATGCGATATCACCAGCCCCTGCCGTTCTTCTTTGATAGTGTGCCAGGAGCTGTGATGTTTTCCTAAAGGTTAGGTAGAATATGGATACTTTACCTCAAGAGTATTTCATACTCCAAGACCTAGTTGTTGGTCTTACTTTTCATTTATTTATATTACCTAAGCATAATTTTATGTTACTTTGGCCACTTGAAAAATGTGGAGATTGACAAAATTAAAATTTTTACATAATTATATAATTAGAAATAGTACTTGCTAATAACATTTGAGATTATATCAACCAAACCTCTTAGATGTCAAATGATGTCAAGCTCAGGGTGGCAGATATTTGCTCTTAAATTTTAATTTACACTTGAAAGCTCAAATTTCTTTATTGGTAACAACTACAGTCAGCTATTTTACTTGTATTTTGCTCAATTTTAGGGAAGTGTCTGTCTCTTACATACCCAGGAATACATAATCATACTTTGATTTTGAGTCATATTTTCAGATTTTCACATTAAAACTTGGGTAGTTCAGTTTGCAACTCAAAAGTAGTAATTTTTCTTGATCCCTTCACTAATAAAAGACATGAACTAAAGGTAAGATTTTTTAAATTTAAAATTTATTTTTATTAATTACAATTTATTCACTTTGTATCCCAGCTATAGCCCTCTTCCGCATCCCCACCCCATCCAACCCTCTGTCCCCCTTCCTCTCCTATGCCCCTCTCCCAGTCTAACGATAGGGGAAGTCCTCCTCCCCTTCCATCTGACCCTAGTCTATCTGGTTTCATCAGGACTGGCTTCATTAGCCTCCCTCTGTGGACTGATAAGGCTGCTCCCCCTTCCCAGCAGGGTATCAAAACATTTGCTGAGATTCATAGCCAAACTTTGGGCAGAGTCCAGGGAATCTTATGACAGAAGGAGGAGATAGAAAGACCTGGAGAGGACAAGAACTCCACAAGGAGAGCAACAGAATCAATAAATCTGGGCCTAGGGGTCCTTTCTGCGACTGTTACTCCAAATAAGGTCCGTGGATGGAGATAACCTAGAACCCCTGTACAGAAGTAGCCCATGGCTGCGCAGTGTCCAAGAGGGTTCCCCAATAATAGGCAGAGAGGCCGTCTCTGACAAAGGTAAGATTTTTAAAAAGGACTTTTTACTACTACATCAGGAACTTTTGGGCCATCTGTAATATCTGCATTTGGGTGGCTGGGGCCAGAGACATGCTGTGAGTTTGCAACCAGCCTGAGCTGTATAACAAGGCTCCAGTGTGAGACTGATTGCAAAAGCCAAAGTGAGAGCAAGCAACAGAGAAAGAAACAAAGACCACTCAAAAAAACCTTTGTAAAGTGATTTAAAGAGTGAGGAGGTAGACGGTTACTCTTGGTGGAGGAGCGGGAATTATTTGTAGCCATCTTTGTTTTTGTATACCATAATACAACCCCTCATTAAAAATAATAGAAGTAGAGATACCATCAAAGTGGTTGAGGGCAGGGCTGGGAATAGAACATGATGTAGGAGTTCTTGAGTCTTGCATGGCCAGTGTCCATAAGTGAAATGCTGGCAAATCCAAAACAGAACTATTCTTTTTGAAATTAGAATCTAAAGGACTGGATAAAATATCCACTTAATTATAGAAATTAATCATTTCATTATATTAACTGGTTGTATATGTGTGTGTGCATGCACAGATGCATACACACAGACCATAACTTGAATGTGGTGATCAGAGAACAACTTGTGATGGTTTGTTTTTTTTTCCTTCATTCTGGTCCCAGGGATTGAACTCAGGTCGCCAGACTTCATGGAAAGTGCCCTTCTTTTCCTGTTGAGCCATTTCACAGGCCCCAGAACTTAATGGCTTTAAAGGGTAAACTTCAGGTTTCTTTTATAACAGCAGTGAAAAGAGTTTTAGACACAGATGGGACTCTTCAAACTTCACAAAGATCACCCGATTATTTATATATGTGTTATGAAACTGGGGGAGGGGGAGCCCCAGTTTTTTTCACTTGATTGTCCTTTAAAATGATTTTAGAGGCTTTCTTCAGACATTAATTTAAAGTCAGATGGAATACATTGATTTGTGCTTGAGCACAGTTTTGTTGTCTGGATTTTAATAAATAAATATTATTTTGTAGTTTCAGGAATGAATAAAAATCTTTGTAGATGCAGTTTTGAGTGAAAACTAAAATGTTAGAAAATAGCAATGAAGTAGCCATTCATTTGAATTAATTCACTTGGTATAGATGCCGAGTCTGCAGTTTTGCACTTGATGATGTCATTTAACTCACTAATCAGCGTTGAGTTGGATAGATTAATGATTGATTATCTGTATATACTTACTAAATGCCAGAAAGGAAAAGTCAAGAGTCTTACATACTCTTTAGTTCATTTCCTTTTCTTGGCTTTAAGTGTGCTTTGCCTTCCATGTTGAGTTTTATCGCTGGTAATTTGTGCTTGCCAGAACAGGGAGTGTTATGAGAAGCAGGCGCTAAGTTCGGCACTCAGACCTAATAGGAGCAGGTGCAGAGAGCTCACATCTTCAGCACTCAAGACTGACTCCCTGTGCTCTTAGGGTAAGGAGTTATTTTCTAAATGAAATCCTCTCGTTTGTTAAGTCTGTCAGCCAAAGGCAGTTAGAATCTACTTTGAGAATCTAAATTACAGGTTCTAGACCTGTGTCTACTCTGCTCGTAAGACTTCAGAGCTGAGAAAGGTATCCATCTCAATAGAGTGAACTAAGACACTTGGAGGACTTTTATAGTTAATTTTAAACATAAATTTTTACTTCTATTTAACATGGTGACTGGGGGAAGAAGTTTGTTACGAAATGTCCCCAACACTGCCCCGTATCATATAACTTGATGTTTAATGAGTATCTAAAGAATGAAAAGAAGGTCTCAGCCAACATGTAAAATTGTGCTTAGTATTGTCCTTCCATGTAACTACATCCTGTTCCGTTTGTATTTCATAAAGTTATGGAAGCATAAATTCCTTTTGTCCACATATGTCTCCCAGTTGAACACACAACTCAATTTCTTTAATTGGCTTTAAAATTATTTTAAAAATAAAAAAAATTGGAGTTCTTCCATCAGTTTCTGTTCAGAGTTTGTTCAGTAATGCAACGAGATAGGCTGTAATCAGTGCCCCTTGGAAAGATGTATGAGAGAGAGGCCTCACAAAGCCCAAGGCTTGAAATTGAATCCTGTTATGTTTTTTCCTTTGCTTCTGTCATTTCAGGTGGTAGATTTCATTGAAAAGCCTCAGCTTCTCTCCACCTTTGCATTTCATACTTGGGATCAGTTCCAGAAAGTGTTTTACACATTTTTTTTTGTAAATTCACAAGAAAATAGACACATTTTTTTTTCTCTGTTAGGAGAAAAGGCAAAGTGCAGATTTAAAGCCTGTCTCTCTAACCGGTGTGCCTGGAAAAGTCCGCAGGAAGCCTGGCTTCTTACTTGTTTTTATGTTAAGTAGCAACAAATGGAAATATACATACATACATACATACATACATACATACACACACACACACACACACACACACACACACACACACACATATATATATATATATATCTCAGCATTCAGATGACAGAAACCAGTGACTACCAGAGGTGCAAGTGTGTTGGTCACTTTATTGTTACAGTTACACTGCACATTCAAAAGAAACCAAAACAGTAAGAACACAAATACATCTCAAGAATCTGCAAAGGATTATTAAGGAAATCGTTTGATCTTAAAGTCATAATTTTACAGTATTTCTAGAAGGATAATGAAAACCATTAAAACAGAACTAATAATAGTAACTTTATTTTCAGTTAACAATCCAGAAATGATAAAATACAAGGTGTCAGTATGCTGAGAATTTGTTGCTGATTGTTGAATGGAACCACGTGTATTTTAAATGTTGAGTTGAGTTGTATTAAGGGCATCATATGCTTATGTATTCACTGTAGTCACCATTGTCCTCTTCAAGTGACCTTGGGATGCCATTGGTTTTATTACTGGAAAAAAATGATGGAAATGAATCTCATGTATCAAAGTCGAGGTGGATCAAAATGCTTTAGGGTAAAAATATAAAACTATGTTTCATATCACGATACATTATTCTAAAATTTTGTACAAGTTTTTATGTATTTACATGTGTAAAATAAAAGTTCATAGTCATTAAGGAGGAAATCCATCACAGGTCTGCATTTAGCTCAGCTTCAGGTATCCAGTACCCATGTTCTTTATTTTATTTATTAATCCTTATATTGCAGGTAGATTCATAGTTATAGTCGGAACGGGAGTAGCTTGAACAATAGAAATTGTCCCTACCCTGTATGTTCTCTAAGAAAACTGTGCCTTAATGCTGTGGTTTGGAAAGCAGTAGATTCTATTCCCCAATCGTAGGTCTCATGCTGATAAAGTGATAAATAGCAATATAGAAAAATTTTACATCTTTTTAAAACAAATTGAATACATATTTTCAGTTGCATTAAAAGCACACTGTATTTTTATAGTTAAGATGAATCAGTTTATAGAAAGTTGACAGCATCCTCAATGTGTTTTGTACCCCCTTGCATTTAGGGCAAACCCTTTCCCAGAGGAATCATTGTGACTTCTATGTTATGGAAGAATTTCAGTTTTCAGTGATGCAACCTTTCAGTCTTTGTTGTCTATATGTTTCATAGCTGGCCTCTGTATGTTAACTTTGTGCCTTTGAAGTTTGTTCATGTTGCACGAATATGTAGCTCCTGCTCATAGTCCATTTTGTGGAATATACTGGAATATGTTTATTCTACCTTCTATCAGTTGAATTTTCCTAGTCCCTGCTACTTACAGATAATACTCCAGTGAGCATTCTAGCGCTTATATTTCATTGTTCATAAATATCCATTTGTCTTGAATATGAAGAATGAAGTTTTTGTGTTTTAATATCTAGAGAGGTCCCAAGAATATTTGAGACCAGAGGTAATTTAGATTATGGATTTCTTAGTGTAACTGCACTGATTGCATACTGCTGCTTGATACCAGTATAGTGTTTTCTACATGGAGCATCACCTTAGTGTTTTTTGAATTTTGGAGAATTTCAGATTTTCACATGGTGAATGTTCAATCTTTGTTCTGCTTTTGTGGCTTTTCAGCTACAAGTTGTAGATCTGCTCCTATTTTTTTTAATAAATTTATTTATTTTTAGATCAATCACAGGTTAGGTACTTTGCATCCCAGGCGTAGCCCCCTCCCTCATTCCCTCCCACCCTCCCCAACCCTGCCTCATCTCCTCCCCGCCCCCTCCAAGTCCACCAACGGGGGAGGACCTCCTCCCCTTCCATCCAACCCCAGCTCATCCTGTCTCCTCAGGGCTGGCTGCAATGTCCTCCCCTGGGGTCTAGCCAGGCTGTTACTCCCTGGCATGTATGGGGGAGGGTCAAAGAGCCAGCCCTTGAGTTCATGACAGAAACAACTCCTGTTCCCCTTACTATGGTCTTCAGTTGGACACTGAGCTACCATGGGCCACATCTGAGCAGGGGTTCTAGGCCATATCCATACATGGTCCTTGGTTGGAGAAACTGTCTCATAAAAGACCCCTGTGCCCTGCTCAGTTTGGTCTTTATGGAGCTCTTGTTCTCCCCAAGTCTTACTAACTTCCCCTATTTTCATTATTATTTCCAGCCCTCTGCTGAAGTCTTGGTTGTGAGTCTTAATATCTGCTTTGATACATTGTTATATTGATTCTTTCAGAGGCCCTCTTTGGTATGCTCCTGTCCTGTTGCTTGTTCTCTCCTCCATTCAATGTCCATCCCATTTGTTCATCTAAACAAGCATTGATCATACCAACCTGGGTCCTCCTTCTTGTTTATCTTCCCTAGGTGTATAGATTTCAGCATTGTAGATCTGCTCTTACTGTGGTCTGTAGAAATTCCTTCAGACACCTGAGGTGAGCTATGGTCAAGATGGATGCCATTCCCAGATGCTCTAGCTCTGGTCTGAGCTAATCCCTCAATTAGCTGGAGGTAGTAGTTCCAGTTGTTTTACTCCCCCTGTCCCAAGAGGTAACATCTCCCGTACCTGAGGATAGCCATCATTTCAGTATGTAGCAGAGGATGACCCTGACCCTTCGCCTCCACATTCCAGGACTTCCATGGTGACTCACAACCACCTGTCACTCCAGTGCCAAGGGTTGAATTCCATCTCTGTCCTCTGTGGGTACCAGGCATGCATGTGACATATATGTGGCAAAACACTTATATAAAATATATTTAAAAATCTAAATAATAAATTTAAAAATTTACTTGGGAAATTTTTGTGCCAAAATATACAAGTTTCTCTCAAAAGATTTATTGCTATTATCTTATAAAATTTGGATAGGGTATGAGAAAGACAATATTTATGTTTGTATTTATAATTTTCCATGTGACTCAGAGTGTGTTATGGAAAATACTTTTCTTTCATCCTTTGTCTTTTACTCTAATATTATTGTAAATCAAATGCATTCCATGGTTTGTTTCTTCAACTAAGAAAGCCACATGTTTTTAAAAGAACAGTTCAAAATGTATTAGTTTCCAGTTTTTTTTCTGTCCAGCCATGTTTGTGTATAAAGTAACCTTGTGTTAACCAGCCTTCTGAAATGAATTATGTTGAAGAGTGTACCTGTTGCCTCATTGGTGTTTTTGTCATATGGCTATGACAGATATCAGGGTTTGTTTCCATAGATTTTGCCTTTATTCTCTTTTTTTTCCTCTTGCCTAACTGTACTACATAAAATATGCGTGTAAATACCAAATTAAAATTGTTGATGGTGTGGATTCTTCCTTACTTGCTTCTGCCTTTTTAGGTGACTTTGTTTTTTTTCCCCCTTGTTCTGTTAACATCATGAATTAATGTTAGTTAATAAATGCAAAAGTTAGTTCAAGTTTGCATTTCTAGAATGTCATCTTGTTCTCCGCTATTGTCTTTTGATGTAGTGTGGAAGTGCTCTTGCCTGGTATTTTTATATCAGTGTTTAAAGGAGATTGATCAGTAGCATCTCTTTCTAGTAAAGTTCTTGTTAGATTTTGATGTCAAAGTGGAGATACCCTTAAAGTAGAGCATAATTTATTTTAGTCAAAGAAACAGAAAAAGGAAGAACTTTTCACTGAATGCATTTAGAGCTATTGTTTTTTGGTGAAGAGGAAGAACAATTTCATTGATATTTTTACCAACATTTTGGAATATTTGTTCATTGGATATAGTTTAAAACCTTTGATGGCATAAGGATATTTGTTACATACTCTACATTAGATTTGTGTTCTCTTTCCTCATCACTTGCTGTTTTTTTTACATTGTCTAACATATTTCTGGGTTTTACTGTTTTATTTTAGATTATTGAAATGCTTAACACATTACATCTTAAGTTTCTCCAAACATACCCACTTAACTCCATAAGAAGATTTCTAAGATTTTCTTTACTAGATCGTACAGTTTGGAATAATGTCCATATAATAATGTTTAAAGTTGTTTCTTTTTTGTTGGTTTGTGTAGACATATATTGCATAGCAGGCTGATGGTGTGTCCTATAGAATCTTCCTTTTGTTGGCTTCTAACTTAATTCAACTCAGTGCTCAGACAATATCCTGTGTTTAATATTAGTTCTTTGTGATTTGCTGAGATTTATTTTATGCTCTACTAATAATCTGTAAGAAATATTCCTCACAATCTTCAAAACAATGTGTTCAGAAATTGTTGGGTTCAATCTATAAATGTCAGTTACGTCAACTTTAGTGAGAACAAAATTCCAGTCAACCTCACATGGCTTTTTTTCTATTCTATCACTACAAGAAATGTGTCATAATTTAGAATTTTGAATGTCAGTGTACCCGTTTCTTATTTGAAGTTCTGAGTTAAATTTCCTAAGGAAGGTTGCTTGAGTTTTTGTTCCAGTTAGTGTTCTTTCTGAGAGCACTGTCCTACTTTACCCATATGCCCCTCTTACCTTAATGCTTACTTGACTGATAGTGTGTTCTAGACTTATTTCTTAATGTTCATGCATTAACCTACCTCTCAGAAAAGGGGACCTCCGCTAACCCACTCCAGCACAGCAAGTCACATCAGGACTGAGAGCCTCCTCTTCCTCAGTGGCCTGGCAAGGCAGCCCCGCCAGGGCAAGTGAAAGAAAAGCAGTCCATGGCAGAGACTGCTCCCACTCCCCTCACTAGAAGACCCACATGACGCTAGAGCTGCTCATCAACTTCATCTGTGGAGGGGTCCGAGATCCTGTCCAGGCATGGTCCTTGGCTGGTGCTTCAGTCTCCACAAGGTCCCTGGGCTCAGGTTAGTTTGCTCTGTTGGTCTTGATGAGCTCCTGTCCCCTCCAGGTCCTTTTATCCTTCCCCCTACTTTTCCACAAAAATCTCTACCTTAACCCAATGTTTGGTTGGGAGTCTCAGTATCTGTTTCCATCCACTGCTTGGTGGAGCCTCTCAGAGCACAGCTATGCTAGGTTCCTGTCTGGAAGCATAGCAGAGTATAATTCATAGTGTCAGGGGCTGGCTCCTTCCCTTGATGTGGGTCTCAGGTTGGACCAGGCATTGGTGAGATATTTCTTCAATCATCTCTACTCTATTTGCACATCTTGTAGGCAGGGTAAATTTTGGGTTGAAGTTTTGTGTATGGCTTGGTGTTCCCCTCCCTCTACTAGGAGTCCTGTCTGGTTAGAATGTGTCCTTTTCCGTCTCCATGACCCCCACTACTAGGGTCTCAGCTAGAGTCATCCCCATATCCTCCCAGGAGCCTATCCTGTAGTAGGTCTCCAGCTTGTCTCAGAGATGCTCTACTTGTGATTTCTCTTCTTTCTGCAAGCGCTCTGTCTCCCTGTTCCCATCCCCAAGTCTTTCCATATCTTGATCCCCACCCTCATTTCCCCCAGCATTCTCTCTCCTATTCTGTTCCCTCTCTTCAACCACTTCAGTTTGTCTATTCTACTTCCCCTTCTGAGTGAGATTCGAACATCCTTCCTTGGTCCTTCCTTGTTAACTTAGTTTCTTTGGTATGGTGTGATTATTCTATACCATATGGATAATATCTGCTTAAAAGTGAACACATGCCATGTGTGTCATTCTGGGTCTGGGCTACACCACTCAGAATAAGATTTTCTAGTTTTATCCATATGTTTGCAAATGTCATGATTTACTTGTTTTTAATAGCTGAGTAGTATTCCACTGTGTAAATACTTAAGACTTTTTGTCCATTCTTCAGTTGAGGAACATCTAGGATCTTTTCAGATTTTGGCTATTAAGAATAAAGCTTCCATGAATGTAGTTGAGCAAATGTCCTTATTGTATGGTACAGCATCTTTTGGGTATATGCCCAGGAGTGGTATAGTGGGGCATTGAAGTAGAACTATTCCCAATTTTCTGAGTAAGTGCCTGATTGCTTTTGAGAGTTGTTTTTAAGAGTTTGCACTCTTACCAGCAATGGAGGACTGTTCTCCTTTGGGGTAAGGTAGTTCCAGATCCTGTTCTATTCTGTTGTTTTACCCATCTGTTTTTCTGCCAGCATCATCTGCCTTTATAACTACAGCTCTGTAGTGTTAAGGTTGCTTTAATTTGTATTTCAGTGATGACTAGGGATAGTCAGCACTTTTTAAATTAAATTTTTATTTTTAAATATTAATTAGTTTATTCATGTCGTGTCCCTGCAGTATCCCCCTCCCTCAGTCCCTCCCAATCCCACCCTCCCTTCCTCATCTCCTCCCATGCCCCTCTCCAGGTCCACAGATAGGGGAGGTCCTCCTCCCTTTCCATCTGACACTAGATTATCAGGTCTCATCAGAACTGGCTTCCCTGTCCTCCTCTGTGGCCTGGCAAGGCTGCTCCCTTATCAGGGGGAGGTGATCAAAGAGCCAGCCACTGAGTTCATGTCAGAGACATCCCTATTTCCTTTACTAGGGAACCCAGTTGGTGACTGAGCTGCCATGGGCTACATCTGAGCAGGGGTTCTAGATTATATCCATGAATGGTCCTTGGTTGGAGTATCAGTCTCAGAAAAGACCCCTGTGTCCAGATATTTTGGTTCTGTTGCTCTCCTTGTGGATCTCCTGTCCTCTCCAGGTTTTACTATCTCCCCCATCTTTCCTAAGATTCCCTGCACTCTGCCCAAAGTTTGGTTATGAGTCTCAGTATCTTGCTTTGATACACTGCAGGCTCCTGTCCTGTTTCCTATTTTCTTCTTCTTCCAATGTCCGTCCCATTTGCCTTTCTGAGTAAGGATTGATAATCTTATCCAGGGTCCTCCTTCTAGCTCAGCTTCTTTAGGTGTATAGATTTTTGTAGGTGTATCTTATATTATATGTCTAGTATTCACTTATGAGTAAGAATATACCCTCATGTCTATCTGCTTCTGGGTTACCTCACTCAGGATGATCTTTTCTAAACCTATCCATTTGCCTGAAAATTTCATGATTTCCTTGTTTTTAATTGCTAAGTAGTATACCATTCTGTAAATGTACCACAATTTCTGTATCCATTCCTCACCTGAGGGACATCTGGGTTGTTTCCAGGTTCTGGCTATTACGAGTACAGCTACTATGAACATGGTTGAGCAAATGTCCTTGTTGTGTACTTCAGCATATTTTGGAAATATGCCTAGGAGTGGTATAGCTGGATCTTGAAGAAGCACTATCCTAATTGTCTGAGAAAGCACCAGATTGATTTCCAAAGTGGTTGTACAAGTTTACATTCCCACCAGCAATGGAGGAGGGTTCCCCTTTCTCCACAACCTCTCCAGCATGTGTTGTCACTTGAGCCATTCTGATGGGTGTAAGGTGAAATCTCAGGGTCATTTTGATTTGCATCTTCCTGATGATTAAGGAAGTTGAGCATTTCTTTGTTTCCTCTACAGAGAATTCTCTGTTTATTTCTGTACCCCAGTTTTTAATTGGATTACTTAATTTGTTGATTTTTCACTTCTTTAGTTCCTTATATATTCTGGATATTAGCCCTCTGTCAGATATAGGGTTGGTGAAGATCTTTTCTAGTCTGTAGGCTGTCGTTTTGTTCTGTGGACAGTGTCCTTTGCTTTACAGTTTCATGAGGTCCCATTTATTGGTTGTTGATCTTAGAGCCTGTGCTGTTGGTATTCTGTCCAGGAAGTTGCTTCCTGTGCCAATGAGTTCTAGGTCCTTCCCCACTTTTTCTTCTAATTGATTTAGTGTGTCTGGTTTTATATTGGACTTTAGTTTTGTGCAGGGTGATAAATATTGATCTATTTGCATTTTTCTAAATGTAGATATCCATTTTAGACCAGCACCAATTGTTGAAGATGCTGTCTTTTTTCTATTGTATGGTTTTGGCTTCTTTGTCAAAATTCAAGTATCCATAGGTGTATGGGTTTATTTCTGGATCTTCAGTTCGATTCCATTGAGCCACCATTCTGTTTCTATGCCAGTACCATGCAGTTTTTATTACTATTGCTCTGTAGTACAGCCTGAGATCAGGGATGGAGATACCTTCAGATGATTTGTTGTTGTACAGGATCATTTTGGTAATTCTGCATTTTTTGTATTTCTATATGAAGTTGAGTTTTTTCTTTCAAGTTCTGTAAAGAATTGTGTTGGTATTTTGATGGGAATTGCATTGAATCTATAGATTGTTTTTTGCAGGATGGCCATTTTCACTATATTAATCCTACGGATCCATGAGCACGGGAGATCTTTCCATCTTCTGATATCTTTTTCAATTTCTTTCTTCAGAGACTTGAAGTTTTTTTCAAACAGTTCTTTCACTTGCATGGTTAGAGTCTCATCAAGGTACTTTGTTATTAGAGGCTATTGTGAAGGGTATTGTTTCCCTAATTTCTTTTTCTGCCCTTTTGTCTTTGGTATACAGGAGAGCTTCTGATATTTTTGAGTTAATTTTGTATCCAGCCACTTTGCTAATGGAGTTCATCAGCTGAAGAAGTTCACCGGTTAAAGTTTTGGGGTCGCTCATTTATACTATCATAGCATCTGCAAATAGTGATACTTTGACTAATTCCTTTCCTATTAGTCAGCACTTCTAAAATATAGGATTCCACCTTTTGTATTTCATTTTTAAAAAATCCTCTATTCAATTAATTAGAGCATTTGTTCATTGGAAGTATTATTTCCTTGCTATTTTACTTAATTTCTGCAGTTCTTTGTGTGAAGGTGTAATTGTTAAGATTCTTTTCTACTCTGGGGGTGTCGGTTTGCTCTGCTGATAGTTTCCTTGGCTGTACAAACACATTTTATTTTCATTGAGTTCCATCTGCTGATAGTTGGCGATAGGTGTTATGCTCTATTAAGAAAGTTCTTGTCTATCCCAGTGTCCTAAAAAGTATTCTCTGTTTCCTTCTAGAAGTGTCAGTGTTTTTAATTTAAATTAAGATCCTTGGTTCATTTAAATTTATTTTTGTACAAGATGTAATATGTACATCTAGTTTCATCTTATATAAAGTGATATCCAGGTTTGCCAGCACCATTTGTTGAATAGGCTATCTTTTTATCACAACATGTTTTTTTGCCCAGTTTCTCAAAAATTAAAGAGCTTTAGTTTTGTGTCTCATTTCCAGGTTCGCTGTTCTGTTCTGTTGTTTTACCTATCTGTTTTTCTGTGTTTTCTGCCTTTTTCATTATAGCTCTGTTGTGTAGTTTGATGATGGATATTGGGAAACGCATTGCAGTATATTCTTAGAATTGGTTGTTTGCGGTCAGTTGTGGTTTTATCTAATTTTGTGAATTGTGTTTCTAAATTTGTAAAATATGAATACGAATTATGGTAGGTATTGAATTATGGTAGATAAATTTTGGTAGTAGTCATTCTAATAATCTGCCAATCAAGGAGCATGGAACATGTTTCCATGTCTGATATGGTCTCTAATTTCCCTTTTCATTGTTGTGTAGTGTTTGTTATAGGGGTCTTTCTCTTTGGTCCGATAAGTTTGGTCAGATAGTTAAGCTTTTGTAGTTATTTGTATGGGAGTACATTGTTGGTGTATATTAAGAGTACTGATACATTTTATCAAGTAAGCTGCTGTGTTTATTAGATTAAAAAATCTGGTAGACTATAGTTTTTAAAGTAAGTAATCATTTCATAAAGATAGAACATTTGAAACTATGTTCCTACATAGTATAATACTCTTGAAATTTATACAAATTGTATTAATAGTTTGTTCCTTTTTTATTACTAAGTACTGACCCATGGTTTGGATATATCTGTTGAAGGGAGCTTTTTTGTTTCCAGTATTATTGTTATTTCAAATAAAGTTGCTACTGTGAACAGTTATGTATTTTTTGTGAATATAGATTGAAGTTGTTTTTTTTTGTTGTTGTTGTTGTTGAAGCAGATTTCCACTCTATGTCATAGGCTTTTCTTGAATTCACAATCCTCTTACCTCAGCCTTCTGTATCACTTACAGGTACCATCATGTCTAGTTTTCAGCTTAGGATTTTGTTACTAAATAATGCTCAGGAGGTTGCGTGGCTAATACATGCATAATTTTTCCCCAAAACTACCAATTTATTTCCCAGTAAGAATGTATTTATGTTTTTTCTACATCCTCACTATTTCTGGAGGTATAAAATGGTAATTTTTATGCTTTTAATTGATTCTTTCTCATGAAGCTCAACATGCTTTTGTGCCTATTTTCCAGTCCTGTATCCTATTTAGTGAAATGTTTCTGGTTTCTCTCATTTTTAAATGACTTCTGAGTCTTCTGATATATTTTGTATACTGCCGTCTTGTCCTGTCAGATGTAAATGTCACCATTTTACTTCATTCTAGTTTAATCAGTGCTGTTACCACCTGGAAGATGTGAAGAACTTAAAACCCTTCAACGCAGTTTATTCCATTCCTGTCTTTTGTGTAACTGCATGCACTGTATCTCCATAGATCTTCCAGGGTCTACAGCTTTATAAGGTCCAATGTTTTAAGTAATTGGTATTGATTCACTCACATTTTAAACCCTTTTAAAAATATTCTTTAATTATGGACCTTCTATCTAAGATTAGGCTCTTTCTGCACCCAAATTTACTCTGGTATTTTTTTTTCTCCAAGTCTAAGGTAATGTATGGTTCCATTCGTGTGTTGTGAAGACAATAGGAACTTATTCCCAGTTCCTAAGGTTTTTATTTATTTATTTTTATAATTTACTTATTTATTTGAAGACTGAGACCTTTGAATCATGATTTTCCTGTCTGTCTATTTTGGTATATGCCGTCTCCTCTGGTTTATATCTTGGCACATAGTCACTCTTTCTCACTTGTGGCCTTATTTTGCTTGAGAAGGGAATTTTTCTTCTTTCATGAAGAAAAGTTGAGGCTTTGCTGTCATGGCTTTTCAGATTTTCTCTTCCTTGCGTGTCAGCTGTGTCACTGTGATGTGCTGTAACCAGGAATCTCTAAAGGAGATGATAGCAGCGCTCTTCGCTTTTATACAAGCCCCCCTTCTTCACTGTGGGCTATAACTACTGCTCTGTTTCTCAATGGCCAAGCATGCTAGAGTTCCTCATTTCTTTTCTTATACTATATTTTGCCTTCTACGTGTTTGTTTTGGTAAGGAGATCTCTGATTCCTAGTTGGTAAGCTTTAATTGCATTTTGAGCAAAAGTGAGTTCTTGGTTTCTTGGGATCCTTCTCTATGGTAGATCCCCAGCACAGCTACATCTGAGTGACATAGTAGGTATGGATGCCGCCCAATTATTCTGTAAAGCACATCGAGCTATGGCAGCCACAGTACTTAAACTGCCTAGTTGTGCTGGTTTGTATACATCTTCGGCTCTTATCAGCCACATGCAGATTTGTTTAAATATATTTTTTAAAGCTATCTGCTGTTACTGCTCTGGAGGCAATGGGACGTGGGGGACTTAAACGTCTCAGGCAATGATCAATTTTATTCAGGGCATTAGACAGTTTGTCCTCTGAGGGTTAAGAAAAGTCACCTAAGTAGTGTGACAATCACAAGGGCAATCCATATGCTGCAAACCATGTGCTTTTTTTCTATATAGACATATAAACACATAAGAATATCCAGTTATAATGAGTAATCTGAAGTGAACTCACTCCTATGTGCTATACCTGGGATGAACACAAATAACACTTCCAAGAACAATTCTGTGTTTTGAAAGAACTGATGTCAGAAGAGTTACCTTGTTTTTCTTGGTACTTTCTCAAAAGCATTCAGAATTCTCCTGACAGGAGTCCATGTTTAGAGCATGTTTTGACAGCCTGCCACTTACGTTTATTTTATAATTTTATGAAGCTATATTATATGTGTGATGTAAACTCTTTTTCTATGGAAACCTAAAATTCTTCTGGATAAATTAATTATGGTGGGTTGGTTATATTTGATGAAAGTTTAAAACTGAGAAAAGATCTGTAGTGATTTAGAATGTCTTGTAAGAAGGATTCTCATACTTCTAATGACTGGAACCATGCTAGATCCTGTCCGTGCACTTACAGTTGGCAAGATTTTCAATTAAAGCGTACACAATCTTCATTTAAGTTTTATTTAAGGTAGCAGCATTAACTGAAGTTCTTCAATGAATATGTGTTTGTTTATTGGGCACAGAGAAGCTCTTTTGAGACTCAAATAATCTACCAGGAGTTAACAAGTAAGGTTAATTCCTGTGACTCAATTATATAACAGAAAACATCTTTATTTTAATTTTATACTGTTTTTTTGGACATGAACGTTCTTGCTACCCCAGGCTGGCCTCATCCTTGAGATCTTCCTGCCTCAGCCTCCCTAGAGCTGGGTGGGAGTGCAGGTGTACACCCATGCATAAGTTAGAAAACCATTTACATTAGTACTTGAAACCAAATCAAAATGTGCCGTTGTGCTTTTTCCTAAGAGTATAAATTGTCACACTGAAAGACAAGTCTTTTGATGGTATAATTAAATGAGAGGGTTAAAGTACATGGGCTGTTTTAAGGTGTATGTGGCACTCCACTTGTACGAAACCTCAGGAGCAGACAAGAGGCCAGGGAAGTCAGCAACGCGCAAGGACCCTTAACAGACGCTGCAGTGATGCTTGCCCTCCAGCGACCCCACTCTTGCAGGGCCCTTGGCCCTGGTGCTTCGTAACGTCAGAGCTTGCACTTCAGTGGTTAATTCCCTGTAGAAAGACCATCTATTCCTGGAACGGGGTTTGATCACTCTGGCTTACTGTAGCTGAGGTCCAAATATTTTTCACTATGCAAACATACCATAGGTCCTGGTGTGTGGGATCTTCAGCCTGTCACAAATTTTATTATGCCATCTGCTTCAACCTAAGCAGTGTGTCTTCTTCCGGCAGACTTTGCTGAAGTTGCCATGGCGGGGGATAAAAGAAAAAAAAACTACTTTTGGCAAAAGAAGCTTGCTTTTGAAAAATAATAACTGATCATGCCTGCTGTAGATTTGAAAATAAGTATTTGAAAGACTTCCCAGAAGCTTCCTTCCTCTTTTTCATGGGTGACTAGAGGTAGATAATATAATGGTAAAATTTTGGTAACTTTGGAAACTAGACAAGTTTCCTGCTTTATTTTTCAGGATGAGTAACAAACCTTTTAAAAATTAATTACTTTATTTATTTACTTACATCCTGATCATAGCCCCATCCCTTCTCTCCTCCTGGTCCCACCCTCCCTCTTCTCCCTGTACCCCCTTCCCTACTCCTCAGAAAAGGGGGGTTACCCCCTCCCAACCCACCCCAGCACATCAAGTAGCATCAGTACTGAGGGCATGCCTCTTCTCCCTGGTGAGGCAGCCCCACAAGGGGGAAGTGATCAAAAAGCAGGGAACAGAGTCCGTGTCAGAAACAGCCCCTGCTTCCCTTACTAGAGGACCCACATGAAGCCTGAGGTGTCCGTGTGCTACATGGTCTAAGCCTAGGCCATGCACGGTCCTTGGTTGGTCCTTCAGTCTCCACAAGCCCCTGTGGGCCCTGGCTAGCTGGCTCTGTTGGTCTTCCTGTAGCACTCCTGTCATCTCCAGATACTTTTCTCTTTCCTCCCACTTTTCCACAAGACTACCTATGCTTCTCCCAATGTTTGGTTGTGAAGGACAGCTATGCTAGCCTCCTGTCTGCCAGAATAATGGAGTATAGTTAAAAGTGTCAGGGGTTGGCTCTCTCCCATATAGTGACTCTCAGGTTGGGCCAGGCATTGGTTGGACATTCCTTCAATCTCTGTTCTATCTTTATCACTGCACATCCTGTAAACAGGGTAAATTTGGGTTCAAAGTTTTTTTTCAGTGGGTTGGTGTTCCCTTCCCTCCACTAGGAGTCCTGTCTAGTTACAGGGTGTCCTCTTCAGTCTCCATGACCACTACTGTTAGGAGTCTCAGCTGAAGTTACCCCCATATCCTCCCCAAAGTCTACCCTGTTGTAGGCCTCCAGCTTATAACAGAGATGACCCTGTCCATGGTTTCTTTTCTCTCTGCAGTACCTTTGTCCTCCTATCTGCTCTCCCCAGGTCTGGTCTCCACCCTCATTTCTCTCTTCACTCCCTCTCCTACGTTTTGGAGGCACTGTATGAGTATTTTCATAGAGTTCATTATTGGATGCTATTTACCTTGTGTCTTTATCCAGGAGTGGTATTTCAAGAGATTGTCTTCTGTGTGTCACACAATGGCGATAGCAACATGATGAAAGAGCATCTTGACCACACATTGTTACTAAGTAAATGACTCTGTGTAATCCCATCATCCATGAATTGGAGCTGATGCTAGTAGAGTAGTTGTGTGGATATGTGTTCTGCAAATATATATTGAGGTCTACTCGTGAGCAAGACTTTTGTCTAGAGTACAGAGACCTAAGTAAACAGAATGGTTGGATCCTTCCACTGGGGAGGATAGTTATAGTTAACATCCAGTGGCTGGAATGGAAATGCTGCTATGGTGGGTGTGTATCAACAGCATGAAAGTGCTGTCCTAGTTAGCATTAACTGCCAGTTTGACACAGCCTAGAGACCACTGAAAAGGAGTCTCCACTGAGTAATTATCTTTATTAAGTCTGCCTATGGTCATATCAATGAACCATTTTCTCGATTGGTAATTAATGTAGACGGGCCCAGTTCCCTGAAGGAAATACCATTCTGTGGGCTGGTGGTCCTGAGTTGTAAATGAAAGATAGCTAAGCATGAACCTGTGCCAGAGTGAGCCACAGACTAGGCTGGCAAGTTCCCCGGTTCCTGCATCCATGTTCCTTCCTTGAGTTTCTGACATTATTTCCTTCATGGATGGATTTGACATGACTGTAAGCCACATAACCCCCTTTTCTCTCCAAGTTGTGTTGATTCATTGTGTTTTCCTATCACAGCAACTGAATAAAAGTAGGATAGAACTGTGAAGAGAAGCAGAGCAAGGGCCACCAATAGAGCAAGGGTCCTATCTGGGATAGGTTTTCAGGGAGGACTTCTCCATGGTAAGGTTGAGTAGGCATGCATAAAATAAAGAAGGAAATGTGAGTATTTTTACCTGGCTGGAGGTGGGGATCCCTTGGTGCAGTGTGAGATACAATGATTGGGTTAGCTCAGCTAAAGCAAAGATAGTGAAGAAGAGGGGCAGAACTGTTCCGAACAGAACACTGATGAGTTTTTCTGACACATAACTGTAGACAAAGTTTGTGTTCTTGATACTTTGTAGAATGTCCAGTTAGGACTGACTGCCCACACTGCACAATAAGGATTGGGCGTCTACGTTACACAATTAGGACCGACTCTATACACTGCTTTCAGGTATCTTTATTTGGAACATGTAATAGCCATTGTGATGTTCTGTTGTACAAAATGAAATAATCTTCTTTGGTGTTGTTATTCCTCTGGTAGCAGGGGTTGGTTGGATTGCCAGGTTTTGTTTGAGAATTATTAACCCAACATTTAAGAGAAAAGTGGTTGCAAGGCCATCCTCACTTCTCAGACCAGTGCAGAAGTACAACAGATGACTTAAGTGCACTAGATTTGTTACTAATAATCTGTCCTCCTAGGTAAACATTGCTACTTTGGCTACTACAAATGCTGACCATGCCCCCACACCTCAGCTCAGCTCTGCTAATCTGCAAAGTGAATCACTTTTGCTGTCTCCAAATAATGGGAACTTGGAAGCACTGTCTGGACCACCTGTCATGGATGGGAAGCCTGCCTGTGATGAACTTGATCAGCTCATCAAAAATATGGCCCAGGTAAGAGTGATTCTTCCTGTGAATCAGCACTGGATGACTTTAAGAAGGTGTCTGAGTCCTGGAAAATTGAAGGAATGAAGTAGTATTTATTTTAATTTTAATTTTTCATCATCATTATTATTACTATTATTATTCTTTATTACAGTGTATTCACCTTGTATCCCAGCTGTAGCCCCCTTCCTCATCTCCTCCTGGTCCCATCCTCCCTCCCTTTTCCCCCTCTTATGTCCCTCCCCTAGTCCACTGATAGGGGAGGTTCTCCTCCCTTACTCTCAGTCAGATCTTGGCCTATCAGGTCTCATCAGGACTATCTGGATCCTCTTTCTTTGTGGCCTAATAAAGCCACCTTACCATGGGGAGGTGATCAAAGAGCAGGCAACCAAGTTCATGCTAGAGACAGCCCCTGCTCCCCTTACTAAGGAACCCCATGGAGACTGAGCTACCCATGGACTACATCTGAGCAGGGGGTCTAGGTACTATAGAGCAACAGTAATAAAAACACTGTGGTACTGGCATAAAAACAGAGTGGCTAATCAGTGGAATCGGATCGAAGATCCAGAAATGAACCCACACACCTATGGATACTTGATTTTTGACAAAGAAGCCAAAACCATACAATGGAAAAAAGACAGCATCTTCAACAAATGGTGCTGGTCTAAAATGGATGTCTACATGTAGAAAAATGAAAATAGATCCATATTTATCACCCTGCACAAAACTAAAGTCCAAGTAGATCAGAGAGCTCAACATAAAATCAGACACACTAAATCTGTTAGAAGAAAAAGTGATGAAGAGCCTTGAACTCATTGGCACAGGAGACAACTTCCTGGACAGAACACCAACAGCACAGGCTCTAAGATCAAGAATCAATAAATGGTATCTCATGAAACTGATAAGCTTCTGTAAAGCAAAGGATACTGTCCTCAGAACAAAACGACAGCCTACAGACTGGGAAAAGATCTTCACCAACCCTGCATCTGACAAAGGGCTAATATTCAGAATATATAAAGTACTCAAGAAGTTAAATACCAATAAACCAAGTAATCTATTTAAAAAATGCGATAGCATTTATACACCTGAATAATTTTGGAGTGAAATAGAATTTTGTGGAAATTTGTGGAATTCAGATTTTTCTATTACATTTTATTTTTTTTGAGATTATAGTACATCAATTCCACCTTCCTTTCCTCCTGCCAAACCCTTTCAAATTCATGGTCTCTTTTCTTCTTTTTTATTAATTACATGCATACAACAGACACCCACACATACATGTTGAGTAGGCACTAATGAAATAAAGGTGTGATTGTGGCTATTTTTACCTAGCTCCTAGTGTGAGCACTTCGGTTGCATGAGTGAAGTCATATCTGGAGCTAAGGAAGTTAGAGACTGACCTCTAGCGGCCGGGTGATCTGGACAAAACACTGATGAATCTTCCTGACACATAATTGTAGATAAAAAGTTGCATTCCTCATAAATTTATGATTAGGATTGACCAACTACACTGCTTTCAGTTAGCTTGAACTGTGTGTGTGTGATTGTGTGTTTCTAAATACATAAAAACAACCTGCTTAGTTTGTATAATGTCACGTGCATGTTTATGTTTTCAAGGCTGATCATTTGGGAAAATGATCACATTTTAAATTTTATGCTGCAATCCAGAAATACTCTTCTGGAAGAATGAGATGTCCTATTCTAGGTGATGAGTGCTAAACTGATCTTTTTCTAGTTCCTTCTTTTTGATACACTAAGTAATACCCCTGTAAGATGACTGTTAGATGATGTTTGTTGTTTGTTTTAGTGGATTTGAGATTTTTTTAGTTTGATTTTGATTTTGCTATGGAATCTGGGCTGGACTTCTTTCCCTTTATAGCCCAGGCTTCCATACAACTCTCTATCCTCCTGTCTTAGTATCAAGAGCTGAGACTAAAAATATGTACCTTGCCACCAGCTAGTAATTGGTTCTTAATTTTACTTCCTGTTTTGTTTCCTGAATAGGGTCGCCATGTGGAAGTGTTTGAGCTGCTCAAGCCTCCAAGTGGAGGCCTTGGATTTAGTGTTGTTGGGCTCAGAAGTGAAAACAGGGGAGAGTTGGGGATATTTGTACAGGAGATTCAAGAGGGCAGTGTGGCCCACAGGTGAGATTGTTAGGGCAAATTTTTTGTCCTTGATGTAACAATCAGGAGGGTTTTGATTGCTAGAAGAGGAAATGAATGCAAACAAAAAGCTGAATTAATCCCATATTAACCAATTTTAAAAGGTGTTAATATTTGGGGATTATAAGGCAAGTCCATTAAAATGAGTCACAAGGTGGTTGAGGTGGCTGAAGTTCTTGCTGTACAAGTGTGAGGACCTAAATTGGGACCCTCAATACATTCTCTCATAATAAAAAAAGGCAGATGAGGAGGCACATATCTCCAACCCAGCACTGGGTTAGTAGAGAGAGGCACAAGCCAGTGTTTGTTGGCCTGCCAGTGACGATGGCTTCTGCACTCTTGGACTGTCTGAAAAGTGAGGTGCAGAGCAATAGGGGGAGACACTCAGTGTCAACCTGTGTCCTTCCTACACAGGTGTACAAGCAGCCATGTGCATGCTTATGCACACATAAAATGAGCGTAGCTTTTACGTAGCCATAAGCTAATTACAGTTCAGTGAGGAAAGAAACCTGTGAGTATACTGGAGCTCATGTTGGAAAAAAATCACCAGCATTACCCCATTATAGTTTGAATTGTGTTTTGTTAATATACTCAGAGCAGAAGGAAATATGTGCTTTCGTTTAACAAAGGACTATACGTAAATGAGTGCGGGGTTAGTCAGCAGTTGATGGAAAAGAGACCTTTGACAGCGTTCAATGGAATGGCCACAAGTGCTGGAGCCAAATCAGGGTACTTTTCAAAGTAGAGTTTCAGGGAAAAGCTTTTAAAATGGGTATGTGTTACAGTAGGATTAAAGTGACCTGAGCTCTTCAGGCCGCAGGTGCTCTCGTAGCCTTGAGAACACTCACATCTTTCATTACTTCATCTTCCTCAATAGAGATGGCAGACTTAAGGAGACTGACCAGATCCTCGCCATCAATGGCCAGGCCCTGGATCAGACAATCACACACCAGCAGGCCATTAGTATCCTGCAGAAGGCCAAAGATACCGTGCAGCTGGTTATTGCCAGAGGCTCCTTGCCTCAGATCTCCAGTCCCCGAATTTCCCGCTCCCCATCTGCGGCCAGTACAATTTCAGCCCATTCAAATCCAGTGAGTAGACAAGGAACAGAATGCACCACTTCTGGTCCTTTGCAGCTGTGCCCTTTTTTCAATACCTGTCATTTCCTTTTAAGTTTCTTGGGTTTATTTGCTTGCTTTTAGATTTTTAGGGACTTTTGTTACTATTATGTTTTTATATATTCCTACTTGGGATATTTATTTTTGAGTTATGATTAAGTTTCAGATTTTAAAAATAGTCTTTACTTTGCATGATTCTTTGACAACAGTAATAAAAATGGAGTCTGTTAGTAAAATTTACCTACAAGTAGATAAAAGTTTATTGTGCTTTATTTCATTTTCTCTTTCCTTTTTTCATTTCTTTTCATTTCTTCTTTCCTCTTTTTCCTCTTCCCTTTTTTCTTCTCTTCCATCTTTTTTCTCTTTCCTCTTCCTCTTCTCTTTTTCCTTCCCTTCATTTCCCTTTTTTCTTTTGCATGTCTGTGTGCGCTCTCTCTCTGGATGTCCTGGAACTCATGGTGCAGATCAGGCTGGCCCTGAGCTCTCAGAAGTCTGACTGCCTGTGCCTCTTGAGTGATGGGATTGGGAGTGTGTGCCACTTCCACTATGTGGTTATAGTTAGCAGTCAGTGATGATATAAACTTATACAAATTAGCATTCTGCCTCAAGGAATGATTAGCCAGAGGACTTTACTAATCTAGGGCAACTGTTGTGTTGGAACTTCTTTTCCAGGAAGTTTTACAAATATCTTTAAAAAAAATCAGTTCCTGTTTTTATACGTTAAATACAGTCAATATAATGATGTATTGATAACTGTAAGAAAGATGTTATCAAGAGTGGAAGTAGATGTTGGAAGGGAAGTATACCAAAGGGAAAGCCAGACATGGTTAGCACTCATGATTCTATATGAACTCAGTATTTTAACCCCCCCCCCCCAAATCATCAAAACCCTTTCATTTTAGATTCACTGGCAGCATGTGGAAACTATAGAACTGGTAAATGATGGGTCTGGTCTGGGATTTGGCATCATAGGAGGAAAAGCAACTGGTGTGATAGTCAAGACCATTTTGCCCGGAGGAGTAGCAGACCAGGTGAGCTACAATGACAGGTCTTTTTTCTTTTACCCAAATTGTGGCTTCATCATTGAGATTTTCTGTTTAAAAGGGGGAAATTTGATCAATTAAGAATCTTTAATTTTATTAGATTGACCTGGAAGATTTGGAAGAGAATGCTTTGAAAGTGGATATGGATCTTACTTAAAATACAGTTGTAGGCAGTGTACTGAAGACCCTGCAGAATTGCAGACTCAGCCAGGCTGATGATTCCAGTCCCTATAGAAAAGAAACATATGCCCTTTATTTGATACTTGTACAATTGTAAACCTAACAGTTGTTTAAAAACCACAGAACGGGACCCTGAGAGCTCTACCCCATGCTTAGCTGCAAGTCTCAGTATCTGTTCTGGGGCTAGCTGGAGCCTCCCAGAGGACAGTCAAGTTAGGCGCCTGTTTGCAAGCATAGCAGAGTATCATTATTAGTGTCAGGGGCTGTCCCTCTACCGTGGGTTGGGTCTCAGGTTGGGTCAGTTACTGGTTGGACTTTCCCTCAATCTTTGGTCTCTCTTTATCCCTGAACTTCTTATAGGCAGAGTGATTTTTGGATCAAAGGTTTTGTTGGTGGGTTGTTGTTCTCCTCCCCCCACTAGGTCTGCCTGACCGCTAGGAGGTGGTCACTTCATTCTTCATGTCCTCCCCTGTAAGGAGTCTCAGCTACAGCCCCACCCATGACCTCCCAGGAGCCTACCCTGTTGCAGGCATCCAGCTTGACCAGAGAGGTCCCTGCTCAGTTACCCTTCTTGTTCCCAGCCCTCTCCGCTCCCACCTCCCCACATCCAGTCATGGCCTGGAGCTCCGGGGGTCCCGTGGAAGTGCTGGGGGAAAGACGAAAGGATCTGGAAGGGACAGGAACCTCACAAGAAGACCAGCAGGGACAATTAACCCAGTTCGATGGGAGTTTTCAGAGACTGAGATATCAACTAAGTGGCATGCATGATCTGGACCCAGGCACCCCCTGCACACATGTAGGCAGTGGGCAGCTGGGTCTTCATATGGGGTGCCTGGCAAGTGGAGGGTGGGGGTACTGTTTCTAACATGGACTCTATTGCCTGGTTTTCTATCACTTCCCCCTGGCAGGGCTGCCTTGCCTGGCCTGAGGAGATGGAGAAATGCTCAGTCCTGATGTGACTTGATGTGCTGGAGAAAGTTGATATTGGGGCGGGGAGAGGGAATGGACGAAGGAGAAAAAGGGGGAATGGGAGGAGAGGAGAGAGGGGAAAGATCAGATGGGGGCCTGTCCAGCTGAGTTCAGTCTTTGGAAGGCAGAGTGAGGGAAACAAAGTTGACCTCTGACCTCCACAGGTCTACTGTAACCTGTGCCCTTCCCCACACCATAATACTAAAATGTTTTTGTGTATTAACCCCCTCCACACACACACACTATGTGAAAAGTGATTGTTGAGGTAAAACCAACCATTTTGTCCCTTTAGTGCTGGATCCCTGGTGTCATCTTTATGCATGGCACACAACCTGTTTTCTGTTTAGCTTGTGGGGTTGTTGGTGTTTATGAAACTTGCCATTTCTTGTGTGTGGAAATGGATGTAGTTTTTATCTGTGTTTAATATTTCAACTTTATAAGGTTATGAAGTTATTGCTTTCATTCATGGATTTGAACTTTAAAATTGGAATCTGAGTTCATCACATGTCCTCATATTCATAAATTATAGTCCTAGCTAAACAACAGCGCTTTCAGTAGTGGCGTTAACGGTAACATGGCATTCAAGTACTAGCCAGCATCCAGCAATAGCTAGCAATTGAGCTTTAGATGCTCCAGAGAAAAGGAAGGCATTTATGTATTTCTTTAGGACACGGAAAATGGAAATACCTTCAGTTTTAAATCCACTAAAATTAAACGGACAAGATTCCCCCTTAGCTGAACTGACTACATATCGTGTTTCTCAGCTACACGTCACTAGTAACTGTTATGCAGCATGGTGCAGAGCATCTGTTATTTCAGAGTGTTTGTTTCTTTGTTTGTTTTTTGTTTTCTGGATCCTGTTCATATCTCTCATCTGTCTGCTTTTCCTTTCACTAGGATGTTATCTGCAAATGCATTCTTTGTGGTATTTATATTTGAAATGGCCAGATAGAAACTGCAGGAGCATCGCAGTGTTTTCTGGTGTTTCATATCACATTCTAATTAATATGGGCTATGTTTGCATAGTGAATTCATACTTTATCTATGCTTAATGACATTTTCTTTTTGTTTCTCAAAACCAAAATTCACACAAAGTCATCTTTTTTCTTGTGAATTCTTAACTAGAAACCAAACTAAAAACAACAACTAGCTATTAATTTAAGAAATTATCTGTGAATTTCGTTTGCTTTCATAACATTGAATGGTGCTAGAATGATTCAGAAGACAGTTAATAATACAATTACACATTTTATTTCATATGTTTGACATAGGTCATATTATTGTTATTTTTATCACTTAAAATTTTTCCAGTGCAGTTGCAATAGAAGTATATTTATGTGACATCTTTTTGTTTAATTTTAATTCAGCATGGGCGATTATGCAGTGGAGACCACATTCTAAAGATTGGTGACACTGACCTGGCAGGAATGAGCAGTGAACAAGTAGCACAAGTCCTTAGGCAGTGTGGAAATAGAGTTAAGCTGATGATTGCTAGGGGTGCTATAGAAGAAACTGCAGCACCCTCCTCTCTGGCCATCACCTTCTCCTCTCCCCCATCTTCTGCATCAGAGATGCGAGTAAGTAGCTGAAAACAGTTGAAGTTAATAAAGGTCTAAGCAAATAGTGTTCAGACATTTATTTAAAAGTTAGATTTGCTGATGCCCATCTGTAAGTATTAAAGGAAAAAAGCTAGAGATGCTAATGTTTCATTGGTTGAGAATAACGTGCTTAAAGATTTTAGATGATCATTTCACATTTTTCTGTAAATAGCCTTTTTGTAAGGATCATATTTTGAAGCACATATGAAATTTTAGGGTTGTATTGTTCAAATATTTAAGTCTGCCTTTGCTTTATTTAGGAGCCCCTTTGTAAACCAGGCCATCATTCTAATCATGGCTTTTCAATAGTTTCTCTTTAGGAAGTTTCCTATGTGAGGCAGAAGCTAGTATGGTAGGAATGAATGAGGTTTAAGAACCTCTTTGTTTCATTGTTTTAACCTATGCAAGCTATGGACTATTACTAGATTTGTGATGTGTGGTTGTTGTTGTAAATATTTGGTTAAAACAGTGCTTTGGCATTGTATAGGTACATAATTCATTGGTTCAGTGTCCCATTTTTGTCCTAAATTTGATATGAAAAAAATCGAAATTTTCAAAATTTCCAATTTGGTTTAATGGTTTAATGTCCTAAAACTACAGTGGTTAAAATAAAGTAAATCCATCCCAAAGTGTCTTAACTATTTTAGGAGCAAATTCTACCCATTTTTAGACAAATTTTCTACCACATTCCAGTTCTTTCTCCGTTTCTCATGAATGTAAAATATCTGTGTTTTCTTTTATTGAAATTGCTCTAACCAGTTGTTGCAAGTTCTTTTTTTTAATAACCTAGCCTCTTTAAAACTTTATTAGAACACTTGAAATTTCCATGATTCTGTTGTTTTTAGGACTGGATTTGGTTGCTATTTTTTACAGAGAGAAAGAAGAAAGCAAGCTTGTTTATGGAAGTGTTTAGATGGCATTCTTTTGTTGAAAACAAAACATTTTATTCAGCAATATATAAATGAATGCACTACCAAAACTACTTGATGTAATGAAAGCTTAGGACAGTGTCTATTCTCTGCATATCATCATTTCTGAAGCTTGTGCCCTGTTTAAAACCATTCGATAGTCAAATTGCCACCCTCTAAAATAGCACTCGAATAACTTATTAAAAATAGAAAACACATTTGTTTCAATTGAAGCAGATTTCATCCTGTCATTTTCTTGTAATTATCGAAACTTTAAACTTTTGCTAAGTTTGCACAGATAATTATGTGCAGTGAAAAAAATAAATCCAACTTTACTTGTAAAATTATACTTCATTTAGGTGGACTGTCAGTGAGATAACTGTTTACTTTAACAGAGATGAGAAAATGTTAATGACCACCTCCATCCTGCATGCCTGTTAAAGCCCATTGCCTTGATTTTTTTCTAGGGATGACTAGAGAGTCTGACATCACACCAATGTGTAGGACTAATGGCTTTTTGATAACATCATGTGCCAGTTCATTTCTGCTTAATTTAGGGAGTCCTTACCTATGGTCCAGCATACAATTAATAATAACTGTAAATACATGTTGGAGAAGGCTTAGATCCCAGAAATACCTTTTCAACCACAATTCCAGAGCTGGGGGATGACAGTGTAGAGAGGCACACTTTCTAAATGAATATCTTTACTTTACAAAACAAATAAAGGGGAAATGCAAAAAACTTCCTTGGTGTCTTTACTTCTTTTAATAATAAGTCCCCAGCCTATTTTTAACATGGCTGTAGGAGATACTCATATTCACAGTGATAGAATCAACTACAAATTGCAGTTAACAGTAGGAGCTCTCTTTTGGAGGCTGTGTCTCTGTGTTTTACTGTCTTATACACTGTTCGTCATTTACAAAAGGAACCCTGCAACCACACCATTGGGATTTGAGTTCTACCTCTCCAGATGTTAGTTGTTTGTTGTTGGAAATATTTATGTGCCTCCTTCCCCAAGGAGAATGTGATACAGTTGGACCTATCTTACTGGCTTAAAATGATGTAGGGAATTCTAGATTGTTATAAGGAGTAAGAAATAAAGGCATGCCGAGCACATTACAATCAAACTGCTCAGTAAATGGCAGCTGGTCCTTACTCTTCTTGGTAGGTGTTTATCCAGAAAGTGATGATTAAAATGATTAAGTGGCAACACTAGATGTTAGCGTTTTGATATGAATTTAAAACATGACTTCTTTGAACTTTAAACATTCTAACTCCTTTAGAAAGGAAAATGAGCCATGTCTGAAAATAGTTGGTTAATAAGAAACTACTTATTCTGTAAGATTTTTTTTATATATTCTAAGTTTGTTTGATAAGGAGTGGTTCAGCTTTCTTTTCTGCATGAAAACACCATGCTCAGTCTGTATTGTCAGGATGTAAGGGCTCAATTCCATACTAAAGTTGGTGATGTCCTAGGCGAAATTACTCTCAAATTGGGTCTTTGACTTTTCAATTTGACTTGTTTTTCTTACATGTTGATTTATCTAAAGATTTATGTATTGATTCTACTTTAGGTTGATGCATCTACTCAGAAAAGTGAAGAAAGTGAGACGTTTGATGTGGAACTCACTAAAAATGTTCAAGGATTAGGAATTACCATTGCTGGTTATATTGGAGAAAAAAAATTAGGTAATTTTAAACCCTAAATATATTCTACACATTCCAGTTGCCTCCAATATCTGTCTTATGAGATACTCAATCATTATGTGCTTTCTGTTGCTAAATAAATTAGTTGACAGCTTTCTTAGAAATAAGTTGGTATAGGTAACTGTGCTATGACAGACTAAAAAATTGCCTTAGTAAAAAAAATTAAAAATAAAAAAAAAACAATTGCCTTACTCTTTCCACTAGATGCCTGTGTGCCTTGTTACTAAATACATATTCATAATTAGGATTTTATTTGGAAGGTAGAAGATAGCTATTCTTTGTGTGTGCTTTATAAATAGTTAAAAATTACTTATTTCTAATCTTAGAACCTTCAGGAATCTTTGTGAAAAGTATTACCAAAAGCAGTGCTGTGGAACATGATGGAAGAATCCAAATTGGAGACCAAATTATAGCAGTAAGTTACATGTTTAATAATAGGTTTTGCAGTTTTCATGATTAAGAATTGTGTTTTCTGGTATTGGGAAGATGACTCAGTAAAAAGTTCTTCCAGAGGTCCTGAGTTTGGTACCTAAACACATACATGTAAATAGACATAAAATCTTAAAATAAAGAAATAATTATTTATCTATTATAATTTTATTTATCTGTGTGTTTATCTTATTTATGTATAATTCTTATTTATCTGTGTGTGGTGTGCATGTGTTTTATGTGTGTATGTGTGTGCACGTGTGCTCATTTGTCTGTATGTACCAGAGGCTAGGGGCCAATGTTGGGTATCGTCTTCTATAGGTTTCTTTGTGTGTGTTTGGGACAGTGTTTCTCACTGAACCTGAAGCTCGTCAGTTAGGTAGACTAGCAGGGAAATGAGTTCCCTAGGATCTACCTGATTGTCTTTTTCTTGTTGAGGTTAAAGACTACCCCATCATGCTGGGGGGTTATGTGGAAGTACTGGGGATGTGAACTCAGGTCCTCATGCTTGTGACTCAGTTTGCCCACTGAGCTGTGTACCACACATTCTGATTTTACCGAGTCAGGAACTTCATTGACATTAATATTTGTTTTGTATTTGTGGTATATACGCATGTGTATATACAGGTGTGCTTATCTGCTGTGTTTGCACATTTGTAGGCCAGAGGCTGACACTGAGTGCTTTCGTCTATTCCTTTTGATCTTATTTTTGCGGCAGGGTCACCAGTTTCCTAGGCTGACTGAGCCCCTGGGATCTTTGTTTCTCCATCTCCTACCACTGGGGTCATAGACATTGACCACCATGTTCAATCTTTTTAAGTAGGTACTGTGATCCCAACATACGACTTTACCCTTGCAGAGAAAGAACTTCACCTCGTGAGCCATCTCCCCAACTCCAGATCCACTAATTTAATCTAATGTTAGTGACTTGAGACTATCATTATAAATGCCTATTTTATTGTTTTCAGATTAAATGGGACATTGGATAGAAGCTTTATTTTTCTTAAGTCTAAAACGGAAGTTTCTTTATTTATAATTTCTTATGTATTTGAATTATGATCATAATGAATCTGTTATACTAACATTATAGTGTATTTTCTTATGGATATTCTGAAGGAAGACCAGATGTTTGCTGAGGCTGGATCTAAATTTCAGATTTGTGCATTTTTTTAAAACTTTGCAGAATGGCACTGTAAAGTAGATGAGCTTCTTTTAGGTCTGCAATTGCATAGGTGTGAAATGAGTGAATCCAGAAATCTTTAATGTGGTCATTACGCTATTGTAGTAGCATCAATGTTTTTAAGTACGTTGCCATTTCAGGTAGTTAAGAAAAAAAATTAATCTGCTGTTCTTCAAGCTGCTCTCTGATCTAGAAACTAATTTTAGTTACATGCACTAGTAAATCTCTAGACTAAATTATCTCTTAGGGATTTCCAGTGCACATCATAAGCTAAAGACTATGAGATGACCTATAGGTAGGAAACCTGATTGTTGACCTCCTATATCTAAAATTATGTTATAGGATCTACCTCTTTGCCAGTGTTTATTTTAATATCATTTTGAAGACATTGGTGAAGAATGCTGACTTACTAGTTTATCATTAATTAAGGTTTTATTCTCTTGAAATCTTAATAATAAGAACAAGTCGTGTTTAAAATTCAAGAGTCCTTAGTCACTACCGTGTTTTTCACATAGCACAAACTAGGAGTCAGCTCAGATACTGTTGATAGACAACTGGATTTAAAAAAAACGGTATGAAGATGCAGTGCCTTGCTTTTTGGCCTGCTAAAGAGGGATATTCTGTCACAGACTGCAACGCTGATCAGTCTTGAGGACAGCGTGCCAACTGAAATAAGGCAATGGTAAAGAGACAAATGTGTGATCCCACTGATGACCCAAGCTTGTCAGAGAAATGCAGGGGGAGTTGTGGCTCTGGGGCTGCAGAATCAGATGGTGGGAAGCTGGCACTCAGCATGACACTGATTCATTTACATGGAGAAAACCCCTAGAGTTCTACTGCAAACCAGTTTGAGATATTTAACACTAAGAAGATGCTAAATTGGTAGGGTATTTTGTTACATTTTTTAAAATCACATTTTAGAAAAAAGAGTTTAAAGACTATTACTTCTGACCTTGGAAGTTCTATAGTATGTCTCCCAGAGTGTGGAATCAGCACTATGACTTAACTGTATCTACTCTCCTCTTGAAGTCCAATTGAAAGATCATGTTGAGTTTCCCACAACTTGGGTATCCTTGGGGTGTCTCTATCTTACCATGAGTAGAAATGAGCCACTGAACCCTTTTTATGTAGGGCTTAATGGAAGGAATGAATAAACACTGTGAATCCATGTATAGTTGTCCTAGTTAGGGTTAATATTGCTCTAGGAAAAAAACACCATGACTAAAAGCAAATTGGGGAGTGTTTACCACTCTAAAGGTGGACCTGGCAGATTGGAGCCAATGATGAGGCTGACTAAAGTCTCATGAAATACTCAACTTTATTCAGACCATTAGACAGTTTATACTCTCTGAGTTGAGATCATTTAAGTAAGTTTGTCATGAGTTCAAGCTGTATACCATCACAAGGACAAGTCACATGTGACAAAGACATGTTTTTCCATAGGTGCATATAAAAAGCATAGTTTAAACATTTAATTGAATACCAGGAGCAAGCAATAATGAGTATCCGAAGTAAACTTACTCCTATTTTCTATACCAGGGCGGAGCTTGAAAACACATTGTATGAACAATTACATGCTTTGGACAAAACTGAGGTCACATGACTTTTGTCCCTGGTTTTCTTAGAGTGTTCTCACAAGCATTCAGGATTCTCCTTGCAGGACTCTATTCTTGGACCATGTTCTGACAGTCTGCCATTTATGTGAGGATGTAGTTTCACTTCTGTTTTGTTTATACTGAGGGAAATTATTAGATCTTAGCAACTGATTGCTCTGTGTTTAATTGTTTAGCAAACTTTAAAATTTTCTTTGAGATTATAATTTAATTATCTTATTTCTCCCATCCTCTTTCTTATTCCTGCAAACCCTTCCATATACCCCCTTCTTCTCTCCTTTAAATTCATACATTTTAAAAACTAATTATTATTGTAAACATAAATGTAAATACATATATACATATATACCCCTCAATATCATCTGTTTAGTTTTACAATGTTACCTGTATGTATGTTTTCAGGGATGGCCATTTGGTACTGGACAACGTAGTGTGTGCTTTCCCTGGAGAAGGCTACCTCTTCTATTCCGGGTTTTCTCAGTACCCATAGTTCTTTGTGTAGGATTGAGGCTCATGAGTTTTTCTCAGTCCTTTTTGGCATATCCATTGGTATCATCCTTTGGCAAGCATTGTCTTTCGACAGAATATAATGTCCCTTGAATTGCTCTTAAGAGAACAACATGAGACCTTCTAAGTCACTAGTGCAGGACTTGCTGTGTTAGTATATTAAATTAGGGAACTATTTACTGAGAAAGTAGATTTTTTAAAGTAATTTATTTATTTTTATATTGATCACAGGTTATATACTTTGTATCCCAGCCGTAGCCCCCTCCCTCATTTCTTCTCACTCTCCTCATCCCTCCATCATCTGCTCCCTGCCCCCTTCCAAGTCCGCTGATAGGGGAGGACCTCCCCCCCTTCCATCTGACCCTAGCTTATCATGTCTCTTCAGGGCTGGCTGCAATGTCCTCTTCTGGGATCTAGTTAGGCTGCTCCTCCCTCAGAGGGTGGGGGAGAGATGGTCGACAAGCCAGCCATTGAGTTCATGACAGAAATAGTCTCTGTTCCCCTTACTACGGTAACCAGTTGGGTACTGAGCTACCAAGGGCCACATCCGAGCAGGTGTTATAGTTTGTATCCCTACATGGTCCTTGGTTGGAGAAAGTCTCATAGAAGACCCCTGTGCCCTGATCTATTTGGTCTTTGTGGAGCTCTTGTCCTCGTCAAGTCTTACTAACTCCCCCTTTTTTCATATGATTCCCTGCACTCTGGCGATGGCATGGTTGTGAGTCTTAATATCAGCTTTGATTCATTGTTAGTTAGAGTCTTTCAGAGGCCCTCTGTAGATTTATTACCGAATTTAAAGTGTCACAGTAGCTTCCCTCCAGGTTTTCATTGTCTTTATTCTTATGCAAGCGACCCTCAAAGATAACTTCCTCTTAGCTATGGTAAATGATAAATGTAGTCACACAGGGGAGCTATACTTTCCCTAAGTTTCCTCTTGCTTTTAATAAGATTGTCTTTATCATCACCCATATTCTAATTTTACTTTTTAGCAACATTCTTTGCAAATTTAGAAGTGCCTTGCCCCTGCATTCATTCCTTGCAAAGCATCACCCTCTTGTGGCTTTCCAATAAATTGGTAATATTTCCTTCACTCCTAGCTGCATTTTTACAACTGTAGTCTTTGTTTGTTCTGGTTTTGACAGAATATATTGGAGCTATGGTCTATTTTTAATTTGTATTTATTGAGGTGCTGAGAAGATTAAGAAATTATTTACTGTTTTGAGGAAGCGTTTTGTTTTGTAGTTTTAAACTGTTTTGTAAAAGAAGACTTTTACAGATTGTATTCTGTGGACCCCTAGTGTTTTGCTTTGTACAATACAGGGTTAGGAAAGTGCAAGTGATCCCCTCCCCCAGACCCTCTTCCATGGTGGCACTCTGTGTAACAATCATTTGATAAAGGGCTCCTTTTCTCTTAAAATGTTGGCGAATCTTGTCAAGAGATAAAATCAGGATACCTATTAGCTGTTTAGTGACACGTATTTAAAAGCAGCATAGAATTATGATTAATAATGTCATGTGCTGCCTTTGATATTCTGTGATAGAAACGGATTATCAGGCTTTTGTGAGTGAATGCAGATTGTTGGAGGGTGGCTGGTAAGCTGTGTGGAGTATGCTAAGAAAGCAGGTTTTTCTCTACTGTGGAACTGCTATTTCTTTTCTGTGATTTCTCTTGCCAACAGTGGCACCTGTATTGTATGATGACAAGATGGTAGATGTGTTCCTTTGATGAGCAGGGGCAATTTGCTTTTGTACTCTATTGTACATACTTATTCTGCTCTTCTCTGTGTGGTATCACTGAGTCAGAGTTCACACCATGTAACTCTCCTGTAGTCAGGACTGTTTGTAGTTAGCTGAAGTTTCTGGATTGGTGTTTGCTGGCTGAGGTTTACATGTGATCTTGTTAAATTATACATTCCCATGAATACTGGATTTTATATTTACCTTTTCACTCAATTAATAATTATACTAGCTTCCATGGGTCCTAGTACAGTGTCATGCATTGGAGTTCTGGTAAATTAGGTGCCTTATTTCCAGGTTGTGGTGTGACTATTAAGAATCTTAGCTGTTTCTATTTTGTGGAACACTTTATAGAGAATTGGTATTAGGACTTCTTTGAAGGTCTGGTAGAATTCTGCACTAAAACCATCTGGCCCAGGGCTTTTTTTCGTAGGGAGGTTGTTGATGACTTCTTCTATTTCCTTGGGG
>CM053754.1:47308733-47394166 GCA_028658305.1 Pachyuromys duprasi
ATACTCACTTGTATACACCTATAGGATAATCTACATACCTAGGGAGGATATACAGGAAGGAGGACCCAGGTGGGTATGATCAATGCTCGTTTGGATGAACAAATCGGATGGACATTGAGTGGAAGAGAAAACAAGCAACAGGACAGGAGCATACCAAGGAGGACCTCTCGGGGGGGGGGTCAACATAGCAATGTATCAGAGCAGATATTAAGACTAGTGATCAAGCCTTTGGCAGAGGGAGAGAAGTGATGATAGAAATGGGGGAGGTTGGCGAGACTTGGGGAGAACAAGAGCTCCACAAAGACCAAACTGACCAGGGCATAGGGGTCTTATATGAGACAGTTTTTACAGCCAAGGACCTCGTGTGGATGTGGCCTGGAACCCCTGCTCAGATGGGGCCCATGATAGCTCGGTGTCAGACTGAAGACACTAGAGGGAAACAGGGACTGTTTCAGTCATGATCTTGATGGCTGACTCTTTGACCTTCCTCCATACATGCCGGGGAGTGACAGACTGGCTAGATCCCAGGGGAGTACATTGCAGCCAACCCTGAGGAGACAGGATGAGCTGGGGTTGGATGGAAGGGGAGGAGGTCCTCCCCCGTTGGTTGACTTGGAGGGGGCATGGAGGAGATGAGGGAGGGTTGGGGAGGGTGGGAGGGAATGAGGGAGGGGGCTACGCTTGGGATTGCAAAGTACCTAACCTGTTATTGATACAAAAATAAATAAATTAAAAAAAAAACTAAAAAAAAGAAAAGAAAAAGGAATCTTAGCTGAAGTATAGTTTAAAATCTAGCCCATTTTTGTGGGTTTTCATTGGTGGTACCATCTTGTGACATTTAGGCAATAGATACATTTTAAAGTTCAAGTTACCAAGTTTTGGAAACAAAAGCAAATACATTTTTTCTATAAATGTTGGAACAGAATCCTGTGTATAGAGTTTTTCTTAATGAAACTTCTTTTTAAGATAGTGATAAAAATTGATAGTAGACCCACTACTTGCAGCATAAAGTTCTGCACATTTTAAGAATTTTTATGGGGCATCAGTGTTCACATTTGGGCTGTTTTGTTTTTAAAGTTTTTTGAGACACTGTCTTGCTGTTACCCTAGGCTGTTCTAACACTAACTAGACCAGGAGATCTGCCTGCCCTGCTTCTAGGTGCTGGGATATGAAGGTGCAAACCACCATGCCTGCTTCCTACTAAGTATATGCTTATTTTAGCAAAACTTCTTTTGGAGGTTTAAAGAATATAAAGTTTGATCAGACTTAAATAACTGTCTAACAGAATACCGAAAAGGCTATTTCTGGTGGTATAGGGCTAGACTGATCTCTGTGAGCTTGCGCTTAGCCTGGTCTACAGGCCATGCCAATCAGAACTTTGGAGAGGGTTGGAGCAGTAGAGCAAGAGTGCCAGAGAGCGAGAGAGTAAGGAGTGTGAGGGAGTGAGAGTGGGAGTAAGAGAATGTGTGTGTGTATGTGTGTGTATAAGAAACAGATAGAGGGCTCACTCAGAAGTTCAGAGTGTTTACTCTTCTTGGAGAAGACTGGAGTTCTGCCCAGCACCTCTCATGTAGCTACAACTGGCAGTAACTCAAGCTTCTAGAGATCTGATCCTGTGCTCCACAGGCACAACATTTATATATACAAACTCATGTACATACATACACCCATACAAGCATGATTAAAGCTAAAATCGTTAACATTCAGAAAATTTTATGTATATATGTTTATGTACTATTGTTTTCTATTTAGCATCCTATGTACCATTTGACTACCTCCAGTGTTCCAATGTATGTGTGTGTAGATGTGTGTATGTAAGTGTGTGTGTGTGCATTTGTGTGTGGATGTACTTGCGTGCCTATAAATGTTTAGAAGTTGACATTGTGTCTTCCACAATTAGTCTCTTCAGGCAGTCAATCTTTGTTTTTGAACCTGGAGCTTGCTGATTTGGTCAGCAAGCCCCAAGGATCCTTGTTTCTGTGCCTTCCATGTGCCATGGTATGCAGAGGTCAGGGGACAACTTGAAGGACCCCATTCTTTCCTTACACTAAGCACATCTTGAGGATCAAACTTAGGACATCAGAACTGACAGAAAGAATCTTTACTTTCTGGTCCTTTGCTTCAGTCCTCCCATCTTTTGTGTGTGGGTTCTAGGAAATTGAGTTTGTGTCTTTATGCTGGCATAGCTAACATTTTACCACCTGAGCCCTCAGACAGAATGTGATTTTCTGTCTGTTAACATTTGGTCTCTGACCAGATGAGCACATGCAGGTTCAGCTAGTTTGCTTTCAGCTTCATTTCCAGACCATTTCTAGAAATTCCTTCAGTTACTGGTGTGGGAACTTCTTCCTTCCTTGGTTGATTCTGTTGCGGTCTTTCTCTGTTATGCTCATTTCCTAATCTTTGAAAAAGGAAATGAGAAGAATCTGTTTGGGGGAAGAATAGAGTCCAGTGCCTGTGCTTGAGTTCCCGTGTAACTCAGAGGGATTGCACAAGAATCAAGGAACCAGAATTTGAGAATGTCTTTCACAGGTCAGGTCTCTAGACCATTGACTGACTCTTCTCACTAGAAAAACAAAATTACGTATATATACTTCCTTTCTGTTTCTTTTCTTCTATATGTTCAGATGTCGGGTTTTTTTGTTACATTTACACAGCAGATGTGTCTACATATATGTATACACACATATAAAACAAATGGGTTTTAAATGTTTAACTTTAGGATTTAGTATATGCTTTCAGAAACTTTTACAGTTAGCCTACACTGTGGTGGCGGATGAAGGTCTGGATCTCCCAGCTTTTTATTTACCTACTGAATATTTGAGTGGCAATTTTTTCACTTCTGTTTTTTACAGGCAATGTAGAGTAGTGTAGGTATACACCAGTGTTGTGGGTAGTGTTTTCCTCCCTGCCACTTGATCCCCTATAGTGCTCATTTCCAAATTTGACTGTGCATCAAGATCAACTAGGGAATTAAAGAAGTGATCTTAAAAGTCACACTCTGAAGCTATAAAACAGGATCTATAGAAAACAGTGTAACCTTAGAAAAGTTCTGAGCAAACCACCATTACTCCTGGACACTAAGTGTGTGCTAGGCTATTTCCCAGTGAGAGAAATATCCATTCCCTGCCCCTTTCTGAGTACTAAATTATAAATACACATTTTGTGAATTAGCAATGTAAAAGTGCTTTTGATTTTTAAATGTATCTTGTTATTACAGGTGGATGGTACCAACCTTCAGGGTTTCACCAATCAGCAAGCAGTAGAGGTGTTACGTCACACAGGACAGACAGTGCGCCTGACACTGATGAGGAAGGGAACAAGACAGGAAGCAGAGATCACATCCAGAGAAGACACCTCAAAAGATGTGGACCTCCCACATGGTAGAGACCTTTGTGTTATTTTAGCATTTTCTTCTAACTCTGCAGTAATTTATGTAGAAAACTGTTTAGTATTAGCCGGAACCACAGACTTGTGCATTCACTTGAGAGTGGGCTGTTGAGTCATCCCATTACCGGTTCTCAGTTGGAGATAGATTCCTCTTCCTTCCTGTCCCTACCTTAATTTGGGTGTCATCAAGGTTTTCTCTTGGGGCAGGGGGAGTGCAGTTCTGTTTCATGCTTTTACAAAGTATGTGCCAGGGCCCTAGATGGCGTGTGTGTGCATGTGTGTGTGTGTGCGTGTGTGTCTGTGTGTGTGTGTGTGTGTGTGCGTGTGTGTGTGTGTGTCGGTGCCATGACTCATGTGGCAGTTAGAGTCTGGCCTCAGGTGTCCATCTTTGTCTTCCCCCTTGTTTCCTTGTTGTTTACCACTGTTGATGGCCCAGCTAGCTGTCCCACAAGCTTCTGGAAATGCTCCATGAATATCTTGGTAAATCACTGAAATAATCAGCAGTGCAAGGCTGTTTCATGGAAAGGTGTTTTATTTCTAACAGTGTTGAGCTCTGTGCCATGTATTATGTAATGCATTCCTAGGTGATGGGTGGCAGGTTTCTGGAAAGTCCTAGCCCACTTACAGGAAGACGTTAAGTGCATATGGTTACTGTGGAGTTTGTCTCTTCAAAATTGCCTCTAATCAGTGGTTCATACAAATAAAATGGGTTTAAAAAATCACTTGTTTTTATTATCTTGTGGATATATCTATTAAAATATTTTTATCTTTAAGAACATCATGAAAAAGATGAAGAATCTTTATCATTGAGAAGAAATGTCAGCATACTGCCAATTGAAGAAGAAGGTAACACTTAGAGCCAGGCTGTGGTTTTCTTTATGTCTTAGACAGGATGCTTGCAAAGAGATTAAGCCTTTATGACAGACTGTGAGTTAATAAAACCATTATAAATATGCTGCTAACCTCTTAGGAAATGTGAGGTCAATAAATCTGTATTTATCAATAGGATTAAGTGCTTTTTAGATTAAAATAATTAATTTATAACTTGATAGATAATTTTCTTGCTGAATCAGTCTGTTCTATGACATATGTGCGTGCATGCAGGCATGCACGCACATATGCACTAGAGTTACTCTTGAGGTATCAATTAGTAATACATGTAATTTTACCTTAATGTGTGTGTGTGTATATATATATATATATGTATATATATATGTATGTATACACTTGATATGTCTCTACCCAACTGTGAAACAATAATAGTAAAATATAAAGTATTTAAAAACAAACATGCCGACTCTTTTAGATATTTAGTAATAAAAATATGTTTTTTGTTATGATTGTTTTCTGAGGCAAAGTATTGCTATATGGCCCAGGCTGAGCCCTGAGTGCTGGATTTCAGGCACACATTACCACTTCTGAGTAAAAGTGTCTATTTTGGGAGACTGATAATTACTATTTAGTCTTTCAGGTGTTACAAGTTTTAATGTTGGGAACTTGGTTAGATAGCAGTTCTGTAGAGAAATTGCTAAGACCATCTAAGAATTCTTCTCACCGTAGGTTTTTTTAGGATCTTTTCTTTTAACATATTTCATAGCAGATCTGCCCTCTTTTTATACCACGTGCCTCCTGCTCCTCTCCCCTGTCCCATTGTGGATATTTGGTGCATTAAAGCCATTGAGCAAGTGGAAAACTATTTCTCTTTGGTAGTGTGGATTGTGTTCTTCAGCAGGTACACAGAAGCCTTTTCCTGTGTCTGTAGATTCATTTTTAAATTTCTTCTGCTGCTGGATTTACTTTGCTTTTATTGTATAAAGAGATTTTGTGTATGTAACATTGCCCTGGAAAGAAAATGTGTAGTGTTCATACATATTAATTACATTCTGCCATTTTACACTATTTAGTAAAGAAAATACATAGGCTAATGTGAATATCATGAATGGGGGAAAGGATAAAACTACTAACAACATGTCTTAAAATAGGAAGTTAAGATGGGCAGAAGGGGCTAGGTTGAAGAGTCAGAAAGGCAGCTAATGAGAAATTTGCATATATATGTGGAAGGATAGTTGGGGGTCAGCATCTCCAGATGTACAACCAGGAGTCCTTGAATTATTTACAAAAATTAAATGAAGATGAACCCTGGAAATGGTTCCAGTGTACCTGCACTGTCCATCATTATAGGATGCCATTGCCCTTCCACAGAAAGGTGACTCTGTGGAGGATTGTCACTTGACTATTCACCAGTGTTGGAGAACAGGGCCCTGCAGCTTTTTGCTTGTAATTTTAAATTTCTGAAACGTAGTCTGGGGACAGGTGGGAGATAAGGATGTCATGGTCTTGGCTGGATTGATTGGATTGGCTAGATGAATATGAATCTCAGACATCATCTGATTTCCCACATTCCATTTATAATTCCACAATATATTCCTGTTGAGCTGTATGAACACAAAGGAATGAGTAAAGGTGAACTGAGGGAATGACCTCTGCTCCTGGAATTAGATGTGAAGATTCCTTATGAGCTTGACTCACTGCTGATTCTTATCCCGCAGGTGACTAAATTTAAGTCTGAAGAGAAAACGGTTTTCACAGGCATAGTTTCCAGTCTTGTTTTGCTTTGTTCTGTAAGCTAGAGATTGAACCTAGGACTTTGCACATTACCAAACTACTGTATCAGCTTTGTCCAGCTTCTCAAGAGAAAATCAGAATCATTAACTAAAGCATGATTTGCCTGGGATGAGAGAGAAGGCTACTGGTAGAAATCTGAATTTTGGAATATTCCTTAAGTTAATTTAAAGACTGTGGGGTACAGAGGGTCTAAAGAGAGAATAACCTTTGTGAGTAAGCACCATGTGACATTTATGCAGGGCTAGGGCTGTAGTTCAGTGGAAGAGAGCTTATGTATGGCAACAGAGACACACAGAGGTGCTCCTTAGCAGTCCTAGCTTTGAGTGGCGCCTTCTGCATTTGGAGTGTTTATGTTACTAGCTTGATGGGTTTTCTTCTTTTTTGGCAAATTAGTGCAATTCTGAGTATAGGTTTTTATCTTAATACACATTCTCAGTTCATTGTTTCATACCCTTATTTATATTTTCCCATCAGTCATGGAGTTGTGTGTTAGTCATTTATTTGTTTTGTGTGAGGTTATATCATAGCCCCCTTTTCTCCTGACCTCACTTTTTACTGTAACATCACCACTAGACTAGCTCCTATGTCTGTGAGTAATCCAGGGTCCTTGTTCTTTTAATGAATTTTGGATACTATATGGAGACTTAAGTGGAAAGGCTAGTTAAAGTTTAAAGGCTGTCCAGTAAGAAAGGATACTGTTGCATATGCAAGCATTAGTCTAAATTAGATCATCAAAGTTCAAGAAAGTATGAGGGAAACTATGTATTGGCTGAAGAGTCTGACAAGGTGCAACACAAAGGTTTTGCTTTGTCTTCCTGCTGTAGAAGGTGAGTGTTATGTGCTGGCACTAACTTCACTACTTTAACTATTTCAGGGTATCCATTGTTGTCAGCTGAGCTGGAAGAAGCTGAAGATGTGCAGCAAGAGGCTGCCCTGCTGACAAAGTGGCAGCAGATTATGGGAATTAACTATGAAATAGTGGTAGGTTAGCTGCTTCTTTCTTTTCTTCTTTCTTTTTCCTGACTTGTACATATGTCTGAGCAGGAAATTCTTGGTGAAAATGAAGGTAATCACTGGAATGAGCCCTGGAGAGAGGGTAAATGTCTAGAGCTCTTCAAAGGCTGTAATGATAGCCAAGGACCTGAAATATGTGGTTTGCAAGTGTAAGAACTCATGTGCCATCATACTTTACTATTTCTGGGAGTGGTGTAAGTTACACACACACACACACATACACACACATAACTCACATATATATGAGGTTTTCCTGATTCTTAAGCATGTGATTTCTACCAAGAAATAGAACAGAATATCAGCTTACATTGAATAATTTAAAGCTTATCATGAATTCTAACAGTAGGTTCCTTTCCTATCTACATTCCTTCTTTCAATCCTTCTTTCCTTCTTTAAAAAAAAAAGCCACTTAAGGCAAAGTGTCACATAGTCCAGGCCGGCCGCAGTTTCTGTGTATAGACTAAGAGGACTGTACATCCCAGATCCTCCTGCCTTCTTTCCCTTAGAGTTGGACATACAGGAGTGCACCATGCTCAATCTGTCACTCGCTTTTTCATTCTTATGTACTTAGCCTTTGTAATATATTCACTCGGCTTCACTTTTCATATCAATTACAGCAATGTTTGATTTTATTAAATGTGTGTATCATGACTTTAAATTCTAAAAAGTAACAAAGTTGACCCACATCATTAAAATACCAGGGAATTCAAAAGCAAAAGTAAAATACAATATTCAGTGTATATGTATATATATGTATATATATATATATATATATTAATTTACAATACCCTTGTCCTCTGGGTTAGAAGAGGTAAAAGAAAGCAGATAATACATAAGTAGCACTGACCTCCATGGCTAAGCAGAATTCTTAATTTTGCACTTCATTTTCATGGCAGTACTGATTTTTAAAAATTCAAGGCAATTAAAAAAATGAGTGAGTAGAGCCATGAGCACTTTAACTCTGACTCTGATCCTGGAATACAGCAGGATCCAGGTGAAGAGTGGTTAATTTAGCACTGACCTTGTAGATGGGATGAATGTAGCCAGCATGCACAGCAGACATTTACTGTTTAGGTTGGAATGGAATGAGAGGAGGGTCTCTGAAAAGCCATTTTATCTATATCAGAACTAAGACTGAACCTTTAATATCCTCTGTTTACCTGTTATCTGGATGATATTCCCCATACTCTATTAAGAGCAGAACTGAGTTGTAAGACAAGACCACATCATTTGTGATTCTTGCTCAGGTCAAGGGTAGTGGCTCTGCCTTCTCGTTGCCTGTTGTGTACTTGGCAGCATTGATAAAATTACAGAGGGGCAGTGTAGCGGAGACGGCTGGTGGCTTCAGTGGGGACCTGGCTCTTTCTTAGAGAAGTTGAGCTCTAAATTGGGTTTACAGGGATGAGAGGAATGCTGCCCAGCATCACAGCTCAGAGTCAGGTGACTTCATTATGATACTGGCCTTTCATCAACTGCCATTAAGATATGAAAGGTCTTGCTTGGTAGATTTATTTATTTATGGGAAATGATACATAGCACCCCATAATATGCATAACTACAAGTCCCAGGTATGCAGTTTTCCAGGCAGTCAGCTGTGCTCAGGTCTGTAATAATTTTTGCCTACCTCCAATTAACTATCAGCCTTAGTAGGCTCAGAGAATGCTCCTGGATACTGTTGCTGGGCATTTCTCTATAGTCTTGGTCTGTGAAACCATTAGACATCAGGATTTTACATTGGCAACTCTATAATGATAGGTAGCTTACAATAAGGTTTGTGAAGCTTATTGTGAGAAGTTTGACTTTTTTTTATGAACTTACAATATTTATATGAGTAGAAAAACAACGGAAGAATGTTAGATGTGATGATTTCTCTCATTTCAGGTGGCTCATGTGAACAAGTTTAGTGAGAACAGTGGGCTAGGGATAAGTCTGGAAGCAACAGTAGGCCACCACTTCATCCGTTCTGTTCTACCAGAAGGCCCCGTGGGACACAGTGGGAAGCTCTTCAGTGGAGATGAGCTGCTGGAAGTAAGGAGCTCTGGATTCCTTTTCTCTACTAATGATCAAGATGGAAACGGCTACTGGAGAATGAATAGCTATGAATAACTAAGTCATAAAGTTAACCCCAAACAGGAACACCAAAGCTATGTGTGTGCACTGAGCTGCAGATCCAGGTCCATATGTTCCCTTTTAGTGGTTTTTGTTTTGTTGTGTTTTATGCTGTTTTAGCTTCCAAGACTGTGCAACTTCTTATGACAATTTTTTTTTAATTTGTATTCAGTTCTCAGAATAGGCAACACCTTCATATGTTTCCATAGAGAATAGTGACAAACAGTGAGCATGTCCTTTCTGTCCCTACTCGCTCAGTTCTTGTTGCTCAGTAGCTATCTACTGGTATTTGTTTCTCTGCAATCTGTCAATGTTTTTTAAATGCAGAAATAAGAAAAAATTGAAAAAAGTATTCCCAGTTTTAAAAACACTTTAGCACACTATATATGCCATTTCCAGTCTTTCTTAGTAAATTCATTAAATGCTAATTCTTTGTGGTTTTTTCCTCCTGCATCCTTTGGGCATATTTTTTTATTCTGTCTTCCTACTGTACACTTGCAGATCAAAGCTAGAGAGAAGCTAAGGGTTTTGCCATGAGTGCCCGAGAAGCCCTAGTTACAGCCAGATTCTAAACTTTCATACAGACCCATTCAGTAATACTCACTCAAGCCTAACTTCACTTACAGGCACTGCAGAGCCACAGTGATTAACAGTGAAATTTATGTTTCTGGAAAAATGGTGCACCCATGTTCCCAATACACAATTGTGAAGTACAGGTATAATACAAGCAGTACCTTTGTAATATGAAACTTATTTTGTGTGACCATGTGTGGTTTTTTGCAGGTGAATGGTATAAATTTGTTTGGGGAAAATCATCAAGATGTGGTCAATATTTTAAAAGAATTGCCTGTAGATGTAACAATGGTGTGCTGCCGTCGGACCGTGCCGCCAAGCACCTCGTCGGAGTTGGATAGTCTGGATATGGCTGATCTTGAGCTAACAGAGAAGGTATCATATTTGCGGAAACAAGACTAATTTGAATACTTAATGGCAAGACTTATTGGTGTTAGAATGTTAAGCAATTTTTTTATTTTCCTAATAGTTGATTTTTTTCTACATAATCTCTAGTCAGACAGCCTGGCCTTGAATCAAAATTGATGCTTACCCTGAATAAGTCACCTTACCTTTCTGAATGTCAGTTACTGTGAAATGTAGGAAAGGAGATGGCCCATCTCATAGAGACTCTGCAGGTGAAAGTAGTCACAGTAGGTAACACTGCACACTGTGTGCTTGACAGTAGGTACCACTCTGCACACTGTGTGCTTGACAGTAGGTACCACTGCACACTGTGTATTTGTGGCGTTCCCATTGGTTTGGTCCCAATTGGCAGAGGATGCAAATAGTGTATATGTGGTACACAGATGGAAAAGCATACTTTTATATACCTACCCATCTGTGTCTGGTTTGCAATTAACCATTTAGTGAATAGCTAAAATATACAAAGATATGTTTTAGTGTGTTTGTATTAATTTATCTGTGCATTTTAGTTTGAGAATATGAGAAAGTTAACTCATAACTCATCAAAAAATTTTCTGTGATGTCTACGTTCCTATCTGCTTATTCTTTTTTGCCTTTTTAAAAATTTTTATTTATTGTTTTATTAATTACAATTTATTCACTTTATATCCCAGCTGTGGCCCCCTCCTTAGTCCCCTCCCAATCCCACCCTCCCTCTGTCATCTCCTTCCATGCCCCTCTTCAAGTCCACTGATAGGGGAGGTCCTCTTCCCCTTCCCTCTGATCCTAGCCTATCAGGTCTCATCAGAATGGCTGCATTGTCTTCTTCTGTGGCCTGGTAAGGCTGCCCCCTTCTCATGAGGAGGTGATCAAAGCTATCTGCTTATTCTTATCTGTTTGAATCACAATGTCCAAAAACAGAGCTAATCACGTTTTCAGAAGATGTGCTATACACATTGAGCATAGGACTCTAGTCAGATCTCATGAGGAATGGATTTCCTTACATTATGATGGGGGAATCAATACAGTAGAATAATTTTGCAACTTAAAAGGATAAAGTGCATAGTTTACTCTCCACATGGGTGATCATAATAGGGCAGAACAAGAAACACAATTCTAATTGCCTGCTACTCCAAGGCTGAGCCATGTCTGTGCATGCATATGTTCATGTGATATGGATGGGATGGTCGCAGGGGGAGGACATTTGTGACCATGGCTCTAGGCAGTGTAATAGATTATTGAAAGCAAAGGCAGCACACAGAATTTTATCCTGACAGACATATTTTTCTTAAATTAATATGTTCATACAGATAAATGGGGTTGGATTAACCTATTTTCACTTTGATATGTTTTCTTGAGAGAAGGTAACATTTGAAGCCTAGTTCCTGTGTCAAGTGTAATCCACATAATTCTGTGCATGCTGAAGGCCTTATTTGCATATAATATGAAACGTTACACATAGCCACTTTTCCTTGAATTTATCTTACTCATCATGAGTTCTTTTTTGTTAGTAACAACACTTAAAAGAATTCTTTGTATAGAGGGGATTCAGACTTATACAAGAAGTGTAAGTAACCCATAAATTGTGCTGTATATGTATAACCACTGAATAAGCTTATAAGAAATTCTTACTTATATTTTTAATGCCTGTTATGACTTGGGTTTTTGAGAATACCTTGTTTAATATAGACCTAGGAACCCAACATTTTTCATGCAGTGTTGTTAGATGTGTCAAAGCTCTTCCTTCTGAAATAAGAGATGCTTGCTCTGTTATTCAGCCTCATATCGATCTAGGAGAGTTCATTGGGTCCTCCGAGACAGAGGATACCCTGCTGGCTATGCCTGATGTGGATCAGAACGTGGAGGAGATCCAAACCCCGCTGGCCATGTGGGAAGCTGGCATTCAGTCCATAGAGCTGGAGAAAGGAAACAGAGGCCTTGGCTTCAGCATTTTAGACTATCAGGTAAATATATCCCCCCCCCCCTTTTAAATTACTGAAAGGATGCCATATTTTAAAAGTAAATTGTTTCTAGCAATTGTTACTAGCAACTGTAAAATACCATTTTACAGTTAGTAATGACATTTTTTTGTTCAAATTAATTGCTCAGGATAATAATGTAATCAGTGTGATTTCTCTTTATTACAAAAGGTTTGTTTTAGCATTATATTTATTGAACTGTTTTATGTTTCAATTTGAGAAACCGAGGAAACCACAGAATATATATTAGGAGTATCATAATATAGTGGGTTCTTTTTGTCATTGAGTAATCTTTTATTACATGCTCTTAATTTGTGTCTTTCATTTTAGTGGTAAGCTATAAAATATTAGCTATTTATTTCTTTTGTATAATATGGAAGATGAATTTATACTTGAATATACCATAAATACCATAACATTCTTGTCATTTTACTAAATCCGTGGTTGTTTATAAATTGGCTCAGTGCAGCCTCACCCTTCCATAGAGATAGATAGGTATATTTATATATCTATATATTTATTTATTTATTGCTGGGCAAATGTGGAAATGCTAAATGCTGTCTGATAGAACTCAAGCTGTCTCTGATTACTCCAGACCATGTGCTTGTAGCACAAATGCTGCATATCTTCTTTTTGTATTTATTCATATCTAAAGGACAAGACCTACTTCAAAGTTCATTCATCCACTCTTCAAATACTATTGTTACTAATAATGCCCTTGACCTCTAGCTTCAAGTCACAGCTTAAAAACTTGGCAGTTTCCGAAAGTTAAAATTCCATCTTCAAGTTATCTAGCATTATCTACAGGTCTATTTAACAACAGTAGTAAATGAGCCTTCCATAGTTTCTGGTGAACTCCTCTGATCTTTCTAAAATGAAATAGATATTAGCTTGTCCTAGGTATTTGTTAGAACCTCATATGAAAACCTTAATTCACTTGAAACAATTAGAGGAGGCAACTTGTAAAATATACTTCCTGTGTCTGATTGAACTGACTGCTTTTCACCATCCTGCTCTCTTAGGACCCCATCGACCCAGCAAGCACGGTGATAGTCATTCGTTCTCTGGTGCCTGGTAGCATTGCTGAGAAGGATGGCCGACTTCTTCCTGGAGACAGGCTCATGTTTGTCAATGACATTAACCTAGAAAACAGCAGCCTTGAAGAGGCAGTGGAAGCCCTGAAGGGAGCGCCCTCAGGGATGGTGCGGATAGGAGTGGCCAAACCTTTGCCTGTAAGGACTTGGATGCTTTTGACTTCTTGTGTATCTGCAAGGGAAATGGCTGGGGAGAACAGAATACTTACTTAGAGTCACAGTCTTTTTAAAAGTCCCAGAACAATATTTGATGTTTCATACTCCCTTTGCACTGAAACATGAGTATTTCTGTCACTTTAAGTGGGGCTTAGTAAATAATAATCTTAAATTTGTGAGCAAATAAAATACTATTTTCTGTAAAAGTTCTATATGGGTTACTGACACCAGGCGATATGGTAAGACAACTGGTATTTTCCCTTTTTATTAGAAAGTAGAATACAAGTGTAGAGTTCTTAGTGTCTGAGTTCACTCACAATGTGAGTTCAGGAGGAGAATTCAAGCAGATGGCACCTCTGAACACTTTAGTTTTATTTGGTCCTCCTATAAGCTGTGTTGAATTTAAGATCACAAATTGTGGCCCCCTGAACTGTAGGGAGCAAGTGATTGTTTTAAATGTTTTCAGTTTCTTACAGGAATTCTAACGAGTACCTAGGAAAAGGTGCGCTCACTTCATTTTAGAGAAGTTGGATGAGAGCACCATGTCCTCAGTAACATTCCTTCTCAAGTAAATTGCATCCTTTATAATAACACTTGAGAAAGAGAGCACAGCATTGATTTTCTTTAATGCTTTATTTTGCAGGTTTTAAAGTTTTAATACTTAAATTTTGCCTTTCATTATTTAGCCAGAATATTTATCAGTAATATGACCATAAAGTTATTATAAAATTCATTGATTTTATTATAATTTTTAAGAAGAATAAAAAAATAATACAAAGAAATACTCATCTAAGTGTTGGTGGTTATGCTGGGAAAAAGTCCTCTGAATCCTTTCAAATGAAATGATGGGGATCAGTATTTGCCTAACTTCGCAGTTTTCATTCTATACTGAAGTCATAAGTTATCACTTGAAGGCGCATCATCCCTTTATTCTTCTTTCACTTGTGCCCCTTTCTCTTTTCCTGCCCTCTTTGCTGTTCTTTCCTTCCCGCAAACACATTCGCCACACCAATGCCTGCAGATTTCACCAGAAGAAGGATATGTTTCTGCCAAGGAAGATGCCTTTTTCTGCCCACCACACTCCTGCAAGGAGCCGGGCCTGCCTGACAAAGCCCTCTTCAGGGCCGACTTGGCTCTGGTTAGTGACCACAACCAATCAAGCCTTCTTTTTAAATTCTTATAAATTTTACTTTTAAAACTCATTCTGCTGCAGTTTTATTGAATTGCTTGTTCAGTGTTTGTGGAAGTTCAATGTGTGCAAATTGCCTTAAACTGGAGAATGTGAAGTAAGTCTTTGACATATATTACGCCAATACTAATTTGGAAGGGAGATAATTCTTTTTGATAGTGTTTTAAAGTTATAAACTCTCGAATAGCTATTTTTATAAAGTCTTGATGTATTTACTGTAAATATACTACATCCACATACTTAAAATGTGAGGTGACTTTGGCCCCTCCCAGGGACATTATAATTTAGAGTGAGGTGGACTTTGTGAGGTGCTTTGATGTTAAGTCATACCTTGCCATAGAAATTCATTCAGAAACATCTCAGGACACAAAGATACCAGCCATTCATTTTTTTCATTCATTTTTGTTTTGTGAGACAGTCTCTCTATGTTGTCGTGCATGTCTGCAACCCACAGTCATCCGTCCACCTGCCTCTGCCCTTGAGTTCTGGGATTAAAGCCATATGCAGTCATACTCAACTCATTGTCTTTAAAGAGTACCAAGAGACAATTTCTTCCCTAGGGTTTTGAAGACATTTTTGAACCCCATTAAATGCTTGCCAATTGAGAAGATTATTTCCATACTCATGGAAGCTTAGTTCCTTGTAATAGTCACAGGAGTCCTCAGTCTTTTTAATGGGCTCTGTTTTTGTTTTGTTTTGGTTTGGGTTTTTTTAACTGGTCACTCAACTTCTTGGGACCTTATGTTTCATCTGTACAGTAATTAAGATAATTGAATTTTAGAATCTCTTAAGATTTAAAGACATCAGTAATAGTGATACAAGTTCTAGTTGAGTATTCTTTTCAGTACTATTTTAAAACAAACCTTTATTTATTTTAAGCTGGCATAAGTTTCAGTTAATACTATCTGTCTAGATAGCACACACTAAGTATTTTTCACCCAAAATCCTTTTATACAAATCTCTTCTACAAATGCACTTTTTAGTGACTTTTTAGTGAATTTGAACAAACATTTGAAATATGTTATCAGCTTGTAAATTATATTTTAAGAAGTCACTTTGAAATATTTAGCAGCATTTTAACAGCTTTTCTTAGTAATGTGACTTGCTAGTGTTAAAATGCTTATTACTTACTGTCTCCAGTAACTAGTCCAGAATCTGGCCACTTCAATGTTAGTGTGATTCTAGCTCAAACATAAAGTTTCTCTTTGGTTTCTGCATCTTAGCCTAATAGACAACCACACAGCTGCCTTTATGAATAGTGGTTTATTAGTTGAATATGAAGAAAGATAACCTAATTCTTTACATCATAAAACATTATGTAAGAATTTTCCTTGCTTATATAACTATTTAAACTTAGAGTTTATTAATTCCCTTGTTAATTACTCCCTCTAGCTCTTAAGTTGATGGGATGAAATAGTGTCTGATACTAGACATTATTGGCCTCTGCTGTGAGTAGTCTGGCCATCTTGTGCTGCTGTATCAGTACATCTTTCAAGCAATTAAGAGGGAGGAAAGCACACATGGAAAACAGAACAGACAACGGCGCAACTGTGTCTTTTAGCTCAAGAAGTAACAGTGATGTGTGATAGGGTGCGGTAACCTGCTGGTCCTACTTTATTCCCAGATAGATGCAGCTGATGCTGAGCCAGGAGCTGATTCAAGATTTGAGTCTCCATTGTCTCCCGGTAGTGACAGTGTCTACTCTACGCAAGCTTCTGCCTTATCTCTTCATGATAGCAGTTGTAGTGATGTCATGAACTATGGCCCCTCCCTCCCATCATCTCCTCCCAAGGTACAACAGAAATGTGACTTCATTTTGGAGAAATGTCTGTATGTATCCTTTTGGAGATCAGAGTTTCTGGGAACTATAGGAGTAGCAAGTCTTAGTTACTGTTCTTTTGGTGTGCAGAGTCACCATGACCAAGGTAACCATTTAGCTGGGGGCTTGCTTACAATGTCAGAGGGTTAGTCCATGATCATGGCGGGGAACATGGCAGGCAGGTGTGATGCTGCGGTGGTAGCCAAGAGCTTAGATCTTATCCGTAAACAAGAGACAGATAGATGTTGAGACTGGACCTGGAATAGGCTTCTGAAACCTCAGAGCCCACACCCAGTGCCACACCTCCTTCAACAAGGCCACTCCTCGTAATCTTTCTAAACAGTCCCCCAACTAGGAAACAAACATTCGAATACGTGAGCCTATGGGGGCCATTCTCCTTCAAACAACCACATAGCGTATTAATGATGTCAGATCTCTTCAGCCACAGATTAACATTAGATCAGAGTACAGTTTCACTATGTTGTTTGATTGTTTGGAAAACTTAGAATGACTTTTTTGTGCCTTTTTTTTTTAAACTAATGCTTATGCAAAGGGAGATAGTAAAACTTTTTGTTGTAATTTAACAATTGCTAGCTAATTGAAACTTAGTTTTGTTACTTATGTAATGTGATGTCTAAGAATACATAAAGATTATGGTGGAAGGTGTGTATGTTTTTGTCAGTGGGTGTGAGTACAGATCATAGTCACTGTGTGACACATCAGTTGTCTGTTATTTAAAAATGGATTCTTAGTGTGCATGCTAATACTCTATTGTTTTCTTGGTGACATGCCCTACCTATAACATTCAAAAGTAATATTTTAAAAATCTGTGCAAAGTTTGAAGTACAAACAGGCACATTGATATGTATTTTAATTTGGATTTTCTGATCGCTAGAGATTGTGTGTTTCTCTGTATTTGTTTTTCACTTACTGTTGATTTCTGCATCTATTTCAGTCATTTTTCTTTTATATTGGTTGCTTATTCTGTTGATATGTTTAGAATCTCTGAGAAGTGATTTGTGAGGCAAATATGTGTGTGTGTGCATGTGTGTGTACACAGTAGAGAAAAACCTAAAGTATGGGGGTGTGTTACTTCCCAACTTCAGGACAGATGTTACTTTGAAGAAAACCATGATGTATGGAGATACTACTCACTGTCTGATTTATCTGTTGTGTACAATAGTGACTGAGTATAGAACAAGGTGTCTAGGCAGACAGTTCATGTGTGGAACTATACAGTAAATGAACATGAAGATAAAGAGACTTGACAACACTTTTTCTTAAGGTGATTCTGTGTTTTCCTCATTCATTGAACTCAGTGGGAAAGGGCCATACATGAGGATACTGGGAAGCCTGTTTCATTGGGTCTGGCTTTGCCCTCTTCCTTTCCTGATTAACAGTTAGTTTGGACCAGTACATTTGCAGATCATTTTGTGTTACGTCTGAGGCTCAGCTGTCCCCTTGCCCATGCCACCAGGCACCCTCCTGGATTTGTCTGCAAGGTTAGGTCTTAAGTGAGCAGCCGCTCCTCTCCTGCACACTAGAGGTCCCTGGCTGCAGCCTGTCTGGACTGTGTTCATCCCTGACTGGCCTCGGGCTGGAAGCTGGTTCCATCTCCTGGTGGGATCTCTGAATCCGTAGCTTTGCACACTTCTTCTTGCCAATGGGACAGATTGCATTGTTTAGTGGAGTAATTATTACTTACAGGGATTACATGATCTGCATACTGAGAAGCATATATTTTACGGGGCAAACACTGGCTATATGCAGCACAACATACTGACTTGCTGAAGTCTGCCTCGTTTTTTCTAAGCAGTTTACTCTTTTGTTGAATCAAAGTTTGGCAAGCTGGCCTGACAACTGAAATATTTAAATTAAAAAGCAACAAATAAGACAATAATGAGGCTGTTTAAACCTCCTCTGGGATTTCTGTTTTCTAAGTTAAACACTGCATCTGATATTTTCTTGTGTTATGCTTTTGTTTGTCTGTCTCTGAATTTTAGTTCCTAGATCTCTACTAGGAAAAAAAAGTATAAAACTGATTAAAACTGTTTGCACTTAGCTCACCATACAGGGTTTGTTAAGAAATTCAGAATTGACCTTTTGGTAAAAATGTAAGCTTACCTCAGGACTTTCCAATTACTAAACAGAAGCCATTAGCATCTATGGCTTTTCAAGAATATGTGGTTATGTACTCTACATGACCATATCACACATGTGGGCATTGAAGAAAAACAGACACTTGCTTGCATTTGTAAGAATGATGAAGCAGAGCCCTAAGATCTCAGCATTTCATGTAGTTTTTCACTTAATACTTGGAGCTCACCTCTGTGAGCTGTCTTTACAGCTTGTTCAGGTATGCCACTGGGATCTCTAGGTGCTGACGTTGGAGCATGTGCTTGCCCTGGGGGAAGCCTTGAGCTTCAGAGCAGAGTTTAGCTTTGTGCAGCAGGCTAAGCAGCTGGGAGTTGCTGCATCTGTTCACACAAGTCTCCTATTTTGGCAGGGGAGGGTATATATTACATTTTAATTTTCCTCACTAATACTTACAAGTTTCCATTGCTGTGTTATTTGTATTATAGTCAGTTTAGTAAGATTCTCATTTCAGCTTAGGTGGCCTCCCCAGCACTTGCAGGGTTTTGTTTTTGTTTTTGTTTTTTGTTTTGTTTTTGTTTTTTGAGATAGGGTCTTACTGTGTAGCCCTGGCTAGCCTGGAACTTGCAGTGTAAACCAGGCTGGCCTTGAACTTAGAGCTCTTTCTGTCATTGCCCATCCCCACTCACTGCTGGTTTTAAAGGCCTGTGCCACACAGCCAAAAAAGTCAAGGCTTTAGCAGGAGGATTTGGAGTTCCAGGCAAGGCAGGACTTATACAGTGAACTCCTGTCTCAAGGAATCCAGAAAACAAAATAAACAAAAGGTACATTTGTATTTCAGCATAGCTGTAGCCATTGTCCTTTTTTGTTGCCCTAGGCTTTAGTTGAGGGGGCCAGTTTGAAAAATAATTTATTCCAATTTTCTTATTGCTTCCAAAATCATTACAAACATGCAGTAATAATTGTTTTCCAAAATTGAATGTCAAATTTAAATTGTCCAAATTTAAACTGTTCAAAGTTGTTATCTGTTTAAATGCTCAACATAGTTTCTATAAAAAAATATCCTTGCTTAAAAAATAATCTAATGAAACAATTGTTAAAGATTTAATAGCTATTTAATACCACTGGGGATGAAATTGTCTTTCTCGACTGCCTAGTTCTCCAGGAAATGTGTGTTCTAGAACAGGGTAGAGTTGTGTTTGTTAAGAGAAACCTTTGTTCACTTTACACACTGAACACAACCAATGGATTCCACTTTAGAAAAAAGTGGTCCATGCCTCCTCCAGATCTCTGTTTGTGGAATCCTGTAGCGTGTGATACTGTCTCTATATATCTGCAGCTGTTTTGTGATGGTTTTGGAGAAGAGCTGACGATTGAAAAGTTACTGAGGCTCTTGAGCCAGAGGCTGAAGACAACTGTAAGGGCCAGTTAGGGAATTTCTGGCTCCTAAGAGTGAAAGGTGTTGCCCTTAGCACGTTAGGGACCATGTGACCGAGGTAAAGGGAATGTGCCTTAATCTCAGAAACGGGAGAGTGGCAGTCGAGCAGCGGCTTGTGGCTGTGAAGCCAACTCTGCTAAACTGCCATTGCAGCTGTCGGAAGCGCCAGCTGTGGGGATCCCTTGTAGATCATTATCCAGAAAACCAGAAAAGCAGTGTGGGAATGAACAGCCTTAAATTTTGTGTTAAACATAAGAAAGACAGCCTTTCATATGTATTTGACCTTTTAATTTCTCTTCTCTCTCCGTTTTTCATGAGAACGAGAATATACCAAGTATTAGAATATGTTTTTGAGCACATGAAAATAGAGGGGTTGTTTTTGCACACTGGTCTAGGGGAAAGGATGCTTTACTTTTAGATTCATATGACATTTGAACATAAAACACAGTAGGGCCCCCAGCACCAATAAGCCTCTGAAACGAGAGTGCATCATCTACTTTGTTGATGTGCTACCCTTTCAGAGTGCCAGGCCTGATTGCCGTGAATGCATGGACATTCCTGTCATACAATTCCCAGGAAAACCCAGCTAACAAGGGCAGATAGCCTGATTTTTCTGATGAAAAGCAGATTTGAGTGAGATGATTTTCTGCTAATTATTGTAATTAATTTAGTAATTCTAAAACTTACCTCTCCTTTAGTAAATATGTTGTTTTTTTGTAAGAATGAAATAACCAAAGTTGGATAGCAGAGCCAAGAGTCTATCTAGATTGTGGGATGTGGAGGTGGCTACTTCCTGTCCTGTGTTCCTAATGATACTAATGATGTTAAATACTTCTGTGAGAGACCATTACATCTATTCTGTGTGCTAGGAATATTTGATAATTCAGAAAAATGATAACTTATATTAAATACAAGACATAATAGATTGTTTTAAAATAGTTACGTTCAAAACAAAAAGGAAGAGAGCTATATCTCATCCCACATATGATGTAGCTCCTAGATGGCTAAAATTTAAAGCAGTTATTCATAGAAGAAAAATTCTAAAAGTGCCATCCTTCTTTTGTGTGCAATTGTGAGCAGTACATGAAGCCCAGAGTCCACAAAATGATAAGTTTGCTTATGTAAAGAACTTTATCATGGTAACATATTATATACAAACTAAGGACCCTGGTAGACTGTTTTCAATTACTAGAGTTCACATTCTGAACATTAAAAGTGAACACCACCTGGTAAAAGGAGCATGAAGGTGTGTGGAAAGAGCATTCACACAGGGGACAAGGTAATACTGTGGTAATACTCAGGAGGATCCGTGCTAAAATGCTGCCTGGTACGCTGCTTCCAGATAATATTTTCAAGTAAATACAGGGTTTATAAGAATAGTTCATAAGCACCCCACTGTCTCTTTCCGTGTGAGAGAGAACTCTGGAATAGATGAGCAGTTGCGCTACTAATTCAAGTATGGTTTGGCTAAACAACATTGAGTAATGTAAACAGCTGTAGTAACTAAGGTCTATTGGGCTTTTCCTGTTAAGTCAAGCCTGTTTTTAACTCTCCTTGTTGCCTGCAATAGTCCTGTACTAGAATCTACTATATCCCCCATGAAATAGGTGAGAGGAGCAGTGAGCGAACGAGAGAGAGAGAGAGAGAGAGAGAGAGAGAGAGAGAGAGAGAGAGAGAGAGAGAGAGAATTATGAACTTTGCCAAAGTTTAACCTAATTGTAAACCAGTACCTGAATTGAGTCTTCAAGAATACCAGTCCACCATTGCCTGTCAGCAGTAGGTGTGCTTACAGGGAGGATGGTGTGAACTTTAAACACTGAAATAAAGATGTAAAGACAGTGGAGAAAAACAAGGGAAAATACCACTTAATAATGGTTCTGTTTATATTTTAAGAGATTAACTTCATTTGCAAGTATATGAAGATACTTGCATGAATATTATACAAATGCATAAAAATGGTGGATAATTATCTAAGTGATCCAAGACATATGCCCTGGGGAAGTAAATGGACATAGGAACAAACACTTTCATATTATTCTCTGTTCATAAGCAGGATATGTTTGTGCAACATATATCTTTTATGTATGAATTGTTCTTAAGACCTCTGCACTTTAAAAATTTTGAGAGGGCTGTGGGTATTGTTCTGCGGTACAGTGCTTTCAGAGTGTGTGTAAAGTCCTGAGTTTGATCACCAGTATCATAAGAAAGAACAAAACCATGGATAAGAGACGCTAAGGGAAACATACACTTATTAACAGCAGTCTGTGAAACAGCTGTGTTGCCCTAAACATGTAAGCGCTGAACCGTGTGTGTTGTGAGGAGATAGGTGCATTCATACAGGTCTGTAGAATTTTAAACTTTCAAGTAATTGCAGAAAAAATTTCATAGATAGCTATCAGGACTGGTTCTTTGATATGCAAGATGCTAATATTGAAAACTAGATTAGAACATAGGTTTTTATGGCTCTCTGATTTAGTATTGCTTCTTGGATCTTACAAAACATTTTTGCACAGTAATCTGAATTATGAGCCTTTTTGTTTTTCTATATGAGTAGCAAGAGATGCCTGTTAATAACTTGCTTCTGAAGGGCCTGGGGTTCCAGCCCCATGGCTGTCATACATATACTGTCAGTGTGCAGCAGCTTCCAACAAGTGTGATTGGGAAATAGAAATTGTTTGCTTCTTTCGCAAACAATTTTGTTTGTAGCTAGAATGAAATATTATATCTCAAATTGTCTTATATTTGGCCTAGACTACAAGTATAACTCAGTGGGACATGAGATACAAGATTTGTACAAAATAGGGGAATAAGATATGAAATTAAAATATGCAGGAAAAACACTTTATGAAGAATTTTGTGTATAATGCTTTAAAATAACAAATAAGTATATCTTATTTTTAACTAAATTTAGTAAGAAGTGGCTTATAAATAAATTGAAATAGCTCTACATCTCAATTTTGACTAGTGGCTTTGTCTGTTCATCATCAGAATGTGGCTGACAGTCCTGACCTAGTGCTTGGTCTGCATTTGTCCCTGGAAGAACTGTACACGCAGAACCTCTTGCAAAGGCAGCATGCTGGCTCTCCTTCCTCAGGCATGGGCATGGAAGCTACCTCTGATTTTGCCATCAGTGACTACACACCTGCAAATGCTGTTGAACAAAAATATGAATGTGCAAACGCAGTAGCGTGGGCTCACTCACAGTTACCAAATGGCCTGCGCACCACAGAGCTTGCTCCTTCACTGCCTGCTGTAGCTCAAAAGGTACCATCCTGCAGCTAGCGTCTGGGGTTGTGACTAGGTAGATGAGAGGGACGGAAGAGAGAAGCATTATATCCTGAGTCTCTAGTTCGGGATGTGTGCTGGTCTGGCTATGGCGTGACCTATGAACTTGATTGATTGTAGGTTCTTGCTAAAGCACAATTCATGAGGGAACATTCGTAATGTTGAAATGACCACTCCAAAGTCTAATTTTCTTCCCATGTGACTTTGTCTTTTCTTTCTTCCGGGGTTCCGAGTGTTTAAGCGAACAGAGCTCTCTGGCGTGCAATGCTGAGTCTGGGACCCTGCAGAGTATGTCCCGGGAAGGTTTTGAGAGGACAGTCACTATCGCAAAAGGCAGCTCCAGCCTAGGTAAGCTCACCTCCACACAGTGCTGCTTCTCAGAACAGTGGCTTTCAACGTCACTTTTATCTGCAGATAACAGATGCTAGAAATGTTCTTTGCATCTTTTTTTTTTTCTGAAATGGGAACAGGTTTGTTAATTTCATACTAGCTTACATCCCTCGCTCTCTTAATTCCAAGTATTCAAAAATCTCATTTACATTCAAGTAAAAGTTATAAGAATTGTGTGTGTTTGGAAAGTAGCAAATCAAAAAAGGAATTCTTAGAAAACGAGAAGTCGGCAAATGGGATCCTAAGTTCTTTGAGAAAATAAATTATTACCATCTTTGAATATTGCTACTTGTGTGAGAGTCAGATTGTATTTAATCTCTTTCATTCACTCATAGAAAGACTTAACAACTGCCAGGTGTGCCGCTACCAACATACAAATGCAGGTTATTCCTAGCCTATATCGGTCCCTGGAGAGCTCTGCACACAAAGCCCCTGCAGAGACGGTCCTCTGCTACTCACAGTGGGCTTCAGTGGGTTCATAATCACGAAACACTTCTTGTGTTGCTGAAGCCATAGTGGTGGCAGGTATTGCTGCTGGGCCAGAGCACCTGTTCCCGCACTGAGAGAGGCAGGCTCTCTGCTGCTCATGACTGATGGAGTCACAGAATGCCCAGATGTAGCCCAGTTGTCAGCTCACATCAAAGATGGTCTTCTTACAGTGACCTGCCAGCAAGCTCTCTTCAGTGTCCTGTGTCTGGGCCTGGTTTCCTCTGAAACCTGAGATTCAGAAGAGAGTCCTAGAACCCCAGAAGTTCCTAGATTTTGTTCCGTTTGGTGATGGCCAGACACCCACGAATACCAGCCGAAGGGAGAATTGTAGGATACGATGTGCATTGCTGTAGCTGCATACAGTTGCATATTAAAAAAGAAAAAAAATTTGCATGAGTCACATTTCTATTTATCTCATTCATAAGATATATGTACACTAAGTAGGATATATAAAAATGTATCAAACATGCATACCACATGTTAAATATAATCAATGTATATATTAAATATTCATATTACATATTCGGTAAAACATGTTTAATAAATTTGCTTATCCTAAGGCAGGTTTTACAGACTTCCATGCAGCTCCAGTGCTGCCCAATGGAGCTCCTGGAGCTGTCACTCTGTACTCACATTGTAGGTGTTAGAAAGGGTTACCAGTAAGTTCTGTGCCTCATGTAAGATTCTCTATCCATGTAGCAGATTTGGATGCTGCTGTGAGTGTGGGTCTGTGAGAAGTGACAGTGGAATGTAGCATGTTGACTTTTATAGAAATGAGGCCTTTTCGTTGCCAAACAGCTCGTGATAGAAGAACCTCATTTATACAACTGTGGAAATCTATCTACTCCATCACCAAACAGTTGCTATTTTTGTATCTGGGGCTCACTGTAGAGAAATACTACAGTGTAGCTTCTTCCCTCCAACTCAGAGAGGGACCTTCAGTGTTCTGTGTATGAGTAGCAGAGCAGATGTAATGCTTCAGTGCTTTTAGAATGTCATGTGATGATTGATCTCCTCTCTTAGTCTTATGTTTTTGCTTTTATTTGAACTTATTTCATGGTATCTTTTAAATTTTGATTTAAAATGTTATAAATTATTTAAGATCATGTTTAAAAAACAGTAAGGGTTAAAAGTATCATTTATCATATCTGGAAATTCATGTAAACTCCAGTAGATGTAAGAAATCCAATCATATTATCTTATTGCTTGTGCCACAATGTCAGAGTGTAAGTGCCTTTCAGTTGTACTGGTATTTATTTATTTTATTATTATTTTGCTTCATTTTCACTATCAGAATTAGGCTACATACCCATGGTATTTTTATAAGCTTAGGTCCCGGTTGTTTGATACCTTGAAAGTAAGCAAGGTTTCTCTTATGGGTGTTTTCAACTTGAGGTTTGTGAGCTGTATTTGGCTCTGTGCAACTGAAAACAGTTGTGATTACAGCCCAATGTGAAACTGTAAAGTTACCTCAACATTGTGAAGTATTCCACTGTGACTTTTTAACTTGAAGGTTTAGTTCTTGAGTGTGAATGTTATAGGTGATGTTATGTCATAATTTCAATATTTTGAGCATGCTTCGGAACTTTTCAGAGTTAAAATTTCAAAGACTATTATCTTGAGAACATTTTCTTAATATTTCATGTTCAGATTTCTACAGTACTAACATATAAAGAAACCCTGAAAAAGGCCCATTTAAAAAAATCTATGTTAACATAAATATTAAAATAATTCAGTATGTATACCTAAGATTTAATGTGGGAAAATATTTCCATTGTAAGCTAAAGTAATAAGAAGTGTGATATGTAGTATCATAGGAAATCTGACAGAGTAAATTTGTTCTGATTGGTGTGCAGTTATCACTTGTTCAGCTCATAATCTGCCCTCAGCCTATCTGAGGGTTGCAGCCTCTCTTTTCTGGATGGGTTACCTCTTTTTCTAGTGACAACAGAAGCAAATCATTAATAAATGACAAGTTTCTGTACTGGTGGTATTCTCACCACCAATTTGCTTTGGTTTTACAAAATATTTTTGGTGTTTCAGTTTTTGATACTGCTGTTTGGGGATAGGGTCTCATTATGTGTCTCCGGCTGCCCTCAAATTCATGATTGGAATTGCAGGCATGTGCCACTAAGCCCGGTGGGTCGTTCTTACTCCTTTTAGACTTAGTCATCAGAATTTATATGTGTGTGTGTGTGTGTGTGTGTGTGTGTGTGTGTGTGTATTCCCATCTTGGTTTTTGGTAGATCTGAAGTTGATTGGCTAACTATGTTGTATTTGGCCTTGAAGTAAAGAAGTAAACATTTTGGAAGACTGAAAGGCAAAGGAAGATGTTATGTTCCCTTTATTGACAAGGTATTGAAGCACAGACAGACTCGGAGTTGTCTAGTAGTTCCAGCTGTTGAGGTGTGGGGTCAGCATTCAGGTCTACCTGTTTCCGGCTATTACAGTCTCAGCTTTCAGAATAGCAGCATTATGACTGCTGCAGTAAAAATGTGCTAAGGAAAGATTTGGGCCTGTTTTAGAAAACAATATGCTTTGGTTTAGATAAAGATATAATATAACCGTATCGTCTGTGGAGTTATTTGGAGGCAGGATATTGCTCTGTGATTCTGAGTGTCCTGGAACTGCCTAGACTGGTCTCAAATCTACAAACTTCCTTTTTGGCCTTTCATGTGCTGAGGCAACTGCCATAACTCACCACTCCTAGCTTTGTCTGTTTTTCTATCTTTCTGTAATTTTTTTCTTTTTTATTACTTTTGTAATTAAAGAGACATGTATTTATTATTACAGTTTCCCATACACGTACACGATGAAATAGGACCCTGTCTGTTTCTCGTTTTTCCCTTACATGCCCCTCACCATGTCTCCTTTTCAATGCATGTTGCTGCCGCTGCTGCCACCGCCTCCTCCTCGTCCTCCTCCTCCTCACCGAGTCCAATTAGTGCTGCCAATATGTGCATGTGTGGGGCCATTCACTAAAACATAGGAAACCCACCAATGGGAACACCATCAAAGAATTGCTGCTCCTTTCCCCAGCAGCTGGCAGGTGCCAGCATCTCCTCATTAGGAGGTAAGGCCTTGTGAGACTACCATCTCTCCCAGAATTTTGGCTGGATCTGTGCAGGTCACCACAACTGCTGTGCATTCATGAGTGCACTCGCCATGCCATGTCCATAAGACAGAATTTCATAGCACTCCTCCATAGCTTTAACCTCTTACATTTTTTATTCTTCCTCTTTTGCCAAGTTTCCTGAGTCTTGGTGGGGATAGGGAGTGACAAAGATGCTAAACACTAAGTCTCGCTCTCAGCATTTAACCAGTTAAGCCTCTCTGAATTAACTACTGCCCCCTGCAAAAAGGAGCTTCTCTGACAAAGACTGATAGCAGCCCAGGTCTGTGAGAATAAATGTAAATATTTAGAAGGCAATTTAAAGTCATGACCATTGAGGAAAATAACAATAAAAGTTCTTTCTGGGACCCATGACCCCCTCCATTATGAGCTTCTGACCAGGTTTACAGTGCCAGGCATGAAATCCCACCCCCTTGTGGCTGGGGAATAGCCAACAAATCTAATCAGAAAATCATGCCACTACTGTACCAATTGCTTGACAGGTTAGTGTTGTAGCACGAAGGTTCTGCTGCTAGTGTATAAAAGCTTGCCAGCAGAGAAGCCCTAGTCGGTTTCATACTGACTTCTGTAAGTGTACCGTGTCTTCACCAGTAGGGTCTTACTATGTAATTATGGTGAGTAACCAAGGGCAGTGGCAATAACCTGTGTTGTTTGGGAGACCTCTGGGGTCTGTGAACAATAACAGGTGTGGAGGTATCTCATTATCTGTACTGTACTTTAATAACTCATATCTTCTGACACTGGTATTGTCCACTCATGCAGGGCAATTCTTTTAGAACTTTATTTTTAGTTATGTTTTTTATATAATTAGCTTTCTAACTAGTGAGCTTCCATAAGACATGCTCATACCTGCAGTTTGGCTTAATCTACACACTACTGGCTTTGTGGCTTTCGATCTCCCAGTACTTGTTTTATGAAATTTGTTGTATATGTATGTATATGTTTAGAAATGTATGTTGTATGTTTATATATATTACATATGTTTAGAAATATGCTATATATGTTTAAAATTGTCGTCTCCTCTTGATGAATGGTTTTTCTGATTATAAAGTAACCTTCCTTCCTTATCTCTTCTGACTAGTTTTGTTTTGAATTCAGTTTTGTCAGATACTGAAATAATTATACATGCTTGTTTCTTGGTAATATTTTCTTGGAATAACTTTTAATCCTTTTATCCAAAAGTGATACATATATATCATATATAGTGTTGAGCTATGTTCTTGAAGGCAGAAGAAAGAAACAAATTTTTTCTGTTTCATAATCTAATCCAATAGTTTGTGCTTTTATTGGAGAAGTTGAGACTATTAATATTTAGAGTTAGTATTAAAAGATGTATTTCAATTCCTGTCTTTCCTGGAGCTTTTTTTATATCTCTTTTTATTAATATCTATGTATTGTTTATTTCTTCTGGCATCTTTGATACATTTATTCTTCTCTTGAGATGGAAATTTTCCTTTTTACATCCCCTTTAGAACTGGGTTACTGTTCATAAATTCCTTTGTCAATTTTTTTAAAGAATTGTTTATTTATTGTGTATATAATGTTCTGTCTGCATACACATGCACCCCAGAAGAGGACACCAGATTTCATTGTAGATGGTCGTGAGCCACCATGTGTTTGCTGGGACTTGAACTCAGGACCTTTGGAAGAGCAGCCAGTGCTCTTAACCTGTGAGCCACGTGTCCAGCCCCTTTTGTCAATTTTTATTATGGAAAGTTTTTATTTCTCTTTCAATTTTAATAAGTAGTTTTCCTGAGTATAATGATCTATGTTGGAAATTGTTGTCTTTCCAGGCTTGAAATTCCTATTTCCAAGTCCTTCTGGCTTTAAGTATTTCTATCAGATGATCTGGAGTTACCATGATATACCCTCCTTTGGCTCTTCTCACTTGCAGTTTTTAATGCCTTCTTTTGCAGGTTTTTAGTATTTTAACCATAAAACAGTTGATTTCTCATATCCAGACCTATGGTACTGGGACATAAATATTATTGGGGACATTTAAAAAATATTTTTAAAAATTATGATTTTGTATACATCAAATATACAAATATATGATTTTATATATTTAGATAGATAACAAAATACATTTTAATATGAATATAACCTAATAATGAAGTTTTTACTTTTTTCAAAGTTTCTGTACTAAAAAAAATCATTATGGTGTGATTCACACCAGTAATCTCAGCACATAGGTTACAGAGGCAGGAGAATTCCTACAAGTTCATGATTAGCTTGGTCAGTAAAGCAAGTTCCTGGCTAGTCAAGATTGTAGAGTGAGAACCTGTCTGAAAAGGAAACAAAACAAAACAAAAAATAGCATTCCAGAGGCAGAAGCAGCAGGCTCTCTAAGTTTGAGGGCATCTTGGTCTACAGAGTGAGTTACAGGACAGTCAGGGTTACCCATAGAGAGACCCTATTGAAAACAACTACAGCAGCACGCAGCAGGTATGGTGGTTCTTGGCTTTAATCCCAGCGTGCTAACTCCAGGATATGGGAGACAACAAGCACTCAGTTCTCTCTGAGTTTGAAGCCAGCTAATTCTGCATAGTGACTTTCAGGCCTGCCATAGCCACACAGTGAAATCTTCACTTGAAATAACCATAATAAAAAAAAAATCAAAAACACTTAACCAACAGGAAGAGAAAACATAAGGAATAAGAAAAAAACTTGATAGCGTTATATCTCTTCCTGACATGTGTATTCATACAATCTTGACGGAAGAGAAAATATTACACTGCTTTCAGAGTCGTTGCAGGTGTGGCTGCTTTCTCTCATGTGCATCACTAATTGGCAGAGAGGAGGGAGGGTGTGCTTACGTTCAGTGTTCTTCATATGGACATCTGATGAATGCTCATTCCCTGAAAAAAAAGCGAGCCTGAGATGACTGCCAGCCCAGCACCAGGCAGGCCCAGAGGCTTGAGATGAACCTGCTGGGTGCAGCGATGCACTAGTGAGGCATAGCTCTACTGAGACGACCCCAGATGCTCAGAGACCTAGGTGCCATTAAGAGGAGCAAGTAAGTGATAGAAAATGGAAGAGAAAGAGAAGGATATGAGTACAACGAAGAGAGGCAGAGCTAAAAATTTGAGGATAGTGAAGAACAGTCTGATGTCAGTACATGCTGATACCACCTGGGACCATGATGGGGTCCTGGCCCATGCTGACACATCTGGGTCTCTGGCTCTGAAGCAGCAGAGATGTGTTATCACCAAAGGCCAGGTAGATGTCCCTGGTCTGGGCTGCTGACTAGGGACATGTTGATGTCTGTGGGCTGTACAGAAGTGGCCCTACCCCTCACCTGGACATCCTGGGAGAGCTGGCACTGGAGGAATGAGAGCAAGAGACTGACCCCACCCTTAGCCAGCTACAGTACTCAAGAGAGTGGCCCATACATTGTGGCAGTTGTGGGTGAGCTGGCCTGGAGGATGTGAGCATGGGAGAGCAAGACCTACCACTTGTCTCCTGTACACTGGTGGACAAGGGAGAGATACCCTCCTCCCTCCTTGCCTCTTACTACCTGCAGCTGGTGAGAGACCTGGCCCTGGGGTCATGAAAGCAGGACCGCTGTCCCTGGCCCTCAGAGGCTGCAGTACTCGGGAGAGTGGTCCTGGATGTTGGGGTTGCGGTTGAGCTGACAGCAGGGCATGAGTGTGAGAGAGCTGATCTCACCAAAGGTGACATGGGCGAGGGAGAAATGCCCGGCCTCACCCCTGGCCACCTACCTCAGGCAGATGAGCTGGCCCTAAGGTCATCAGAGCAGGAAAGCTGGTCCTGCCCCTCACTTGCTACAGCGCTTGGGAGAGCAGGCTCTGCATCTCACCAGGACAGCACATTAGAGCAAGCCTGGATGTAGGGGTTGCAGATGAATCAGCCCCAGGAGTATGAGCGCAGGAGAGCTGTCCTTGCTTTTTGTCTGATGGGCAGTGAACAGATGACATAGAAATGCCCTCCTCTCTATCCTCATCCCTCACCATCAGTGACAGGCAGGAGAACTGGCCCCAAGGTCACGAGAGTCGGAGAACTGGCCCTGTCCCTCATTAGCTGCAACAATTGGGAGAGCGGGCCCTGTGCCTCACCTGGACAGCAGGATAGAGCTTTCCCTGGTTGCAGGAGTATAAATGCAAGGAGAGACCATGGGCTGACCAGCTCAGATACCTCTCAGGCCCAGATCCCAGGCTTTAATTGACCCATCCCAACATCTACCCCATCAATGAATTGCTAGAGTACACAAAGGGGCTGGTCCTAGAGATCCAAAACTATAGGATCCATGACACAGGCCAACAGTAGAATATCAAGGGCAGCAGCACCCTCCCTGAAGGATTCTTGGAAGTGTTTCTTTCTAGGAGTGTCTCAAAGTTCTCTCTTTCCCCTCCTATTTATACCTTCTCAGTCTGTACTAGGATGTTTTTCAGCTGGCAAAATCCAGCAATCCAGAAATAGCAAAGGTGGTAACAAAGACCACCACCAGCGGGAGCAGCAGGGGCAGCAGCAACCTCCATGAAGCATTCTTTGAAGAGTTTTTCTCTAGGAGTGTCTGGCAAAAACTATGCCCCTCTCCCCCATGAGGCAGTTTCCAGCTGACAAAGATTACTCACCTCTCATGGAGTTGTTATCAACTATGGATAAAGCATTCCCACACCCCACAGTTAAGATCACAACAAAAACATATTTACATAACTTAAGCAAGACTTCTGCTACAAAGCCCAGCTATGCTGAGATGGGAGACAGAAGTGAACCGGCTCCTGCAGCTTACTAGCCAGCTAGCCTAATCTGCCTGTTGACTTTTCAGAGCAGTGAGGGACCTTATCTCAATCAAAATATAGAAGATGCCTGAGAAGCATCACCTGAAGTTGTCCTCTGTCCTCCCCACACGCTTGTACACACATGCACTCACAGGCACACACAAAGAATGACTCCAGTGTTTCCCGTTGGACAACGGAGGATACTCTGACAGTGCCTTTTTATCAAGAAGGGGAAGACTAGAAACCAGGGGAACTGAAAACGTTAGACAGTATTATAATACCTAAGATCATATTTTTTTGTCTGATATGAAATCCAGGGACCATGTAAAGAAGGTATCAGATGCCCAAATTGAGACCTGATAGAGTTTGGAGACAAAAAATGGAATAGATGACATTTCTGTTGTTTTGGGTCAATAGACAACATTCTGGGAGACAAGACCTTAGCACAGACTGCAGGATGTTAGGAGTTCTCTGAGATTTGCATCTTGAGCAACGTGTATAAGATTTTACACATAGCAGACACCTGCATATATAGATAGAGATGAATGGGTGACCTAGACACAAAATAGTAACTGCCATCTTAGGCTGTTCATTTGGATTCCTGTTCATTCTGTTACATGTGTAAGACACAAATTGCTATTAAAAAATAGTCTGATGCTATATGGTATTTTCTTTAAGAGAGCTTTTATATCAAATGGTCCAAATTACATTTGTTCTTATAGTGTTAACTGTTTTATTCTCTTATGTATTAAATGTGGAATATTTTACCTTTACAGTTTCAGTAATATCTTAAATCACTTAAAAATATTTTATTATGGGTCAGCAAGATGACGCAGCAGGTAAAAATGTCTGCCAAGCAAGCTTGATGACCTAAGCTCAGTCCCCAGAAACGATAGTGGAAAAAAAGAAGTGACCAGATGTACCACTGCACATTCACATATCACACAAGCACAACTATGACAGATAAAAGAAACTTCGAAGATTTTTAAAAACTTCTTAGTAACTAAAACATGATTCATGTTCTTTTATCTATAAATCTGTAAGAGAATGTTAAATTTGAGTGAGTTTGAAAATCTTGTCTCTTGTCATTGTCAGCATTTTTTTTCCCTCGTAGGAATGACAGTAAGTGCTAATAAAGATGGCCTGGGAGTGATTGTGCGAAGCATTATTCATGGAGGTGCCATTAGCAGAGATGGCCGGATTGCAGTTGGTGACTGCATTTTATCCATTAATGAAGAATCAACCATCAGTCTAACCAATGCCCAGGCACGGGCCATGCTGAGAAGACACGCTCTAATTGGACCTGACATAAAGTAAGTGTCTTCTGGACCCATTTGTTGTGGAGAATTAATGAATTTCATCTTGTTAATAAGTATATATTTCCATTTGATGCACAGAGTTATCATGTTTATACCATGTAAATTACTCCATACTTTATTTATGATCATTCTTGTTACTGCATAAAGTATTGCCCAAGACTGAATTTTGCTAACAGGTAATGTTATATTTGATTTTGCTTCTCTGCTGTTTCTCTGAGAAGCCTAGCTGTGAGAGATATCCCATGTTTCAGATATCTTATAATCACATAGTCTCGTGGTGACTTAGTATAAAGAAGCATGTACTGCTGATGTACCCCCAGAAAAATCCTAGAACCGCACCAGTTCTTCGAAGTGCCAGTCATGAAGGGGGCTAAAGAGTACAAGACCTGTCTGAAAAGGAGCTTTTCTGAGCTCCTTTTGCCCTCTGGAGACTCACTGATCTGGATGCTAACTTCTGCTTATAGATCCTGTAGCTTATTTTGTCAGGAAGTGCTTGAATTTTCCTGTAAGTCTATAATGTTCTATACATCATATATATATATATACATATACACACACACACACATATAGTTGAGATTTTTTTCTCATTAGATGCAGCTCAGGCTTTATTGCCACACCTCACCTATGTGGCTCTCCCCTCTGACATTCATTATTGATTATTTGTATTTATTGCACAGGGGATCAAGGCATAGATCAGAGCTTGGGAAGACTGCTTACCTTAAGTAGTGATTACTAGTATGAGGTTACTTTTGTATATTTTACAAATGGCATTTTTTAGCAGAATAAGCACTGTTAAAGCATACTGACCATGTAGTTTCTACCCTGCCATATATAAGCTGTAAGCATGTCTCATTGCATGCAAGCTTTTGGCTTGATGGTAGAGCAGATTCTCCGATCATGTGGCATTTCTTAATTATCTTTTAATGATAAGAGTGCAGGGAAACATCATTTTAAGAGTCAGTCCCTGTGCCACAGTTCCTTCCTTGCTGCCTGTGGCCAGCCCTTTCTTTTGCCTAAAAGTAAATGGTAAAGAGCACATGGAAATGGTTTGTTGCAGGATGTTTAGCTTACATGACTGGGTGTGGGATGAAATGCAGATGGTCTGGTGGCTGAATGTTCAGCTGTTGTTCAGGGTCACTTCTGTCGGGCATATGAAGCGTCAGAGGCCATACTTGGTGCTGGACTTCCCCTTCAAACTTATCCCCAAAGCGTAGGTTCTGTATTACTTAATTGTGGAGAAGTTTTGAGTAGATTTAAAGTTGAAACACCCCTTCCTCCATTTCTTAATGATTTGTATTGTGTCTTTACCAATCTAGCCAGAAATCCCCAATTCCCTGAGAGCAGCAACTTTCTTACAACTGAAAGATAACTACAGGGCTAATTTCCTGAGCATGGCTGTCACATCTCAGAAGTCAAAGCACACTGTGACATTTATATGTAAAGCAGGGAGAAGAAGATCTGTCCCCTTCTGAAATTATATAGTCAGTCTCTCTCTCACACACACACACTCTCACACCAGTATTTATCTCACACAGATCCTAGTCAGTCTTCCTCACACACACATTAGTCTTTCGCTGTCTCCTCTCTTACACACACGCACACACACACACACACACACACACACACACACACAATTAGTATTTCTCACACACTAGTCAGTCTTAGACACACAAACACCAGTATTTCTTAGATACAACACTGGCTAATCTTTCTCACACACATCAGACATACTAGGCACTCTCTTATGTACAGTCTTAACACACACACAAATACATGCACACTCTGGCATACACATAAAAAACACCATTTCTTCTTAACAGGCCACTACTGCTAACTCAGATAACTGTAAGTGGACTTACTGAATAAATGGTAGAAATTAAATTCATTCTCCTACAGTCCTTTCTCAGAAACATAACACATTATGTGAATCACACTGAGCACGGCTGCTGAGCAGGATTCTTTGGGTTTTCTATGAAGTGTTTTTGGCTCTATCCCCTTTGGGTTACTTCCATTTCATGAAAAGGGGATTTTTTAATTACCCTGAGGTCACTGTGGCCATTTTCCCAAAGGGAAGTCCAGTTATTCTTTTATTCTGAATGCAACTATATCACTACCTCTGACCAATTCATCCCTGTAGTTACTGCCTGGCTCTAAGCTGTGTCCAATCTTTTTTTATATTGCTTATTAATGGGGAGTGGTGGAAAATGTGTAAAATAAATAAATAAAAGGCACTGGCTTAGCCACACAACTGCCTGGCCATAGGGAAAGGATTGCTTGTTGAGACATTGTGTGTGCTCCTTTCCCTCCCACTGATAGATAACTATGAAGTTTGTTTGCATTTATGCATGCCTAAGTGATGATTTGAGTTTCCAGAGTTCAAAAACAGCCAGTTAAGTTGTGGGCCTCCTTGTTTCCCATGGAAAGCCAGATGTGAAGCCTCACCAGAATGCATTCTGTTTCTTTTCACTCTACCTTGCCAGGAGCTCTTACACATTACTATAATAATAGCCAGGGTTTTGTGCTTAGCAGCAGCTGCTTATAACATCTGCCAGATAATTACTGAGCTGAATCAGAATTCACCTGCCTTAACCCAACGTGTGGGATGAATTCCTGATCAAGGAATAAAAGATTGATTGCAGTTACATTTTTCCATGCTTGTTAATAATCACCGCTATAGACATCAGGAAAGAGCAGATGCTTTTCTGGGGGAGGTGTAGATGAGAGGGAGGTGGAAAGGGGGGAAATATCCAGGAGCATCCACTTTTAACTACATATGTATGCGTCTCACATTCAGCACAAGACATTGACATTTGTTAACACCATTGTAAAAAGATGCCGCGGCGTATGCTTCACATTCTAGATTCTCTGCAGCACCTGCTGATGATCGAGCCCCCTTTTATGTGTGAGTATCAGTGACTCAAAAGCTCATTATGGCTGTGTGTTACAACTTGTCTGTGAAAACCATTTCATGCTTTTGTAACATCGCAGTGCAGGAATAGATCCATATTAGATTCAGTGTGTGCAGTTTGGCTTTTTCCTTCATTTATAAGAGCATCAGTTCCAGCAGAGCTATGCAGTTGCTACATTTTCACATTGCAGTGATGGTTGTGAACTCATATGAACATCCTGTTTGCCAGCCACTGAGCTTCCAGGCTTTGTTGTGAGGCTGATCCTGTCTGCATGTGTAGGCGTGGTCCCTGGATTTGTAGCTTTTATCACATGTCAGCATCACTAAAGTGAATTTCCTTTCCTTCACTGTAAGTGTAACCAGATGTTAGTTTACATAGAAGGTTTTAATGCAGTTCCCAAATAAAGTGCTTCCCTGTGTTACAGCAGCTTGTTATTCCGCTTTGCTGTTTTCTGGTTCTAATGGAGGTTTTGTGGGCTGTGTGATTGGCCGTGTGCTGGAACTGCTCCGCATGTGCAGTTGCATTGTGGGATACCTCTTCTGGTGGCCTCTGTCAATGTTGGGACAAATGACCATAGAGGTGTCTTTCTTTGCTTTTTTTCTTTTCTTTTCTTTTCTTTTCTTTTCTCCTTGTCAACAGAATATCAAACAACTATTTTAAAGCCCTTATTTATTACCCTCTGATAGAAGTAAATCAGCAAATATAGATGACAGCTCTTCAATTCTGCTTGAGGTTTCAAGATGGCTAAGAAACAAAACAGGCGATACTTGTTAGTAGTATTGCTTTCATGCCCTACGTTGCCCACATATTTTCTCTTAGTTTTGACTTAAGGGTTTATTTATATGAGTTCTCACAAATTAGGTCTTCTAAAGTTCTTTCAAATTAGGTTTTTAAAAATCCTGTTACCATTTAGGTTTTATACTAATTTTTATATTATATTATTATATAATATATAATACTACACAGTTTTGGCTCGTGAAATTTGAAAGGAAAACAGCAAATCTACTATTCAGTATTTTTGAAACACTCTAAAGGTTTTTTATTTTTCTTTGTTTTCAATAGATGAATAAAAGGCACTGGCTGGGCCAGTGAAAAGGCAATGTTTTAACACTGCCTCAGAGGATTTTTTCTTAGGGTAGACATTTTACTAGGAGATTTCCAGGGGGAGTTGAGTATTCTTTTGGTGGGTTGGCTGTGGAGTAGCGAGCTGCACTGTCTGTGATAGTGCTTAGCTTATGGCTGCCTTGTGAAAGATGGCACACTTGTGGTTGAGTGTCTGGAGTGTCAACAGTGTTGGCTCGCATCAGAGCACCTCAAACCCAGGAGACTGCACCTTGAAGACAAGGGTGAATGTCTTTATGTATCATCAGTGGAGTTGAAATGTATTGTCCTAACTGCAAAGCAGTGACTCAGAGAACTTATCTTTTTAAATTTTTATTTATTTTTTTATAAATGACATTTTATTCACTTTTTATCCTAGCTGTAGCACCCTCCCTCATACACTCCCAATCCCACCCTCCCTCCCTCAACTCCTCCCTGCCTCTCTCTAAGTCCACTGGTAGGGGACGTCCTCCTCCCCTTCCAGCTGACCTTAGTTTATCAGGTCTCATCAGAACTGGCTGCATTGTCTTTCTTTGTGGCCTGGCAAGGCTGCTCCCTACTCAGGAGGAGGTGATCAAAGAGCCAGCCCTTGAGTTCATACCAGAGACAGTCCCTGTTCCTATTACTAGGGAACCCACTGAGAGACTGAGCCTCCATGGGCTACATCTGTTCAGGAGTTCTAGGTTATCTCCATGCATGGTCCTTGGTTGGAGTTTCAGTCTCAGAAAATACCCCCGTGCCCATATTTTTTGGTTCTGTTGCTCTCCTTGTGGAGATGCTGCCCCTCCAGGTCTTCTTTCATAAGATTCACTGCATTCTGCCCAAAGTTTGGCTCTCAGCATCTGCTTTGATACCTTGCTGGGTAGAGTCTTTCAAAGGCCCTCTGTGGTAGGCTTCTGTCCTGTTACCTTTTTTCTCCCTCTTCTGATGCCTGTCCCATTTGCCTTTCTGAGTGAGGATTGGAATATCAAATGGCAGAGAAACACTTAAAGAAATGCTCAACATCCTTAGTCATAGGGAAATGCAAATGAAAACAACCCTGAGATTTCACCTTATATCTATCAGAATGGTTAAGATCAAAAACTCAAATAACAACACATGCTGGAGAGGATGTAGAGAAAGGAGAACCCTGCTCCATTGCTGGTGGGAATGTATAGTTGTACAACCACTTTGGAAATCAATCTGGCACTTTTTCAGACAATTAGGAATAGTGCTTCCTCAAGATCCAGTTATACCACTCCTAGGCGTATATCAAAAAATACGCTCAACTATGCAACAAGGACATTTGCTCAACCATGTTTGTAGCAGCTTTATTTGTAATAGCCAGAATCTGGAAACAACCCAGATGTTTCTCTACTGAGGAATGGATACAGAAATTGTGGTACATTTACATAATAGAATACTACTCAGCAATTAAAAACAAGGAAATCATGAAATTTGCAGGGAAATGGTAGGTACTAGAAAAGATCATCCTGAGTGACGTAGGCCAGAAGCAGAAAGACACACACGGTATATACTCACAAGTGGATATTAGATATATAATATAGGATAAACATACTAAAATCTGTACACCTAAAGAAGCTAAGCAAGAAAGAGGACCCTGGGTAAGATGATCAATCCTCACTCAGAGAACTTATCTTAATGAATGTATTATTGGTTTAAGAGTCATTATGATTTCCATATTGAGCATGTTTTATACATACTCTCTTTCCTAGTTGCACAAACATGTCTGCCCTACTGACTTCGAGTACAGTATTTCTCTGAGTACTGACTAATTTGAGGATATTGACCAACCTACTTAACAAATTTTACCAGCGGTGTAACTAGCCTTACAGAATAGTAGTAAATCTGAACTTGGCTGTATTAATTTCTAAGCTCACTGCTATATTCCACATCCCGAGAAATGCCTCATAAGTGATGAACACTCAGTTACTTGTTCTATTTATGAGTTTACTTTCAAGTGCAAACACTTGGATTTCTTTGAGGAAGAAAAAGATTGGAGAAGTTGGTACACATTAATGAATCTTTCCTAAACCTTAAGTATGATAGCTTCGGGCGTTAGTCTTTTAAGTTTCTAATTTATTAGAGCTCACTAAATTGTTGATTGTGCTAATTAATGAGCACACTTAATCATTTATTATGAACAACAATAAGTTTCAGGTATTTAGTGTTTAATAAAGTACACCTAATTTATTTCTGCTAGGCGATTTAAATATCTTATGACAAAAAATATTAACTGGGATATTTATTTAGTTATATATTTATTTTGTGGTACTAGTGATGAACCTAGGCCCCAGGCATAGTTAGCAAACATTCCACAATTGAGCTATAACTGCAGTCCCATTCATTCATTCATCCATCCATGCATGCATCCATCCATTCATCATTGTAGTAAATGGATCAAACACAGAGCTTTTAACATGCAAGTACTCTGTTCCTGAACTGCCTCCCTAGCTCTCTTATCGATTTTCAGAGTTTACTAATTTCAAAAAAATTACATTAGCTTTCTCGTTTGGAGAAATGAATTACCCTTCTTTCCCTCCCTGTATGATTGTTAATAAATTAGTAGTTTCTCAGTAGCATTTACAATTTTAATTTCAGTTATTGTGTTTGTGTGTAGAGTATTTTGTCTTTTGAAATCCAAACTGTCTGTTGAATATGCTCATTCCAAATATCATATGAAGTCTAGATATCATGGGCAATATGACTTTTTATCTGTGTTTGAGGGGCTTTCATAATAGACAAAACTCTGTTCCTTTTGCTTTCATGGACTATGTTTATTTCTAGAATTACTTATGTGCCTGCGGAACATTTGGAAGAGTTCAGAGTAAGCTTTGGTCAACAATCTGAAGGAATAATGGCACTGGACATTTTTTCTTCATATACTGGCAGGTGAGTAGGTAAGCCTTACTACAATAAATGACACAGAAGATTATAAAAAATTAATTTCCCTTTGTCTCAGTTACTCAAGTAATAACTATTTGGAATTGAAATTTTGGGCTATATATGAATTTTCAGATCAATAAATTAAAATAATCTTTCATTCACCTACCTGCTGTAGCAATTTAACATTAAGTTTTGTAATTCCCCACAGCTAGGAGTATTATTTCTTTAATTACCTACACAGCACACTTTTCATGGTTTTATATAATATTTTTACTTTTCCTAGAAATATCAAACAACTCAATCAGAAACATTTTTAACAAATATATTTATTCTATTTGGAGTCTCACAGGCTAAGACTCTTGGTACATAGGGACCTTAGGAAACAGTGATTAACTTTTTTAAGGCTCTTCTTATACAGTATGTTAAGAACATTTAAATAATAGAGTTTTCTTCACCTTACAAAAAGACAGAATTGGGGCTTGGTGATAATACTGATTGAGCTCACAGCATGAGAGAAAGTCAGAATGCTTTCTCTGAGAGTATGTACTGTTTTCTGTGGGTTGCTGGTTGCAGTAACACTGACAGTTGGATACCAGATTTCTCTTAAGCATACTGCAGAGCATAGAGCCTCACAAACATTTGGAGGCCTTCTCAGAAAATTCCTACCTCTACAGAGGGTGTCAGAATGCCCTAGTTCCCAGTGGCCCTGAAGGAATTATGACATAGCACCATTGCTTCCTTTGCTAATTATACAAGGCCACAGTGTGCAAAGAGTAGTTGGGAATAGAAAGACATGATGTGTGATTAATTTTAAAAAAGAAAGATGATTGTAGTTGTTTGAGTTGGCCCAAGTGCACTTCAGAAGTCTTGTCTCAGGCATCGTAGCATGGGTTGATTGTAATTTTTCAGTGTTTCCTGTAAAAACAGGAAAAACAATCTTTCTTCTGTCCAAATGGAGGACCAGTAAACACCTCTGTAAGTTCATGGGATCTAAAACATTCCAAACTTTTAGAAAGAAAGAACTGCTTTCATTGCCGTTCTTCACTGTCAGCACAGAGGAAAATGGCCTTGGTTTTTCATTGCAGTGATTATTAGCTGCTTCATCACAGAGATAGCATATTTGTTATTAGCAGTGGGATGCTTACAAAAAGCAGTTTGCATCTATGGAGGAGAAATCTGCAGCAGCAAGAGCTTAACTTCCTGGAGTCTCACAGCTAGTTTCAAAGCCAAGCTTAGGATATAGTAAGTCAGACTCTTACGATCTTGACCATTGACTCAAAAGGAAGAATTACACAAGTCCATAGAACAAAGAAACATTATGGCACAGAGTGTTAGGTGGCCTCAGGTCCAGTCTCACTGCTTTAGACTGTGACTTTGTCCCAGTAACTCTACTGGCACTTAGATATAGACACAGGTAATGGTTATAGCTATAGAAATGTTTAATTGATAGCACTAAGTCACAGAGAGAAAACATTTAAATACTTGCTTGGATTTTGATCTAGAGCTTCTGAAACCACATGCTAAGGTAGAGAACAAATAATAGGCACATTTAGAGACGTATGTAGGAGTTAGTGAAAGGACTCAGTACTGTAAAGTCACTTGAAAAGACTGGGGTCTGTGGATCAAAAGATTAAGACTGTCTTCTAGCTCCGATGTCAGGTATGCGGTATAGCATGGCCAAGACTGCTTCTGCATAGCTTGTCCGTAGATATCCCTGCCCAGGACACAGGGCAGAGAAATCTGTGGCAGTCAGTAGATGTTACAGCAGCTGCTCACAGTCTCACTCTTTCTCCTAAACCAACATTTATCTTCATCTCCTTCCTATCTCTTTGGCTTACGTTCTCTGGGTAAGAGCTTCATTTGAAGCGTTTGTCATTTGGTTCCTCTTAGAACTGCTGCTGTGTGTCCTGGGCTACTGTGTGGTTTAGACTCTAGAAAGCACAGCTTGTCCAAGATCTGTCCTCTTCAGTTTACATAAAAGGAGACTTCAAGTACAAAGCAGATGGTAGTTTCTGTAGCAGGTAAATTACATTTTAACAGTGTTTAATCAATGTTCAGGTCAAAGAAAAGGATATTGTAGAGAGCCTGGACATAGCTTGTCAACATTGTGAATCATGTTGAAGGGCAGATCCACTTGGTCACCTGGCATTGCTCCTAAATGTGAAGATCATATAATTTGAATGAGTTCAGGATTTCTATCACTGAAGAATGGCTATAATTTGAATCCATGTTTTCTTTAGACTTTTTAGTTCTATAAAGTCAGCTGGTGGTGAATTCTTTCATCAGAGAGAAAATTTCTGAATGTTTTTCCTTCAGAATGTCAGTGTTTGTTACAGTACCCCCATCCCTTGCCTTTATTCTGCCACGTTTCATCAGCGGATGGAGTAGGCGAGACTTTGTGTGCAGCAGCTTCTCCAGCCTTTCGTCTACAGCTGACTCTAGAGTAAGGTTGTTCGGTTGGGTTTTTCTTTCCCTGTGCTGGGAAATGTTATAAACTTGTAAGTCAGATACAATGAAAATTCAGACAGCTCTACTCTTTTTTAACTTAACAAAGGGTTAAGTCCATTTAAGGCAGTGTTACTCCAAATTCTCACTGTATGTTTCCTTAAACAGAGACATTCCAGAACTACCAGAGCGAGAAGAAGGGGAAGGGGAAGAAAGTGAACTGCAGAATGCAGCCTACAGCAGCTGGAGTCAGCCTCGGCGGTAAGGACCGCTTCTGTGTTCAGCCCTTCATTGGGCCTGTGTGTTTAGAGGGATAGAGAGGAAGGATGTGTAGGCTACACACTGGCTTATAGCTTGCTGCTTTTGGCACCAGACACTTTTAAAAAGCAGTGTTAACTCTTTATTTCTTCATGTGCACATTAGAGAAAATAAAGTTTATCATACAGGGTTAAAACTAACTTATATGCAAGGGTCTATAGTAAAGACAGTTATCTAGAGGAAGGTATGCATAGGTAGTTGGAATAAATAAGTTCTGAATAGTTTTGGGTACAGTGCCAAATGTTTGTTTACATTTTAACATTATGCTTGTATACATATTTACATTTAAAATTGCATATATTAGCACACACACACACACACACACACACACACACACACACACATATATATATATATATATAAACTGCAAGTATGAAAGAGAGACAGAAATGTGAGCAGGGAACTTTGCTCTCACAAGCTGAGTTTGTTCAAAGCCTTACATATGCTGGTGGTTCCTCTGCAGCAAAGAAGAGTGACCTTGACTATGCCAGGTTGAAACACTGTAACATGAGGACACAATACAATGCTCTAGCTGAGTCAAGTCAGCTTCTGTGTAATGGGCTTCACTGAAGCTTGGGTATGGACCCAGAAAGAAAGTTGATAACTTGCTGTGTAACAGGAATTAAGTCTCAGACATAAATTCTGCCTCCGGGTAAGATAAGACTGTCTTTGGTCAGGCAAGATCTAGAGATATGTGAAGCAAAGATCAATGTGGGATATTAAATATCAGGAATCATGGTTTAGCCCCCCAAACTGCTTGAAAATTAACCATTACCGTGGAGCCTTGCATTGTGATGTTGCCTGTTCACGAGTGAGATTTAACCTATAGCAATATTTTTCAAAATGTAGAAAAGAAAGTCATTTCAGAGAAATCAAACCTCTCCCGAGCAGGAGTTTTCAGTTTGAATTTCTTCGGTTAACAATTAGCTTGCTGCCTCTCTACAGCATTATCCATATTGAGGATGGGATGTGAAAGCTTTTCATTTGTATAATGGGATTAGCTATGGGGTCTTTTAAATTTGGAGGAGGGATCAGTAAGTTCTGCCTCTGAACAGCCCCAACACGGCAGAGGGCAGTCCTCAGTAAGTACCTGGTCCAGGCTGTGTGTTTGTCACAAGTAGCTAAACAAAAGGAAGCAGTCTACACAAGAGCAGATGCAGAAGAAGAAGCACATATCCCTGGGTCTGGAGAGTTTGATACTCTACTCTTCTAGTCTTGTCTTTACATCAGCCTAAGAATTCCCTCTGTGGCGATGATTTCCACAGAGGAATTTCCACAGAGACTTTTCAGTGTTAGTGTAGAGAAGCACTAAACTACTCCAAGGACTGTTCATAGATGATGATGAAGAAGCAGACCAGCACAGCCAGAGCTTTCTGGAAAGGAGGGCTCACTTCCCAGCATTGGAAACAAAGTCATCAAAGACTTGTGTTGAAATAGAGGATACTTGTTAGCTAAGTATTAAGGATTGTAAAGTGGGACTGATGAAAGGGCTCAGAGGTAAAGACTCTCAAGGCAAGTTGACCTGGTTAATCTGAGTTCAATTCTCAGACCCTACAAGGGGAGGAAAGGGAGAACCAACTCTACAAAGTTGTTCTGTGACTTCCACATGCATTCCATGGCATGGGTACTTCTGCACATACATCATGTACACACAATCATAATTTTATAAAAGTCAGGTTATGAAACAGATATAAATAGATTATATTTTTGTTAGTGATTTCCACGTGTATTATTTCTCTTGCTTGCTTACATTTTTTGTCTTGTGCTTTGGAGATCTGTATCATACTGCTACTTAAAGATCTGATTCAGGGCATAGGTAATACTTGATTGGCTAATAGTGCTATTACACCAATTCTGTACTGTGAATGTGTATATTTTTATGTATGTGCATGAGATCTTATCTAGGATATGTATGTATATATTCAGAAGTAGAATTACAGGCTTATAGACTTATATGTACTTTAAAACTGTATTTGAAGTTATCTTTTAATGGTGATCATAGCAGTTTGCACTTCTATTTCAATACATGAATTTTCTCCAAATGACATGTGTGACCTTTTTCAAGAGTTCTATCAACAGATGGAAAATTGCACTGTGTAGGTTTGTTGAGGTGGGTGCCATTTGCTCAGTTGTCATGTGGATAGAAAAATATACTTCCTGCTATTCCTGTGGAAATCACCACCAGCCCCACAACCACCACCAATAACCATGATCATCATCACCATCTCATCATCATCATAGATTTATTTGTTGCTTACTCTGCCAAAGCGTTCATTTTACAACTACATATTAAGTAATTAATTCCTTATAAGACTATTTTATTAGAACTCGTATCGGTTCCATTTCACAGCTGAGATGAATGAGACAGATACTAAGTAGGTTACCTAGTGTCTTGTGATTAAGAAAAGCAGGGACTCTGCTCACACAACCCAGCTATCTGGTCCCAGAGCCAGCTCATGCTCCACAAAGTGTTCCTTTCCTGATGTCCTTTTCTAGGGATAGTCACCATGTTTGTCTAATGACTGATCAGCCTAGCTTCTCACCTCTGTGATCATTTGGCTGTCCTCTGCATTGTTTAAGGATTCACAGACCATACATCACAACAATTTGTTTAAACCTTGCAACCTGCTAGAGTGCCCAGTGCTGTTTGTCAGTGTTCCTGAATCTGTGATTCTTCCTTTCCTGGTGAATCAGGGTCTAAAGAATCTGTACCTTCTAGGCTTGATATGAGGATTAAGTGAAAAGAAAAATGCAGCTCCCTGTAAGAATGGGATTGGGACACATACTTTGCTACTCATGTCATGGCAATGAGCAGGCTTGGGGAACATTTCCTATCATTCATTTTTTAATTTTTCTTAAGAGCTCAAGGGTTCTGTCTGGCTTCTAAAATATATGCACACATTGGCTACATTTCTTTGTTTTATAATTTACTGTAAAAACTTCTTTAAGAAATGGCAAAGAGGGGCTGAGTACCCTCCTCTTCCCTCTGCATGGGCACAGGCATACATATCTTTATATACATATGTGTATATGTGTACACCTCAAACTGACACATGCACATGTGACAATATAAATATAGGCACACACATATACAGTAAATGTAAAAAGTAGAAAAGGATATTGGTTTCTTTGATTTTATAGACTTCCTAGAAAGAAAATATTGAATAATATTTTAGCTTGTTATAGTCACAGAAATTATTGTTCAACTTCTTTCAACTAATTCCTCCCAACTAAACAGATGAACTTTCTAGGCTTATATATTTACAGTTAACAACAACAATGTCCTGACCAAAGGGGAAATGTTTGTGCCGTGTACCTCATCTGTCATGGCCACTGGCCCACACCGGCCTTCTTTCTGCCTCTTCTTTCCCCTCATTGAAACAGCCCCACTGTCAGGACTGAGGACACACTGGACCGTGCCATCTTCTTGTCCTCAGTGTCCACATCATTGTCTTCCAGGAGCTCTGAAATAGATGCAGGACCTTATCAACACCCTGAGCCTCCTTCTCATCAAAAGTCACCCCATGCTTGCTTGCATCCTTCCCTTTTCACAAGATGGTCCTGTAAATCCATCCTCAACTCTTTTCCCTTTTCTAGTGCTTGAGCCAAAGCTCAGGTCCTTACATACACACCAGTCACTTTACCAGTTAGATCCTCAGCCTCCATCCTTAGCCCTTTAGCAGTTAGGAGTGATTCTGTGTGAGTTCTGTGCTTACGGCATGGATAAGAAGAGATTATAGATAATGTGATAAAGACCCAAGTTAGTGGCATGTGAAATCATCTTACAGAACAGCAAAGAGCACTGTGCTTCCTGCAGTGGAAGGTGTAAAGCAGATAAGGGAATCTCAGAAGGTGCTGGAAGGATCATTTCATGTAGAATATTTTCAACAACTGCCCTTCATGCCCTGACTGTTAATGACCAGGTCTGCTCTGGCAAGAAAGACTCCTACACAGGCAAGCTTCTGATTAGCGTGTGCAAAAGTGTTCTTTCCCTGGATTTGGCTGCTAAACCTGGGAGCTGCCATCTGTTCAGTGATAGCTAAATCTCCTGATCATTTAATGACTGTATTATTAACACTCCTGCAAAATGGCACTTCTTACTGGCTTGTACTTTAGCCTACAATGTGAGTCCAATATTAATACCAAGAAAACACATACTTTGGAAAGAAGTTCAGTTATCTTTTATGACTAGAGTTCCATGGTGATTAGACATATTTATTATTGTATTTGTAAGTGTGCAGTTTGGAACCTTTGCTATAAGTATAGTACCATCATCTATTGAAGACTTTTCATCATGTAAAACTAAGAATGTGTACACTGAACAATACTCCCTATTCACTTCCCCACAGAGCAAACTTCATTCTGTGTCCTGTCTCCAAATACGTCTGCTCTGAACCTGTTGTGAGTGCAGCCATAGGCATTTGGCCTTTACTTCATTTAGCTGCCCAATTTTCCACATAGCATAGTATACTCAGTGCATGTTGTAACATATTTTGGCAATTTCTTCCTTTTTAGGACAGAAGAAAATTCCAATAAGCTATGTATCATTTTACTTATTTTTAAATGTAAAAATTATTTATTTTTGTACTGTGGTGTGTATGTGCATGAGTGTGGGTGCATGTGAAGGTATGAGAACAACTTCTGGAGGTTGGTTTATCTCCTACCTTATTTGGGGCAAGGTGACTGCAGTTTCTGCTGCTCAGTGTATACCAGGCTAGCTGCCCATGAGCTTCTGGGCAGCCCTCCTGTCTGTGCCTTACACCTCTGTATAGGAATGCTGGGATTACAGATGTAAGCCAATGCTTTGCACTTTTGTGGGCTAATTAGAATTACACAGATATCAGTTTGTGCACCGAGCCCTCTTGCCAGCCCTTATTCATTCATTTCTAAGAAACATAAAGGTTATACCTGCCTCTTACCTGCTGTAGATAATGCTTTTCTGGTGCAAGTGTTCAAAATATCTCTTCACAACTCTGATTTGTATTTTTTGGTTATGTTTTCATATGGTAATTGTACTTTTAATATTCTGTTGTGGCTGTAACCTGTCACATTCCCACAAGCAATGCACAGAGTTCTAGTTTCCCTCCATTCTCATAGACACTAATAATTTTCTGTTTTTGTTAATAATTGTCATCCTAATAGGTATGAGGTGATGTACTATTGGATACTGATTGTGTCTCTACAGATGTTAATCATTGTTTTATATGTTTATAAAATATTTATATACCTGTAGCTAAATGTCTGTTTGAACCCTTGGTTAAATTTCAATCTATATGTTTGGGGATTTTATAAGTGCATTTTCATACATTCTAGATATTAATTCCTTATTGGATGTATGACTTCCAAATACATCTGTGGGTTAGCCTTTTTCCTCTCACTTAAAAAAGTCCTATTTGCCTATGTCCTTGATTTCTGTGCTGGCTAGCTTTCTGTCAACCTGACACAAGATAGAGTCATGAGAGAGGAGAGAGCTTCAGTTGAAAAAAAATACCTGTATAAGATCCAGCTATGAGGCATTTATTTAATTAGTGATCAGTGGGGTTGGGCAGTTCATTGTGGGAGGTGGTATCCCTACACTGGTGGTCTTGGGTTCTGTAAGAAAGCAGGCTGCATTGTCTTCCTCTGTGGCCTGTTAAGGCTGCTCCCCCATCAGGGTGAGGTGATCAAAGAGCAGGCCAATCAGTTCATGTCAGAGAGAGCTGATAGACTAGGATCAGAAGGAAGGAGAGGAAGACCTCCCCTATCAGTGGACTTGGGGAGGGGCATGCGTGGAGAAGGGGGAGGGAATGTGGGATTGGGAGGGGAGGAGCGGGGTTATGGGAGGATACAAAGTGAATAAAGTATAATTAATTAAAATTTAAAAAAGAAAGCAGGCTGAGCAAGCCATGAGGAGCAAGCCAGTAAGTAGCCCCACACTGGCCTCTGCATCAGCTCCTGCCTCAGGTTTCTGCCCTGTTTGAGTTCCTGTCCTCACTTCCTTCAGTGATGAAGAACAGTAATGTGGAAGTATAAGCTGAAATAAATCTCTTTCCCCCAAGTTACTTTTGGTCATGGTGTTTCATTGCAGCAAAAGAAACCCCAAGTAAGACAATGAAATCTACAGAAAATTCTAAAATTCAGGGAGCTTTTCCTTTGCGTTTTTTCTGGGGGTTTATAATTTTTTTATTTTTTTATAGGGTGGAACTTTGGAGAGAACCAAGCAAGTCCTTGGGCATCAGCATTGTTGGTGGTCGAGGGATGGGGAGCCGGCTGAGCAATGGTGAAGTGATGAGGGGTATTTTCATCAAACATGTTCTTGAAGATAGTCCAGCGGGCAAAAATGGAACCTTGAAGCCAGGAGACAGAATAATTGAGGTAACATCCAGTGAGCTTTCTGTTCATGATGTCTTCCATTGTCGACTTTCTTTACCAAGGGAGTTGCCATTCTTATGTTCACTCCTTGCTCCAGTGTTAGAGTGGAATGTTTGCCATTCAAGTATTTTCCTATTTTATCCAGTTTTTTTTGTGTGTGCATGTGATGACAAATTATGTTTGATGTAAAAATTTATATTCAGAGATACAGAGAACCAATTTTAAAAGTATTGTTCTCAAGGAATATAAATTTTAAAAAAGAAATTCTCTTAGGAGAAAATTAAAATACTTAATACCGTATATTCACAGGGAAAACATACATCTCATAGTTAAGTTTTCCAGTAAGATGTTATTTCATTGGTCATTTCAATGTAGATAAACTTTGTTGAGTGAGGGAGTTTTTCTAAGGGAGGCTTTTTTTCTAAAATTTTCATTGTTGAGAACTTCATTACTTTTTAAATGAATGTTTCACAAAAGCTAGGAGCCTCCTCCTCAGCGCTCTGCCCCTTCACCACAGAAGGCCCCGTGTGCACATACATGGCATATACTTTGCTATACATAAGAAATAAAAATATAGTCAGATCCCACATCTTCCCTAATTAAAATTTGGTATCTTTTGCAGAGTCTTCAGGTTCAGTAGAGCCACGCACGCACTTACTGATGTGTATTTCAAGAGCAGCCGCCCTTGTTCCTGGTGCTCGGCCAGGAGCTAGTGTCCACAGTAGGCAAGGCACTGTAGCTGCCTGGCCACAAGGAAGCAGATTAGAGAAGTAACCAAGGCACTGCAGAGCAGTACAGTGAACCATGCATGCAGGGTAGGCACAGTTAGGTTTAGAATGTTGAGAAGTAGGAATCTGACCAAGTTTTCCTAACTTACAATGTAAGAAGAAAGGAGACACTGATAAGTAAAGATGTTTATGAATGTTGTGGGCGTTGGGTTTACCTTACAAAAGAGATTGTCCTATTTCCTCAGTCTGTAAGACTTCCACATTGAATTCAGAACGTTTCCTGTTGCACAGCACTCATAGTGCTCAGTGCCAGGGTGCTCACGGCATGTGCGTGCAAGGTGCTGGGCTTAATTCCCCCAGAATGTGCAGTGAACATAAATCGTTTCAGGGTCAGGTTGCTCGTTCGTTCATCTGTTCATTCATTCATCCTCTGAGCCTGAAGAAATGAGAGATAAAAATCGTTTGAGAGGAAACAGGCATCTTGTGGCTCTCTTTTTTTCTGTGACCATCTATAAGAACAAATAACAGGACACTCTGCCCTACTCTCATTAAATGAAATAGTAACCCTGTTAATGCAATTTTTTCTTACAGTTAGAACCCCAGCTAAAAGTTTCACCTAGGATGTTGATATTATGTTTAACTACTAAGTACTTTTTGGCTAAAGAGAAAAATAAGAATTCTTTGCATTCATCTTTAGACATTATTGAGTATTCTTTGCTCCCAAATATCTTTTAAAACAATTAAAATATTAAATAAAATTAGTTAAGAATGAACCATACTAATTCAAACCTTCCTTTCAAATAGAAAAGAAAGGATGTTTTGGTGTGTGTTGTAAAATACCTGTATGTAGGTGAGTGGTGGCTTCTTCTGTACATTTTATGCAGGGATTCTCCAGAAAATAGGAAGCCTGGGCCTTTATAGTCCTGATTGTTTTACAGGCCTGGGCTAGTGTGCTCTGGACTTGAGCAGTGGTGTCTAGTTGACATACGGTAGGCATGGATATTGACTTGTTAGAAACATTAAAGGCCATTTTAGTATGAACTAGAAAATATTGCTATAACAACAAAGTATCAACCTGAGAGAGGCTTTTAAGTAAATGTATATAATTCTATGCTAGGACTTAATGATTGGTTTTCATCTATGAAACTGTGTCCACTCTGAGCTTTACTTGGTAATTGGAAGTGATACCATCCACAATTATCTTGCACAATTGGCATTTGGTCCTTTCTCTATGTTCTCTCCAGGCCATCCAGTGTAAAGGCTGAGCCTGATCATCACTCACAAAGCATTATAAAATGACTTTCATTTTCAAGCTATTTATATAAGAAGCTAACAAACACAATTTCTTGGCTTCCAATTCCTGCTACCTCTACTGCAGATTCTTTTGCAAAACTAACCTCACAGTAGTCTGACCTTTCTGAATATCAGCATTTTGTTTATTCTTTAAATTTCCCCCAGAGAAACCCATGAAGAATTGCTCCTGCCACATGTCTTGAGTCACTTTATGAGGAATTAGCAGTATAGCACTGGCTTCCCTGAAGGGTCCCTGAATGCATCTCTCTAGAATGTCTCCTTAATGACGCTGACCCAAAAACTGATTCACCAACACGAAAGAGCAGCTAGTGCTGTGAGAAATGCAGAAGCAGAACCGTCACTCCAGTTGGTGATAACTCCAGCAGAATCTGCGCTCAGCCCTGGTGCCACGAGTCCACTGGAGGGAGGAGAACTGTGCAGCCTAACTCCTTTTATTTTTGACACTGAAACAAATTTCCCAGGATCTCATGGAGCCACAGAGCTCCTGATCCAAAATGCTCCTTTGTTCTCTAGCTTCATGAAATGTTAAGCTGAGGCCTTCCATTTGCAGGTGGATGGAATGGACCTCAGAGATGCAAGCCATGAACAAGCTGTGGAAGCCATTCGGAAAGCAGGCAACCCTGTAGTGTTTATGGTACAGAGCATTATAAACAGACCAAGGGTAAGCAAACACAGAGGGCAAGGTAGGCAGACTAAAACAGCGCTCAACTTGGATTCTAATGTAGTGAGGACCAAGTTGTCTGCATGTGCACCTACAACTCAGAAGGTGTTTATAAAGGTTTCCTATGCTGCCCGCAAATCTCTTCTGCTCTATATTTGAAGACTTGAAAATATATAGAAGTAGAATTAATTTGTTACTATGTCAAGTTGATATCTTGTTAGTATTCATTCTGGTTAAAAAAAAATACACAAATTCCTGAAAGGAATATAATGTAAAATGTAGGTTAAACACCAGTTATTTCTGGTTGTGTATTTTGGAATCCATAAAGACTTCGTTTTTTTTCCTTAGTTTATTCTTTAAATTGGATCTCTTATCTATGCAGTCACATCATTAGATCTTAACATATTTGTGTATTCTGATAGATACAGAGTGCTCTTAGAGTACATTCTGCTTATATACAAATCATTTCATAATCAATTCTTAGCTACAGTCAATATACAGGTCATCACAAATCCTTGGAAACAGAAACCTACTACCCCATTCAGCCTTCAGTCATCATTGTTAAAGTATTTAAAAATATATTTTAGAAGCCAGTCAGTGTGTTGCAATCATAGATGTCCAGGGGTTGAGACAGGATTACAAATTTACTGTTATTGGTACTATATAGTCAGACTCTGAATGAAAATAACTTTAAGAATATGTACATAAGCACATCAATGGCTATTATCAATAGACAGGATACAAACTGCAGCTTAGAATGTTTAATATGCTCTAGTGATGCCAAAGGTGAACATTTTGCCACTAGTTAATGTCGGTTTTGATTCCTTCTTTATGCTTCACTGAAAAAGTGTCTTCATATGGAGTAGTTATTAAAAATATGTTTCTCATAGTCCTAAGAAATTTATTCAGACATCCACATGCTCTCATAGTGGGGTTTTCTTAATACTAATTTCCTGAAATTCATCAAACTCTTGAAGCTTCAGGAGACTGCTTCTGGGTATAGAAGCTTGTGCACCCATTTCCAGAAGCTGCTTGTTGGCAGGTCTAAGTTTGGTTGGCTTTGAAAGAAAAGTATTTGTACATGTGAGTACAGTCAGAGTCATCATGTGAAACCTAAAATATGTGATGTTAAATGCAAAGTGCATCGAATTTTAACTTAGAGAATTCAGTATTTAGGGTATTATCAACATTGAAGCGATGGAGGACAGTGGCAGCCCCTGTGAGGTCAGCGAGGCGAGCGAAATGAGGCTTTTGGCCTCCCGAAAGAGCACCCAGGGTTAAGTGACCAGGCCACCTCCTTCTTGTCAAGACAGGTGTGGCTCTGCTCTGGGGTTCATAGTGTGGAACAAATGTAGTAATTCTTAATATAAGCAGTTCTCGTCACATCTGCAGTTTTTAGTCATTCAGTTGTTTATTGTTAGGTAATAATTATCCATTCAGATAGAAAATCTGCCAAATGATAGGGCTGCCTCACTCTGCATTCTTTGCAAATGCTATTGAGTTTGTTTAAATAACTACAAATCTTCTTACATTTGTTAACATTTGTTGTGTTAAACATAGACACAGCATGGTAATATTGTAAATGGCTGTTTAAGTTGAGTTACAGCTATTTTTTGTGTGGGAGGGTTTAATTCCCTTTTTTGTTTTATTTTAATTTCTAACTCATAGCATTTAGGATAATATTATAAACTACTGAATAGCGATTCTTAATATTACTTTGAACACTTAAACTACAAACATTTCTTTCAACGCCAATCACATTTTCTAATGAGCTGGAAAGATATTGTCTCATACACCTGGAAAATATTCTTATTTTTTTATTTGAGGCATAATGACACCTAATTTTATAGCAATTATTCCAGGATAAATCTTGCTCAGAAATGACATGTTTAGTCAAGTTAGACACATTTTGCTTTGGGAAACTAGAATTAATTTTGCATGTAAAATGAGATATTCTTTGTTAGTGATGATTTACTTCCAAATGGAAGTAATCAGGCCTCTGGTTAGCTAAAGGAAAAACACCACAAATGCTCTTGCCAAGGAGTCTCTGTGGGACAGAGTTTTCTTTGTGGGCTGAGGAAAATGCTATGCAGTTGAGAAGTCTGTCCCTCTGTGCTTTGGCTATTCAAGGAGAACTCCACAGCATGTCACTTGTAGTCCCTTCAGTGTGACACTGAGTTAGGGCTGTGCACATTCTGACTCCCGGGTGGGCCCCTTCACCAGCCCTTTAAGCCCCTAGGGAAATTTTATCATTGAATTGTTTTGTTTAGCAGCCTATCAGTTTTATAACTATTTCCCTATTGATATAAGTGACCTACCATTTCATGTGCATTGCTCCTCCTCTGACAGCACCAAACTGAAATCTTGTAAGGTCTGAAGATTGAAAACTAGAGGTCTCACGGAGTTGCAATTCTGTTATTCCACATAGTCAAAAAGGATAGGCCCTGCGTCTGTGATGCTTGATGACCAGAAATACTCTCCACCCGCACCACTAGGATGCCAGTGTTTTCCACTGCCCAGTCATTTTTTTCATCTTACTAAGTGGTCATGTTTCTTGGCACTTGTACTCCCCTCTTGAGTAAAGCAGGAGTTGACATTTTAAACTGAAAAGCAGGGAGGAAGTTGAGAGGAACAGAAATGTCATTGTACCCATATCTTTTCCTGCCTTGCCTCTCGGGGAAAACATTGCAGGAAGCACATACTGAAAGGGTAATGTGGTGTAAGCGTTGATGCTGGAGCTGGGGGACAGTGTCTCCAACATGCTGTCCTGCGCAGGGGGAGTCACGTGACCAGTCCCTCCACTCTGTGCCTGGCAGTCAGGCTTCTTCAGAAAGAAGTAACAGGAACATTTAATTGGAGCCAACATGAATTTTAAATGTCTGCAATTTTCTTTGAAAGATCCAGTCAATAGAAGGAAAAGATAGCGGGTGTGAAAGGAAGAATTTATTGTGCTAAGGAAATTACTTTTTTCTTTTTAAATATGAACGTGCTAAATTCTATTTGGCTGACTTCCTGCCTTTAATATGTATATTCAGCTTTAACAAGTAAGCTAGGGGCTTACTACAGTCAAGTTACAAAATCTAAGAGAAATACTAAACACAGACTTCAAATATTATCTAGAGCTTTAAATTCTTCAATAATGTAGGAAATATTGTCAGAGTTTCTTTTCCTTTATTAAAATATGACTCTGTCAAATTTTCACAAAAAGTGGTAAGGAGTAGGACACCCTATATAATGATTGAACTTTTTTTTTCACTTCTTAAAGTTTAAAAATGTGATTGTTCTCAATCGGTGTCTACTGCTGGTCCCAGGGCAATTCCTTAATGGGGGACAAGGTAAAGAAATGAAAGTTACTGATGTGCAGGCAGGTAAGTGCTTACTGTGCATTCTACGCAAACAATTGAAAAGTAACGGCTCTCATTTCTAAAAGTAAAGGGAAGATCAGTGTTGTGGCTTTTCTTCCGAAATACATGGATGGATGCCCAGGAACTTAAAGCTAGTATGTAACAAGGGCAGGTAGATGCATTTCACTCCATGTTAGTAAATCCTTCAGGAAAAATGGAAGAAATGCCAGGTCAGTCTGACAATCGGTTTTTCTTTCTGGAGTGATTGGACTCGGGTGTCGTTAGAAACAAACCATCAGGAGCTATTTAAGAAGGACAAGCCGTGAGCCACTGCAGCTGACTTCAGTTTCTCATGGGCAGCTCTAAGGAGTTAAATACTTTGTTCTGGAGGTTGGGTTGTTTTCAATACATTTCTTGTGCCTTCAGCGCATCTTCTGTTTCCTTTTAGAAATCCCCCTTGCCTTCCTTGCCGCACAACCTTTACCCTAAGTACAGCTTCAGCAGCACTAACCCATTTGCAGACTCTCTCCAGCTCACCACTGACAAGGTTGGCTAATGTCCATTGTCTTGTCGTTGCCTTTGCGAATGTTCTGTTGTTTTTACTGTGCCTTTGTCCCACTTCACTGTTTACTACATTTAGTCAGAAAAACAAAGAAAACAAACCAGTGTGTATTCTGTGTGGACATGCAAGTTCTTTCTAAGCATTTTGTTCTGCCAGATAATTTTTTTTTACCTGAAGTTAAAAAAGAGAATTCAGTGGTTTTCCTGTATTTTAGTGTGATTTAATTTTTATGTTTAAATTTTTGTTGCCATTTGTATAAAATACTTTTAAATACAATTTTTTTAAACCTTGCATTGTCTTAAAACATCTTCAGATTTGTACACGATGATCATAAAATCTCTTCTATGAGTTAGTCACTCTGCAGATAATTCTCTGTGTATGTGTGTGTGTACCTGACAAAGCTTTCTGAATATTCATAGAGTAAGTCTATATAAATCCCAGAACAGAAAGTATAACTGTTTCTATGATTATCACTTTTTACTTGGGTATTTTCATAGTCTAATAAATTATAAAACCAAATTTAAAACAAAAAATTTATGAAATTCTTTTATATTATAATTTGGTAATAGAAAGGATGAAAGCTGTCAGAACTTTTCTTTTAGAAACCACTTTATGAATATTCGTTGGATTTTCATTTTACTGTGTCTTGGAAAAGAGAAGCCACAGCTGAAGGGATATGTTTTCTGTTACTGTAGGAGTTACAGCATTCAAGTAGAGTCATCTCCCATTGTTCCTCAACTGACCCTTTTGCTCCCACACCATTTAAGGTTTGTCTCCATGCAACATGTGTAATGTAGGAGTGTTTTGGTTTGACATGCATGTTACTTGACGTGTACACAGAAGCTTGGGTGATTACCATTGCATCTTTGTTTTTACCACCAAGGTTAAATGCCTTTGTAAAATATGTATTTTGTTAACAGATTTTTAAGAAGTGTCAATAACAAGCCAATTACATGATCTTGAGACATACAAATAGAAGACTTAATTGCCTCTTCAGGAAGAAGGCAAATATTAGTTCTTCCATCAGTCATTTGGCTTGGATTACAAGTTGAAATGTAGAGTGTTGTGTCTGCAGTACTGAATAGATTTTGAAATGAGCAGTTTTTCTTCATTATTAAGTAAAATATCAACAACTGTAGAAAGAGCTAAAAAATACACACCCAGAGATCTAAATTCATTCATGTTAGCCAAATAATACTTTTTGATGATACAGAGAATTTTCTTTTTTGCCAGAAAGCTTCTTAAGTACATGTCTTGTCTTCTTTAGTGTGATGTCTAAATTTTGGTTGGATCAAGTGAAGTCTCTGGTGTCCTGGCACATTTTTATCTGTTATTTGAGAGATTTATAACACAGCACTCTGGAAGACAGCAGGGATTTCATTGGTACTTGTAACTTTTATTTATTTGACCAATGGTGGGTAAAGTGAACATTGTTAGTACAGTAAGTTCTACGTCTGAAAATCAATTGCCCTGAATCTGTCAGCCAGTCCTGTGCCTTGCTGGTAAACTATGTGCATTTTGAGTTTGCAAAAAGATTGTATTTAGTGCATGAAGGTCTAGTGTTGATATGTTTCAAGGAACTCCTACCAATTGATCATTCTGAAGTGTTTAGGAGTGTCTTCTGTTGGAACGGGTTAATTTTAGAAAAGAATAAATATACACAAAAATTACAACCGGTTATGTGGGAGTTCATTTTTTTCATAAAGGTGGCATAAATGATAGAAAAAAATACGTAGGTTAAAAACCTGAGTGACTGCCTGATATTAGTACTTGATTTGATTGTTCCTGATCTTGAGACACAGGTGCTGTCTTACTGTGGAAGCTGGAGAAGGTAGCAAGGTTTAATATAAAATGCATTGTGGTAATAACTGAACAGAAAATGGCTAGCAAGATGACTTAGCAGTTCTAGGTGCTTTCCCCCAAGACCAGTGGTCTGAGTTCAGTCCCTAGAAACCTCCTGGTGTGGGAACCAGCTCTAGCAAGCTCTTTCTCTGTGCGCTACACTCACCCTGAAGCATGTGCACTCCCAGTCACCTACCCATACTAATATGGGAAATAAATAAATGTAATAGAAGAGAATTCCGGAGAAAGAAAACTAGCACTGGATTTTAAGCAAGATTTTTCCTTCACAGATCTTAGTTTGTTCATCTGCAAAATAAATGAAACACACTGGCCTTTCAAATTCTAACCCACTGCCAGATATTAACTCATACAAGAACTTGTTTATAACGAATTGTATTTTAAAATAGTACCAGTGCTCCCGAGTGACAAGAGGCATGTCATGCCTAGCTTTGTTTAAAGGATCCCTTGTGAGCCCCTGTGGCATTAAAAACTTGGAAGTGATCTTAACCCACACCCAACAGAATCAGGACTGTGTGCTCTTTGTTAACAAGCAGGCTCTCCTGAGATAACAACCTGCATGTGTAATGTTATTTCTTAGGGATTTGTTCAAAGATATTCAGGGAGAGGAGTCGAGTAGCAACAAAACATTGTTCATGTAGGGCTGGAGCTGTGACCCAGAAGAACACTTACCTAGTATATTTAGGACTCTTGGGTCAGTCCTCAGATCTACAGAAAAAGAGGAGTCTTCAGTGTAGTCTTGCTCACAGGTTTTGTTGTTATTATCATTACATTCATTTATGTTGTTAGTATGGGTATGTGGGCATGCACATGTATGGTCTACATCACAGATATGGAGGCCATAAATCAATTTGTGGCAATCAGTTCTTTCCTTCTATGGTGTGAGCCGAGGGATTGAATTCAAGCCTTTAGGCTTTGCTCAGGTGCCTGCACCTAATAAGCCATATCAGCCTTCACTAACATGTTGTAAGGGATATGTTCTTTGTTAATTTGCTTTCTATTTGTTTGGTTTTTTTTAAAAGCCTTTAATGTCCCGTAAGATCTTACATGCGTCCTTACCTTTTTATTTCCCAAACAGGGAAATTTGAATATTTTTCTTCTTTAGGTCATTAAACCTTTAAATTGAATTTTTCATTGGTTTGCATTAGCAAATAACTTCATGAATTGTGCTGATTCCCAAATCCTTCCTAACATTTCCTGTGTGCACATACAAGCTTTCTGTTATTTGGAGGACATTATAGAGCTGACCATTGGTTTTGGAATTATATTCTTATTTGTTTTCTTCTAAGTTCTCATTAGATTGCACATGCCCATTGAATTCTTCTTGTCCCCACAGGCTCCCAGCCAGTCAGAATCTGAGTCAGAGAAGGCTGCATTTTGCGATGTTCCTCCCCCGTCTCCTTCAGAGATGGGCAGTGATTGTGTGCAGCCATCTACAGTCCCACAAGATGATGACAAAGAGGATGAGTTTGGTTACAGCTGGAGTAAGTTGTGTGTTTGAGATGTCCTTCATTATAAGAAGTATTAAAATATCTTTGGGTTCGTTTTGTATGAACAAATGATTCATCTTTAGTGATATATACTGCAGTTGTAGGTAGGAGAACTACTGTTTGTTTCCCTTGATTACTACTTCCATTCCTGAGGCATGGCATCACCTTCCTTTTCGACTTTAGATGCACGTTTCTCATAAAGCCCTCTCGCTTCTCATATGACAGTTATAGCTGTCAAGACGTCCTTTCAGAATCCAGTACAGGATCAGCTTTCTTGAACAACTACTGCCCTTTACAGGCCTTAGACTCCTCTTTGTAGTATCCGATGGTTATTGTTATTATGTCCTGAACCTCTGAAATTAATGGTGACATTATAATTATTAAAATCAGCTCTTTGGGCATCTGGCAAATGCAGTTTTAAATGCAGTTCTCTCAGGTTACTGATACTGTATTGGGTAACATCTGCAGTATGCTGACACAGTGCCCAATGCAAAAATGAGGCAAAAGTCATGAATGTGTCATCATATTAAAAAGTTTAATTTAAAAAAATTGTTTAGATTTATGTGTTTGATTTTATGTGGATAAGTTTTTTTTAATGGGGCTTCCTCTGGCTTTTATTTTAATTTTTTACAATTTATTCACCTTATATCCTGATTGAGGTCCTCTCCCTCATATCTTCCTAGTTCCACCCTCCTTCCCTTTGGCCCTATTTCTCAGAAGAGAGAGCTCTTCCCCCCCACCCCCCTGATCCCAGCCTATCAAGTCTCATCAGGACTGCCTGCATTTTCTTCCCCTGTGGCCTGGCAATGGACCCCCACCAGGGGGACATGTTTAAAGAGGAGGCAACAGAGTCTATGTCAGAGACAGCCCCTGTTCCCATTACTAGGAAACCCGCTTAGAGACTGAGCTGCCTATGGGCAACATCTGATCAGGAGGTCTAGGTCTTCTTCATGCATGGCCCTTGATTAGTGCATCAGTCTCTGCAGGCCTCCATGAGCCCATATTTGTTGGCTCAGTTGGCCCTCTTATGGAGATCTTTGTCCACTCTGGGTCCTTCTCTTTACCCCCTCTTTCCTAGACTCTCCAAGCTCTGCCCAAAGTTTAGCTGTGCGTCTTAGCATCTGCTTTGATCCCCTGCTGGGTGGAGTTTTTTCAGAGGACATTTATGGTAGGCCCTATCCTGTTCCTTGTCTTTGACTACTTCCAGTGTCAATTCTATTTGCCCTTTTGAATGAGATTAAACATCCTTCCTAAGGTCCTCCTTGTTAATTTGCTTCCTTAGGTCTGTGGATTATATGACTGTATTATTTTGACTAATACCAGCTTATAAGTAGGTATATTCCATGTGTGTCTTTCTGGTGCTGGGTTTCCTCATTCAGGATGATCTTTCCTGGTTTCATTCATTTACCTGCAAATTTAATGATTTCCTTGTTTTTAATAGCTGAGTAGTATTCCATTGTGTAAATGTACCACAATTTCTTTATCCGTTCTTCGGTTGAGGGACATCTAGGTTGTTTCCAGATTCTAACTATTACAGATAAAGCTGCTATGAATATAGTTGAGCAAATGTCCCTGTTGAGCAGTGGAGCAACTTTCAGATATATAACTGTGTCTTGAGGTAGCACTATTCCCAGTTGTCTGAGAAAGTGCCAAATTGATTTTTAAAGTGGTTGTACAAGTTTGCACTCTGACCAGCAATGGAGGAGGGTTCCCCTTTCTCTACATTCTCCCCAGCATGTGCTGTCACTTAAGTTTTTGATCTTAGCCATTCTGTTGGGTGGAATTTCAGAGTCATTTTGACTTGCATTTCTCTGGTAATTAAGGATGTTGATCATTTCCTTAAATGTTTCTCCATCATTTTCTAGTCCTCTGTTGAGAATTCTCTGTACCCCATTTTTTAATTGGATTATTTGGTTTGTTGGCATTTAATTTCTTGATTTTGTTATTTATTTTGGATATTAGCTTTCTGTTGGATTTAGGTTTGGTAAGATCTTTTCTTCAATGAAAATGAAGGATGAAAGTTTTTACCTGAATATATGTGTCTATACCACATGTGTGTCTGGAGCCCTCAGATGCTCTGAAACTGGAGTCATAGGTGGTTGTGAACTACCTTTGTGGGTGCTGGTAACTGCATATGGGTTCTTTGCAAGACCAACAAATTCGCTTAACTCTCAGCTGTCTTTCCAGCCCTCAAAGTTTCATTTTAAAAACCTAGTTGTTTGCTTTAAGAAAGCTAAAGTTCACAAAAATTAGAAAGCATGGAACATGAAAGTTACCCTGCTTGATTGTGAAAGGAGTCCAGAGATGTTCAGTTAACTGATGTAGAAAAGAGTCCACATAAGTGCAGGGCATTAGCCCTGGAGCAATTTTCTGAGATGACTTGTCAAATGTGATCACCTAAGTAGAATTATTTGAATGTTACAGGAGGTCCTTTGTTTTTTAAGCCAGTTACCATAAAACATAATGGCTTAAAATAAAAACATATGACCACTCATGTGAGATGATTGACATGTTCACTAGGGCTCTACTTCTAAGATGACTCACTGGCATGGGTAACAGGGTTGGGGTTTTCAGTGAGCCTGGCATGGGTTTTGCTTTGAGTACCTACTTGTGTCCTTAACCTCTCAAGATTAAAGTGGAGATCTGTTATCATGTAGCCAGGACAGATTGTTTAAAGCTGTGACAAGTATATTGCCTTGTCCTGACCTGATGACCGTGTACCCTAGGGAAGACCACTCTCTTCCCTCTGGATAGCTGGCCATCGTGAAGCTTCTCTGTTGGAGAAGCTTCTGCTGCTTAGTGAACAAAAGTGTTCTGGGCACTCTAGCTCTGCCCTTCTCTTCAAGTGATCAGTTGATTTTTCTGGTTTAATCATAGTACACTGAGAGTTTATAAATTTGAATCACTTCTGTTGGAGCCATTGCCACCACAGTGAAGTGGCTAGTCTCACATTATACTGTGTTCACCCTCAATGCATCAAATTCCCTCAGGGTTCACTTATTCTGTGAAAACAGTCTTGATGTCCAGACAGCCTGTCTGTCTAACTTTTAACTGCCAAAGAAATTATTTTGAAGCAGATAATGTCCCTTAAGATAAATCTAAACACTCTTTTATGTTAAAGCATTTGGCTGTGAATTAACTGTAAATGCATTTGTTGTTGTGTGCAGAAAATATCCAAGAACGTTACGGAACCCTGACAGGCCAGCTCCATATGATTGAGCTAGAGAAAGGTCATGGTGGTTTGGGCCTGAGTCTTGCTGGGAACAAAGATCGAACCAGAATGAGTGTGTTTATAGTGGGGATCGATCCCACTGGGGCAGCAGGGAGAGACGGCCGACTACAGATTGCAGATGAGCTTTTAGAGGTAGGTGCTGGTAGACAGTTTTGAATTTGTTATTGTTGTAGCAGACAGTGGAAACCCCAATTTCCAGAAAGTCACCCAGATATTGTATAGTGACTAAGAAAACCATTTGTTGCCTAATAAAATTGATTCAGTACAGCAAAACTGACTCCATACCAAGTCTCTACAACATAGTTTGTGTCCCATTAACTCACATTAAAGGTCATTACTCTGCGGCACCAGAAACAGTTTTTTTCCCCCAAGATAGCAATAAAAATCACACTTCGAAAACATTTTTGTGTGTGTACTTTATTTTTATTGGGAGTTTTTGACATGCCAAATGACCAAGCATTCCCCAGTAATGATCTGACCCACTGGACATTCTGGAGGTCAAATCCCTAAAGAAGTAAGTATTGGGGTGAGATGAGATGAGGTCAAGGCGAATGCAAGCAGTATCTCAGCCTGCCAACCAAAATATATGTACAGACCATACTTTATAGTGTTTAGACTTTGTTTGCGTTTCCTTGCCTCCTGAGGCAGGATCAGCAGGACTTCATACTGCCTTTGTGCTCTTCCATGTAGTACAATATCTCTGCTGTCTAGACCAGCTCTGGCTTCAGCTGCACTATAACTGGACAACTAGGATGGCAGTTTCATTTCTGTGGAGTGCTGTGTTGCCCTGCCCCAAGTCACTCACAGGAATGACTTTGAGTACCCTGTTTCTGAGAACATGCTTCTTAAGGCCAAGGCTTTCCCAGGTGTTCTCTGCAGGCCACAGAGACCTTGTCTGTCAGGAAGTTGACTGTCTTCTCTCTTTATTTGGTCAAAATTGTGTTCCTACAAACTCTCCAGCTATATCAGAATTCATGCATGTCATCTTAATGTTAGCTGTGAACATGAGATCTTCTATATTCATCACCCAAATTTCGGTTTGTGTTTTGGAGAGGAAAATGTATATAGCATGATAAAGAGAGCAATTCACTTTTTATTAGCTAGACAGGATGAAAAAAAACTAAAGTAATGAAGAATTTTAGATTCACTAATGATAATTGTTCCTCACAGATCAATGGCCAAATATTGTATGGCAGAAGTCATCAGAATGCTTCATCAATCATTAAATGTGCTCCATCTAAAGTAAAAATTATTTTTATCAGGTGAGCATTTTCTCTGTTTGGTTTACTGAATACATTTCACCTCCAAATCATTTTAATGAAAAGAAAACAATAATATATAATATATATTATATAATATGTATATATAATATATAATATAATATATAATATATAACATATAATATATATATATGTCCACTTTGGGATTTATGACTTTGGGGTCAGAGAATTTGTGACTCTTCAATTAAGAGAATGGGAATAGTATAATAATATGATGGGCTGATGCATTCTTCTTTTAGAAATGAAGATGCAGTGAACCAGATGGCTGTGTGTCCTGGAAATGCAGCAGACCCTTTGCCTTCAGCCTCAGAGAGTCCTCAAAATAAGGAGGTAGCTGTAATATTTTTATTTCTTGAGGAAGATTTTATTGATAAACACCATTAATTTAGTTAACCTTTATAGAACATTACAGGGATTAAAAGATAATCACCAGACAGCACTTGTGTGGATAGGCACACAACTTTTGCAAAGGATACCTGAAAAGCCTGTGTGTGCAGTTGTGAGAGGAAACGGGTATTTGGTTCTGCTCTGGAAGGAGATGTTATGGAGGAGTTATATGTGAATAATGTGGTGGAAGGTTAGGAAACAGAAGTCTTTTGCCAGGAAACATGGGGTAAGGAAGAGCACACGCTCCAACAACTACCCGAACCTGACAACTACAAACAGTGTTCAGGAAGGGAATGGGGAAAGTAATGTGGATTGGCAGGAAAGGGTCATTGAGAAAGAAGATGTACTTAGCTCTTGGGAACCACTGTGAAGCCCAACCTGTCAACTTCCAGCATTGTGAAAATTCTATTTTAAATGTGTCAGAGCCCCTGCAATATTATTGCCAGGAGAGAAGCAAACCATAAGAGGCAAGAAGAAAACCCAATTCAGCACAACTTAGTTATCTGGGCTGGTTCAAAATTCTGGACTCTGAACCTAGCCAGTTTATTTTAGACATATTTAAGTATAATACAGTTTTGGAAGAAAGTTTCCTGTTAACAGTTACCTTAATCCATGTGCACCATAAAGCTTAAGGTGTGACTACATCACAGCTCTTTTGCAAAGTACATGTGACCATGGTAGACCATGAAGAAGAGTTCTGTAGCTTAAGGACCTAGGATTTGATGTGGTCTCTGACCAAAATTGTTTAGAGGTCACTGGCCATGAAGTATATGCGGCATCTCTAAAGATAGGTTTTATTGACTAAGAAGCAATACTCAAGATGAAGGTCTAGGAGGAAGAATTTGGGGTAAACATAATAGGCTGGGGTGATTCAGGTGTGGCCTGGCCCTACAGATAGTACAAATTACCAGACAGTTGACAGCATTCACTCCGGTGTTTCTGGGCATAAAGCAGGCATACATCTCCCTTGAAGAGACAGCCCACTTGCTTCACATTCCTGCTTTCGCTAGTGCCTGTCTGTGAACAGGAAGACCTTATGCCCTCTATACAAATGAATGCTAGTTACACAATCAGACTCTTACTATCAGGCATTTCTCAGCAAATAAATTAAATGTGAGGAACTACAGAAACAGTTTAAGAAAAAAAGACAATGAGGACCTATATGTAGTATAACAGGGGAAGAAGGAACGGTCACTAAGAGGTGTTAGACCACCCAACAATATTCACGCCCACACAGATATACTTATGAGAAAAAGAGCTGTAAACTTTTTATTCAACAGACATTTTTAGAGTAATTTGATGATTTGGTTAAGGAAAGGTGGCCAAAATAGAAGGAAGCACAAGGCTTTCTTCCATATATCTTACTTTACTAACTAAACTACAAGAGACCAGCTGATATTTTCATAACCATCGCATTGGCTGCTTCAGGATGCCTATTGGCAAGTGCTGTACAGCAAGCATGTGACTGCTTGGACTTTCCCTGGGGCTGTGGCTTTTCCTGCTTTACTCATTGAGCAGGCTGCAGGTAAGGAAGCCTGATGAAGTGAACATTCAGATATGCCCTCTGAAGTTTAGACCCAAGTTCCCTGGGATCATATTGCACCTGTTGGTCCTGGAGGCTAAAATACTGGCTTACAGAGAACGTTAGCAGAGAAGAAAGCAAAGGGTGGCTCGTGCAATGTGGACCTGTTAAGGAGGAAGCTGAAAAAGAAAAATCACGAGGAGGAAAAGAAGCAGGAGGTTCTTGGACAGCAGTGAAGGACTGCTAAGTGGATCCCATAGTCTGAAATGTTGCAGAGAGTGCCAAGAAAGAAGTAGAGAGGCCCTTGGATCTGTAACTTGGTGATGACAAAGAAGCCAAACAACAGAGAAAGAGAGAAAGGCAGCCACTAAAAGTTAACAAATATGTTTTGGTACTCATTTTTGTTTGAATTTAGAAATCTTTGGATTCTTGTCTAAGGACAATAAAAGAAGACAGCAGAAACAGAAGAGCTCGCCGACGGGGGAGGATTTCCTCCCCTTCCATCTGACCCCAGTTCATCTTGTCTGCTCAGGGCTGGCTGCAATGCCCTCCCCTGGGATCTAGCCAGGCTGTTACTCCCTGGCGTGTATGGGGGAGGGTCAAAGAGCCAGCCATCGAATTCATGTCTGAAACAGTCCCTGTTCCCCTTACTAGGGTCTTCAGTTGGACACCGAGCTATCATGGGCCACATCTTGGAGGGGATGGGGAGGAAATGAGGGAGGGATGGGGAGAGTGGGAGGGAATGAGGGAGGGGGCTATGCCTGGGATGCAAAGTACCTAACCTGTGATTGATATAAAAATAAATAAATTACATTTAAAAAATAATTAATGTAAACTAGAAATTATGGGTAGGAATGTATAGTATATATTATACATATACATATAATATGATATTATATATTATAATATATAATAAATACATAAAATGTAAAAAAAAAGAAACAGAAGAGCTTAAAATTAAAGGAGCCATGGGGTTGTCAGTGGCAGAAGATGAGGGTGGAATTCATTCTTCCTTCAAGGAATGTTTGAGCAGAGTGCTTATATACATATCAGACAGATACAGAAATTATAATCTGCTTCAAGCTGTTTCCTTATGGTACCTAAGGTTGGTTAAGTTATAGATGGCATACTTGTATTTTCATAGTGTACCAACTTTGCCCCTGAAACACTATATTTTAATAATTTTAGGGAAAACATTTAATTATTTCGGAATACCGATCATAACTTGTGGGTAAGACTGATGCATAGCAGCATTTCTGCGAGTGTAGTTTGCTGCTGGAGGACAGTGTGGAGTAAACCAAGGCAGACAGCCAAGCCACCTGAGTCCTCTACGCTCCAAACACAGTTGCTGTCCAGTCACACCACCAAGCATTTTGATATAAAACACACATAACTACCAGCAGATATTAAAATGCAAGTAACATATAACATGAGATAATTCAGATTAAGTGGCTCTTACATGTAAGCAAACAAAAATAGCTAACAGTTACCTTTTGGACGTTTTTCTTTATCAGGTAGAACCAAATATTACAACTTCTGCTTCAGCTGTGGATCTCAGCTCACTTACAAATGTGTACCATCTGGAGCTTCCCAAGGTACATCTGCTTTGACTGGGAGTTAAATGATTGAGTACCCTCACCCCCTGGTCCTGTTTGCTAGCTCCCTGAAGCATGGTCTCCAGAGAGTGACATCTGCACCATCTGAGGTCTTGATAGAAATGCAGGTGCTGGGACCCACCCAGGCATCCTGTGAGTGAGGGGCTCTTGGGGATGGGCTGGAAATCTGCTTTAAGAAGCAACTTGATTGCACTGCACAGTAAAGCCTGGGGACTGCTGGGCTGACCAGTCCTTTCCTGTGGTACAGCTTTTCCTGGCTTTATTGTTACTGGAGGATGGGAAATGGCTGTCTCTCCTTGATTCATTTACCGAGATCCTCCTCAGAAGATAATAAAATAAACAAGTCAAAATCACCACTGTTCATAAAACCAAAATAACTAGAAGTTTGGCTGATAGGCTGATGCTCAGTGAGGTGTTTGTCTGGCAAAGGTTTGACTTTCAGATTCAGATATTGCTTACTGAAGTAATCTGATGAAAAACAACACGTTTTCACCTAAGCTTATACTGAAAAGCAAATGGACATGGGGGATTTGAAGAGAGAAGGAGGGGCTCAGGCACCTAAGGTGAAGGAAATGGGGTAGAGCAGAAGGGTGATACAGGAAATGCTGCAAGCATGGATAGCTGGAGTGGCCCATTTCCTCTAGCCATGGGGCACTGGCAGCCTGACCCTGGGAGCCTGGATCATTCTGTCTGGGCAGAGCTTGGGCTTCACCAGAAATGAGCTTTATTGCATTTGTTTCCTCCTTTGTAATTTGAAGATAATAGTTGTACTTTTCTCTAAGTCAGTCATGAAGAGTAAATGATTTACTTATATCATAGCATAATTCTTACTACACAGCCAGACTATTGGAAAAATACCATTACTGTATTGATTTTGTTTCTCTCTGTAAAGAAACAGACCTGTACAAAGGTGGGCTACTTCAGTCTTTTTAATATTTTATTACATTTTTGAGAATGTGCACACAGTATATCAAAACACTTCCCTCCAATTCCTTTAAGAGCCTTCTGTTATCATCTGCTTCCGTCCCAACTTCATGTCCTGTCCTCCCTCCGTCAACTTGTGCCATCCACATAATCCTGGGTGATACAGCAGGAGCAACACCCTTAAGCCACCAGAGCTGCTCATGAGCCACTGCTGCTACCACTGCAGGGATACTTGACATTGTGCAGGCAGCCACAGCTGCTATGAGGTCTTATGGGTATAAAATGAGTTTGTATTATGAACTATTTTGTTTTAGACAGAGGAAACAGAAGTTACTAAAAGCTTCGTCTTCCTGCCGAAAGCATCTACCATGTTACCCTGTCAGAGTGATTATGACCTCCGTGTTCTTGTCCAGATATCAAGGCTTAGTTTGTTTTAAATTTCTAAATATGAAAGCCACTATTCAATACTGCAATTTTCTACCTATAGCTTAAGTATAGTTAATTAGAACGCATTTAAATGAATGCTGAAATTTTGGTATGAATGATTTTTTTCAGCTTATATTTATCTCTAGAAAAATTGAAAATATGGTAAATGTCTTGCATGCCCCCCCCCTTTTTTCAGCTATTCTAATAGATCTACTCATGCTTCGTGTATACTAAAATAAACAGGTGCCAAATAATGCTAGAAAGTGAGCATGGTAGATGACTGAGGTACACAACACTATGGTCGCTGAAAAGCTCAACTACCGGGAGCAGAGCCCAAAGCTTCTTCCTTGGTAGCTATGGCACTGTTTACCTAGGGCAGAGTTCTTGAATCAGCACATGCCTTCTTTGTATTAATTACCGGGACAAAAGCAACTTAAGGAAAATGGGTTTGGGCTCATAGTTTAAGGGTACAGACTGTCATCACAGGTCAGTCTTGGAGCAGGAGTTTGAGGAAACAGATGGCCACATTGCATGTGTAGTCAGGAAGCAAAGAGAAATGACTGCTCATGCTCCGTTTAGTTTCTCCTTTTCATTTTGTCTAGGACACCAGCCTGTGGACTGCTGCCACCTACACTTACCGCTGGTTATTCCCACCTCTGTTAACCTAACACGTAGAACCCCTTAACTGGCATATGTACTGGCTAACCTCATGTACGTAGGTTCTCACAGGAATGTCTTGAGGCTTGTCTCAAGGGTAATTCTAGATCCTATCAAATTTACAATCAATATTAATATTAGGACTGCAGGGTGTTACTGTCATGAATCTGACCATGTTGGTTCTGGAAGGATTGTAGCATTTTGGAGCCTTGTCTTTGAAAAGCTGGAGGAATCTCTGGGGATGTCCTCAAGGTCATTGTATGGAAGCTGTGGTCCAGAGATGGCCAAGGCTGTATCTGAAGCTGCAGTCAAACTTAGTTGTGTGTAGTAATCACCCATATGCCACTAATTTTTTTTTCCTGGCCTAAACACTACAGGATTGAAATGGTCTTGAATACCAGCGGAAGCTTGGCATTGGGAGAGCCTGGGCAGACCATTAGCGAAGGTGTAGCCTTAGCTCCCGTGGAACACCTCAAGCCTGAAGGGGTCATGGAGGAAGCTGAGGCTTGCCACCATAGGCCTCACTGCCATTGGTGAAGGAGTATCCTGAGCTGTAGTGGAGGGCCCAGGATTAACGGGATCACTGGGTTGGAAGAGATCTGAACCAGATTCCTTCAACCTATAACATACTGTTCTTGCCTTTTACCCCTCTGCTGATTTAGTCATAGATGTCTATTGTTTTCTGTTTTAAAGAGACCTTGGACTTAAAAAAAAAAACTTTTAATTCCATGATGAGGTGCTTTCTGTGCTTTGTTTTTACTTTTTTGTTTGTGTGTTGTTAAATTTTCTTTTAGTCATGGGGTGTAGGTTGCAGTGGAGATGACTGGAATCTTCTTAGGTGTTCTGTATTGAAACCCAAGGCCTTGGAGAAGGTCAATGTCCACAGAATCTTCCATTATAGTATAGTTTTATGGTAAAGTAAAATGGTGTGGAAGTGGAATGTTTTCTTTTATTAACTACCAAAGGACACAGAATATTTAGGAATCTTTCTAAACAGGCTAGACAAATAAGGCAAATAGTCATTATTTTCAGGATTTTCACTATGAACATTAAGTCACTAAGTTCTTTGGGTTCACATTCCTTATCTCTAAGGGGAATATAAATATAGTGGAGAAACTATTCTGGAGTTAAGTGAAATAACTAATATAAAGAAAGCACTTGTCACCATGTGAGTTCCCACAATTGTGTTCATAAACATTTTTAAGCCTGTGAGGTTGAGTGGCCTGTAGAATGTGTTTTTGTAAGCTTCCTTTGTGGAGATCCTTACTAAAAATTGGTAACATGTCCTGCCAAGCCTGTGCACACCTCACTCTATGATGATAGCATGGGACTGAAATACAGTGAATCCAAAAGAACCAGAGACTTCTCACAGTGATGGCTCACTGCAGCTCCTCTGTCCCTTAATTCTCTAGAATTTTTTTAAATTTTGTTGTTTGAAAAGTAATTTAATAGTAATAGAACCTTTGTTTATAATGGCATCTACTGCTTAGTAACTATGAAATTGTCATTTGAATTGCCATTGCCACCCCATCCTTCCCTGCTGCTGTCTTCCTACCCAAGTCCACCTCATTGAGTTGTTTGTGTGTTCTGCCATTGCATCCCCTATTCTGAACTTGAGGTGGGAGCCTAATAACAGGCCGTTTCTAGTTCTGTTGTAGAAACACCATTGACTCTTTCTATTACCTTTTTTCCCTTTTAAGCTACTCTTTTAAAAAGTGAGGGGATACAAATACAAAATAAAGCTCTTGTGTATATAATCTACAGTCTCAGTGGCTTTCTGTGGTGCTCATTCAATTAATTAATTAAAAAACTGATGAGAAATTTATTTTTAGTACTCTTTACCCTAGAAAACTAACTATACATCACAGTAAGCAACAGATTCAAAGACTGCCAGAGATCAGCTTCACATTCATATGATTTTACATATGGAAATCCCCAAGTAAAGTTACAAGTTTTTCTTCTGAATTTTAGAAAGCTGTTCACCTTCCAGTATTAACAGTGGTTTGTTCAGCTCAGTCTCACTTGCAATTCTTGTTGACAGTTCTTGCTGTGTAACTTTATGATCCCTCCAGAACATACTGCATGGTGGCATTTTAAATTAGCTCAGGACAGTGTCTTACATCCTCTCCTGCTGTGGAAGGACTTCATAGTCTGTGCTGGAAGTGAGCTGGGGAGTTAACAGTAAAGTACACATGCACATCATACTCTCTCCTTTCATATGTGTTATCCTGCTTCTCTGATACAATTTTCTGCAATATTTGTACTTAATTTTGTAGTGTCCTCAGTGGGGTAGGGCATAATATAAATGCAGAAGTTTGGTTTTCTGTTCCTTTGGAACTACTATTGAAAACAACAACAAAAACCACAAGCAAAAAAGAAAGAAACGAGAAAAATTAACTCCATCAGGCTCAAAAGAAGAGTTTTGGACTCAGGTTAGTCTTGAAGCACAATTGATTCCAAGACTCACTCGTGTCATCAAGAGCCTGGTCTTTCTGTCCAGTCATGCAGTGTCTATTGATTCTAAAGCTGATCTCCATTATAGCCCTAGATTGGCCTTAGTTATGGCCTCTCCCACCTCATTAACATGTGATGGGGGAGAGGTAAGAGTTCCTATTCTTTGAATGTCACAAGCTCCATCCTAACCACCAGCCCAAGTCACATGCATACTCCAGCTAACGATGGCTATGGGAATCAACTATAGCATTGACTGGAGCTACTCAATTCCCATCTTTGAAACTACTTTTCTTTACATAACAAGTTACCACAAACCCCAATTAACATAAAACAGGCATTTATTGTATCTCAGTTCCTGTTGATGGGGAATTTGGAACAGGTCTTCTGGATGGTCAGGCTTAGAGCCTCCTGACAAACCCTAACCCTAACCCTAACCCTAACCCTAACCCTAACCAGTCAGTCAGTGGGAGGTTGGGCCGCGGGTGGCCATTGGTTCTACTTCCAAGTGATTTCATTTAATGAATGTAGGCAAGTAACCGCTTTCTTTTTTGCAGCCCACTGGGCTTCCCACAGAATCAGTGATCAAAGATAACCAGAAAGCAGCAAGCCTTAATGTAGCCATATTTGATTTATGCTACTGTATTGGGTTCTTTTTTAATTACTTTTTATTTTTATATTCATTACAGTTTATTCACTTTGTATACCAGCTGTAGCCCCCACCCCTCATCTCCTCCCTGCCCCTCTCCAAGTCCATGAATAGGGGAGGTCCTCCTCCCCTTCCATCTGACCCTAAGTTATCCGTTCTCTCCTGAACTGGTTGTGTTGTTCACCTCTGTGGCTTGGCAAGGTTGCTTCCCTTATCTGAATTCTTTACTGAGAGAGGATTGAACTCCAGGACTCATGTGGTTTCTTGCAGGCTTCAGTTCTTCCACAATGGGTGGTAGTGGTGGTGATGGGCTAAAGACCTCCTTTTCCTATTGCTTCTTTTTTAAATTAAATTTTTATTATTTTTGTATTAATTACAGTTTATTTTCTTTGTATCCCAACTGTAGCCCCCTCCTTCATAACCAAACCTTGGGCAGAGTGCAGGGAATCATATGAAAGAAGGGGGAGTTAGAATGACCTGGAGAGGACAGGAGCTCCACAAGGACCAAATATATCTGGACCCAGAGGTCTTTTTCTGAGACTGTTTCTCCAACCAAGGACCCATGCATGGATATAACCTAGAACCCCTGCCCAGATGTAGCCCATTGCAGCTCAGTATCCCAGTGAGTTCCCTAGTTAGGGGAACAGGGACTGTCTCTGACATGAACTCAATGGCTCTTTGACCTCCCCTACCCACTCAATGGAGGAGCAACCTTGCCAGGCCCCAGAGGAGGACATTGTAGCTAGTCCTGAAGAGACCTGATAAGCTAGGATCAGATGGAAGGGGAGGAGGACCTTCCTCATCAGTGGACTTAGAGAGGGGCAGGGCGGAGATGAGGGAGCGGCCTACAGCAGGGATACAAAATTAATAAACTCCCAACACTAGGTGGGAGAGAAAGAAGGTTAGAGGGGAAAGGGAGCTTAGATCTCTCTAGGCTACTTCCTCTTAAATACGGATGTAGTTCCTTGGGGCAAGTCCAATCTTCATCATCAGGCTATACAACACTCCAGCAAAGCAGCAATAGCGAATGCAGCAGGACAAACCAACAGCAGGGAGAGCAGCAGGCCCTGTTGGGACTCTCCTATTTATACCCTCTCAAGAGCGCCCAGGATTACACTGTCTGCAGCTAGCAAAAATCACGCCCCTGCCAGAGCACGAGGCACATTATGGTTAGCCTCTGTGGACAATCTGAAGCAGGCCCATATCCCACACCTGAGATTAAAACAAAAATATATTCATATAATATAACTGAGTTTTTTAAGAAACCAAAATGCTCACTACCCCTTCGTGTCTTTTGAAACCCAGCTATGAAGTTATATTCTGTCACTTGTTTTGTTAGAATCAAGTCAGTAAGTCTAGCCCAACCTCCTAGGTTCACTGTTTTAACGGGAGGAATAGTGAGATTTTTGTGTTTGTGTGCATATTTTAAAGTCATCATCCAAAGCACAAGAAAGGAGGAGAGAAAGATTAAAGGTGAGGAAAATGGAAGAATGGAGAGAGGCAGTCGGTGTGGTTGATCCCCGGAGGAACTAGGCATACTAATTAAAATGTACTCATTATTACCTGTGTTGTGATGAGAATAGGTGTTCAATAACCAATCGGGTTAATAAAATCAATTTCTGACTGAGTGGAAAGTGCTGTTACCATTTCATTTCTTAGATAAGAAAGCTTTGATTTTTTTCTCCCTTCCGTAGGAACATTAGAGATACTGTGACACACATAGGTAGAAGGTAGATTCAAAGCCAGAAACCCACCCTTTGATGGCAAGGGTGTGCCCCTGAACGACCACACAAGTTTTCCTTTTCTCCACTTGACTTCCTATGAAGTTTCTCTGGATGACAACTACAATGCAAAAAGTGACTAGCTCTGGCTATAACAAAAACTCAAAACTCCATTTTAACTTTATTAAAGTAATCAGAGAGGAAGATAAAAGTTACTGTTATTGTACATTTGGGGTTTGATTTTATTTTAATGTTGAAAAATATAGATCCGTGTAGTGTTGGCTCTGCAGCCATGGCCAATATGGGGGCATAGTTTAGGTACAGAGGCATGCATGCTCATTCTGCAGCAGATGAAGACTCTTCTTTTGAGAAATGACTCTGAGAGTTGAGCCCCAGAAGGGACAGAGCCTGCAGCAGGAATTGCTTGTGTCATTACAAAGAGTTTTAATTGTTTCCTGACTGGTCTTCATTTCCTTCTGTAGGATCAAGGAGGTTTGGGCATTGCCATCAGTGAGGAGGAAACACTCAATGGAGTCATCATCAAGAGTCTAACTGAGCATGGGGGAGCAGCCAAGGTGACACTCTAGCTCTCTCATCTCTGGGAAGTAGTGAAAGGGGGCGGAATTACTCTGAAATGATACTCAGATCTGCATTTCACTGTAGGATGGAAGGCTGAAGGCTGGAGATCAAATCTTGGCTGTCAATGATGAAGTTGTTGCTGGGTATCCTATTGAAAAGGTATTTTTTCTAACAAATGCAGTGGCTCTGCCAACCTATCCTTTGGCCTGGCTCAACTAGGGCATAGGAATTAAGAGTGGGCAGATATGCAGCTAGGATTATTGTTTTCAAAAAGAGCCTTTTCCTCAGGTTTCTCAATTTCTTGTTTTCTATTTTCTTTTTTGTTGTTTTCTGTTTTGTAATCAAAGTGACGTTATGAGTCTGGCTGATTAATTATTCAGTCTTCACTGTTATTTTTAATCAATGTTGCTTCTGTTTCTTTAGAGAAACTGATAACTACTGAACAGTAACTCAGTTCATGTTAAGAGTAAGGCTATATTTCCTTATGAATGTTTACTGTTACCTAGCTGTTATGTAAATTGCTTTGAAATAGATTTGAATATGCAGCTTTACATGTCTGGCATCTGTTGGTGTTGAACACCTTTTTTTTATCTGGAGTTTCAGTGATGCTATTTGTATATAAATGCCAGGAAAAAAGTTTGTTTTCCTTGGGATATAATATGCTCCCTGCCCCCTTCTAGATTTTAATCCATTTCTACATTGGCCAGCAAGAAGCTTAAAGCTATATCTTTTTTAAAAATCTTTCAGTGGTTCTGTTTTTTTTCTTTTTTCTTCCAAGTATTTATTTATTACTTACACAGTATTCTACCTGCATGTGTGCCTACATGCCAGAAGAGGGCACCATATCTCATGATAGGTGGTTATGAGCCGCCATGTGGTTGCTGGGAATTGAACTCAGGACCTTTGGAAGAACAGCCAGTGTTCTTAACCTCTGAGCCGTATCTCAGTTTTAGTTGTAATAACTATGTAGCTTGAATACTTTAATCTAAAGGTCCGATTTTTACTTCACATTTGCCTTCACTATATGTGGCTATATTTGCTGCCCTGTTTTTCACATGTGCTTGTCAGTATGTTCTTGTCTAGTTAGAAAGGTTTGTAGAAGCTACGTCAAATCCCTTACAGAACAAGACAGTGGACAAAATGCCTTCTGTGTCATCTAGTATTGTAGGGATCCAGGAAAATCACAAGAGTGATGTAATAAGCTGAAAGCTACTCCCTCTTTATACTAACATAAAGAATCTTGCAAAAGGTGGCCTTGACGGAGAGTAGAAGCTAGCACGGCTATAACCCCACTGGGCATGCCGGCTCTCTGTTTGTGTCTTCTTATCTTTCTCCTTCTTCTTTTAACATAGAATCTTACTATTCAGCTCAGGTTCTTAATTTGTGTTTTAAAGATCTATCTATCCCCTCTCTACCACCCTTCTGTATGAGTGTGTATATGTGTGTACCACATATATGTAGGTGCCTGTGGGGCCCAGAAAATGGTGTCAGATCCTTTGAAGAACTAGAGGAGGCATTTCTTTCTTGGACTCTTCAGGAACCACAGGGAAATCATTTGTGTCTTTCTTTCTTGATAACACATGAGTTAGAACCCAACAACATTGGGTATGGGGAGTTAGCTCTGCCAACAAAGTAACGTAAGCATCTGAATCTGTGGGGCTAGAGTTGGGGTACAGTGGGAAATAGTGCTTCTAGCTGATGGATGTTCTATGTCCAGCATCTATATCAGGTAGCTCACAATGCCTGCACTGCCAACTCCAAAGGATCTGACACCCTTTTCTGGACTCCACAGGTACCTACATACATGCAGCACACACACATAGAGAGAAGGTTGCTAGATTGATAGATGATAGATAGATTTTTAAAACACAAGTAAAGAACCTGAATTGAATGGTAATATTCTGTGTTAAAAGAAGAAGGAGTAGGATAAGAAGACACAGAGAAAAAGCTGGCATGCTAGAATGACAGCTTTTATAATCTGTTAGTAAGGAAGCAGAAATGAGAAATTGTTTAGGCTCATTGAACATCCAGCAGAGCCTGATGAGTGAGCACCAAACCAGTGAGAAAGACGATGACTGCCACATGCCCAATTGTATGTACCTATGCACACACAGACATGTTCATACATAAGTATACATACGTATGCCTACACACACAAATACACAAAAGAGACCCTAGCAATTCTGGTGACTTTTATTTGTATATATTTTCTCATTTGTCTTTGAATTTTGTTCTTTTTCACATCAATATCCGGCCAGTTTATCAACCTTATGAAGACAGCAAAGACAACTGTAAAACTGACTGTTCGAACTGTGAATCCAGGTTGCCAGGCTGTTCCTTTAGCAGTTGCTGCAGCCAATGGAGAAAGGAAAGACAGCTCCCAGACTCCTGCAGTCCCAGCTGTGGACCTGGAACCCATCCCAAGTAAGGGCTGGCTGATGAGTGCCGTGCACACAGGGCAACTGGAATAGAGAGTCTTCCTTCAGAGCAGACCTGCATACACTGCTCCGATAGCATTAAGTCAAAGAGTCTGTGCTTAAAGAGGGCACAACTGAGGAAAGTGTGGTCCCTGGCAGTAGACCTGTGTGTATGGGTTACCCACGGTAGGTGCCTACCTCCGCCTCTTCCTCTCCAAACCAAGGGAGTGGCCTTTGCTCTCAAGTTCTTGTTAAGGGTACACGCAGTTACCCTTATGCATCCAAGTAAGGAATCAGAGCTGCCATTTTGTAACTTCTGCTGGTAGAATAGGAAAGGAGCTGTAAACTTCAGTTTTATGGTCCATGAAGTGAATACACAATGATATAGTTTCACAATTAGGATGCTATTACCCAGCACTTAAAGTTCTGGCTATTGCGGCATGCTTGCTAGATCAAAGTTGGGAGCTCATGGGATATGGGAAGCTCACCTCAGATGAGATAGCGAGGGGCAAGCCTGTCTTGTATTACTAAACTGACAGTTTAATATATGGAGAAAAATGTTACTTGACTTGCTTTTTAGAAAAGGAATACTTGTGGATAATAAAATAATAAATAACTCAGATTCTCTAAAATATCACTTAGAAATAATTTCAACATTGCCTGTTCTGCAGAGGGTGGAGAAGGGAGGAGATACTTTGCCTACAATACAAACTGAAATAGTCCATTCATTTGATGGTTTGTTAAGGAAAAATGGGCTGAAAGCATTCATAATACACCTATTCAAAAAGTCTTAAAGTAAAATATCTCTTTTACCAGTAACCCTGTGTTTAGAAGGGCCTGGAAATTCACTGAAGTAGCTATTAATATTTTAATGAAGAGTTTTTCATTTAATGTTGAATCCTAAGGAGCATTGTATTTAAAATATGAAATTCTCAGTGACAACTTAGCATACATGAAAAATATCATACACCCGCTTTTACCATTTCTGGAGTAAAAGCAAAGTCTGTTTCTGATTGCCAGAAAAGAGAACATCTTGTCCGCAGCATACACTCAACAAGAGTGGTTCTCAGAAACCTGATTTTTCCTCTGTCGTAACACATGTGTGGTATGTACACTCAGAAAAAATACGTGGGATTGTTCTCTTTATTTTTCCACACTGTGTTCTTATCTCTCCAATTCAGAAAGGTATGCAGCAGGATTTGATTTCAAAAGTATAAAATTATCAAGTGAGACTCGAGGAGAAAGATCAGAAATGAATAAAGTGAATGTTTTTGCATGTGTTTATAAGTGTGCAAGTATGCTCAGAATCAGTTACATGAGAAGAGATGCTTGAGGATACAAAGAAAATGAAAATAAAAACTGTCAGACCGTGGCACAGCACCATGACCAGAATTAATGATAAGCTTTGTTCCACTGGGTGTGCTCACAAGACTGTGCAGGCCAGCTGGTCTCTGAGTGTGACGAATGCGTCTTCCATAAGAAACATGCTTGGCTTTGGTGAAGTGTAGGCTACTGAATCCAGGCTACAAGCTCAACCCAGCTCTAGTGTGTTTTCCTTCAGACTCTGTCCTTTATACCTTCAGCAACTTAAAACAATACAAAATAATATTGAAATCAAGGAAGAAATTGTATGCCTTGCTCCAGTTTAATGATGATGAATTAGTCATACTATTTTTATACTTTAAATACAAAATAGCTTAAATTACTCAAGACAGATTTGAAGTTGCCTTTCCCCTAATCTCCTTCTTCATCCTTAAAGGCATTTGTGTGCTGAATTTGACATGTGTTCTTTCTAAACAATTATCATTGGGCTCATTCATTCTAAACTCTTTTTAAGGTACAAGCAGGTCATCAACACCAGCAGTTTTTGCTTCTGACCCTGCCACCTGCCCCATCATCCCTGGCTGTGAAACAACAATTGAGATTTCCAAAGGACAAACGGGGCTGGGCCTGAGTATTGTCGGGGGTTCAGACACACTGCTGGTAAGCACCTTACCCAGAGGCAACCCACCGCAGGAGCTGTCAGGGGGTGCATGACACCACGAGGAGCAGAGTACTGTCACTTTTATTAAATGTGCTGGAAAGGCTGAGAAAAATATATAATCGGTACCAAGCACTGGGATTATGACTTTGACTAAGCCAAGACTGACTTAAATAGACTCTGTTACACATAAGATTTCAGCGTGCTTAGATCACTTCACTGGTCCTTGGCATTGTTTAACTTTTTTCACTCATGCCCAGGTTAGCTCAGCCCCATATTGAGAAGAGTATGAAATACTTTATACACAAAATTTTATGTTTAAAAGTCTGTACATTTGTAGATAGGAATGTTGATATATCTCTATTGTATTCATGGATGCTTTATGAATTTTATTTCAGATTTCTCAATCATTAGAAAAAAGCATATGCTTCTTTGAGCCTTTTAACAAAAATCTTCTCAGTAGGTGTTTTCGTGACATTTTGTTATGTAGCTCACATATGAACCTTTTTAGCTGTCTCTCAAAGTACAGTGTCTCTGGATTCCTTTCTTCTCAGCATTCCTAGGGAGAATGGGTAACATATTGGTATGTTGTGTTTGGGTCCTAGGGTGCTATTATTATCCATGAAGTTTATGAAGAGGGAGCGGCATGTAAAGATGGAAGACTGTGGGCTGGAGACCAGATTTTAGAGGTATAAATGCTTATTTAGATGACGGGTGATGAGCTTTTTTCTTCTTTCATTCTTTTTCCTCTTCCTGTTTCCTCCCTTCCTTCACTTACATCACCTAGCTCCTCACCATCGGCACCCTATTTCTGTGCAGGTGAATGGGATTGACCTGAGAAAGGCTACACATGATGAAGCAATAAATGTCCTGAGACAGACTCCACAGAGGGTACGGCTGACGCTCTACAGGGATGAGGCCCCAGACAAAGAGGAGGATGTGTGTGATACTTTCACCATTGAGCTGCAGAAGAGGCCAGGCAAAGGCCTTGGGTTGAGTATTGTTGGCAAAAGGTGGGTTGGAGAGAACAAACCTAGGGCCCCTTTGAAACCAATAGTAGCCTTGAGTGTACCAATTGTTTGTGCTCTGTCATTGTAAACATTATAACTCAGGGTATTGGAGGGTTGTACAGTCTTCAGAAAAAGGCCATTTTGTATGAAGTGTCTGCTGTATGCCAAAGACATGCATTATATCTTGCAGATAAGTTAAGTAAGAAACAGTTCTTGACCTCAGAAAATTTATCCTAAAGGGCTGGAGAGATGGCTCAGTGGTGTTCATTTTACACCACCCATATTGGATGGCTTATCGCTTCCTGTAACTGCAGCTTCTTGTAACTACAGCCCCAGGGCATGTAACCTCTTCTCATCAGAGGAGATACTCACATAAGTGGTGTACACACACACTAAAAATAGTACAGATTTAAAATTTCAAATATTTTTAAAAATTCGTCCTCTAGTGAATGACTCAGTTCTTGTAGTGCATGAATTTATTGAGAGTGACAGAGGCACATTGGGGTAGCTAGAGAAAAAAGGGACCAGCTGATCCCTATTTAAGAAAGTGGACTGGTGAATGTTTTCAAAAAGATATGTCTAAACTGAGGATTAAATTGATCAATGGTGATTGTTCTGTTACAGGAGTTTGCTTTTAGTTTTGTGAAACAATAAGAATAAAATTGTTTAGTTATTTTGGATAAATCTATTGTATGCAAGAGTTAGCTAAAAGGACCTAAAAGACATCATAGTAATGGTGGTTAAGTTGCAAGTCACAGAGTTCCAGTTCGCGGTACGTAGCTGTCATGTATTCTAGATAATGTTAATGATGTTGATGAAAGCCTCAGCATGCTCACATGACTACAGGACAATGTCCATAGAAAACTTCTGTGTAGTGCAGAAAAAGCACGCACTTCATACTCAGCCGCTGATTCCAGGCTTCTAGGAGTGTGAACCATAAGATTAAGAATTGTGGTACTCAGTTATTCAGAGTCCATAACTGAAAAAGACTAGATATGCCTGTGAGAGATACTTTTAATCTATGAGATACTCTTGTAAGTTAAAAAATCACAGTTATTTCTCATTTCTGGTAAAGCTGTCCCAGCATTGCACAAAACTATAAAAACTCTAAAAAACAGACATAAGTTTCACTTAGAATAATCAGCTTTTGATTAAATAAGCATTCATTGAGGCTGAGAACCAGACTTCATGCTGAAGTGCATTGTTCCTTGCAGAAATGACACTGGAGTATTTGTGTCAGACATTGTCAAAGGAGGCATTGCCGATGCTGATGGGAGCCTGATGCAGGGGGACCAGATTCTAATGGTGAATGGAGAAGATGTCCGCAGTGCCACCCAGGAAGCCGTCGCTGCCCTACTAAAGGTAGAGAGGAAGTGACAACAATTATATGTGTTAGTTGTCATCCCAGATAAAAAGAAGTGTGGTACTGTATTTCCAAACAGTAAATTTATAATTTTTATTATGTTTTTATGCATTTGCTTAATAACTTTGTTAATAGAATTCCTGACATGAATACATGAATACATGAATAGTAGCAAATTTTTAAAGTGAGTATTAAAAGCAGAATGCATATTCAGACCACAAAAGTCTTAGCATACATTCTTTTGTGTTTCTTTCTGGATTTATTCTTGTAACTTGGTTTAAGTGAAGTCTGTCATCTGAGGTGTTCGACAGCCACCAGAGCCCCCACAGCATTTCAGGATGCCATGATTTCTGGCTTTTCCTTTTCAACCCTTTCCAGACCCTCTTTCTAGGCACAACACAGTTGGTATTCAATCTTGTGACCCTCACCTCTCACCCCTAGAGGCAAATTTTCACTCTGTTTCGCCCAAAGGAGTGTGTAGCCCAGATCCCATCTGACTGAGCACTGTTTCTGTAGTTTAAGTTAGAGTACAGCTGTTCTCGGGTGGGTCACTCTCAGAACTGAACGGGGCTCAGTACAGACTCACCCACTGCACCTGCACAGGACTTACTGAGATGGTTATATCCAGCTTCATTTACACTGTTTCAACCTCCCCCGTGCTTTGACCCTTTAATATAGCTCCCCACGTTGGATGACCCCCAACCAGAAAAATTGTTTTATTGCTACTTCATGACTTTAATTTTGCTGCTGTTATGAATTGCAATATAAATATCTGATATGCAGGATATCTGATATTTGACCCCTGTAAAAGGTTCATTTGACCCCCAAAGGGGTCATGACCACATGCTAAAAGCCACTGGCTTAGAGCTTTAGTGCCTCTGACACCATGAAGTTAGGTTTCCTCAAGAGAAAGCTCTTTGTGAAGAGCCATTCTCTGTTGGCAGGTGGAGTCATCTCACTCCGAAAATAAGCTGTGACCTTCAGAATACTCATCAGAAAGCAACCTGTGGGCAGTAGAGCTTCCCTGGTGGGAATGGCCCCGCTTCTAGAGAAGATCGTATCATAAGTGAGGAGTTACACATCTTCTTTGCCTGATGTGTTTCTTTTACTGGAAATTTAATTCAGCATGAACTTGAAAACACTATCATTGCTTATTTCTCACATCTGGGTTTGAGTGAGCCTGCGTGTGTCTGCTCCCCAGCTGGTAGGGATGCTGGCCAGTGCTGCCACTGGGAACGTCTCAGTCTGGGCTCCTAGAGGCCTTTTCCAGGCTGAAGCTCCACCTTAACCACTGTTATTTATGAAAGTCATGGAAACAAGGAGACCAGAATTGTTTCTTTTTTGGAGAGGCAGGTGATCAGTGTTTGAGATAAGGTCTTACTATGTAGCTTAGACAATCTTAGACTTCACTTTGTAGCCTAAGCCAGCCTGGAACTATATTACAGAATTTTGTTTTAACATTTTCATAAACCATCTCCCTCAGTGTTCCCTAGGCACGGTAACCCTGGAAGTTGGAAGAATCAAAACTGGTCCATTCCACTCAGAGAGGAGACCTTCTCAAAGCAGCCAGGTGAGTACCTGTGGAGTTTATGAAGAAAACCAGTCCATGTGCAAAGGGGAGCTCAGAAATGTCGCCAGAGAGTCTGCCTATGGCCTCAGACACCGGTCCAGCCCTCAGTGTGGAATTGAGTAGAGCTTGATTGACACGGAAGAATAAGAGAAGCATGGCAATTAGGGCCACTGGACACTGGGGGCTCTTGGCAATTCGGGGGGACTTTGTTTCCAGCTTTCTTCTTCCACAGTCTCAAAACTTAGCCTCATAGTTAGGGTAAGCAAATCCAGTCAAGGTAACACACTTTCAAGATACTGTCAAACAAACGTCAGTCAGTATTCAACTGGAAAGTTCCAGGGAAGTGATTGCAAACCATCCCTGTATAGAAACACAATATTAAATAGTTTGATTTGTGGGCTAGGAAGATAGTGCCTGCAGAGTTAGCATGAGGGCTTAAGTTAAATCCCCAGAACCCACGTGAGAATGCCAGTGTTTTGGTGCTTTCCAACCTATTTCTGGGCTGGTAAAGACAGTGTGGTGCCTGCTGACCTGATAGCTTACCACTGGCAAGCCCCATGTCCCAGTGAGAAGCCCTGGCCCAGTAAGCAGGGTGGATGCCTCCTGAGGACGGTACCTAAGGTAGGCCTGTGGCCCCAGACTTGTGAATCCTTATATGCTCATGTAGGGCCCCTCCCTACACATGTATATATGCAAAGCATACACACTTGTACAATAAATGGGTGATTCTTGGCAAGCCTTTTTTCTCAGTATTATCTTCTGAAGACAGAATCTCATTTTCATGAGTATTCATAAAGATCATTTACTAACATCCTTCATTACTGCCATTGGGTTCCAGCTCACTGGACCCTGTTAAGTTTTAAGCTCTACCTGTTGTGTAGTAGTTTAAATTCGAAGAGAATTAAGAGAAGTAAGTCTTGAACTGAACAAGGTAATATGGAAAACTACTAACATTTTACATAGGTTGAAATCAACTTCAACTATCCTTTCTTCTTCAGTTATTTATGCCATTATTTCTTAAAACAGAAAAAAAAAACTAGTAACTGTGCTTAAGTGGCCTTTAAAATTACCAGATGCCAACACGGTAGGCACCGCTTCCTGGCATAGTTTCTCCACCAGGCTTCCTTCCTCATTCTTTTCATGTGCCTTAGGGTTTACATGCCTCAGTGCTGACTGCTTCTCTATGTTGAATCCTGGAGGATGGGGATCCCTTGAAGCCCATCTTGCTAACCTAGTCATTGAAAACTGAGTCTACTTTCTGGTTCAAGGGCAGGATGAAACTGAAGATTAGAGGAACCCAAGCCCTCAATAAACTGAGGCAGGAGAAAAAAAAATTACCACATACAAGGGCTGTTTAACAGTGTTTCTCTTTTTATTTTTATTTAAGTAATTTATTTTTTACTTTTTATTTTTTATTTTATTTTTTATGTTTTTATTAAGTAATTTATTTTTATATTAATCACAGGTTATCTACTTTGTATCCCAGCTATAGCCCTCTCCCTCATTCCCTCCCACTCTCCCCATTTCTCCCTCATCTCCTCCCTGCCCCCCTCCAAGCCCACTGATAGGGGAGGACCTCCTCCCCTTCCATCTGACCCTAGCTTATCAGGTCTCTTCAGGGCTGGCTGCAATGTCCTCTTCTGGGATCTAGCTAGGCTGCTCTTCCCTCAGAGATGGGGAGCTAGGGTCGAAGAGTTCATGACAGAAATAGTCCCTGTTCCCCTTACTAGGGTACCCACTTGGATATTGAGCTACCATTTGCTCCCTTCAAGCTTGGGTTCTAGGTTATATCCATACATGGTCCTTGGTTGGAGGGACATTCTCATGAAAGACTCCTATGCCCTGATATATTTGGTCCTTGCAGAGCTCCTGTCCTCTCCAGGTCATAATAACTCCCCCTTCTTTCATAATGATTCCCTGCACTATGCCAAAGGGTTGGTTATGTGTCTTAATATTTGCTTTGATACCCTGCTAAGTAGAGTCTTTCTGAGGCCCTCTGTGGTAGGCTCTTGTCCTGTTACTTGTTTTCTCCTATATCCAATGTCCATCCCATTTGACTTTCTAAGTGAGGATTGATCATCTTACCCAGGTCCTCTTTCTTATTTATCTTCTTTAGGTGTATAGATTTCAGTATGTTTATCCTATCGTATAGGTCTATATAAGTGAGTATATACCATGTGCGTCTTTCTGCTTTTGAGATACCTCACTCAGAATGATCGTTTCCAGATCCCACCATTTGCCTGTAAATTTCATTGTTTCCTCCTTTTTAATTGCTGAGTAGTATTCCATTGTATAAAAGTACCACAATTTCTGTATCCATTCCTCAACTGAGGGACATCTGGGTTGTTTCCAGGTTCTGGCTATTACAAATAAAGCAGCTACGAACATAGTTGAGCAAATGTCCTTGTTGTGTACTTGAACATCTTTTGGATATATGCCTAGGAGTGGTATAGCTGG
>CM053754.1:47394666-47418205 GCA_028658305.1 Pachyuromys duprasi
AAGATCCTTTCCCAGTCTGTAGGCTGTCATTTTGTTTTGATGACAGTCTCTTTTGCTTTACAGAAGCTTTTCAGTTTCATGAGGACCCATTTATTGATTGTTGCTCCTAGAGTCTGTGCTGTTGGTGTTCTGTTCAGGAAGTAGTCTCCTGTGCCAATGAGTTTTAGGGTCTTCCCCACTTTTTCTTCTAACCAGTTTAGTGTATCTGGTTTTATGTTGACGTCTTTGATCCACTTGGACTTTAGTTTTGTGCAGGGTGATAAATATGGATCTATTTCCATTTTTCTGCATATAGACATCCAGTTGGACCAGCACCATTTGTTGAAGATGTGGTCTTTTTTCCATTGAATGGTTTTGGCTTCTTTGTCAAAAATCAGGTGTCCATAAGTGTGTGGGTTTACTTCTGGGTCTTCTATTCCATGCCATTGATCCACTATTCTGTTTCTATGCCAGTACCATGCAGTTTTAAATTAGATAAACAAATGGTATTGGGGAATATTTTGTACTTTATTATAATTTTTTAACTGTGTACTAATTATTTTAGGTGAGTGACAGTAGCCTGTCATCCTTCACTCTCCCCCTTTCTGGAATAAATGCATCGGAATCATTGGAAAGTAATGCAAAGAAAAACGCATGTAAGATTGGCTTAACTTTTATCTGCTTTGAATGTTGACACTGATTTTTATTTTTTATTTTTTTGGGATTGTTTATCACTGAGCACATTTCCTCCCCCAAACTATTCCATATCCTTATGTAGATATAAAACATGCACTGGCCAAAATCCTGAGCAAATGAAGGCATGCCCTGTGACAGTTTTTCCTACCTGTGTTTGCCTTACAAGCTACAGGTGCATCTGTAATTTTATCTTACCAAGCAGATGACTGTATTTGATTTTGTTCCTTATCTGTTGTATGTAACTCCAGTAAATCAGGAAATAAAACTAAGCAAAGCCTTCCTTTCTTTTTTTTCACAAAGATTACAAAAAAATTAAGAAAATTGACACAATCCTCCTGTGTTTTAATTACATGAAATCATGGCACAGATGATTTTTGGCTTGGTGCATTGGTTGAAAGTTTTTCAAACTGAAGAAAATTGCCATATGGCAATCACTATTTGCAATGTGACTAATATTCTAGAAATTTATGCACTAAGTGCATAGATTTTTTAAGCATCCATAGCTATTCTTCTCTGCTGTGTGAGCAACTTTGTATCCAGAGCATAGTCTGTTCTTAATTCAGTCAGGTGGACTGTGCAGTTATTTAATCAGAACTGACGCAGGAAGGAAGAGTGGGATGGCATGTGCATTCTGTGCTTGGGGAACCAGGGTCCTCTGTGTGCCGGATTTAATCATGTGCCCTGCTGATAAGCAAGGGTACCCTTTTGGAAAAAGATAACCCTGCAGTGCCACTCTGCTCCACGATCGGCTAACATGGTAGTAAGCATAAACAGGTTTTAACAACTGCATTTTTATCTACTTTTGCCTTTACAGTAGCATCTGAAATTCAGGGATTAAGAACAGTCGAAATAAAAAAGGTAATTTGCTGTCTTGTAAATTGCTTTTTGTTTGTATTTTCCTTTTGAACATTTTACAGTGCCCATCTGAAAATAAATATGTACATTGTAAGCAGTGCAAATAATGCAATTCCATCACTGCCAAATTTCTTAAACATAATGAAAAATCCTTAATTATATTTTTCATACTGTCAAAAATGGTATCATTTGTCCCAACACGGGATATTTCTCTGCCTCACGCTTCTTGTGCTAATGAATGAGCATTTATTTTGGACATGCGGCCTGATAGGCATGTGCAGGAGAGGACATGTTTGCTGACACCTAGTACACAGTCTCCCCAGCAGTGGGTGCCATCATTGTTTTATGCTTCACGTTCATTGCAGAGCTCCGTGAGACCCAGAGCTATATTGGGGGTGCTGTGCATGTGCTCCAGGCCTTGTGCTAAAAAGTGTAAGGTCCTGAGTGTGAACAAGGGCCTACTGGTTTTATACACTGTGATCTTCTCACTTCCCAAGTTTACCTGCCTTTTATCATCCTCAACAGGATTTAGTATATGTCGCTGCTTTACTTCTCAAACAGATGCTTATTTCCCTAAACCACTTGTATCAAATGAAGTATTTTCCACCATCATACCTAGAAGGTCCTAACTGGTGATAGAATATTGTGTGTCAAAGAAACAAACAAAAGGCTCATTTAAAATACTATTTTGACTAAGATATGTCTGTTCCATGGCAGGGGCCTGCTGACTCACTGGGAATCAGCATTGCTGGAGGAGTGGGCAGCCCACTTGGTGATGTTCCTATATTTATTGCAATGATGCACCCAAATGGTGTTGCAGCTCAAACACAGAAACTCAGAGTAAGTTTCCCTGCTCACCAGGGTGGGTCTAGGTAATCTAGAGTAAGTTTTCCTGCTCACCGAGGTGGGTCTAGGTAATCTAGCAGGTGTTTCCACCTCAGTCTAGCCACCTATGGCCAGGTGGGTCTCAGGGTTTAAATCTGCCTTTAAATACAGCTATGGCTGGGCTTACTTTAAAGATAAAGAATAGCAAAAGGGAACATGATCTTGTCAGATGCAGGATTGTAAGGAAATTACAACATTGGATCACATTAAAAAGAAAACAGAGTGTGTTCAGAGCACAAGTACAGAGGGAAACTTCCTTCACATGTTTTATCGGCTTAGATGCTGACTTGATCATACCAAATTGGAAAACATTGTTTATTTTAATTATAGATTTTATGGACATGTTTAATGCAAGTTCTGTGAAATATATAAATTTGCTTCAAGGCGAAGGGATCACCTCAATGTCAGCACTGTGCTGGAACTCTGCTGAGAGCCCGGCAACCCCTAGGCAGCAGCTTTGTCTCTTTGAAGCAAAATCTCTTATGCCCAAGCTGCAAACCAGGTCCTCAGAAGAACCATACCTTAGTTAAATAACCTGAGGTTTGGGGATGGTTCTACACTTTCACCTCTATGATAGGTGCTGAGAAACTGGTTATTCCCTAGTGCCATAGGGTCAGTTAACTTCCTATGTGACAGCAGCAAACACTTTAAACTAGGGCATAGGACTCTCCTGCAACTGCTCTGCTCTGCTCTGTGAAAGAGCCAAGTAAGCATACTGTCTTCCAACCACATTTGATTAACCAAAGTGGGTACTGTGCCAAGTTGGCTCTGCTGCCCTTATTTTGCCGTCTTCTTACTTATGGTCTCATCTAACATGGTGATAGTGTCCAGAGATAATCTGGCTTCCAAATGACACTGGCACTTTATGGTTTTAATAAGTAATCTCTTACCCAGGAGAAAAGTGGTCCAAAGAACAGTGACTTTGTTCTCATTGCTCCCCCTTCCCCAGAACTTTCAAATCCTCTGGCCATTTCCTTCTGTAATTGCTTCTTAGACTTGAGCTAGTGGCTTTCTTGGTTATATTTCAGTGGCTGGTGACAGCTTAGGTGTGGTGTAAGTGGTAGAGAAAGACTGTGCTAGCTTGTGAGCCCTGTCTGCGGGGTGGCTGTTTGTCTTACAGGTCGGGGATAGGATTGTCACCATCTGTGGTACATCCACCGAGGGGATGACTCACACACAAGCGGTCAACTTGATGAAAAACGCCTCTGGCTCCATTGAAATGCAGGTAAGGCTTGATCCCAAGCACTGTTGAGAACATAGGGAGCCTGAGGACACAGGAGCCCTGGTGCTAAAGAAAACGGTTCAATCTGCTGCTGCTATTTTAATTAATATATCCCTAAAATGTCAGTGATGAAATTGAGAGCTCCAAGAAAGCATTACGAAACATGTTCTGTAACATGTCGTCCTGGTGCCTTTATTATTTCACATTTTATATCTAAAGGGAAAACTATAGCACCTTAGCAGCCAGCAATTGTTAGAATCTTGTGTGCCCTGTGAGTATCATGTCTTCTAAAGATCTTTGAAAAATAATTGCACATGAGGTCATGATTTAAAAACATCAAAGAAAATTGTAGGATTTAGTTTGGGATATTTTTACTATCTAGACAGTTAAGAAGTGTCTGGGCATTGTGAAATTCCTTTCTTTTTAATAATATTTTATCTGTGATTAAGTAGGCAGTAAAACACTCATTTTAATCCAAGTTCGTTGTTTTTGGAGAAAAGTCCTCTGGGGTCTCTCAAGCTAGATGAACATGTGTTTATCTCTTTCCCTTTGCCCACACAGGTGGTTGCTGGAGGAGATGTGAGTGTGGTCACAGGGCATCAGCCAGAGCGTGCCAGTCCTTGTCTTGCTTTCACTGGGCTGGCATCAAGCAGTATATTTCCGGATGATTTAGGGTAAGCAGTACATTATCGGCAGTATATCATTTGTCGCTTTCAAACCAAATCATCCAGACAGTTTCCGTCTCTGTCCTATCTTTCCGGCATTCACACAGATGTAAAACAATGGGAGAGGACATATGAAGTACAAAGCACAAATACTTTTCACTGTCAGCTAGTTAGAGATGAAAAGATAAGACAGTTGCCTGGTCAGAGATGGGTAGACTACAGACAGCTGCCTAGTCAGATATGAATAGATTATAGACAGTTACCTAATCAGCGATGAGTGGGTAGATTATGAACAGCTGCCTGGTCAGAGAAGGGTAGATTATAGACAGCTGTTCACTCTACTGTACTTCCTGAATTTTCAGTTTTGAATTTTTTTTGAGAGGAATATTGCTTTTGTTCATTGAACTTTGATTGAAAACATCAAATACATTGGAAAACAACACTAAATGTAAAAGCTTTAGAAAAGAAGAGTAAAAAGAGGTACAGTTAAATTTTCAACTTACTTGATGCTGCCTTATCTTATTTACAATTGATTTTCCTGTCTGAAGTTGAGACCACCATTTATGACCCTCCATTATGGTCTTCTGAACTTTCACCCTCTCCTCATAAACTGGAAAAAGAATGAGAATTTCTGTGGTATGAAAACATGCAATAAATAACATCTTCCTTATACAGAAGTATGCTGGCTGTAGTCAGGTTAATGCATGAGGCACAGAGAGGCAACTGTGTGTGTGTGTGTGTGTGTGTGTGTGTGTGTGTGTGTGTGTGTGTGTGTGTGTGTGTGTGTGTAAAACCTCTTTTCTCCTTCCCTTTTCTGCAGACCTCCACAGTGTAAGACCATCACACTAGACCGAGGACCAGATGGCTTAGGCTTCAGCATTGTTGGAGGCTATGGCAGCCCTCATGGAGACTTACCAATTTATGTTAAAACAGTGTTTGCAAAGGTAAGCTTTCAACTTTTAACCATCCTATTCCCTAATAAACATTAATTAATACTAGTCAACAGCTGGCTTATTAGTTTATGGCCTGAGGTGATGCCAAATGGTTAATGGTAATATTTTCTTTCTAAATTCCCTGCAGAAACATGTCATTAAATATTTTTGTCCTGTTTGAGGTTTAGATATGTTTAGAGAAAAATAGTTGAAATTAAAACTCTGTGGAAACTCTCAGCAATAATGTACATGAAATAATTAATGAGGCCTGTGCTTTTCATTTAAAAGCAAGTCATCCATGATGATCTTTTGAAAATAATATATCTATTGTCAAGGACTGGCGTGTTTTCCTCTATGTTCTTTTATAGTTGTAAAATCAAAAGTAGGTACAGAAAAATGCATAAAATGCATCTCAAATTATGACTAGAGTGTTTATATGTTTGGTGTTTATAAGTTTAATTTCATTGGAAAAAAGAAAAGATGTTTTAAATTCGAGGAGCGGTGAGCAGACCTGCCATCTACAATAAAGCATCATTTGCAATCAAGGGATTCAATTACTTTTGAAAAGAAAGAGCTGTATATAGTTGTAGTCATCCACTAAACTATCTTAAGAATGTTTAGAATAAGAATAAAGACACTGTAATTTTGATGAAATCATTAAAATAATATAAATGCATATGTTTGCTATTGTGTTGTTAAGACTTATTTTCAAAGACCACAGAATCGAACAATGTTTCCTTCAGAAGAGAACTAGGAATCTTGCATTTTACAGTCTAAAAGAGCAAAGTGAATGTCAAGCCTGTAAAGATTTCATTTGGGCTCTTTAAGTGCCATGGTCCTTTAATTTTATGGAAATTTCTATTATTTAGAAAAATACTATTTTCAACCAATTTAAAGTGTTGTTCTTATGGCAAACTAGCTTAATTTGTGATTTTTTTTTAAAGTTATTGGTATATCCAAAAATAAAGACAGCATTTGCCAATGAATAGAAGCTCCATGCAGTCCTTTTCCTCAGCCTAGGAACAATTTATTTAAGGCATGCTAGTTAGAACATATTTTAAGAATTTCATCATTATACGCTCCTCATTAACTTTTCCATATTTTTAATCTTATATTTAATTGCATGATTATCTTCTATGTGTATGCCTTTAGTTCTCTTTTAAATAGCTATGTCTGTGTTTAATCGTAATTATTTAGGGCCTATAGGAATAGGAAGAATCTCTTTACCCTTGCAGTAAGAACCAAGACAACTTGAGCAGTCTTTCGTTCCAAAGCTTAGAAAGAATCACACTTAGCAGTGTGTGTGTGTTGGAGGAAGGGGCTTGTGTCTGGGGTGTGTGCTAGGGATGGAATTCAGAGATCGTGGATGCTGGGTAGACACTGAATGAGTGGCGTCTCCCCAGCACGGCAGTGATTTTTAAATCATCACTTTGCCTTACCCTGAGCCTCCATGTGTGCTTTCTGTCTCTGCGAACCTGTGGATTCTGTAGTCTCATAGCCATAGCTTTGTTGATGAAGCTCCTTTTGTTCCTTCCTGGTCTTTTGTCTTTCTGGAGGCCTTCTTTAAGGGCTAGAAAAGCCTAGTTTCTATGAAACCATTCCTGCTAGGCAGATGCCCAAATATTCTTTATTAATTTTAGTTGCCACCAACTGCTGTGCTAAACAGCCAAAAAAACATCCAGCTACTCTGATGACTGCTAAATTCACTCCCAGATTGAAATCTCAGTGTTAAAACCATTTTGGAGAAAGGCATCTTTTGTGTGTGTTCATCATGCCTAATGGTATGGGGCGCCGGGAGCAATGTGTGTGTACATGCAGAGCAATTTGCATTCTTGTTCAGCTCTTTCTCTTTGTGTGAGGCTGAATTCTTTCACAAATAAACAAGCCTACTTTATAATTGCAGGGAGCAGCCGCAGAAGACGGCCGACTAAAAAGGGGCGATCAGATCATTGCTGTCAACGGGCAGAGTCTAGAAGGGGTAACCCATGAAGAGGCAGTTGCCATCCTTAAGCGGACAAAGGGCACTGTCACGCTCATGGTTCTCTCTTGAACTGGCTTCAGAGCTGAACGAGCTCACCTCCTACTGTAACAGAGTGGAAATACCATATGGACTTGCTATGATGTGTTCATTGGGGGAAGAGGAATATCTAGTGATTTGTTACTGACAACTAAGCATTTTTTTCTTTCCCCTTGTATTTCATGGTCCTAAACTCAGAGAAGGAATTTTTGCATAAGTAAACCTCAATTTATATTTTGAAGATATCTAACAATTTATTGTCACATGGACAAAATTTTCGTATGCTCATCTTGTTAGTATGGAAACAAGATAATTCAAAGCTAACCAAAAGAAATAGCTTCAGAAAATTAGGATTAAAGAGTGAAAATTTATAAAGAAGAAGAAGGGGAAGAAGAAGAAGGTCTTGAGTTTTATAGAAGTGCCCCAATCCAGGAGTCCAAAAAAAATTTCACAATAATTTTTAATAGTCTAATGTTTTAAAATTGTGAATGCTGCAACATATTGGGTGTGCTTGCCTGTAATGTATATTTTTTTTCTGCTAAAATTTTTAGCAATCTTTTTAAGCTTTAAAAAGAAACTGTGTTTAATGTATATGTTGATGTTCATTTTCAGGTTTTGACCTGCTATGTTTCATGTTGTTAGAAGTAAAACAATGATACTATCCTGTGTTGGCAGCAGTTCTTTTAGAAAACAGCCATCTAGCCATGGAAAACAGAGGAGGAGCCCAGAACCTTCTAATGCTGATTTAACAGACTGATACAACATTGAAAATATGTTAGTGTACTGTGCTATTGTTTTTCCATTAGTATTAATCTTAATAGCATAGAAAGAGGCAATGGGTTAGTAATTGTTTTGGTTATATGCCATTAGTAAATTGACAGAAAAATTAAGGGGGTTAATGTAACTTCATTTCATTGCCTTATATTAACATCTCATAATACAATAGTTTAAGACTAAAGGAAACAGATGGAGCTGTTTACTGAGACAACTGGTGAGGAGTCATCATGTGTTCAATCCCTTTTTAGAGCGTGAAACTCCTACATTAGAATATATAAAGTCACTTTAAATATTATCTATATTTGTACCAGAAGTAGTGTACATATCTTTTATTATAGCATTCTTGTGCAAATGCAGAACTAAAGTGAATAAATAAGTTTCTGTGGTGTACAACAAACAAGCAGATGCTTTCTTTGTTCTTTATATTGGGGAAAAGCTTTATTATTCAAGATTTACTGTTTTAAATTGTTGAGTCTCACCATATATGCAATTAGAAGAAATTTAGAAAACATACTTATGCAAACCTCATGTTTTTACCTGCACAGTGTTTTCTAACACCAGAGATTGCTAGGCTCCTTATGGCATAGGAAGAGAAGTGTTCTGCTTCCACATTGGTTTGTAGGAATGCTATAGATGCAGTAAGGTTTGTGAAGAGCTAAAATGCATCAGATGGAAATTATCTTACAGAACAAGGCTAGTCTGGATGGAGATCCGAGCAAGAAAGCTTTGTCTGCAGATTCTGTCTCAAGTTAGCTGATGAGAATGCGCATTCTCTCTCACTGTTTTTTTTTCTATAAAATGATAACTCATTTCACTAAAAAGCTTTGAGTTAAATTTTTTAAATAGAAGAATATGTTTTCATATATCCGTCCTGTGAGTTTAGTTGTCCATGCAATACTCAAAAGGAATTAGCCAAAGTGCAGATTGCAACAAATCTTTAGTCAGTCCTTGTCAATTGAAGTAGTTGTCTAACAGAATCAGTTTGCTGGTAACCTATTGGCTTTTAGACATCTTTAAATGACCCTCTCTCATGAAGGTGTGCCTGAATCCTTGCATGGGATACTGTGGATGCTGAACTTAGTTACTTCTGCAAATTAGAAGTTTAAAAGATTTTAATATGAGAAGGATATTAGCATCAGTACTGGGGAAAAATCAAGCAATCAAATTGATGTTTGAGACACTATGTCAAAGTAACAGCCCCCAAAACACACACACACACACATACACACACAAAAGAACAGGCATGTATGTGTCTTTACTTAGATAGTATTGTCCTAAGAATACATACCCACTTGAGTTTCAGAACTTAATGTTTGGAAATAGAATCTTTGCCACTGTGGTGAAAGCCTGGCTGGATTAGGAGGGGTCCTGTCACAGGGGAACAAAGAAAAGATGGCCATATGAAGATGGAGGCAAAGACATCAGCCTATGGAGGCAAGGGTCCATTCCGATGAAGCCCTTTATGGGGACACCTTGATTTCAAGTTCCTGACTGAAAGAATTATGAGAAAATAAACTTACACTGTCTTAAGCCACCAGTTGGCAGTATTCTATAAAGGAATCACTAGGTAAATGACTTATTTTAATTTCATGCGCTACTAAGATGCTATTAAGAAACATGAGGTGAGTGTGGTGCAGTTGTGCATATCTGTAATTACAGCACTCAGGGAGTCAGAGACAGGCAGATTTCGGTGAGTTCGAGGCCAGCCTGGTCTACAAAGCCAGTCCAGGACAGCCAAGGCTACACAGAGAAACCCTGTTTTGAAAAATTAAAAAACAAACAAACAAACAAGAAACATCAGGAAAAGGAATCGGAGTTAAAAATTGAAAATAAACAGAATGTAGATTCCATTAAGAAACAAAGACATGCATCCTCTATTATTATTTTCTACAAGTGACAGAAGAACATGCTTAGTTTAAAATTAACCTTACAGTATTAATGTTGTATATGACACAAGACAATGGATTGCCTATAAATTCAGTGTTATTGTTAAGTTAAACTGGAAACCACCACAGATTTCTGGTGCTGTTCCTCATTACTGCCAAGGGATAATTATAGCAGTAATGATGTGTTAAATTCAGCGCAACCCATTTGTAACATGGGTAGTAGTACGGGGCATAATAAGTCTGTGGAATTCCTCTGTCAGAAGACTGAACCCTGACGGAGAAGACAAAAAGAAGAGGTCTTTTTCTTCACCTTAAGAGTCCCGAGAAAGCAGATGTTGACAGACGTGAGGAAGGGAAGGTAGCTCTTGCCTTGTCTGAGGTAGATGGCATGAAGCCCGTTTAGATTTGCTCAGGTGGTTTGTTGTCTGAGTGCCAACAGCCCTCTGCAGATCTCAGAGTGAGGCGGGGAGTTGAAAGGTTGCCTGCAGAGAGACAGAAGTAATGGGCTTTGTGCTGCCAGTGTGCGAACTTCAGAGCTCCCGGCACACGCTTTCCGCAGCCCTGCTGTGTTGTTTCCAGTTCATGACAGATCTGGAATGCATTTGATTTGCGCAAAGATGTTCCTGCACTTTGTCTACTAGGAATTAATGTTAAACTTTGCCCTTTGAAAGGGAGCTGTTTACAAGGCTAGATTGGCCTTCGTTACTTCAAGAGATAAAAAAGAAAGCTGTTGGTGCCAAGAAAACGTCTATATAAAAGAACGAAACCCAGGGAAAATAACCACGCTTGAAGGGACTTCCCTGTGCTTTACATGGCAGCTTCTCTTGCCTCAAGATGTAAGGAGTTCAAACTGTCCACTTCATTGTAGACTGAAGACAAAATATTTGTGTAGTCACTTAACTGTACGCCAAGTACTGAAACTTGACAGTAGGCCCTAAAAGAAATTCTATCAGAGAGGTAACTGTGTGGTAATAATCTAAGATTTGTCCTACTGAAAATATTTGTATTTTAAAACATGGTACTTAGAAGAATGCTTTAGGCAGTCTTTTTGAAAACAAGTTTCTCCTTGTTTTCATACTGGGTATTATGTCTGAGGAGATCCTGTCTGTAATCCTGTTGGTCCATGCCATTGACTTTCCATATCTATAATTGTCTCTGTTTATGGTACCCTGAAGTTGCTTCATGTCCTCTCTCTCACTCTCTTTCTCTATCGCCTTATCCCTTCCTCCCCTGCTCCCCCCATGTATGTGTATGTGTGTGCCTGTGTGTAAGTTTCTTGTATTCTTTGCTTGTGTGGCCCAATTCCCCTGCTTTATCAAGTATCTTCCAATATTCTTATCTTCTAGTAAGGCCTTCTGCTGAGTTTCTGAATGGGTTACTGAGTTTTTCAATTCCATCTTCATTTCAGCTTCAGTATTCTTCAACATTTGGAATTCAGTTTTCCAAACCTGGGTTGTCTTCGTCCCATTTTATTTCAGCTGTGTAATTGTGTGTCCTTGGATATCACTCAAGTGATTCATTCAACTGTTTGTTATATCATTGGCAAATATTCTGTGATCCTTTCTTTCCTTCTTCTTGCCATGTGTGTTCAGAAATATGCTTATATATGGGAAATATGCAGTTTCTTCTTTCTAGAAATTATGAATCTTGCCTAAGTCTAGCTGACAATACTGTACATTCATACTTCCATCTTCCTAAATGTCTTAACTTAGAGATGCTTTATTCCATTTGGTAAAATGTGTTTAATTTGGAAAATTAAATGAGATATCAGAATATAAAGTATTTCTATCATGCCAAGAATAATAAAAAGAGTAGTTTATGTTTCCTTAAAAGATACAGAATAATTACATTTAATATTTTCTTCAGATTTAATTTTATTTTTTATTCAATGTTATCTTTTCCTGTATGCAAATAGATACAAATCAATATAGAGAAAATTTTCAAAATTCCAGTGTTGTGTTTTACAATCTTTATAATATATCCTGTGTTTTTATATATACTGCTAATTACTTATTTTCCTTTTATAAAGTTGTGTCATTGTCCTGGCTAGTTTCATGTCAGCTCAGTACAAATTAGGGAGAAGGAAATCTCAGTTGAGATAATGCCTCCATAAAATCAACCTATGGAGCTTTTATTTTTTTAAGTGATTGGTGGGAGAGGGTCCAGCCCATTGTGGGTGGTCCTGTCACTGGGTTAGCAGTCTGCCCTAGTTCTGTAAGAAAGCAAGCTATGCAAGCCATGTAGAGCAAGGCAGTGAGCAGCACCCCTGCATGGCCTCTGGCTCAGCTCCTCCAGGTCCTGCTTGTCAGAATCTCTGTCCTGACTTCTTTGAAGTATAAACCAAATAAACACTTTTTTCTCAAATTGCTTTGGTCATGGTTTTACCACAGTAGTAACCCTGACTAAGACAGTCATTCAACTTAAAGGTCTTGAGAGGAAGCTTACCTCACTACTTTGAGAAGTCAGCATGGCTTACTTACAATAAATACCAAATAATATAGGCAAAAATACCTAGGAATTATAGTCTTAAATTGAGTCCTGCTCTTTCTTAGTAAGAGAGTACTGTCACTGTTAGCATGACATCAGCAACTCGATGGAGACTTTCCCGGACTTAAGAAACTGCAAGTACTTTTTCTTTCGGTGATTCTGTGTTTGCTAGCTCCTAGACCACCTGAAGTGATGTGTTTCCACCTTTGAAAAATTGTTCCAATGCAAAAAAAGATGTGTTAATAGCCCTTTAGTTTTCTTTAGGGTGAAAGCTAGCCAGTCATTTCCAAGCTATAACGGTTCCTTAACACTGTTGATGCTATATGATGTTCACTAAAATGGATCAGGACGTGATATCTGTTGATGTACTTCTGGCAATCTGAATTTGAAGTAAAGGACAAATGACATACATTAATAAAGTGAAATTAATGCTATGGTAATGTTGAAACAAGCAAATGCCCTCTTGCACCTGGAGGGTGCTGCAGATAGCAGGTGTTCCTAATTATGTACCCTACTGCTTTTAAATGTACTGATTTAAAAAAAAAAAAAAAAACCTCACAGCTGAGTATATAATATTCACTTGACAGCTCCAGAAAAGGTAGAGGGAGCAGCCAAGATACAAATCCTAGTTTTATGAAAAAAAATAATAGTTATTATTTAAGTGAGACAAATATGTCATTTTTAAAACAAATCATTGCAGCCGTCTTTTCTGTGAATGTTGTATCTAAAAATGATTTCCCTCAAGCCAGTAAGGAAGTACTTAAATGCAAGCAAATTATTACTAAAAAAATAATTTGCTAGTAGAATTCTAAATAAGTTAATTTCCTAGGTTTAAACTACTCAGTTATTGCTAACATGTTTATGAACTTAATTCTTTAACAAGTGACTTCTCTAAAAACTATATTGCAATAATTATGATTAAGTGCATAGACAATGGTTTGCTACAGATATTACAAAAAGACTGAGCATTGAATTTACATGAATGCATGTCACACACATACACACACACAGCCACCCACTTTTACTTTCAATTTCAGAATGATTGTTCAAGCCATTTTAATAAAAATACTTGGTATAACATGCCTAGTTTTTGTATAATTAGGTATACATTGGATATTTATTTTTCTTATAATTAGATATGTGTTGTTCACCTACATCTTCAAGGTAAAGGAGACAAAGCTAAGGAGATGGCTCTGTCAACAAAGTGCTGCAAAAGCAAGAGGACCTGCACCTAGATCCTGCACCCGCACCTGTGGAAGTGGCAGGTGTGTTTATACACATAGGGAGTGCCAGCCCTGTGGGGGGCAGAAACAGGCAGATCCTCCGGAGATCATTGGCCAGCCAGCCTACCCAACTAGTAAGCTCTGGGTTCAGTGTTCAGCCATTAAAGAGGATGTGAAGACACTCAGCTGTGCTCTCTGGTCTACACACACACACACACACATACTGTACACAGGTATACATGCGTGTCTGTATACTAAAGGCACTAATAGAGGCTAAGTGTTATGGTTTGGGTTTTGGATGTCTTTCAGCAACTGTGTATGGAGTCTTGGTTACCAGTCTGTGGTAGGAGTCAGGGCCTGCCTCACAGGAGGAAACTAAATCATTTGAGGAATGTCTTTCAAACATGTACCAAGACTTGTCCCTTCCTTTGGAGCTTTCACCGTGTCACTGTGCCTCAGCACAGTCCCCGAAGCGGCGGGGCCAAGTAACCCAGACTGGGACTGGCCTGAGCCACAGTAAAACTCCACTCCTGTGGGCAGGTGGTTCTGCCACAGCAGCTGACAAGAGGACACTGGTTTCATGGGATGTTCCACCAAAACAGAGAATGTGCCCTCAGGTCTTTACAGAAAAGGACTGTGGTGCTTTTTAAGAACGAGTGGGGATCAGAAGAAGAAGAAAACAGGAAACAAGCTAGGAGCCTGTCCCAGAGGGCCCCTGAAAGGCTTTGCCCTGCACAATATCAAAGCAGATGCTGACACAGCCAACTGTTGGGCAGAGTGCATGGAATCTTATGAAAGATGTGGGAAATAGTAAGATAGGGGGAGGACAGGAACTCCACAAGGAGAGCAACAGTGCCAAAAAATCTAAGCACAGGGGTCTTCCCTGAGACTGATACTCCAACCAAGTAGCATGCATGGAGATAACCTAGGACCCCTGCACAGATGTAGCCCATGGCAGCTCAGTGTCCAAGTGGGTTCCATAGTAATGGGAACAGGGACTGTCTCTGACAGGAACTGATTGGCCTCCTCTTTGATCACCAACCCCTGAGTGGGGAGGAGCTTTACCAGGCCACAGAGGAAGACAATGCAGCCAGTCCTGATGAGACCTAATAGACCAGGATCAGAAGGAAGGGGAGGAGGACCTCCCCTATCAGTGGACTGGTGGAGAGGCATGGGTGGAGAAGGGGGAAGGAGGGTGGCATTTGGAGGGGAGGAGGGAGGGAGCTACAGGGGGGAAACAAAGGAAATAAATTATAATTAATAAAAATTAAAAATTTTAAAAATAGAACTGTTCTCCCAGAGGACCCAGGTTCTATTCCCAACACCCACATGGCAGCTCACAACTGTATGTAACTCCCATTCTAGAAAATCTGACAACATCACACCTGTGCACATAAAATAAAATTTAACAAATTATAATAAAAAGAAAAAGTGGCTTGTTTGGAGACTTGCAGGGCATTTAGTCCTAATTTTAGTAAATTATACATTTAATCAAAACTCATAATATTTATTCCCATTTGGATAAATAGTAACCCATCATCCACATTTGTTTGCAGATGCTTTGTTCTTTCTAGTCAGTAGATTTTTTCTGAAGTTTTTCCTGTCTGTACATTACAGCATTTTTAGTAACGGTGTCATCAGCACACTCGCCTGACCCTTGCCTTCTTGCGTTTGTGTTTATTGTGAAGCATACCTACTAAATGTCTTAGGCTAAAGGAACTGGAGATTATTCAGAAGCACAGAATGGGGAGTCAGACTTTTGCCTCTCTGACCCTTGGTTTGGCTCCTTACTAGAAGGCAGCTCTGCCTGTCTGTGAAATGGGGCTGTGGGCAGCAGCTTATGTTATTTTTATCAAATGAGAATCAATGTCTGCACATGTTACTACTAAAATGTCATTGTGCATTAAGGCTGATAGGTTGAGTGTCATTGTAGGAGATGTCTGAGGCAGTATGCTAAAGCTATTAGTCATTATAGCCTAGACTTCACAGTAAACCTACAAAGCACGTGCCTAATTTTCGTCTCATCTTTTCATAATTACTGCTTAGAAGGGGAAGAAGCTAAAATACAAAGAATCTCAGACAGAGAAGTGCAGCCTCCTCCCTTGGTTGCATGAATGTGCCTTAGTATTATGAGAAAGAATTGCTTTCAATGGGAGCTTCTTAAACCCAGCAAGAGGTTTTTGTCAATAATTGAAGTGTCAGTGCTTACATAATAAGCCAGATACTTAGTTTTCAAACTAACCAGGAAATTGTGTGATGTGTTTCATTTATATTACACTTTTCTAGTCCTCTGTGTCAGATTAATTAGAAGAAATAGATCCATTTCTATGTCTTTTTTAGATACAGTCATTGCAAAAGCAAGGGAGACTGAGGAAATCAGATTGCTCAACTTAATAGTCTTCTAGATACTGAGTGAGATCCAACTGTCTGCCAAATTTCTGCTTTCTCCTGCATTAGGTACTTTTTCAAAGGGCACTGAGGCCTTTTGGGTTTTTTTGGTGCTTGTTTAGGGTGCTTTATTCTGCAGATTGATAATAAAGTAGAGAACGGTAACGAGGACTTTATGTCTACCTCTAATGATGACCACCTTGGCATGCTATGCAGGTCGCATCCTCAGCTTTCCAGGCAGCAGACTCGTTGCCCACAACCCACCTTTCTAGCTCTGATGCTAGACCGATTTTAAATCGGTCTTGACCCTTGCTTGGGAATCAGGTGTTTTGTGAATATTTGTAAAAGAAACCATGCATTTCAGATGCTGAAAAGCAATGAAAGACAATGTTTTCAAAACTTTAGGGATATGTGGTCCTGAAGATGTGCACATGGTCCCACAGGTGGAGCAGTCACCTGCAGACAGGTGTGTTCCTTTGTGGCTAGATGTACATGCTTCTCAGAGTTGTAATACAAATTTCTAAAGTGTGAAATTCTTTGGAATTTTTTCCTTTCTAGCCACAGTTTGCAGAGGTATGGTATACTTACTATGATTTTGCTATGTAGGAGGCTTATTTATTTGCAAGTTTCAAATGAAAAAATAAAAGGTAACTAGAAGTTCTATAACATTCAACACGAAGACTCTGAACTATAGAAACTTCAAGTGCTAAAGAATTTGCGAGAGAAGATTTTAGACCATGCGGATTTAATGGGGAAAAAAAAAGACAACAGTGTCACAAATCATGTTTCTCTTCTCTAAACATATTTCTTTGTGGGAATAATACACACCCACAAGATTTTAGAGCTCTATGTAACAAATATGATTTTTGTTAGTTTTAATTGTGTGTGTGTGTGTGTGTGTGTGTGTGTGTGTGTGTGTGTGGCTTTGTCTGCATCAGTACAGGAGCCTAAGGGGTTCCTGCAGATTCCCTGGAGCTATAGTTCCAGATGATTGTGAGCTCCCTGACTTGGGAGCTGGGAACTGAACTCAGGTCAACTGGAAGAGCAGAGGACCACCGAGCCAACTCTCCAGCCCCTAAGAGATGTGAGCTTTGAAAGCAGCACATAACTATATTATTGGGATCATTTCTGTGGTCCATTAAAGCAATGTAGATATTGGTCATTGCTCACACATATGTAGTATGTATATACAACACATATAAAACGTGTGTTTATAGCTAGTTTTATTAAAAATTGTAACATTGACAAAGCACAGTCTACATATATATTGTCTGTCATTTTCCTGCTACATACTCTAGAAATGAAATCTTACTACTGGTGCAGTGATTGACAAATAGCATACCATACAATTCTGCAAAAATAGGAGGCAAAATATAACCTTTTGTAGTAGTTAAGCCAAAACTCTGGAGACCAAGGCTATCTGGTATGAATGGGCTTGATGAGCCCTCTCAAGATTCCAGCAAGGAAAGGAGCAGGCCCAGGATGGGTTCTGTAGCTGCCAGCGGAAGTTAGCTGGGCTCGGGAAGCACATCTGACCAGCATGGGAGCTAAGTGTATTTTTGTAACAAAACTACATAGAAGAAAAACTTGTTTGCAAGCCAGGTGCTGGTGATGCACACCTTGAATCCCAGCACTCGGGAAGCAGAGGCAGGTAGATCTCTGTGATTTCCAAGACAGCCGGGTCTACACAGAGAAACCCTGTCTCAAAACATAAATAAATAAGTCAGAGAGAGAGAAACATTGTTTGCCTTGAATCTACAAAATGGCTATAAATCAGAAAAGGTGGGGTGAGTGAATCAGGAAATGTTTAGGGACAAGAGGACAGTCCCTAAGGAAAGCTACCCTGTGGCTTCCAGATTCATGAGATCCAATTAAGCAGCGATGTGGCCCAAGGCCTGCTGGTCACCTGCCTGGGGCTTCTGTTGAAGTTTTGACCTGCATCCAGGAATGCTATAGTCTTGTGCTTGATAAGCCCCCAGGTAGGTGATAGCTGATTGGCTTTTGTCATCTCTCATTCCTCTTTACCATCTTCTAGCCTTGAGGATCATATTTAATATCACAAAATACTTCATCATGAGTATATAATTGTAAAAAAAAATCACAAGTGACCAATTGAATAAAAAGCTCTCATCCGCCTGCAGTATGGCCTGTCTGTTGTCCTTATCAATCCTCTATCTTAGATATTGGTGCTTTATAACATGTTTTATCTACATCATGAGCTCAGTTTACTACATTAGGAACAATAGTAAAGAAAGAATTTTGCTCAGTGGAACCGGTGGCAGGAGGTGAAAAGGGATAAAAGGGGACAAGGAGAAGCAAGGGAAGTTAGAGGAAGGCAAATCTACTCTTGGAATTTCTGCTCGAGGCTGTGAAAGTCGCCAGTGGACTTCCTCAGTCAGAGCCCATTTTCTAACTATAATTTTTGATGGAAGGCAGAACTTAAAATCTTGCATACAATTACTAACTTTATAAACATTTGCTGAACAACGAATGTCAGTTAAAGGTTATAAATATATGGTAGAGTCATTTGGGGACAGACTTGGAAATGGAAAAAGAGAAGAAAAAATCCAAGAATAATGCAAATTGGACCAATAATAGTTTTCATCTGCTGTCTCTTCTATTTATTTTGAAAACCTTTTTAATTTATGAGAAAACTGAGAGAATGGTGGTATGTCATGAGTATCTTTCACGCAGTGGAGAAATAGGGGAAATGAGCATTGTCTTCAGTATATGAGTTTCAGAAAGCAACTGCTGCTTGTTTATTGCAGAGACTCCAGAAGCGAGGCCCAGCAGCTGGTTTCCATGTGAACACACGGTGTCTAAGCAGATGCTGGCAGCATGGTTCCAGCCCTTCAGAAGAGCAATTGTTCCGAATTAAATCTGCTTCCAAGATGGTCTTGATTATAAAACCAATAAGTGTGTGATGTGTACCTTACTTAAACCCACTTTCCAAAGTAGATGCAGCACCCACTGAGAGGATATCTTTATAGAAATTACCATCCAGGGTTATTTACTTCTTGATCTTTGCCATGGAAATATTAATGACAATCACACAATCACAATGGTCTGATCCTTTTTTTTTTTTTTTTTTTGAGAGCCTCAATCAGCTCTTGGCAAATTTCCCTTGGGACAATTGGGTGCCGGACCATCAGAGATAACCAAAGCCACCATGAGCTTTTGAGTTTGATATATCACACCCAGGAATAATAATAATAATAAATAGACATGGAATGAGCAGAGCAAACAGACTGATTAAGGAAATATGAGAAAGATTCTCAAGAGTATAAAGGGTTCCCAGTAAAGAAAACAACCAGGTTTCCCTGTCCCGATAGCATTTTAATGGGTCTCATGGAAGAAAATTGATGGAGGCTGAGGCAATCTTCCTTGTGATTGATCATTGGAGCTCATCTTAGACGAAGAGAGTAAGGAGATCCCATCCTATGCATGCTCCCTTGGTCCAGTTAGATGTGGGGCAGTCAGGAGAGTGGTCTCAAGACTGGCTCATGGCCACCATCGCCCTTTGGTTTATAAACTTAAGGCTGTCAGAAGCTCATGGTAAGTGGGATGAGAGAAGTGAAGTAAAGTCCACATCTAGATAATCCAGATAACACTTTTGAGATTAAGCTGTCAACCACATTGACCTATCCTTATTAACATTTCTGTAGTGTACATTTGGCTAGAAGTATAATAAAAATACAGTTTTAAATGCCAGCCATACACAGCAATGAATTTTGTATCTGAGTTGATAGCCATTTAGTCTGAGGAATATTCCTATCCCCAACCCCTCACCCCTGTATCCTGCATGAACATTTTAGAGAAAAATTTCCAGAAACAGATAACAAACTAGCGACTGTAAAGACAGCACTGATATTATCATTCCTCCTTTACTTATTCACCAACCAAACTACCCTGGAGGGTAGACAGAATATGCTACCATGTCACTCATATGGCATTGCAGTAGGTTCCTTGTAATCCCAGCATGCCTTTCTCTCTGGGGTTGTCTGTGTTCTTGCTCTGGTCATAGGGAGAACAACTTCCACCAATCCCCCTTCCTGGAAGTGGAGATGATAAGCGAGAAGAGCCCGCTGAAAATGGGAGGCTGAAGGGCAGGGCCACAGCCCCGGCTCATTCACTCTCAGAATCCCCCTGCTGTCACCTGTCTGTAACCCGTCTTAACAACAGAAGAAGCTAAGGACTTTGGGCTTCAAGTGATCAAACAACCACAGCAGGTTTTTCCCTTTTAACTCTTTGTCCTCTGTAGTAAATCATGATGTTTTTGACTCCTTTAAAGTGAACACAATGGAGACAAAAGTTACATAGAATAAAGCCAAGTGTATTTCAAGGGCCTGTGTCCTGAGAAGATACATCAAGTTACCTTTATCCACCCCACCACCAAAGACCATCTTCCATAACTCAGTATGTGATGGCTTGCATTGTACAGTCTTCACCATTTGAGGCATGTGCTTCCTTACGTTGGCTTCCTAAGGGTGGGTCCTGGAATTCTATAGACAAAGTTATCTGCAGGTTAGGCAACAGGGCATTTCTATATACTGTCTATCCTTGAGGCTCAGAAGCAGAGTAAGGGGACCTTTTACATATTTATGCTCTGGGTTCTATATATCTATGGAAAGGTTTTCCAACAGATAGTTTCTTCTTTGTTGTTGTTCATTTATTGGTTGGTTTGTTTTTCAAGACAGGGTTTCTCTGTGTAGCCTTGGCTGTCCTAGACACATTTTGTAGGCAAGGCTGGCCTTGAACTCACAGAGATCTGCCTGCTCTGCTTTCCCCAAGTGCTGGAATTTCAGGCATGAGCCACACCATGCCCAGCCAATAGATAATTTCTTAAGGATTTTGGTGACACCTGGATTTTCTTCAGAATGTCCAATGCTGCCAAGCACAGTCCCTAAAAGAGTGTCCACTGGTGCATTCCTGCTTGTCACTATTCATCCATTTTCACTTTAGCTTTTTAAATTTTTTTCTAAATCTTGCATCTGTAAACTCTTTATCTCATGGAGCCAAAGTCAAAGGCTTTCCAGCAAGGCAACAAGCGTTTTGCGCATAATTTAAATTCAAACTCACAGACTGGCAAGGAAAAAACTATAACATCTACTTCTTTATCAAATCATAGTTGTTGAGCCTTTAAAAGGCTACACTTATTATGTCCTTAGGTTGCCACGTTCAGAGAAGAGGTATGGAACTCCATCCCCACTCAGGACATGCCACTTCACTTTCCTCAAGTCATGTGTTGCCCTATTTTCTTCTTAACCTCTCAGAGCCATAGCCACTTCTGCCTGCCAGGCATGCAGTTACTCTTTACCTGTAACAAGCACAAAATACTTTTCATCTTCCACCATGACCACTTTTTGCTATGGCTATTTTGTTAAATAGATTCAGCATAAAAGTGAATGAAAGCTAAAATCTGCACCATAAAATCTGCTGAGGCAGGAAGATCATAAGTTCAAGGCCAACTTGAGCTACCAAGTGAGAGTCTATCCCCCTCCCCTCTTTCTCTCCTCCCACAAAAGAGCTGGAAAAATTATGGCTGGGGAAGATGGGATAAGCACAACTGAGTGTGTATAAGCTAGAGCACAGGCTTACCTCACAATTATGTCTTCACACAAAAATATGTGCCTTTTACTCTTTCTCTGTGTGTGTGTGTGTCTGTCCAAATCGAAGAATCTATTTCCCATCTTTCCTAGCTATCAATGAAACAAACAAAATTTCAATGTAGCATCTAGAAAAAAAAAGAGGTATGAAACTTGGGTTCCTGTTGAAAAGTGCTTTCACTCTCCCATGGATTTCAGAACAGGAAGGTCAAAGGGAAAACACAGGAATGGAAGGAAGAGAACAACTTTAGGTGGAAAGGGGAGGAAGGAAAGAAAAGAAATTCTGCCCTATAGGTGCTAGGGAACAAAGCTTGTCCCAAGTTGTCCATAAGTGATAATTCCCAGTTGCTGGGCTCATTTGCAGTTGATTTAAGGTGTTATGACTCTGCTCCTTTCTCTACCTCTCTGCTGGTGTATAACTTGCCATCTGGCAGAGCAGTCATTTAAAAACTCCACAGAAAAACAATCTGTTCTGGAGTGAATTATTTGAATGGGTTTAGTCACACAGGGAAAACATTCTCAACTGCTGCCTGGGTGTGTGGCACACATCTGCAGCGTCAGGTACTTGAGAAATTGAAGGTGAGGTCTACTGGAGCCCAGCTATTCAGGAACAGCCTGGAAAATCTAGAAATATGGGCCTCCGACAAACCACCACAGCAAGAATGAAGCCTTAAAAATGCCTGCTGGGAGTTGGGTAGCATTTCATTTCAGTTGGGATATTCTCTAAGTCAGGCAAGCAGAAGTGAGGCCATTTTTCTTTCTCTTGTGCAAATACTTAATGTAAATTAGGACTTAAAACATGTGTTGGAAGCCTGGTCCTTAGTGTAGCAATGTTATGAGACAGTTGACCCTTTTAGTAGGAAAAACACAGGGGGAAGTAATAATGTAGAGAGCCGAAAGTATAGCCGCCATTACAAGATGGCGCTGATATCCGCCTCTGATCCTGGTAAACAAGTGATATACGCATGTGCCAAAAGCGAGTGCGCGCCTAGTCGAGGCCCAGCCCGGGCTGTCATTTGGGGTAATGAGCCAGCAGCCAATCAGAGAGAGACGCGCCCCTCTGAGGCATATATATAGCCTCGCCTTTTGGGGCTCGGGGTCTTCCTCTTTCCATCGCAATAAACGCTTGCTGCAGAAGGATCCTGGTGTCCGCCGTGCGTTCTTGCTGGTGAGACGATTGCTCGGGTCACAGCTGGTGCAGAAACCCGGGAAGCCCACCATCGCCTTCCATTGGGAGGATTCAGAACTGCAGGACAAAGGTAAGCTCTGAGAGGCGTGTTTGGTCTTGATTTGTCTCATCTCTCTCCCCAGTTGGCAGGAGCTCTTGAAGCTTTCGCTATTGTGCTAGCAGTGCTTGTTCTCTTCCTTTTGGTTTCATTTTGCTTCCACAAATATTCCTGTTAAAAGGCTTGCCGCCGTTGGGCACGGTCAGACGGATGTAGATAAGTCGCGCTGCCCCCCTCTGTGTGTCAGCTTCTCTCCTAGATAAGAGAGCAGCATGGGGGCTTCACATTCGGTGATCACGGAGCTTCAGTCGCTCTTGCGGGAGCATGAGTTAAAGGTTTCTACAAAAACGTTAGAGGGGTTTGTGAAGGAGATCAATCGCGTGGCGCCCTGGTAAGTGTGCTCCGAGTCGCTGACGCTCGCCTCCTGGGACAAGTTGGAGGGTGACTTGCTGAGAAAACAACAAGACGGGAAATTAAAGCCTGGAACCAGACCATTGTGGAAGCTAGTGAGGTCATGCCTGCAGAACGAGAAATGCCGCTCGACTGTAGCGGCAGGCCAGGGAGTGTTAGAAGAGTTGCAAGACAGCATGTCAGAAACAGAGCGGGATAAAAGGTTAGGAGCTCATAAAGAAAAAAGAAAAGGCATGCCTAAGAAAAAAGCCCCTTCTGTGGACGCTTGGTCCACAGAAGTGAAA
>CM053754.1:47418705-47441826 GCA_028658305.1 Pachyuromys duprasi
AGATGTCATGCTCTTCAATTTACAAGATACAAAATTTACATTGTACAAGATAATTTTTTTTCTATAATGTCCTCAGCCTCTGGGATTTCATTATCTAATGGAAAGTTGACTGACACAATGGGCATGGTAGTTGAAGATAGAAGTTAGAACTTAATTTGCCACTGATAGAGTTAATGGCTAGGTTCTGAGTACAGCCTGAGTTGAAAAGGAAATAACTTTTCTCCATTGAGCTTGAGTGGAAATTTGCATTATTAGTTCAAAGGAAGGGGCACTATGGGAAATCTGGCAAGCAGGCCTTTGTAAATTTCCCCAGTGTTCTACCTGTAAAACATACTTCTCTTTTCCCATAACTATCCACTTACCAAATTCTCAGTGAATAAGTACATACATACATACACACACACATATGGCATGAGGAAAAGTCATTCTCTCCCTCACATGTCCAAAACACCCCTCAACAAGCACTGAAACGTGACGTCCTTTGTGTTTTTGAGTATGGCCTGTATTTGTGGCCAGTATCTGCCCATGCTCTGGGGGTGGTGCCACTGTCCAGCCTCTCCCTCTTTGATATCTCTTTATATGGGCTGGAAACCTAGCTTGCACTGACACCTTTGCCTCTCCTCTGACACTAGCTGTGGGGGGCCATCGTTCCTAAGTAGAGGACCCTTATGCTCTTTTATTGAATCCCTCTGGATCTTCTTAGTCTCACCCTCAAAAGTTGGCTCAGAAAATGGATTAAAAATTTTTATGGCTGATTGAATCGTAAACATTGCTATTGTGTATCCTGATGAAAACAAACTTCCCAGAGAACCTAGAATTGGGGGGTGGAGGGTTTGGATGTGTTTGAGGGAAGCCACATATAAAGGAGGAGGGTGAGCAGAGCATGTGTGCAGATCTAGAAGGGCCGTGGGCATTCTGGATTGAATGTGCAGAGGCTCTTTATAACCCTAATGTTCCATCCCTTGATGTGGCTTAGTTCTTCTTTAGTCACCAAGTGTCCCTGAGAACGATTGTTTGGGGATCATTCAGTCTTGTCACTTTTTGTTGCCCCTTGCCCAAGGCTTCTGATTGAAGAACTAACAGATGCTATTATTATCTTAGTATTAGGGACACCTATTGCTTCGTTTTGAGTGTTCTGTTTAATCTGTGGTCTTTTTGGTTGTTTGGTTGTTTGGTTGGGTTTTTACTGCCTGGTTGGCATATATGGCCTTTCTCTAGGGCTATTTGTTCTTCCCAGGCTACTGTTAGTCATTCTTTCAGACCCTCTGCCTACAATCCTTTCCTTGGCAAATATCCTCTGCTTAATGAAATAATATGCACTGAGGTATGTCACATGTAAAACACCCAGAATATAATGAACACAACATACTGATATATTTTTGCTTATTAAAAATTTAAAAAATTATATATGGTCCAAAAATAAAATAGTTGGACATTGACTTTACACAGAGATATGTGTTTTTTGGAAAGCATCAAACAGTAACTATCATACTAACTTTTCATTGAGTGAAAAATATAATTTTCCAAATCCCTTTGATAAAAATATCTGAAGGAATTAAAGTTCTGAGCACTATGTTTTGGGAAAACCACCTCTGTGGGTTTCATCTGATGCTCAGCCACATGTCCTGGTTTCCAACAGCCTCAGCTTCTGCAAGAAAGAACTGGGTCTCCTTGCATTCATATAAATCAGAGCAGTTAAATCACAGAGAAAACTGTAACATATGCTTCCTTTTCCCTTTTTTAAGAGTGGGATATTGTCTTTTCCTATAGAACCTGGACATAGTTTATAGGAAAGCAGGCTTTTTTTTTAAGGTAGTAACTGAGTTTTTGAGCAGCATAAGGAAAACCTCAGTGTGGTATGGACACTGATGATGCTTAGGAACTGGAAAAGAAAATGATGGGTCAGTGTTTGTCTGCTCACTAAGTTACGACAAGTAATTCAGTTAATGTGGAAAAGTTGAAGTGAGGATACAAAGCAGTCCTTTGATCGTTCCTTTGTTGCTGTTCTCATGTTGTACATTCTTGTGCAATAAACATAATATAAAATTAAAGTATACATTAAAGTATTTGTATAATTCTTATAATGTTTTCTGCCACCTTTATTGTCAGATTTCTCCTAAATACTGTCCATATTCTATAAGGCAAATATGCTAATATTCCAAACTAAATAATTGTCAGGCCTGAACATTCTTCACAGTCAATAAACAGTTTGGGCTGAATATGGTGGCAATTGCCTGTTATTCCAACAGCAAGTAGGCTGAAAAAGGGGAATCATGAATTTGAGGTAAGCCTGGGCTGCACAACAAAGTACTGTCTCAAAATGAAAGAAAGAATTTTCTAATTTTATAACTGAGTTGTCTTTAAAATAGTCAACAATCTATTGTAAAAGCTGCCACTGAAAACCAGACTTTCTGGCAAGTGGTTTTTAATTTAATTTTAACCGAAGTGTTTGGAAGTAGGTTTCTTTGAAGGATTAAATATTTTAATATTATCCCACCATGTTCTATGCTAAGAGACTTGGCAGCCAAGCATTAAGCATACACTTTGGAAGCTGGGGTGAAGGGGTGGATGTACTGCAGCTGCAGCTGTCCTGAGCTGCTTAGCTGAACTCTCCACAGCCTCCAGCCATCAATAGGAGCATTTCCACCCGGAGCCTCCCCGAGGTTATTCAGCCTCTGCTGTCTTCAGAGAGGAGGCCCCTGCACATGAGCAACTTTCTCCGTGGTTCTTAATTGTGTCTGTGACACAGATTTGCTCTTGAGGCTGTGCCCATAGCACTGTGAGGCAAGTACCCACAGAACACTTCCACCTGCTAGTCTTGGGACACTTAGAGGGGGGTGGGTGGGAAGATTACTGTTGTGTTTACTATTGTTATGCTAACACACCGTTGATTCCATGTCTCTATTTGTGTGATAGTCCTTGCAATATCAGGCTTTGTTAAAATTGAAGGTTTGGGCAGGATACAAAGCACATGTGCACTATAATCATTTGAAGTGTCTGTACCTAGAAAGCAATCCACTAAGTGAAGGGACAACAAAGAATGGGGTGAATTTATTGAACACCGTTAATGTATTCATGTTGGTTTGTAACGTAAGTTTCAAAAAGAGCAGTTAGAAACTGAAATGTTAGAATTATCTACAGTAAATAAAAACTATAAATGAGAAAGTCTTACACCCACATTAAAATGTGTGGCTCATTGGGAACTGTCAACCTCCGCTATCACTGGTTTGGGCACATGCAATGAAACAGTGGCCCCTGAAAGTGACACACTTTCTCCTCCTTCTCTACCTTTCAAGGAGGACAAAAGGAAGACATACAGGCAATTAGGTAAAATACGGGTCTTTTGGGTGTGTCAAGGAGGGAGGTGAGATCTTAGCAGTATTATTATAATGCTGATGCTATTTAGCATGCTCTACTTGACAATCTAAATGACTGAAGACCTGATCTCAGCAGTCCCTGATAACCACATAAAGCTGTCTATTTTATTATTTTATTTTATTTTTTATTTTATTTTATTTTATTTTATTTTATTTTATTTTATTTATTTTATTTATTTCCCTAAAGTAAACCCAGGAGAGAGACTAAAACAAACCCACTAGGGAGGCTGCATTACTGAGGTGTAACCACGAGAGGGCAGAGGAGCCTGCTACTTCTGCTTTGCAACAGTCCCCTCCTAGCTGAAACCCTCATCGCTGGCCCCTGCCTGAAGGCCCACAGCCTGGACTGGCTAAAGGGTCTCTGCAGAAAAGGTGTTCATTCTCATTTCTAAAGTACCAGTGTTTTACAGTCTCTCCAGAGACTTGTACAAAAGCAGAAAGCAAGAAGGTACTTTGCAGATTACATTGTTTCTGTGAAACTGGTTTTTTGCTTTGGGGAAAAGAAGGACAGAGCCACAGGCTTATACTGATGTTGGAAAAGAAAAATGAATCACCAAATAAGCGAATTCGTAAGAAATGCCTTCTTTATGACAGTCTAATTTTAAAATGGGACAATTCTAAAGACAATTTAAAAAATTCAGTTCATTGTCTTCCAAATGAAACATTCCATATAAGAAACTGAAATCAAAATCCACACTAAGTGCCAATGCTCAGAGCCAGGACTTTTATTAATATTACTGCTACTTGACCGAATTTAAACATGACTATAAAAATACATTTTATGTGTTTCTTTTCCTGCCCTCTTCATAAAGCTTTCATTCTAATAAAATGAAAGATTTGGTTGATTTTTTTTAAGTTGCAGTAGATCAGTGTGTGCTGCTTCTGCCCATTAGCATCTTGTTGGTTTGTTCCATGTCTGGAACAAACAGAAGTAAGCTTAGCTGGCATCTTTAGCTTGGGACACTTAGAGTTATGCTTTATCAAACATATGAGGATAGTGATTTTTCTTGTTGTAGAAGAGAATGCTCTGAGAAACATTTTTAAAAATAGAACACACACACATACATGTCTTGTATAAATACCAAGAAACAGGCTAGAATACAGACACACACACACACACACATACATGATCAAAAAAACAATGGTAGTCACAAAGTAGATTTTTGTTTAATGGTAATTTATATCCATTGAACATAGTAAATTCTGAAAACTAAGGCATATTACCCCTGTCTGGTAGGAGCCCAAGGGTCACTAAATTAATAAGTATCTGGTACCTGCCTAGCTTTTGTTAAAGTCTCCCGCCTTCCCAGAAGCACTTCGTGACACTTACTGTACAGAGCACTGGTCGGGAATGTGGTTTTTAAACGGAGACAATGCAAACACTGTACTGGGTCAGAACAGTGCTGGCAGTTTCAGCAAAAAGAATGCATTTATACAAAATCCTTGTGTGTTCTTCCAATTTTTGTTTGGTAGCCCCTCGATCTCAGTGCTCTGTCCTTTAGTGAGGGATTAAAAGCTTGCTGTGTGAACATTTAGCCAAGGGCAGCTTCCTGGAAGGCTTTGTGGAAACCCCATTTTAAGCTTAGGGCTCCTGGCTAGGCTTAGCTTTTTCTCTGAATGTGTAAGTCAACTATTAGTCATGCTGAGGTTCAGTCTACACTGATCTTAAGGGAACTGCAGGAACACCGTAGTAAAACAAACAAACAAAAAACAAAAACAAAGTAAACAAACAAACCCCCCACCGTAGCCCATGTCTAATAGGTGTGATGGCATTCTTAAAGGAATGACATTGGAAGGCCTCCACCAGCCATGGCTTCCTACTGTCTTGGAATCTGCTTTGGCTGGCAGCCTAGATTAGCAGCAAAGACATTATCTTTATTTCCTTGGAGCAAAAGCAATCTTCATGAGTCGAAGGCCTGCACTTGCATTGCATTGCATTGTGGCTTTTCTGAAATGGAAACCTGTCCCAACTTCCCCCAGAACAACAGGGTGCTTTCACCTTGCAACTTTACTCTAAAAGCCTTTCTTTGAGGACCAGTGCTCTTCTTAGGTAGCCATTTCTTGTCCATTGGATACGATCATATGTAAAAGAGATCGTTGACAATGTTAAGCTTGAAATTTAGTGACCTTAGTTAATCCACTATTAATCCAGTTTGGGTAACATTCAAGCATGTGCTGCCAAGAGTCCTTCTATAGTGCACAAGGAGCAACCTGACCTGCAAATAATAGTCGATTAATCCTTTTTATGTGGTGCTGTCCCTCTTTAGACTCCTAGTCTTTGTTTGGTGGGCCGGGGGAGGAGGGTGTAGAATCTGCAGCATGTTAGCTTTTTCTCTTTTTGCAAAAAGCTGTGATTTCTTAATTCAACTGTCATTTACTCAGCACTTATCATGCCCTGATCCTCTCTTATACATTTTGAATATGAATACCCAAAACACTAGAAATAACACCTCCCTCCATCCACAGATGACGAAAATTCGAGTTAAACAGCTAGTCAAGAGCTACACTGTAAATAGGAAGAAGGTGACAAGGCTGTGGCTTTTGAAATTGATAAACACTTCTATTTGGGGCAAAACTGTAGTTGAAGTTTCAGGACAGAGTTGAGGGTGTTTGAGGCAAGAATGTTGGAAGCAAGAAGTCACATTAGAGTGTCATGGCTACCAGCTGGGAATAATGGCAGGGACATCTTCAGTCTCCAGACCCCAGCTTCAGTTTCAGCCGGGTCCTCTGCAGAGGCCCTCCCTGCCCCCTCCCCCCCAAGTGCCGCGGCAGGATCCTGCTGCAGTGTCAGAGAAGCAAAACAGGTTCAGGCAACCTAGATCTTTATCTGTCTTGCAGAAAGGGGCTGGTTACATTTTAATCTTGGTTATATAAATGTTCGTTTTGAAATCATGTTGGCACATCTCTAGCCCCTTTCTTCACTTCCAGTAAATAACCTCTCCTTTCCCTATCTCTCCCTTCCTCATAAAAGACAAGAAATATAAAAAATGTAAATATATAAAATGATATAGATTACTGAGTATATCTCATTGCTTGTGCTGTTTTGATGTTTTGTGATGTTAGCAATTATAGTTTAGACTTCTTTGACATGTGTGTTGTTGCGTACTTTGTGTGTGTGTATATGTGTGTATGTGTACTAGAAACAGCAGATAGGCAACAATGTCCTTCTCAGTTCCTCTCCACTTGATTAATTGAGGCACAATCTCTCACTGAACCCAGTTTACCATGCTGGGCAACTGTCTCCGCTCTTTGAGTATTGGGGTTATATGTAGCCAGGAAGTCTGTCTAGCTTTTATGTGCATTACAAATTCTGATCCTCATGTTAGCACAGGCTAGTGCTTTATTTGTGGAGTCATGTCCCTGACTGTAGTCTAGATTTCCTAAAGATCAATTTGAATAGGCTTAATTTATATTCAGTCAGATATAACCCATTTTCCCTTTTGATTATTGTCGATTTTCAGTCACGAAGGCTGTTTGTCACACCTAGAAGCTATGCTGTTTTCTATCACTACAGATTAATTTTTCTTATTAGAAATTCTTAGTTAGGGGTTGAGCATTTAGCTCAGTGGTAGAGCACTTGCCTAGCAAGAGCAAGGTCCTGGGTTCGGTCCTCAGCTCTGAGGGGAAAAAAAAAAAGAAATTCTTAGTTATTAAATCACAAAATCATGTTAATCTGCATTGGTTTCCTTTATTTCAGAGACTGTCTAAATCATGTCCTTAATCTATTCCTAAGCAGCATTCTTTTGCGGTAAGTTTAAATTTTTCTCCTTGGCAGTAGTGCAGCCAGTCCTGAGTCACTGGAGGGGAAATCTTGGCCTCCCTCTCCCCTCTTTCTTCCTTCAATCCTCTGTTGTGATCAGTTGCCTGTGCTATCAGCTCAGCGACCACAGGCAATAAAGTGAATGCTGGATTTAGCATCCCATCCCAGATTCACCTCTGGACTTGCCAGAGCCAACCCTTGGCACAATGTACCTTTGTTTGAAGTGTTCAGTTACCATGAATATACCTGTTAACAATGCATGAGAGTTTTCTCATAGATGGTATAGCACATACTTTTATGTGGGAACAAAGATATATCTTTGACTCTCTAAGACATTTTCAGCTCTTTCAGTAGTGCCTGTTCAGTCTTAAATTCCCACCAGTGAAGTCTGAGGGCTTCAGTGTCCAATTGACATTTGGTAATGTCAGTCCTCTGAGTTCAGTTACTGTAATGGGTGAATAGTGGCTTCTATCACATTTCATAACGAGCAATGCTGTTGGGCCTCCTTCCCCGTGTCTGTTGCTATCTATACATTACCTTTGTAAAGCTGTTCACACTTTGTAAAGCTGTTCACACCTCGTCTGCTTTTTTTCTTTTAATTGGCTTGATTGCTGACTGTGTGTGAGGGTGATCGAGATCATGTATCTATTTTCTTGTCATTTATGGTTTTTGTTTTTGTCTTTAAAATATATATTTACTTTTATTTTATGTGTATGAGTGAATTGCCTGCATGTGTGTGTGTATATATACCATAAGAGTGTGTGGTGCCTGTGGAGATCAGAAGAGGGTTATGGGTTGTTGTTAGCTTCCATGTGGGTACTGGGAACTGAATCCCAGTCCTCTCTAGGAGCAACAAGTGCTCTTAAACACTAATCACTCTTTCCAGCCCTGGAGTTTTGTTGAGACAGGGTATAGCCCAGCCAAGCAGGGAACCCCTAATCTTTCTGCCCCGGCCTCCTGGGTTGTAATGACAGCCCTACACCACAATTCTCTGCTCCTATACCAGTTTCTCATATAGAATGGAGGTTGAAGTTTGAAGAGTGGTTATACCTTATTCTTTTGTGGATCATTAACTTGAAAACCATCTAAGGAAAATTATGCCCACATCCAAATTACAATATTTTCTTCTAAAATGTTAGCAGTTTGGGTTTTAAACCTGTAATTCATGTTGAGTAACTTCTGTATATGGAGTGAGGTATATATCCAAGTGTTTATTGCTTCTGGGCTGTTTGTGGATGCCAGTCACCCTAGCGTCCTCATTAAGAAGGCTGTCCTTTCTCTGTTGTTTTGGTTTGTGGATGCCAGTCACCCTAGCATCCTTATTAAGAAGGCTGTCCTTTCTCTGTTGTTTTGGTTTGTGCCTTAGTGGACATTCATTTCTCTGCATAGTTGTAAGATTATTTCTTTTGATTAATTTTTCTGTCTGTATATACTCACATACTATCTCAATTATTTTACACTTTAAAATGTGCAGCATAAATATATCCTTGTTCTAATTTCAAAATGTTCTGACTATTTTAGGCCTTGTTCATTTTAATTTAAATTTTAGGATCAGTTTTTCAAATTTTACAAAAGAAGCCTTTAAATATTTGGAATAGAATTATGCTGAAAATGTATATCAGTGCAGTAAAGGGAGTCTTGGCAAAATGAGCCTTTCACCATCGTGAAGTCCATTTGTCATTTTTTGGTGCTGTTTCTTTATCAACTCAAGTTCTATCAAGAAAGCCCTTGATCTATCTCTATCTTGAAGGGTTTTGCCTACTTTTTCCTCTGTAATTTTCAGACTTCCAGGTTTTATTCTAAGGTCTTTCATCTCTTTAAAGTTGATTTTGTGCATGGTGAGAGTCAGGGACCTAGGTTAACTCTTCTATGTGTGTATATCCAGTTTTCCCAGAACAACTGATGAAAAAAAACCCATCTTTTCTCCAATGCATATTTTTTGCATCTTTATAAAAACTAGTGTGCCTGTTGTGTGGGTGTATGTCTTGGTCTTCTATTCTGTTTCATTGATCTGTATATCTATTTTGTGTTAATATCATGCTGTCTTTATTGCTCCGGCTCTGCAGTGTAACTTGATAGCAGATAGTGAAACCTCTGTCATTGATCTTTTTGCTCAGCTGTGCTTCCATATACATCTTAAGTTTTTTAAAATATGTTTTCATGAAGAATGACATTGGAATACATGTGGAGATCATGTTGACGCTGCAAACTACTTTTCATGCCAAAGCCATTTTTATAATGTTAATTCTCCTGTTCCATCAGTATGGGGAGAACTTCTATAGTCTAATATATTCCTCAACTTTTACCTCTGGTGTGGTAAAGTCTTCATTGTACAGCTCTTTCAATTTCTTGGTTAGGTTTCTTCTAATGCAGTTTTTTATGTTGTTTTGCTTTTGGCAATTTTCAATGGGAGATTTTCCAGAATTTCTCTCTTGATCTTGGTATATAGACAGGCTTTTTGTGTGCTAATTTTGTGTACTGCCAGTTTGCAGAATTTCTTAGTGCTCAGAGTTTTCTGTTAGAGTCTTTGTGGTGTCATATAGAGAAAGCATCATATTAGCTGCACATAGGGATACTTTGTCTTCTTCTTTTCCTTTTTATTCTTTTTTTGTTATTGTTAATTGCTCTGGCTAAGACTTCAAACACTATATTGAATGGACTTCTCTGACATGAACTCAGTGGCTGGCTCTTTGATCACCTCCCCTTGATGGGGGAGCAGCCTTTACCAGGCCACAGAGAAAGACAATGTAGCCAGTCCTGATGAGACCTGATAGGCTAGAGTCAGATTGAAGAAGAGGGGGGACCTCCCTATCAGTGGATTTAGAGAGGGGCAGAGAGAAGATGAGGAAGGGAAGGAAGGATTAGAAAGGAATGTGGAAGGGGGCTACAGCTGGGATACAAAGTGAATAAACTGTAATTAATATAAAAAATAAAAAGAACAGGAAAAAAACCTAGAAAGCATGGTCATGTGTCCTGTTCCTGATTTTAATTTAAATGTTTTCAGTTTTTACCCATTTGGGATAAGGTTGATTGTAGGTTTGTTGTATATAGCTTTTTTGTGTTGAAATATGTCCCTTCTATCCCAAGTCTCTTTCTGGATTTTATCATGAGAAATATCAGATTTTGTCAAAAAACTCTTTTGAACCTATTATGAAGACCATATGACTTTTGTCTTTAATCCATTCAATATTAAGGAGATAGTTATGAACCTGTATTATGAACTATTTCTGCATCTATGGAAAGAATCTGTGTAACTCATGCTGAGTGATATTTTTGGTAAGTTTGAATTCTATTTGCAAGTATTTTATTGAGAATTTTGCATCCATGTTCATCAAGTACATTGGATTACTATAGCCTTTGTTGAGTTGTCCTATCTTTATCTGGCTTTACTATTGGGGTAACACTGACTTTGTAGAAGGAGCATGGAAGTGTTCTCTTCCTATCCACTTCATGGAATATGCTAAGGACATCAGTGCCATTTCCCTTTAAAAAATCTGGGTGAAGTCAGCAGTGAATCTATCTGGTGCTCTGTTCACTTTAGTCAAGAAATTTTAAGTTGATGCTTAAATATTATTTCTTGTAAGTTGATTACCTTTTCTTGGTTTAATTTGGGTATATCACTTGGGTCTAGAAATTCACCAGTTTTTCTGGATTTTTTAATTTAGTGAAATGTAAGTTTTAAAATATGTTCCAATGACTTTCTGAATTTCATTGGTACCTGTTGTAATATCTCCCTTCTAATTACTAATCTTGTTAATTACGGTCTTTATGACATTTTTGTAGTGTTGGCTATAGTTGTTGCATTTTTTTATTTTTAAAAAGAATCTTCTCTGTATTTCATTGATTTTAGTTTTCATGTATATTTTATTAATTTCTGTCCTGATCTGCCTTAATTTTTTTATTCTATCAATTTTAAGTTTTTCTTGTTCTTCTTTTGCTAAGTTCTTAAAGTGGGCCCTTAAGTTATTTATTTCAGAGATCTCTGATTTTCTAGTATAGACATTTATAGCAATTGGCTTCCCTTTGAGTGCTGCTTTCATTATATGTCATAGTTTGAGTATGCTGTATTTAATTTTCATTTAATTGTAGGAAATTTTAAATTTTCTTCTTAGTTTCCTTGATGAGATTTTCATCACTCTGCTGTACAGTCTTCATGAATTTGTGTATATTCTATAGTTTTTTCATATTGATTTTAGCTACACTCCATTATGAATAGGTAGAATGCAAAAATATACTTTAGTTTTCTTTTTTTAAAGTTATTTTATTTTATTTACAGTTGTTTGTGCAAGGGTGGATATTACGGGAACTGGAGTTACAGACTGTTGTGACCTGCTATGTGGGTGCTGGGATTTGAACCCTGGTCCTTTGAGAGAGCAGCCAGTGCTTTTAACCACTGAGCCACTTCTCCAGCCCCTTTAATTTTGTTGTATTTGTCAAGACTTACTATGTATCTGATTATATAATCTGTTTTAGAGAAGGTTCCATGGGCTGCTGAGAAGAGCGTGTATTCTGCAGTCTTTAGATGAAACGTTCTGTAGATATTTGTTAACCCTTTGATCTATGATGTCATTGAGTTTAGATGTTTCTCTGTTTTGTTTTGTTTTGTTTTTCAAAATTACTTGTCTATTGGTGACAGTGAACAATTAAAATCACCTATAATACTTGGGTTGTGGTTACTCTTTGTGTTTATATCCAGTAGTGTGTTTTAATTAGATGTAACAGTGTTTGTTGCCTATATGCTTAGAATTGTAATTTCCTCTTGATGAATTGTTCCTTTAATTAGTATATAGTGACCCTTTTCATCTCATCTGAATAATTTTGATTTGAAATCTATTTGTGAATTATAAAAATAGTGATCTCAGCTTTCTTTCTGTTTTTATTTGCTCAGAAAACTTTTTTTCCACCCTTTCACCCCAAGGTTGCATTTGTTTTTGATGATAAGGTGTGTTCAGTAGATACAACAAATAGATGGATCATGCTTTTTAAATTCATCTTCCCACCTCAATTAACCTAGTCTTGATGATCTCTCATAGGCCTGCCCAGTGTCTTGGCTCCTAAGTGACCCTGCCAGGTTGACAATCAATATCAATCCTTGCCCCATGTATTTATCATTAAGGCAAGTTTCATGCTCCCTCTTAGCAGTTCTCACAAGAGGGCTGTGATAAGCAATTAACCTACTCTCACCCAGCTCTCTCTCTGGATTCCTGTTTGAAATGTGGCAATTCATTCTGTGTTTCTCCATGACTTTATGACACTCACTTAATGCTCTCATGCTAGGCCAAACTAATGGGCCACCTAATCTTGGCCTTCAGACTTCTAAAACTTCACTTATATATAGACTTAAGTACTTTATTTTCATTCATCATTTCAAAGATGCTTTCTTATTATCTGATGTTACAGACTGAATTGTATCCTGATATTCGTATCTTGGAGTCCTAACTCCTGTAATAAAAATGCAGCTATGTTTGAATATGGAGTCTTTTACAAGGTAATTAAGGTAAAATAATATTGTGTCTGTGGACTACAGTCCAATATAACTGGTGCTTACATGAAGACACAGAAGTGGGTACAGAAAGAAAACTTTGTGAAGATTCTGGGAGAAGACACTTTTGTTGGTAGTTTTGTAACTTAAACCATGCAGCATAGGTTAAAGGTCTTCACTTGTACTTACTCATCTTTTTAAAGAGGATAACCGTACTACAACTCACAGACCCAAAGAAGATAAGTAGCAAGGACGATCAAAGGGAGGGTGCTTAATTACCACTCAGACGTGGAAAAAGAGGAGACAGCAGATGTGGTTGAAGAGAGGGGACAGGATAAGGGCACTCAAGAAATGAGGGTCTATATCAGACCAGAGGAGAGCGGGGTGCAGGAAGACAGAGCTTACAGAGAGGAGAAACCTTGGGCAGGGACTTTTCTATGATAAGCTGGAGACCTTTCACAGGGCAGGCTCCTGAGAGGGTATGGGGGTGACTGTAGCTGAGACTCTTGGTAATAGGGTTCATGGAGACTGAAGAGGCCACCCTCTAACTAGACTCCTCATGGAGGGAGGGGAACAACAATCCACACGCAAAAACTTCAACCAGCCAATAACTGGCTCAACCTGAGACTCACCCCAGGGGAGACAGCCAACCCCTGACATGGCTAATGACAGCCTGCTATGCTTGCAAGGAGAGCCAAGCATAGCTGTCCTCTGAGTGGCTACGCCCAGCACCTGACGGAAAGAGATGCAGAGACCCACCACCAATCTTTGAGTGGAGTGAAGGGAGCCTTGTGGAAGATTTGGAGGAAGAATGGAAGGAACCAGAGGGGACAGGAGCCCCACAAGAAGACTAACAGAACCAACTGAACAGGGTCCAAGGGGAGCCTGTGGAGACTGAAGCACCAACCAAGGACCATGCATGGACTGGACCTAGCCCTCCTACACAGATGTAACAGATGGGTAGGTCAGTGCTTTTTGATCACTTTTTGATCACTTTCCCCTGGCAGGGCTTCTGGGCCAGGCCACAGAGGAAGAAGATGTGTTCAGTCCTGAGGCAACTTGATATGCTTGGGGTGGGGGAAGGAGCTCCCCTTCTCTGAAGAATAGGGAAGGGGGATAAGGAAGGGAGGGCGGGACCGGAAGGAGAGGAGGGAGGGGCATATAAATGTATCTGAGGATCTTTGGGTGGGGTGTGTGAAATTAGCATTTGAATGGGGGAGTGGTAAAGTAGATTGTTCTTTTCAATGTGACAATGTGAGGACAATGTGCTGCGGACCTTGTTAGTTCAAAATGTGGAAGGAAAGGAATTCTCTTTTCCTTGCCTTATTCTTGAACTGACATACCTCATCTTATGTCCTTGGACCTGGTTTCACATAATCAGTTCCCCTTATTTCTAGGCCATTGAGCTACAAATTAATCATAGCATCCTGGAACTCCAGGAAGCAGACAGCAGATTTTGAGCCTGTTCTTCATAGCACATAAACCAAGCAGGCAAAGAGTGTCAACAGGCACATGTATAGACTTACACAATATGGATACATACATATGCAGATGCACGTGATGCAGTGTGCACTCATGTTAGACAGAATAACATGTTTACTGTACATATCTAATCTATCCTATTTGTTTTGTTTCTCTGGAAATTCTAAGTAAGAAAAAATGATCACGGTACAAACAAGAAAAAGATTTTTGAAAAAAAAAACACTCAGAAATATTTGTAACCCTCAGAACTACAAAGAAATACACTTCTGTCATTGTACCCAAGTGCTCTGAAGAACCAGGAACAGTAGCCAGAGCAGGTTAACTGCAGACAGCTTGCACAGTTTCTGACAAGTCAGACGTTTTCACTTATAGTGCCTGAAATTCTTGTGTCTGTTGTGTTCCCTTCTGATACGTAGGGATTATTCTTTCTGACTGTTTTGCTGCAGGTAGTTTATGGTTTACCTTGATAATTTCATAGAATTTATACTGTTTGATATTTTTTGTAGATTCTACCAAATTTGAAAGAAAAAGGTCATTATGTGGGAAGTAATTATAACATTTCTTTTTTTGAGGGGGATGGGGAGACTCTAGCTATAAGCACATTAAACCGCATGGTATTAGGCCATGGACAGTTGAGACCTGTTCAAGGTTCAAGGTTCAAGGTTGGTTGGTTTCAGGTTTCTAGGTTTCCATTACCGCATCTTAAATTCTAGTGTCTTTTTTTATGACAGTGCATATTGCTCACAATGTCCATTGAATTTTAAATTTTTCGTCTTATATTTTTAAGTTCCGGCATTAACATTCTTATTCCTCATACTTTGCTCTTCATGGCATTGTACTGGTATTTACAGCTTTAGTGTTTATCATAATTTACTTACAGTCTTTGCTAATTTCACCATCACTGTGATTTCTGAAACATTTCAGGTAACTGGTTTATCATTCTTTTAAGATGATGACATATTGCCATACTTTATTACATATTTAATTTAACGTAGGTAATTTTCACACAAAACAATTGTTTTAAAATTATTTGTTTATTTATTTATGATTCTTGATGCTTTGCCTGCATTTATATCTGTGTACCACATGGATGCTTAGTACCTGAGAGGGCAGAAGAGGGTGCCAGTACTGGAGTTACAGACACTTGTGAGCCACTATGTGAGGACTGGGAATCAAACCTGGGTCCTCTAGAAGAAGAGCTAGGACTCTTATCTTCTGAGTCATTTCTTGAGCCTAAAAGCAACTGTTTTAATTGAGTCATTTATTCTTAGTAAATGAGACAAGTGTGACTTAGTATGTTTGACTTAGTAAGACAAATGTGAATTAGCACTACCTTACAAATTATGTGTGTCACTCAGGGCATATAGAAATTCCAGATTTCCATGAGGCCATGCATTACAATAGCTATATTCACATATCCTTAAAAATGTACTGAACGTGTTCAGCTATATTCACATATCCTTAAACATGTACTGAAAGTGTGCAGTTCCTAGAGGTCTCATTCACGCAATATGTGTAACTCTTGGAGGATGTAGGAGAAAGGACCTGATATTCCTTTTAAGACATGGTTTTGGATTGAACTTAAGATACTGTAATACATTCTGATGACAGATGTACAACCTGGGCTACATGTGTTTTGGGATGCATATATGTAAGTATAATCCATTGAAATTAAAATATAAACCATGAAGCACTTCTTCAACATATACAGTGTTCAAGATAATGTGGTGCTTGTGAAGTGTTGACACTTACCACTTGACTAGAAAAACTTTTCATCTAGTTAAGGAAATAAAGCAGAAAAATGAGAAAACAGTGAGTGCACATCAGTGCTCTACCCTGGTCCAGAGTGTGTGCCGAGCCTTGAGCTTTCATTGTCATTCTGTCACAAGTGTCCAGTGGGGTGCGCTGGGGTTAAGCTGCTTTCTCAAGACTTTAAGCCACACACACATGGTGCTCTCCTAACTCCAGGCCAGGCATCGTTTTCTCTGCAAAAAGGAATGATGTTCCTTCTCATATTCTTCCTGCTTCTGGGCACATAGTAGCTTACTCAGACAGAATCTGCTTCCTAAACTCTGCCCTAGCATGAGGTTCATACAGCCACAGGCATGTATTGGGTAACAGCCTTTGTTCTCTGAATCCATTTCTAAATCATGCATTTGAAGTTTTTCTGTCTACAGGCATAGGAGGTAGTCTAGGGCAGTGTAAAGTACAGAAGGCGTGTCTCTGTGTGAGCAGAATGCATGAGAAAGAGATGATTTGTTAACAAAGATATGTAATCTTGCTCCCAGGGCATACTGATCAGGGTGTGTCACCCCAAAGTTATTTGATATTTGTTCTTTCTCTCTTTCTTTCTTTCTTTCTTTCTTTCTTTCTTTCTTTCTTTCTTTCTTTCTTTCTTTCATTTAGCAGAGAATAGATTGTGTGTTATAACAGATAATGTCAGCCTGAACATTTCAAATAAATTTAAAACTGGAAATATAGCTATTTAATATAATATAAAATGTTCTATATAGAAACAGACATTACTTCAGCTATTTTAACTTCCTTGGTGGTCCCTCATTCTACCATTATCTCATGGTAGCCAATATCATCTGTGAAGTTAGTTATTTTAAAAATATAATATTGTTACTAATTTTTGAGACTTTCATATAAGCATACCATTTTATGTTAGTCATATTCATCCTCCACTTCTTTTCTGACTCCTCCTAGAACACCCTTCCCAGAAACCCACCCAACTTCATTTTCTCAATATGTTATAATCTACTGAGTCCAATCTGGGTTGTCCATATGTTCATTAGCTTAGAAGCATCTAATGGCACATAGTGGGCCTAACAGAGCTCACAATGTTGAGGAAAACTGACACCCTTTCCTAGCAGTATCAACATTCAATAGGTTCTGAGGGATGAAGCCATATAAGCCTGTCCCCTCCATGTTGGAATGTTGTTAGCTTGTTCTGGTATAAGTCTTGTATAGCCAAGCACAGAAGAAGGAATTGGACCCTTTTCTTCTGGATATTCTTTTACTTTTAACATTTTTTTAAATGTGTGTGTGTGTGTGTGTGTGTGTATGTGTGTGCATATGCCATGCTACACCTATGGAGGTAAGAGAATAACTTGTGGAAATCAGTTTTTTCCTTCTATATTGTGTGTTCCAGGGATCAAACCCAGGTTGTCAAACTCGATGACAAGCACCCTTAAACATTCAGCAATCATACCAACCCCTCAAGAGCACTCTTAATGAATAAAATTCTAATGCGATTAACTGAATTCTACAACTTATTTTAAAGTTAATTTTATATACTGCTTAGTCTTATATGTTTTGACAAATGCATAATGTTATTTATTCAACTTTATGGCATTATAAATGGTAGTTTCATTACCCTAAAATTTTCTCTGCTTAACTGATTTATTTCTCCCTTCTTGCAACCATTGAAGCTTTTACTGTTTAGAAGTTTTTGAATAATTCAAATTATTGAAATTTTATTGTTTGTGTTCATTCTAAGCTGGCTTTTTTGACTTAGAAGATAGGCATGGGTTTAGAAGAAAATGAATGATATGAAGGCAGGAATGTAAAAAGTAAGGAGGTAGATTTATCTGTGAAAAAGGAAGGGAGAGAAAAATTGAGAGATAAGGATAAATACCACCAAAGATTGTTGTAAGTGACTGTTAATATTTACTATTGGTTTATCTTTCATTAAAGCTGCGTGAATCCTAAACAGCTGTATACCAAAATCACCACAAAGAGACTGGGATTTATTTAAATAACCTAGAACACAATGCTGGGCAATAGTCAGTCTATCGTAAACCTTCAAGCCCTCATAGTTTCCTAACATTTAGATTTCCCACATTATACTTGCTTTTAGTGAAATCTTAGGTCCGGTTCATTCTCCACGTCATTCCAAGACTTCTCCTCCAGCCTGCTCTCCCAGCTCTTTCCTGCCCTTCTCTCCTCCTCTGCCTCCCACCTTCTTGTCCTCTGGCTCCTCCCTCTCTTCCTGCTTCCTTTCCATTGCTCAACATTGTGGATAGTTGCTTTATTTTGGCATGTTTACACAAAGTTGAGACAGGCGATGCTTAGAATAAGTATCACAGTGTAATGTCCGGATTGAAACCTGAGAGTGGGAGAGAGAAATCAGCATTTGAATGAACAAGGCTAAGGTGCATACATTTCAAAAGAACATTATACCAACATAAGATGATTTAAAAAATAAAACACTATTTTATGTTTACTTAAAAATACAAATATAGCATATATGTATATATTGTATACATTTATAATTAAGTAAAGGGATGCCACTTGGGTGATGAGGGTACTCTATGCCAAAATCATAGTCTAGCTAACAAAAAACATGGTAACAGGTATAGGAAACCTCCTTGTGATTTGTTGGTCAGTGAAATCTAAGAGACTCCCAAGACAATAGTGACATTGCTCTTGGTTGCATCCTACAAGTTAAAGGTAAGACCCTATTGCTGATTGCAAAAGATAGCACACACTTCAGACACAGGACTTCAAGGAATGGAGCTGGATCTCTCTTGGAAACCTCCTCCCTGAGGACTGGCTCTCATAGTTTAGACAGCTGCTATCCAAGCTGCCAACAGAGAAGAGCAATTGGTAGTCAGAAGAGAAGCCTATGGTCCACAAGAATGCCTGGACTGGCAAGATATCCACAGCGGTACAATAGTGCCACTTTAATCTTGGGGTCGCCAATAGCTGTTTAGTTGGACTTAAAGTTCATACAACAGGAGGGAATTCATGCTTGGTATTGTAAACTTAGCCAAATACATGAGCCTGGAGATGTCACAGAATTGAGAAGAACCTTTTCCTGACATTTTCCTAATATAAAGTCTTACTGTGTTCTAAATACTTACCCTTGTGTCCACAGACAAGTGTAATTTTTACTCGTTATCAGAGAACCTCCCCCAACCCCAGCAGATAGAGACTATTATAGAGATCTGCAACTACTCATAGAGAATAAGTGACTGTCGGGTACACAACTGATAATAGTTCCATTGCAAACTTATAACTAAGGTTCATAAAAAATTGCAGAAGAGGCACAAGAAAGATTGTAAGAGCCAGGTGACTGGGAAGTCTGCTGAGAGATGGTGACTAGAAGCTGCACCCATGAACTGCCAGTAATACAGTTGCCTGAACAAGACCAGCACAGTGACAATGCTCATTGACATGCCAACATGGACAAGGGCATTCCCTCCTGGTCCCACCCCTAGATGAAGAGCTACAGTGAGAATCAATCTCTTCCCAGGGCAAACTGGTCTAAACTCAAGTGATCATCCCTGGTCACATGCATATTAGAGCAAAGCTAAATAGAATCAGTGGAATATATATATACACACACACATATGAAATAAATTTTAAACTGAAGCAGCAACATCATTTTACATTCCCACAAGCAATAAAATCTACTTCCTGTTTCTATACATTTTACGTTGCTAGCTGTTTTGACTTTTTCTATTCTAATATTTGTTTAGTGTTGATTCATAATTATTTTAAATTTTAATTTCTTTAATGACATGAAATATGAAAAGAGAGGGATCCCAGATGGCAGCCCTCAGGTGGACATGGTGTCTGAGGAGCAGGTCAGCAGTGTCAGCACAGTGGCCAGGAGACTGAACTCTGGGACCTAAAATACCAGCATTTGTGATTGCCAGGTAAGAGGAAATCCTATGGTGAAGAAATCAAGTGGGAAGGTCCTCGGGACATCCAGTCAATCCCTGGAAAAGGTCTGGGTGCCCGGCAGGCACACAGCTGTCAACCTAGTACTGAGCATGCAGCCTCCTGCGGCACCCCCAGCCGCCATCCTGGACCGGAACACACAGTCTACGGTCTAGACTAAGGAAACCCCAGCTACCATCCCAGACTGGGGTGCGCAGCCTCTGGCTCAGAAGGAGGCACCAAGTCTCCAGACCAGAGCAGAGTGCTTAGCTGCAAGCCCAGGTCAGAGTGCAGAGCATCCAGACCAGAGCAGAGCCCTTAGCTGCAAGCCATGATCAGAGCACAGAGTCTCCAGACCAGAGCAGCGCCCCCTGCTGCCATCTCAAACCCGGACACTCAGCCTCTGGCCCAGAGTGAGGTACCAAGCCTCCAGACCAGAATGGCGACCAGCCTGTGGTGCTCACAACTTCTAGCACAGAGCACAGGGCTGGGCACACAGAGCCCACAACAGAGTACATGTCCTGCCCACAGCATAACCCGCAGACCTCAGAGTCTAGCCTGATGAAGCCGCCACAGATTGAATATAACTGGGTATTCAGGAAACCTGCCCAGGCCACAATCTGCGCTTGCTAAATGCCCTAGCACCCACATCACCTCCTGTGCTTGCTCACAAACCTCATAGCCCAATAACCTACACTCCTTAGCACTCCCCTTCAAGACACCTTCTGAGTGAGTGCATGTGCATGTGCACTGACACACATACACATACACTTAAACCCTCCTGCTCCCCACCCCCGGCAATGATTCTGCACCAGCAGCTTTTCCTCCCACAGACACAACTGAAGCAACAACACACACTCTCAAACCACTGGAACTCCCTGATCTTACTGAAGAATACTTCGGACACCAGAGATTGAGAGTTCCAGTCTGAAGTTCAGCCTCAAGGAACAAACAGCTCCTTGATTATATATAAACAAATGGACAAAGTTCAACATAAGAACTCACCCAACAAAAATCAGGACACCATGGTCCCACCAGCAACACCCAAAAACAATGGAGATTTTAATTCAGCGAAGACACAGGAAAATCATGTTAAAGGTATGCTTATGCAGTTACTACAAGAACAAAAAGAGGAAATGAACAGAGCTCTCAAAGAAATACAGAAGAATATAACTGCCCATGTAGAGGAACAATTAAAGACATATAGAGAGGAAACAAACAAAAAAATAAGAGCCACCTTCAGTCAGATGAAGGAAATGGTCCAAGCATGAAAACAGAATCAGAATCTATAAAGAAAACAAAATCAGAGAAAAACCTAAAACTGGAGAACTTAGAGAAATGATCAGGAACCACAAAGGTCAGCATCACCGATAGAATACAAGAGATGGAAAAGAGAATCTCAGAAGCTGAAGATACACTTGCTGAAATTGATTTCTCACTCAAAGAAAAAGTAAACTCGGAAAAGTCCAAAACACAAAACATCTAAGAAATCAAGGACGGCATGAAAAGACTAAACCTAAGAATAACTGGAATAGATGAAAAAGAAGACTCCAAAGACTGGAAAATATTTTAAAGAAAATCATAGAAGAAAATTTTCCCAACTTAAAGAAAGAGATGTCCATAAACATACAAGAAGCCTACAGAACACCAAATATACTAGACCAGAAAAGAAATACCTCTTGTCACATCATAGTCAAAACACTAAACCTACAAAACAAAGAAAAAATATTAAAGGCAGCAAGGGAAAAGGGTCAAGTAACATATGAAGGTAGACCGATCAGAATCACACAAGACTTCACATCAGAAATTATGAAAGCCAGAAGGGCCCGGGCAGAGGTCAGGCAGTCTTAAGGGAACACAGATGCCAACCCAGACTACTATACCCAGCAAAGCTTTCAGTCAATGTAGATGGAGAAAACAAAATATTCAATGACAAAACTAAATTCAAGCAATATCTCCACATCAACCCAGCCCTACAGAAGATAGTAGAAGGAAAACTTCAATTCAATGAAAACAACTACACCAAAGAAAATATAGGATATAGATAATTCCCCAACAAAAAAGAAAAAAAAGCAATGAATCATAGTAAGACCACCAACTCCACAATAAAAGGAAGTAACAGTCATTAGTCACTATTACCTATCAACATCAATGGACTCAACTCTCCAATAAAAAGACACAGACTAATAGAATGATTTCAGAAACAGGATCCAACATTCTTCTGCATCCAAGAAACACACCTATGCAGCAAAGATAAACACAAAGATAAACTCAGAGTAAAGGGTTGAAAAATGTGTTTCAAGCAAATGGACCCAAAAAACAAGCTGGGGTATCAATCTTAGTGTGTAATAAAATACACTTTCAACCAAATTTAATCAAGATGATGAGGAGGGGCACTTCCTTCTCATCAAAGGAAAATTCCAACAGGAGGACATCACAATTTTGAACATCTATGCCCCAAATACAAGACCACCTCCATTTGTAAACAAAATATTATTAAAGCTGAAATCACACAGTGATCCCAATACCCTAATAGTGGGAGAATTCAATACTCCACTCTCACCAAGGGACAGAGCATCAGCTCAGAAGCAAAACAGGGAAGCAAGGGCACTTAAAGAGGCCCTAAATCAAACGGACCTAATAGATGTCTAAAGAACTTTTCACCCTAGATCAAAAGAGTATACCTTCTTTTCAGCACCTCATGGAACCTTCTCCAAAATAGACCATAGAGTTGGTCACAAAGCAAGCCTCAGCAGATTCAAGAAGATTGAAATAATCCCTTATATCCTATCTGACCATCGTGGTCTAAAGCTGAACCTCAACAACAACAGAAACAGCAAAAAGCCTGTACAATCATGGAAACTGAACAACTTGCTACTCAATGACAGTTTGGTTAGGGAAGAAATTAAGAAAGAAATTAAAGACTTCCAAGAATTCAATGAAAATGAGAGCACAACATACCCAAACTTATGGGACCCAATGGAGGCAGTGCTAACAGTTCATAGCACTACGTGCCTTCAAGAAGAAATCTCACACAAGCAACTTAATGGCCCAACAGAAAGCCCTAGAAAAAAGAAGCAGATACACCCAAGAGGAGTAGACAGTTGGAAATAATCAAACTCAGGGCTGAAATCAATCATTTAGAAACAAAACTATTCAAAGAATCAATGAAAGCAAGAGCTGGTTCTTTGAGAAAATCAACAAGATAGAAAGCCCCTAGCCAAACTAACAAAAAGGCAGAGGAAAAACTATCCAAATCATCAAAATCAGAAATGAAAAGGGGGACATAACTACAGACACTGAGGAAATCCGAACAATCATTAGGTCTTACTACAAAAGCCTATATGCCA
>CM053754.1:47442326-47462657 GCA_028658305.1 Pachyuromys duprasi
AAGGTCATGCTGAAATCTACACACCTAGGGAGGATATACAGGAAGGAGGACCCAGGTGGGTATGATCAATTCTTGTTTGGATGAACAAATGGGATGAACATTGAGTGGAGGAGAAAACAAACAACAGGACAGGAGCATGCCAAGGAGGACCTCTGGGGGGGGGGTCAAGGTAGCGATGTATCAGAGCAGATATTAAGACTCATGATCAAGATGGAAGGGGAGGAGATCCTCCCCCATTGGTGGACTTGGAGGGGGCGGGGAGGAGATGAGGGAGGGTTGGGGAGGGTGGGAGGGAATGAGGGAGGGGGCTACACATGGGATGCAAAAAACCTAACCTGTGATTGATATAAAAATGTATAAAAAATAAAATTGTGGCCTATTTAAGGTTTATTTTCTGAGAAAAGTGTAAATCCTGTGTAGACTTATATCTTACACATTGATACACACAGTTTCATTATTGTTTATTGAAAAATAATTGTCCTTTTTCTTGAATTGCCTTTGCTTTACTTTACTACTTCTGTTCTATTTGAGTGGGTTTGATATTTTGTCTTTCACTTCAGTGATATTTTGTAAATTTTAAATTTAATGTGAAAAATAGGAAAAAATCTCAATGTGTAAAATTGGTCTTTCATTGTTTGGATAGCTATTATCTTTCTCTTTTACTTCATCACCCTCAAAAATAGAATGACTGAAGACAGACAGACTTTTTTTTTTACCTGATAACAGTAGGAACTCTTTGGGAAACATTTAAAATCATGGTGTTTGGGATGGTTGCCATGCAGTGCTGAGGAATAGGATGATGCCAGGAGATGCCTTGATGTTTTCTGTGGGGGTCTGAAATTCCCCAGCATTGACCTGACCTCCTAGGAGCAGAGTAATGTTTTCAACAGCAGAATAGGCACTGAAGGAGAAACAGATCTCCCTTGGTAGCTGTTTTATTTCCTGTGTGTACACAGTGCTTGTATCTAAATTTACACAGTACTTCTTATCTAAATTTCAGCAGAAATCACAAAGCCTTTCTCCCATTTTGGATCAGAGACCTTCATCCAACACATGATTTTTTTTTTCTTTTTGGCTGATGGAAATTAAACCTCCTCATTGCAGGTGACTAGTGTGTTTGTTTGTTTGGGATTTTTGTTTTTGTTTTTGTTTTTTTTTTTAACCTGCCAGTATTACAAATGTCAAAAAGGAAGCACAAATTCATGGAAGCCAAAAAATATTGATAAAAAACACTGTCACAAAGCAAGAAAATTTTGCCTAAACATAGTTGTACAGGTTAGAAAGCTAATAAAACGTAATAAAATTTAATTAAAAATTTAATTTGCCTTTGTTATATAACTAAGAGTCTCAGAGCAGAGTCTCAAGGCCTAGGGAGATTGCTACTGGCCCTGCTTTGATGTTTTTGCTTTTGTTTTGTTTTTGGAGACAGGGTTTCTCTGTGTAGCTCTGGCTGTCCTGGGACTCACTCTGTAGACCACTGGCTTTGAACTGAGAGATCCACCTGCCTCTGCTTTCTTAGTGCTGAGATTAAAGGTATGCACCACTATGTCCAGCCTGCTTTGATTTTAATAGTCTTAACAGGACATGGAATTATTAGGCACCAATGAAGATAGAAGTCACATAGATTAAATATAACAATCACTTAAGATGATTTGAGAAGTATCAGAAGCCTCTCTAACTCTATTTGTCAATCCTTTTCATCTGGCTTACACAAAAATGTGGAGTTACACTGTGGACACATTAGCTCCCATGTTTAATTCAGAAGCAGGCCGCACCTGTGAAGAAGGAGAATTGGTTGAGATGACCTGCTTTAGGTCCATATCAGTTTACCAGCTAGGGTTTGTTGGATATTGTGTAGTAGACCTATGACATATTCAGCAGATGAATTCTGAGGCAGAAGATTGCCCAAAAGTAACAAGTCACAAATTACTAAACATGATCTAAAGGAGGACCTTAGAGAGTTGGTAAAAAGTATGGGTGGGGAGTGTGTTGGAAGAACTGTTCCAAAAAATTACATGCTTTGGGAAAGGTGTACATATGCAAGTCCACCTCTGACTATGGGACTCCATTAGAAATTCCTGGAGTGACTTTAAGTGGAATGTACTTTTTTTGAAAGCCAGCTCTCTGCCTGGTGAAATGGACGACACTCACATTGCAGCATGTTGTAAGTTTTCATTGAGATGATGTTTGAAAAGTATTTACTACGTGCTCCTACCATAGTAGGCTGACTATGTCCATTCAGCTTGTGATGCTTAGTCCCAGTTGAGTGGCATTGGAAACTGTGGGAATGGGGAGCCCCAGCCAGTTGTTTAGACTATTAAAGGGAATAACCGAGAGCTGTGTCCTCATTTTTCTTCACCTGATATAGAAAGCCAATCTACAATCATAAATTTTCAAGCCAGCACAATCCCTAACAACCATCTTTAAACATTTGTCCTTATACTCACAGAGAGGTGTAACCTTTACCCCTCATTAAGGAAATTTCTTTTTGCAAAAGACTGAGACCGTTACAAGAAAACCACAGCCAATAAAAATGCTGAATTGTGAAGCCCAGTCCCAATGGGTATATCTACCAAACACTGACTGCTGTCTAAGGCTCAGAGAACATTGCCTAAGAGAAGGTAGGGAAGACAGAGGACAGAGTTTGTGACATTGCATCTTTTAGTAACAACAGCACAAGCTGTACCCATAAAGTCTCACCAACCTGACTGGCCAAATGTGAGCCAAACAAGGACAGCACTAATGAACATGCCAAACTTGAAGGTGAAAGCCCACGATGCCTCAAACCTACAGAAAGAACCTGAGGTTCTGAGGAAACTGGGAGCTGAAGAAAGAGATGGCCCTCCTCCGGAAAGACAATTAGTTTTGCAGTGCCAAAAGGTCACTTGTAAAAAAAATACATATAATTATTATTATATGAACTCAATAGGATATATTTAGGAATGTGTATGTATATACAAATACACACAAGCATGGACTAACAAAAAAAAAAGCCACACCTTTAGTGGGAGGGTTTGGAGGGAAAAAAGGCAGGCAGAAATGTTATAATTAAATTACAGCCTCGAAAAAATTAGTTTGGGTCCTCAGTTTCTTCACCTGTTAAAGAGGCTTTGACTATGTAGGCGCTAATGTTTTCTCACAGTTCTTTGATCTACAGTTTGATTCAGTCCTTTTATCCCAGTACTGTCCACAGACAGGAATTATCAAAAAACAATGGAATTCATTGAACACAACTTCCCAGTGGGCAAGGGAAATGGGCCAGACTTTCCTGCAAATGTGTAGCATTTAGTCTTAGTCTTTGGCAAGCAAGGTTCTATATTATTTTATAAATCTTAAATGGAGTAAGACTAAGCTGTGAGACTAAGCTTAAAATGTGTCCCTTCCCCAGTTCAGTATTACTTAAATCTGGTTAATCATTACTGTACCTTTGGGGACAGAAAACAGGTATGGAAGACAGAGAGAACAGGGTGTGGGAAAATATGAGAAGTCTAGGGCAGAATCAAGTTTGAACCTCCTCCTCTTTCCTTTAAAGGGTTGAGCTGTTGCCAGAGGGCCTCAGAGGGCAGGCTAGCACACTGGCCTGCCTCGGGATCACTCCACACCCGCTCACTGCAGTCACCCATGGTAACCTGTGCAGTGAGAACACACAGGTAATTCAAAGCTAAGCCACGATATGGACGCCCACATTCTTACCAGGTTTTCTAACGCATAAATAAGTTTATGTTAGCTGAAACAAATGTCTGAATTTAGGCTTCAAAAATATTTTCCCCCACCCCAATCTGTATAATTACTGTTTTTTTTTTTTCTCTCCAAAAGTCTTTCAAAATACTATAATTAACAGATTGGCAGATAACCCGTATAACCGCAGTTAAGGCAAATATAGTATGCAGCTGTCTTTGCATTAAGTGATTAAATCAAATAGCCCAGTTTTGAAGTACATTTATAAAGCATGAATTTACCTCCTGGCAAAACTGTCTCAAGGAACACACCCTGCACCATCTGTTCTCTCACTCTTGATAGCATATTTCCCAGGATGCTGTCGGTGGAGAGTAGGGCCCCCAGCTGCGCACAGCCAGGACTGCTGGGGGGCCCTTCAGGGTGTGCAGCCACCCCTGGATTCTCCTGCAGATGCTCAGGGTAAATCGTGCCCTGCATGCTTGCATACATGGCATGCACATGTGACACGCATGGCAATCTTCAATTGATCCCAGGAAGATTGACCATTTTGATATTTTGAAAATGTAGGTGCTTTCTACGAAGGTAATTGCAGATATAATGTTCAGTGCAATTTTCAAGTACTTACTCTTTTGTTAAATTCTTGGAAATAAATGATTAATTAAACAACAATTAATTTATGAACTCTGTGACATACTAGGTACTGAGCACCGTGGATAGCATGACAAACAGTGACAGGCCTTGCCCTCTCCAGCTTAGCAGTCTAGCCCAGAACCCTTTTATTAATATACAACTTTAGAGCTTGAGAGCTGGCTCAGCGGTTAAGGGAAATTGGCACTTTTCAGGAGGACACAGGTTCAGTTCCCATTACCCACATGGCGACCCATAACACATAGCTCCAGTCCCAAGGAATCCAGTAGGTACCAGGCACACACATGCACACAGACATACTTGCAAGCAAAAAATCATACATGTAAAATAATGAAATAGATAAATCTAAAAAATTAAATAATAAAGAAAAATCTAAAAGATATACAACTTTAAAGTTGATAGTTTTGGACAACACACACTGGAACAGCCTTATCTAAAGTTTATAAAATGGAGTATGAATTGTCCCAAACAGATAAAAGCAATAAGTGAAAACAGGCAGTCACACACTGTATTCACAGCCTGTGTTTTCCATGTTAGTTCAGTGGATGAAAGAGAAACATTTCAGAAACCTGAAGGTAAGTGTAGAAAGAAATGCTAACTGTCATGATATAGACTGTTCCATGGAGTCTCTGGGATATCAAATAAGTACTGAGAGTAGAAGTTTTGAGGTATGGACTAAAGCAACGGTTATATGTACCTTGACTACTTATTGCAGTCTATTGGCAAACACTTCAAAAAGATTCATGCTCAGATGCAAGCCCATATCAATTCATTAGAAACTCTAAGAATGGGGCTTTTCTAATCCCTTTTTTAAAAATGTTTTTTGGGGTCATTTTTAATAATCCTACACTACAGAGTGATAATTAAATCAAATTTGAATTCAAGTGCTCAATCACATTTTAAGCATTCACCAATCACGTGTGGCTAGTGATTAAGGTATTAGTCTACACGGAATTTGAAACTCTACTGTTTCTCTATTGGATAATTCTAAGTGTTTTCAAACAGTGGCCCATGGGTTACATGTCCCAGGAGTAGATAGGAATGGAGCTCAACAGGAATTATAGACTTCCTTAAAACATCAAGAAAGGCTCCGTTAGTAAAATGCCTGCCATCTAAGCATGAGGACCTGAGCTTGATCCAGAACACCCACGTAAAAAAGCTAAATATGCCATCGGCCTGGTACTGCTGAGGTAGATTCTAGGGGCTTGCTAGCCAGGCAATCTAGCTGAATGGACAATTGTCAGAGCCGGTAAAAAATAATGTGGCCTTGTTTGCTAACTTGATTATGAAACATGGGCTTTGTAGATGACGGTATCATGTCAGTGTCACACCGGATAGAGGAATGAAGAAGAGAGGAAGTATACAATAATGCAAATGATGAAGGACTTAGGAACGATTGGACCCGCTGTGGGAAAAGCACTTGGCACACCGGGTGGTGGAACAGGTAAGAAATAAGGTCTGTGAACTAGGCAGACACAGAGGGACAGTGAGGTTTCCCCAGGTAGGCAGAACACTTAGATTTGAGGAGATAGGGGAAAAACAAACAAACATTTTTTTAGAAGATAGGACACAGAACATAAAAGCTTTGCCAAAAGACCATGGCTTGTCACCAGTCAAGACAACTCGAGAGAGTGATTGGAGACTGTAGCTCTGGCTGGAAAACACCCTCTTCTGTAATAGTCCCATGAAGACCTAGTTTAGTCTGCTATAGCAGATGGTACCCCATTTCTAGTTTTCTCTGGTCAGGCATAGTAGAAAGTTAAACACTGAAAATGAGAACAGTAAGCCAAGTTATCTGTTTTTATTTATTTATTTTATTTTTTAATGGATATGTGTGTGTGTGTGTGTGTGAGTGCACGTGCATGCACACACCTAACTGTCAGCAAGTGCTCCAACTGAATGCAAGAGCCCTTGGAGGTCAGAAGAGGCTATCAGAGACCCTGGATCGGATGGTGAGCTGCCTTCTGTTTGCTGGGAATCAAACCCAGGTTTCCCACAAGAGCCGAAACTTGTCTTCATCATTGAGGCATCTTTGCAGACCCTGCTCTGATTTTAGCGGTATACATAAGCCAAGGCTTTGGAGCTATACACCGCCGCTGGAAATTGTACCTATCCAGACTGTACTGTGGTGATACAATTTCATGAAAATATCTCGTCCATTGAAAGAAACTGAAACTTTTGCTGAACCTCCCAGCCAAGTTCACAATATACCTTGAGGTCACTCAAGACTTGGCTTGGTGTCCTGCTGGGTACTTAACCTGTTTGTGTTTCACCTTCCTTTAAGATAATGATGTTACAACCAACTGTACTTGTTTTGGATTTCTGATGTCCTCTTCCAGGCCCTGACTCAGAGCAATAAATGTGTATATGTGTGAGTGTTGTGGTAATCATGTACCATATAATCATAAAGGTCCGAAGCAGTCTTTTATAACAAATATCCTCCAAAGAAGTTGGAAGGAAGGGAAAATATGTTCAGCTTGACAACAGTATGTCTGCAGTGTTGTTTGTTATCGGAATCAGCTGGGTCAGCTAGAGTGAATCCCTTATTCTTTCCCCATGCAATGCTTTCTGTGCTGTTCAATAAATCAGAGCAATGCTCTTTGTTTAGAAGGCACAGGCAGTAGAGACAGACACCAGAGATGATACACGCAACAGATAGGCTACAGAAAAGCCAGCAACACAAACTAGAGACCGATGGAAAATACAGGGAGAGAAGTGGGAAAATTCAAACACAGGCATGAAGTTTTGTTTGCATGTATGTCTGTGTGCATGTGTGTGCCTGGTGTCTACTTAGATCAGAAGAGGGCACTGGATTCCTTGGGACTGGAGCTATGTGTTACAGGTCACCATGTGGGTAATGGGAATTGAACCTATGTTCTGAGTCTTCTTGGCAGGGAGGGGCTAGAAAATAAAGGGAACTCTTACTTTCCTTAAAGTGACACCAATGCACGTTGGCAACTCTGAGGCCATCTTTAAAGTATTTAGGAGATGCACTGTACATGCCATCTGGTTCAGCACTCTCACTTTATGTGCATGAATGAGGAAGTATAAGCATGTTAAACCACTTTCCCAAGGTCCCACAGCTAGAATTGAGGCATTAGCTGATGTGTAATACAGGTCAATCTTCACCCTGGAGACTGCTGCGCTGCGCACTGCCTTTCAGATTTCTAGATGTGGCAAAGAGCAAGGTGAACACAGAGTTTCCTCATCATGGTTTTCAAAATAAAAATGCTTAAAGCAGGAAAGCAAGCAGCAATGACACATTTAATCAGCATGTGGGAGCAGGCAAAATCATACTTCTCAGAATTCTAATTTTTTCTCATTTATATGAAATATCAAGAGGCTACGTTTGCCCTTTTTCTGTTAACATATGATAGTTTCTCTTAGAGGTATAGATTGTTTGACATTTTGGAAATGTTAACATTTTATAAGAACTGGTCTTCCTACAAATGTATTGGGACTGATAACTTATTCTTTTTTTTTTAAAGATTTTACTTATTTATTTTATGTATGAGTGTTCTATCTGCATGTGTGCCTGCACACCAGTAGAGGGCATCAGATTACAGTACAGATGGTTGTGGGCCATCATGTGGTTGCTGGGAATTGAACTCAGGACCTGTGGAGAAGACAGTGCTCCTATCCGCTGAGCCATCTCTGCAGCCTCTGATGCCTTATTCTTAAATAAATATACAGCTTGTAGTTATTGCTGTTGCATCTAAAAATAGATATGTCTTCTTACTGAAGCTGAGTGGTATGTATCATCCAACCTGAGCTGCCTTAGTCAGGCTGAAGAGGAGATATTCCAAATTTTGTTTTGCTTCAATATGTGTTAATGCATAAGTAGCTACATTTAATATGCCCATAATTTACTAGTTGACTTTATCTGGAAGTGGGACTAGAGTACTTAATTATTGTGACTCACGTATCCTCCAGGCAGGTTTTAAATCTGACTCTCGTTGACTGTCACTCGGGTTGAACATTTAGCAATGTGATTCATAAAGAGGCAGTTCACAGAAAGCTATGATCTGGCCTAACTCAAAAGTTCCCACTTTAATAGTCAGTGGGAGTCAGCGTTAAATTACTCAACTTATAATTTATATCCGGAACAGACAATTTAATCGTTTTAGGATGTGTTCAAGCACAGCTCACATTTTAACTCCCTTTATTTTCTAGCCCCTCCCTGCCAAGAAGACTCCTGTGTTTTCACAAAGAAAACAGCTTTTCTTCCCAGTCATCCTTTGGTTAAATTGTGTATTGAAACACATCATGAGAAAAGAGAGGTGAAAAGCAGCACAAAGCTCCAAGGAGAAAAAACCTGGGAGGTTTTGAGGTTGTATAAAAATTAAGTGAGAAAATGGAACAATTATTTTGACAGCAGGTGGGAACTTAAAGCTGTTAATTAAGAGGGCAACCATTAAGAACATGAAGGCTCAAGTTTCAAGAGGTTTACTAATTCTTTTCCAGTGTTTTGTGAAGATTTGATTATATGGTACTATTTTAAAATATCATTTTATAGTTTTAAGAAATGACAGAGGAAGTAGCTTAGCAAAATGATTGTCCTGGAGGGACAAGGGTAACAACTCACATTTGGCAGCCATTCATCATGCATACCTCAAAAGTATTATTTACCCTGTGGATAAAAAGACAACTAATTATAAGAAGCAGTGATAAAATTAAACATGTGTGCTGATCTCAAATCGGGCAAGTTGGGATAGATGAATGGACAAATGAATAAATTAATAAATGGCTAGATGAAAGGATAGATTAATTAACAGATGTGCATAGAATGACCAGGGCCACATGAAAATATCATACTCATGTCACATACACAAAAGTAAAATCAGCCAAAACAAAAACTAATAGGAGGGTTATACTCTCTATAAGAACAGGGGAAATCGCTAAAGGGAAAAGAGATCTTTCTGCTGGGAACTTTGTCTTAACATGAACCACTCTGCAATTCCTTTTATACAGCTCAATCAATATTAAATGAATGGAAGTAAGGAGAAATGAATCAAGGAAGAAAGGAAGGAATGAACAAATGAAGAAAGAAAGATAATAAAGGCAACATATTTGGCCAAAAAAAAAAAAAGAATGGTATTTATCCAATACAGTCTAAATAATCTTCATGTCACAGAAGAAACATACTCAGCAAGTTAATAAGATCTGCTTTAAACAGAGAGGTGGAGCCCACATTCACAACTTGATCCCTGAAGGAATTCAAAAGGTGTATCTATATTTGAAATGACACCTCGGAAGTATTGCCCAGGACAGCACTGATTATCTGATAAATCAAATGAAGGCCTAGAGGGATGAATAGCCCATCACAGAGGGCCTTCCTAGTGACAGGGAAGTAACCTTCGAGTACAAAGGAGAAAAAGAATCAGATGAATCCGTTTTCATATCCTATGTCTCCACCCAGCTCCCTTTCCCTGTACATGTCTCGTCTTTGTTTCATGCCCAATGTCATTTTAGAACCCATCTCAGCCCTGCTGTCTTCACTGCCGCTTTTTCAATCCTCATATTCTTTATTCTTATTCTTCTTTCCTTTGCCTTTTTTTTCTCTAAACAAAGTGATCTGGCCAGGCTTACTTCAGTCTCCTGAAAGAAGAGACTGTTCTGTGTTAAAAGAAAACACATACCAACTTCTTTTTTCAGCCTACCATTAGACAAAACTCTCTCATCCCCTTCAACTTTTATTTTGTTCCTGCAGTTTTCCTTTCTATTATATTTTCCTCCTCTATTTTCCATCATCCCAATATGTGGCTCTCCCTCATTCCTGGGGTTCTTGGCCACCTATCCTCAGAAACAAAAGAGCAGAGGTGATAAACTGGGAATTTGGATGGCCCACAAGTATGAGGGAATGGCCTCTGGGAACTAGTTCAGCAAAATAGCTGAACTTTATTCTGGGTTAACATAGACTATATAATCCTTGGTGTGTGGATGGGAGGCTCCCAAGATAGGTGTACATAATTGGCTTGAGCTGGTAATTCCAAGGATGCTTTATTTGCATTTGACAGCACAGTCCTACGATATGAACCAGAACACAGTACCTAATTATCCTATAGATGAAGAGAGGAGAAGTGCTAGCAGGGAACTGTGCCAAAAGTCATATTCCAGTTACGGTTAGAGGCATCCATGCCTAAAGACAGTCTCCAGATGCGGTCAGGCAGAGAGTAGGAGACCCTGCTGGGGAGAGGGAGTATGCCATCTAGTGCAGAGCTCAGAAAGGCTATCTGGACCAGGAGGATTGCAATGTCAAACAGCAGGGTCCTCCAACATCAATACTAATCAATCACCAGTCACACTGCACTTCTTTTCCTTTCCACTCATACTCACATCTAGTATATTAGCACACACGGTACTATCAGTGTCCCTTTGCTTCCCCTCAAGTGATTAACACTTAATAGGTGATTATTTTGTGATTTGCCCTTACTTTACCCACGAATACAATCCTACATTGTGTTTTAAAAAACCTGTTAAAAAGATCATACATTGTGATCAGGCTGACTTCATTATAGAGATGAAAGGATGTGTCAACCTACATAAATAAATGAGTATAATGTATTACATAAAGTTATATAAATGAACTCAAGAACAAAAATCACATGCTCATCTCAATTAACACAATACATGTTTCAGACGATTTAACAGATCTTCATGATAATAATACCAAAGAGTTATAGGCAGATGGAACATATCTCAATAGGGGCTACTTAATGACAAAGCTATAATAAATGTAATGCTAAATGGAGAGAAAATCAAAGTATTTTCTTAGGTTAGATAGTGATTGAAGTCTTAACTAAAGAAGTAAGACACAAGAAGGAAATAAAGCAATAAAAGCAAAAAAGAAAGAAGTCACACTATCTTTATTTATAGATGATATAATTTTATACATAAGAAACCCTAAGGACCCAACTAGAAAACTCTTAGAGATAAAAACACTTTCAACAAAGTGGCAGGATACACAATTAACATAAAAAAACAGTAGCCTTTCTACATACTAGTGAAAAACATTCTAAGAGAGAAATCAGGGAAACAATTCCATTCACAATAGCCCCCCCCCCAAAAAAAATCCTAAACAAAACAAAACCAACCCGGCCTTGGAAGAAAACTAACCAATGAATTGAAAGACCTCTACAATGAACATTTTAGAACATTGCAGAAGAAAACTGAGGACAATATGAAAAGAAAGATTTTCTGTACTCATGGACTCAAATAACATTATGAAAATGGCTGTCCTACCTTATACAATCTCCAGGTTCAATGTACTCTGCATCAAAATCACAATACCATTCTTAACAGAAATAGATTAAACAAAAAGAATCTCACAATTGACATGGAAACATAAAAAACCCTGGATAGCTAATGTAATCCTGAACAAAAGGAAATAATGCAGCAGGTATGACACGCATGCCTTTAAGTTAAATCACACAGATGTGCTAATAATAACAGCATAGGACTACAACAAGCAGACATATACATCAATGGTCTGGAGCAGAGGACCTACCTAGAAACCCACACAGTTACAGCCACACAAGTTTTTCATCTTTTTTAATTTTAATTTTTATATTAATTACAGTTTATTCATTTTGTATCCCAGCTGCAGCCCCCTCCTTCATTCCCTCCCCATTACCACCCTTACTTCTTCCCTCATCTCCTCCCATGCCCCTCCCCCAGTCCACTGATAGTGGAGGTCCTCCTCCTTTCCATCGGACCCTAGGCTATCAGGACTCATCAGGACTTGCTGTACTGTCTTCCTCTGTGTCCTGGCAAGGCTGCTCCCCTCTCAGGCGGAGGTGATCAAAGAGCCAGCCACTAAGATCATGTCAGAGACAGTCCCTGTTCCCCTTACTATGGAACCCACTTGGACACTGAGCTGCCATGAGCTACATCTGTGCAGGGGTTCTAGCTTATCTCCATGCATGGTCCTGGGTTGGAGTATCAGTCTCAGAAAAGACTCCTGTGCCCAGATTTTTTGGTTCTGTTGCTCTCCTTGTGGAGCTCCTGTCCTCTCCAGGTCTTACTATCTCCTCCTTCTTTCGTACGATTCCCTGCCCTCTGCCCAAAGTTTGGTTATGAGTCTCAGCATCTGCTTTGATACACTGCTGGGTAGACTTTCAGAGTCCCTCTGTGATAGGCCCTGAGAGACCAAAGACTTAAAAATCATGGGTAATGTTTTAAAGGCTAGATAGGTAGAAACATGTCCAGTAATGCCCTGAAGGGAAGAACTAGCCTTACTGCATTCTTTTCCTGCCCACTAATTATACAGTTGCTAGGAAAACAGCCCATATGACCAGGCCAGAATTGTTTGTAGCCTTGTCACCTAAAGTAGACCAGTCATTTTAAAAGTCAGTTTCTCTTACCCAATCATGTAATGCCAAAGCGTGTGAGTCCCTACTTGTGTTTTTTCCCTTTAAAAACTTTGTACCCCTAGACCTTGGGGCACATTCCTCTCCTGTTTCCACAGGAGGTTTACGTCCTGTGTTCAAACGTGCATACAAGTACAAAACCTCATGTATTTACAACAGAATCTATTTATTCCTGGTCTTTGGGGGTTTGTAAACTGGGAATAACAGCTCCTGTCCTGTTCCCTGTTTTCTTCCTCTTCCAATGTCCATCCTATTTGCCTTTCTGAGTAAAGACTGATCATCTTACCCAGGGTCCTCTTTCTTGATGAGCTTTTTTAGGTGTACAGATTTTAGTATGTTTACCCTATCTTACATGTCTAATATCCACTTATAAGTGAGTATACAATATGTGTGTCTTTCTGCTTCTGAGATACTTCACTCAAGATGGTCTCTTCTACATCCTACCATTTGCCTGCAATTTCATGATTTACTTGTTTTTAATTGCTGAGTAGTATTCCACTGTGTATATGTGCCACAATTTCTGTATTCATTTCTCAGTTGAGGGGCATCTGGGTTGTTTCGAGGTTATGTCTATTACGAATAAAGATGCTACAAACATGGTTGAGCAAATGTCCTTGTTGTGTACTTGAGCATCTTTTGGATATATGCCTAAGATTGGTATAGCTGGATCTTGAGGAGAAAGTGCCAGCTTGATTTCCACAGTGATTGTATAAGTTTACAATCTGACCAGCAATGGAGGAGGGTTCCCCTTTCTTCATATCTTCTCCAGCATGCATTGTCATTTGAGTTTTTGATCTTAGCCATTCTGATGGCAGTAAGGTGAAATCTCAGGGTTGTTTTGATTTGCATTTCCCTAATGACTAAGGACATTGAACATTTCTTTAAGTTTTTCTCTGCTATTCGATGTTCCTCTACAGAGAATTCTCTGTTTTGTTCTGTACCCTATTTTTTAATTGTATTACTTGTTTTGTTGCTTTTTAACTTCTTGATTTCTTTATATATTCTGGATATTAGCCCTTTGTCAGGTATAGGGTTGGTGAAGATCCTTTCCCAGTCTATAGGCTGTCATTTTGTTCTGACGACAGTGTACTTTGCTTTACAGAAGTTTTCAGTTTCATGAGGTCCCATTTATTGATTGTTGCCCTTAGAGCCTGTGCTGTTGGTGTTCTGTTCAGAAAGTTGTCTCTGTGCCAATGAGGTCAATGATCCTCTCTACTTTTAATTTAACAGATTTAGTGTGTTTGGTTTTATGTTGAGGTCTTTGATCCACTTGGGCTTTAGTTTTGTGCAGGGTGATGAATATAGATCTATTCGCATTTTTCTACATGTAGACATCCATTTAGACCAGAACCATTTGTTGAAGATGCTGTCCTTTTTTCATTGTATTGTTTGGATTTTGGGCAAAAATAAAGTATCTGTAGGTATGTGTGTTTATTTCTGGGTCATCTATTTTATTCTATTGATCCACAATTCTGTTTTTATGCCAGTACCATGCAGTTTTTATTATTATTGCTCTGTAGTACAGCTTGAGATCAGGGATGAAGATAGCTGCAGACGATCTGTTATACAGGATGGTTCTGGCAATTCTTTATTTTTTGATGGGAATTGCATTGAATCTGTAGATTGCTTTGGGCAGGATGGCCATATTTACTATGTTAATCCTACCAATCCATAAACATGGATTTCAATTTCTGATTTTTCTTTGATGTCAAACAGGTCTTTTACTTGCTTGGATAGAATCACACCAAGGTAATTTATGTTATTAGTGGCTATTGTGAAAGGTGTACTTTACCTACATTCTTTCTTGGCCCTTTTCTCTTTCATATTCAAGAGGGCTAGTCATTTTTTGGGGGTTAATTTTTTTATCCAACCATTTTGCCAAAGGTGTTTATCAGCTGAAGGAGTTCACTGGTTGAATTTTTTGGAATCATACATGTACACTATCATATCATCTACAAATAGTGATACTTTGACTTCTTCATTTCCAATTTGTATCCTTTGATTTCCTTTAGTTTCCTTATTGCTCTAGCTAGGACTTCAAGTAGTATGTTGAAGAGCTACAGAGAGAGTGGGCAGCCTTGCCTTGTCCCTGATTTTAGTGGGATTGATTTCAGTTTCTCTCCATTGAGTTTGATGTTGGCTATAGGCTTGCTATATATTGCCTCTACTATGTTCAGGTATGTGCCTTATATCCCTGATCTCTCCAAGACTTTAAACATGAATGGATGTAGGATTTTGTCAAATGCTTTTTCATCATCTAGGGAGATGATCATGAGGTTTTTGTCCTTCAGTTTGTTTATATGATGGATCACATTGATGGATTTCCATATATTGAACCACACTTGCATGCCTGGGATGAAGCCTAGTTGGTCATGCTGGATGATATCTTTTATGTATTCTTGGATTTGGTTTGCAAGAATTTTATTGAGTATTTTGGCATCAATGTTTCTTCCCTGACCCAGCTGTCATTGAGTAGAGAGTTGTTCAGTTTCCATACATGTGTAGGCTTTTTGCTATTTCTGTTATTGTTAAGGTCCAGCTTTAGTCCATGGTGGTCTGATAGGATACAAGGGATTATTTCAATCTTCCATGTATCTGTTGAGGCTTGCCTTGTGTGTGACCAGATATATGAACAGTTTTGGAGAAGGTTCCGTGAGGTGCTAAGAAAAAGGTACATTCTTTTCTGTTTGGGTGAAAAGTTCTGTAGATATCTCTTAGGTACATTTGATTCATGACATCTGTTAGTGTCATTATATCAATCTGGCACTTTGTCAGAAAATTGAGAATAGTGCTACCTCAAGACCCAGCTATACCACTCCTAGGTATATACCTGAAAGATTCTCTCCCACCCAACAAGGACATTTGCTCAACTATGTTCATAGCAGCTTTATTCATAATAGCTAGAATCTAGAAACAATCTAAATGTCCCTCAACTGAAGAATGGATACAGAAATTGTGGTACATTTACACAATGGAATACTACTCGGCTGTTAAAACCAAGGAAAGCATGACGTTTTCAGGCAAATGGATAGAACTAGAAAGATCATCCTGAGTGAGGTAATCCAGAACCAGAAAGATATTCCTGGTATATACTCATTTATAAGCAAATGTTAGCCCCATACAGAACAAAAGAAGCTAAACAACAAGGAAGACCCTGGGGAGGATGCTAATTCTCATTCAGAAGGCAAACACGAAACACACTGAAGCTGTGAAGCTGGAAGCTGTGGAGGTGGGATCAGGTCAGGAGCCTACATCAGATGTCCTCTGAAAGACTCCACACAGCAGGGGATGGAAGCAGGTGCTGAGACCTTCAGCCAAACTTTGCAGAGTGCAGGGACTCTAATGGAAGAAGGGGAGCCTAGAAAGACCAGGAGAGAACAGGAGCTCCATAAGGAGACCAACAAAGCCAAAAAATCTGGTCCCAGGGTGGCCAGAAGGATCAACCTAGGACACAGACCCACTGATCAGATGTGCTTAGTCTCAATGTGTGTTACCTAGTAAGGGAGTAGGTACTGTCTCTAACATGTACTCAGTTGCCTGCTCTTTGATCATTTCCCCTTGGTGAGGTGACCTTGTCATCCCTCAGAGGAAGTGGGTCCAGGTACTCCTATGAAACTTGTTGGCTAGGGTCAGATAGTAAAGAAGGAGGACTTCCCTTTCAGTAGACTAGGGCAGTGGGACACAGGGAATGGGGAAAGTGGGAGGGAGGGTAGGACCAGGAGGAGATGAGGGAAGGGGCTACAACTGGGATATAAATTAGTTGTAAAAAATAAATAAGTAAATATTAGGGACTTGCAGAGACTAATATCCCAACCAAGGACCATGCATGGAGAGGACATAAAACCCTTGCTCAGATGTAGCCCGTAGAGTCGGTCTCCAAGTGGGGTCCCTAGTAAGAGGTACAGGGTCTGTCTCTGACATGAACTCAGAGGCAGGCTCTCTAAATACCTCAGCCTGGGGGGTGGAGCCTTGCTAGGCCACAGAGGAAGAAAATGCAGACAGTCCTAATGAGACCTAATAGGCTAGGATCATAGGGAAGGGGAGGAGGTCCTCCCCTATTGGTGGCCTTAGAGAGGGGCATGGGAGGAGAAGAGGGAGGGTGGTTGGGATTGGGAGGAGATGAGGGAGGGGGCCACAACAGGGCTACAAAGTGAATAAATTGTAATAAATAATAATAATAATAATAATAATAAAAGGATACTCTTCCAAGATGGCAGCCCTTGGAGGACACTGTGTCTGAGGAGTAGGATGGCAGTGTCAGCACAGAGACCAGGACACTGAACTCTGGGACCTAATACACCAGCATTTGTGATTGCCAGGTACAACTGAAGCAACAACACACACTATCACACCACTGGAACTCCCTGATCTTCCTGAAGACTACTCCAGACACCAGAGACTGACAGTTCCAGTCTGAAGTTCAGCCTCAAGGAAAAAAGAGCTCCTTGATTATATATATAAAAAATGGCTAAAGATCAAAGTAAGAACTCACCCAACAAAAATCAGGACACCATGGTCTCACCAGCAACACCCAAAATCAATGGAGATTTTAATTCAGCGGAGACACAGGAAAATTATGTTAAAGCTATGCTTATGCAGTCCCTAGGGGAACAAAAAGAGGAAATGAACAAACCCCTCAGAGAAATACAGAAGAATATAACTGCCCATGTAGAGGAACAATTAAAGACATGTAGAAAAGAAACAAACAAAAAAATAGGAGCCACATTCAATCAGATGAAGAAAATGGTACAAGGCATGAAAACAAAATTAGAACCTATAAAGAAAACACAAACAGAGAAAAACCTGGAACTAGAAAACTTAGAGAAAAGATCAGAAACCACAAAGGTAAGCATCACCAATAGAATACAGGAGATGGAAAAGGAATCTCAGAAGCTGAAGGTTCACTTGCTGAAATTGATTCCTCATTCAAAAAAAAAAGTAAACTCGGAAAAATCCCAAACACAAAACATCCAAGATATCAAGGACGGCATGAAAAGACTAAACCTAAAAATAACTGGAATAGATGAACAGGCTCCAAGGACCGGAAAATATTTTTAAGAAAACCATAGAAGAAAAATTTCCCAACTTAAAGAAAGAGATGTCCATAAACATACAAGAAGCCTACAGAACACCAAAGAGATGAGACCAGAAAAGAAATACCTCTCGTCACATCATAGTCAAAACACTAAACCTACAAAACAAAGAAAAAATATTAAAGGCAGCAAGGGAAAAAGGTCAAGTAATATATGAAAGGAGACCTATCAGAATCACACCAGATTTCTCATCAGAAATTATGAAAGCCAGAAGGGCCTTGGCAGAGGTCAGGCAGTCTTTAAGGGAACACAGATGCCAACCAGCAAAGCTTTCAATCAACATAGATGGAGAAAACAAAATATTCCATGACAAAACTAAATTTAAGCAATATCTACACAGCAACCCAGCCCTACAGAACATAGTAGAAGGAAAACTTCAATTCAATGAAAACAACTACTCCAAAGAAAATATAGGATACAGATAATTCCCCAACAAAAAAGGAAGGAGCAATGAATCATAGTAGGATCACCAACTCCACAATAAAAGGAACTAACTGTCATCGGTCACTATTATCTATCAACATCAATGGACTCAACTCTCCAATAAAAAGACACAGACTAACAGAATGATTGCAGAAACAGGATCCAACATTCTGCTGCATCCAAGAAACACACCTATGCAACAAAGATAAACTCAGAGTAAAGGGCTGAAAAAATGTTTTTCAAGCAAATGGACCCAGAAAACAAGCTGGGGTATCAATCCTAGTGTGTAATAAAATATACTTTCAACCAAATTTAATCAAGAAAGATGAGGATTTTCCTTCTCATCAAAGGAAAATTCCAACAGGAGGACATCACAATTTTGAACATCTATGCCCCAAATACAAGACCACCTCCATTTGTAAATAAAACATTATTAAAGCTGAAATCACACATTGATCCCAATACCCAAATAGTGGGAGACTAAAGCAAAACAGGGAAACAAGGGCACATACAGAGGCCCTAAATCAAATGGACCTAAAAGATGTCTACAGAACTTTTCACCTGAAAACAAAAGAGTATACCTTCTTATCAGCACCTCATGGAACCTTCTCCAAAATAGACCACAGAGTTGGTCACAAAGCAAGCCTCAGCAAATACAAGAAGATTGAAATAATCCCTTGTATCCTATCTGACAATCATGGTCTAAAGCTGAACCTCAACAACAACAGAAACAGCAAAAAGCCTGCACATTCATGGAAACTGAACAACTTGCTACTCAATGACAGTTTGGTTAGGGAAGAAATTAAGAAAGAAATTAAAGACCTCCTAGAATTCAATGAAAATGAAAGCACAATATACCCAAACTTATGGGACACAATGAAGGCACTGCTAAGAGGAAAGTTCATGGCACTAAGTGCCTTCAAGAAGAAATTTGAAACATCTCATACAAGCAACTTAATGGCCCAACAGAAAGCCCTAGAAAAAAAGAAGCAGATATACCCAAGAGTAGCAGACAGCTGGAAATAATCAAACTCAGGGCTGAAATCAATCAATTAGAAACAAATAAATCTATTCAAGGAATCAATGAAACCAAGAGCTGGTTCTTTGAGAATATCAACAAAATAGAGAAGCCCTTATCCAAACTAACAAAAAGGCAGAGAGAAACAATCCAAATCAGCAAAATTAGAAATGAAAAGGGAGACATAACACTGAGGAAATCCACACAATCATTAGGTCTTACTACAAAAGCCTATATGCCACAAGATTTGAAAATCTAAATGAAATGGACAATTTTCCTGATAGATTCCATCTACCTAAATTAAGTCAAGATCAGGTAGAAAGATTGAATAGACCTATATCCCCCAAGGAAATAGAAGGAGTCATCAACAGCCTCCCTTCCACAAAAGAAGCCATGGCCCAGATGGTTTTGGTGCAGAATTCTACCAGACCTTCAAAGAAGTGCTAACTCCAATTCTCTCTAAACTATTCCACAAAATAGAAACAGAAGGAAAATTACCAAACTCATTCTATGAAGCCACAGTCACCTTGATACCTAAACCACACAAAGATCCAACCAAAAAAGAGAACTTCAGACCTATATCTTTTATGAACATTGATGCAAAAATACTCAATAAAATACTTGCAAACTGAATCCAAAAACACATAAAAGATATCATCCACCATGACCAGGTAGGCTTCATCCCAGGCATGTAAGGGTGGTTCAATATACGCAAATCCATCAATGTGATCCACCATCTAAACAAACTGAAGGACAAAAACCTCATGATCATCTCCCTAGATGATGAAAAAGCATTCAACAAAATCCAACACCCATTCATGTTTAAAGTCTTGGAGAGATCAGGGATATAAGGCACATACCTAAACATACTAAAGGCAATATACAGCAAGCCTATATAGCCAACATCAAATTCAATGGAGAGAAACTGAAATCAATCCCACTGAAATCAGGGACTAGGCAAGGCTGCCCATTATCTCCATATCTCTTCAACATACTACTTGAAGTCCTAGCTAGAGCAATAAGGCAACTAAAGGAGATCAAAGGGATCCAAATTGGAAATGAAGAAGTCAAAGTATCACTATTTGCAGACAATATGATAATA
>CM053754.1:47463157-47542390 GCA_028658305.1 Pachyuromys duprasi
GATCTTTTCTCTAAGTTTTCCAGTTCCAGGTTCTTCTCCGTTTGTGTCTTCTGTATAGATTCTAATTCTGTTTTCATGCTTTGTATTGTTTCCTTCATCTGATTGACTGTGTCTCCTATTTTGGTGTTTCCTCTCTGTCTATCTTTAATTGTTCCTGAATGTGGGCAGTTAAATCCTTCTTAATTTCTTTGAGGGCCTTGTTCATTTCCTCTTTTTGTTCCTCTTTTTGTTCCTCTAATATCTGCATAATCATAGCTTTATTATAATTTTCCTGTGTCTCCACTGAATTAAAATTTCTATTGCTTTTGGGTGTTTCTGGTGGGGCCATGGTGTCCTGATTATTGTTGGGTGAGCTCTTATGCTGATTTCTGGGTATTTGTTTATATATAATCAAGGGGCTGTTTGTGCTTTAAGGCTGAACTTCAGACTGGAACTGTCAATCCCTTGTGTCAGGAGTATTCTTCAAGAAGATCAGGGAGTTCTAGTGGTTTGGTAGTGTGTGTTGTTGCCTCAGTTGAACTCTGTTGTCGGATCTGTGTGCCTGGCTTTGTGCTCTGTGCTAGAAGCTGTGAGCACCACAGGCTGGTCTCCCCTCTGGTCTGGAGGTTTAGCTCCTCACTTTGTGCCAAAGTCTCAGTGTCCCCGTTTGAGATGTCCACTGGGGGCACTGCTCTGGTCAAGAGGCTCAGTGCTCTGACCTGGGCTTACTGCTAAGGGCTCTCATCTGGACTGGAGTAGTGGCGCCTCCTTCTGGGTCAGGGGCTGTGCACCACGGTCTGAGATGGTATTTGGGGGCACCTCAGTCTGTACCTGATACTATGAGTCCCTATCCGGGGTGGTGGCTGGGTGCACCTAGGGGTGTGAGTCTGACTGGTGTAGCCCGCAGTATCTGGGTGTAACTCAGTCTGTCCCGTGTACTGTGTCCCAAACCGAAATGGCGGCTTAGGCGCCCAGTGTGGCTGTTTGCAGCCTGTTACCCACCGGAGTTTTTCCTGGGAATAGCTGGGAGTCCCTTGGACTTTTCCACTTGATTTCCCCACCGTAGGAATTCTGCTTACCTGGCAGTCGCAAACGCTGCTGTTTTAGGTCCAAGATCTCAGTCTCCTGGTCGCTGTGCCTATACCACTGTCCTGCTCCTCAGACACAGTGTCCTCCTGGGGCAGCCATCTTGGATCAATCCATCACTTCCTTTTTAACTAAGGTCATTTAATGAAAAATACACAGGGGTCTATGGCAGAAGCTTGTATTTCATTGTCAATGAGAAACATGCTTTCACATTGGGTCACAATGGGAATTTCTATTGCCTCAGTCAAAGGAAAAAATAAATATCCGCTGAGTACACATGCATTATTGAAGACACATGCAGGCCAAGGAAGACATGAGTGTAGGAGTCATTAACCTCTGATGTTAGTCGATGCCTTCCACCTTGTTTGAAACAGAATCTATTATTTCCATACTGCTCTATACCAGGCTACCTGGCCTGCTCATGAAATTATCCCATTGCTGCTTCCTTTGTCCCTATAGGAATTCTGGGATGTGGGTTCTACAGCTCTGAACTCAGGTCCCTGCCCTTGTGGAGTAATTGCTTTTACAATTACTCTCTTCAATTACAATTACTGCTCTTCAGCCCTTATCTTAACCATCACTACCCTTTATCACATCACTAAACATTTTAATGTGTATTTTCCATATAAATAATAGGAAAAGGTGATAAAATAATGTCTTCCAAGTCACGGAGCAGGCACGTGAATGAACAAGAGCTAGTATTCCATTTTTGTGTGTAGCATCCATTTTTATTGCATAGCTGCCCCTTCAACGCTGTTTCTAAGAATTCTGAAAAGTTTTGTTATAAAGTAAAGAACACAAAAGCGGTAAGAAGACCTCAGTTTTTATCTGGGATAGTCTAATAAGGCTGTTTGAAAACTGAACTCTCTCACTTGGGGGCTCTGGGGGTGAGGATAATAGCTGTGTGAACACTAACGTTTCTTCATGTCAAAGTTCACTTTTTCATAAGATCGGGGGATGGCCATTGTGTAGAACCATTCATTAGGAAGTGATTTGAAGCCCAGAAATTCCTAGAATAAGTTTTGGTGTTTGTTTTTTAAAAGGGAACAAGTGCTGGAGAGATGGCTTGGCAGTTAAAAAGCTCTTGCTGTTCTTTAGAGAACTCAGGTTTGTTTTCTATCACCCATGTCTGTCAGCTCACAGCGACGTATAACTCCAGCTCCAAGGGATCCAATAGCCTCTGCTTGCCTCTATGGTTACCCATCACACAAACACAACACACACACACACACACACATCTGTGTACCCACAGATACACATGTATATATATGTAATTATAAAACACGTAAAACAACAAATCAAGATAACACAAGTCTGGAGAGATGGCTCAGAGGTAAAGAGCACTGGCTGCTCTTCCAGAGGTTCTGAGTTCAGTTCCCAGCCACCACATGGTGGCTCGCAACCATCTATAGTGAGATATGGTGCCCTCTTCTGGTGTACATGCAGACAGGTTACTGTATAAATAATAAATAAATAAATCTTTGAAAATTAACACAATACTTTTTATTCAGATTTGTTCTGTTTCCAACTGGTTCTAATTTGCTATGTATGCAAATACTGTTTTGCTTCTGAAGTTCAACTGCATACTGTCTTAAAGTTTTTATTTCTGTAATGAAACTCCACGACCAGAAACAACTTGGGCAGGAAAGGGTTCTCAACATGTGTGTTGCTAGCCCTTTGAGGGTCAAATGACCCCCTTATAGGGGCACATAAGAAAAAATTATATTTACATTAAGATTCATAATAGTACCAAAATTAATTATCAAGTAGCAGCAAAATAATTGTATGGTTGGTGGGGTCACCACAACATGAAGTGCTGTATTAAAGAGTCTCAGCATTAGGAAGGCTGAGAGCCACTGGCGTGGCTTTATAATCTATCCAGACAAGTCAGGGTAGACACTGAAGCCATCAACTTGGAGGCAGGGGCTGATGGAGAAGCTGGGGAGGAAAGCCACTCATTGGCTTGCTCTCACGGCTTGCTCAGCCTGGTTTCTTATACCATACAGGGCTACCCACCCAGGAGTTAGACCACGCCTGTGGGATTAATCGTCTATTAATGAGGTGTAGCACAGGCTTGCTCACAGACCAGTTTGGGAGGACATTTTCTCAGTTGAGGTTCTCTCTTCTTAAACGACTTTAGCTTGTGTGTCAGTTACATAAAACTGGTTGAAACACACTTGAAAGGATTCTTTCTGAATACTTAGATACCACCCAAGAAAACTATCCATAGTGTAGTATAGTTTTCAATTCATTTAAGGTTAGCATGAGCACAGGACAACTCTATGTTTGTTGCTACTCTGTTCACAAAAGCTAGGAGACAGAAAAGAACCTGAATGTGCTTCAGTTGATGAATGGATAATGAAAATGTGGTACATATTCACAATGGAATTTTGTTCAGCTAGAAAGAGGTAACAGATACCCAAAAAGACAAAAACCAAATGTTTTCTCTTATTTGTGGTTCAGAGATCCAAATCTTTAGATGGAGAATTTAACCTGAAGTAACCACAAAAACCAACAAAGTAAAAAGGGACCATGGAGTGAGGGTACAACTCTAGGGAGGAAAATAGCAGGATGCAGGTGTTATGAAAGGAAAAGATGACGGGAAGGCTTTATCTTACAGGAGGGGGCTAAATAACACATGACATTTGAAAAGGCCACAGAGAATCATATTATTTTATGTATGCCTAAAATTATATATGTGTGTATATGTATATGCATACCTAATATCTAGATTGAATGAAGTTATAACACTTGGGGTGATAATGTTCCCTGCAAGAGCCATAGACTAACAAAAATCCCAGTACCAGGCATGAGAAACCTCTGTTTGAATTATTGGTTAGGAGAGTCCAAGAAATCCCCTGAACAATGAACTTACTCTGGGGTGCCAAGTGCTGAGATTATTTACTGTCACACAGGACCCAGCAAGGCTCACAGATTGTACTTGCCCACATTTCTCCATGAGTCTCCTATTAGTTAAAGAAGCCACAGAGTGATTTTCTTTCCCTTTTTTTTTCATGACTGACATTTTTGAAGAAAGCAGCTGATGAGCCATTTTACAGTCCCATTTTTCCATCTGGAAACCGTTGCTGGAGCTTGTTTTTGCTCAGAATTTGAAGGATATTTCTTGTATTGTGGTGTTTTGGTTGGCTAAGAGATGCATAGAGGGACTTTGCTGAGCAGAAGCATCTTATGTCAAATCATGCATAGCTGAAGATTGGAAGACTTGAGTATGTGCCCTCTGTGAGCTGAATGCTCATATTCTACCTAATCTGTATGCAGAAATCCTTATGTTTATGGTGATTTTAAGAAGTGGGGTCTTTTTGAAAAATGTTTTTGCCTTGAAGGCAAGGCACTCACAATCTATATTAGTGTTCTCTTGAGAATTCCTTCCTCCCCTATTTTTCCTGTGTGAGAACCCAGTGAAAGTGTTGTACCATACAGATAATATAACATGGTTACATCATACATATTATAATATTTTTATGTAAATTACTCTATCAATTGTCTTAATTTCTTTTGAAAGTATGTAGCTAAAATGTTATCAAATATATAGAAGAAACAGAATATACCTTTTGTTTACTTGTAATATACTGATGTAATTCAAACCATGTACACAAAGTACTGCTCTATATGGTTCCAACCGCTCTCTTTGAAAGCTGGGCCTCCAAATTAGGGAGTTTCCTGGGTTTCCAGATGGGATGGGGGTCTGGGAGAGCTGGCATGCTCTGTGAGAAAAGAGAATTGGAACCAGTGTGGTGGTGGTGGTGCTGGTGGTGAGGGGACCAAACGGTGGTAATAAGGGGGCCAGCAGGTCAGGTGTAAGCTGACAGGGGACAAGGCAAGAGCATAAAGGACTTGGATGGAGACCGGCCATAAACACGACGATGCGGGTTGTACGAAGATGGGTTGTGTCTCCTGTCTCCCTTTCCCATTTGTATAAGATAGCAAAAGCTTTGTTCACTAATGCTTCTTACAAAAGTGTTGCATTTGAGGGGTGTTTGGAGCGGAGACTGAGCTGAGTTTATGCAATGATAAAATGATGTGTGAAGAAGCTGGAGTAGAGAAGTGAAGGATTTCAAGGCTAAAAATCTTGGACTGTTGGTACGAGTTCTAAAATAAACTTGAGATTGTCATGTCTGAAGAGTAGCTATGTTCAAAGCCAAGATCTGCAACAAACAAGTCACGTGATATGTTAAAGGACAGACTGCACAATAGTTGGGTCCAGGGAAAGTCGTGGCCTAATGGACTCACATGTCTACCCAGCCCTCTCTGCAGCTTCAGAGGTGCTTGCTATGGACCTACAGGAACTCACTGGACATAGCTTTGTGTCCAGGGTCTGGTGGGAACAGGGTACTTACGGTGATGGAGGCTGGCTTTTTCCTTCGGGAGTTAGATTTGTTCCCTGGAGAAGCCCAAAATCTGGAATACTGACATGATGTTCTTCATCCTCATAAGGTTGTGATTCCTCTTGTTCTATCAACATTAGGGGGAAAAATTTCATCCAGATCAGGTAAGATCTCCTTGGGCCCAGCTCCCAGGATATGCAAGTTTTCCTTTCCTTTTATTCTGGTTTTCTAAAACACATTTGATATGAAAACTCCCAGGAACTAGTAGAACACCACCGTTCAAGGTAAACAACTTGAGGAGAAGAGGGACTAGAGTGGGCAGACGCTTCCAGGGAGTCCAGGTGGTTCTCAGCTCTTGCTCATCCAGAGTGCTGCATTGGTGTATGGGGTGCTTCTGGTGCGGTGAGCGAGAATTGTTTCTCGCAGCTTTCGTTCATCTTAGGTGTCATTAGAAATCTTCCAGCATGTGCTAGGGCTGATATAGAAGACCTATGTTCAGCCTCTGCTTAGATGCTGCCCCATCTGGGCTGTATTGGATGGCACAAATATGTCCCCAACAACCTGAGAGTGTACCCTTCTTTAAAAGGGGACTATTAGTGAGGACCTCATGAAGGGGATATCATATTTCAAGAGAGGAAATGTTGGAAATTTGTTTTATCCGCTTTTATAAGAAAAATAATAGGAAAAATACAAAATGCTATTGGTGCAACCTAGAAATGCATATTACTCATGAATAACAAATGTTCTCAGCTTGCTGGGGGAGGTGAGAGGGAGCACAAGCCTAAGAGTGGGTCTTCATCCATTTCCCGTCTTTCAGCAACAATTCAGAGAACCATGAAGAGGATCAAAGTTGGGCTATTTTCAAGCACACTTCTGCCAGATTACCCACTAACAGTCTGAACCCAGAAAGATACGTAATCTTGCCATAATCTCAAATGTCGAAATCCTAAAAGATCCAAAATCCCGAAAGTATAAAATCTCTAAAGATCAAACTCCTGAGGACCATAATTCCAAAAGGGTAAAACCCTGGATGTTGAAATTTAGAAAGATAGAATCCTGAAAACCGCAATTTCATTGAAAAAGGTAAATGGCTGCACGAGAGAGCTGCAGAGCTGAACTCTGGGAAGCCTTTATTGCAGTCCGGGTGACACTCGGAACAGATGCTCAGCTGCCCCCATTTCCTTGCACCTCTGTTGCTTCACACAGCGGCATGCTTGCCTTCCAAAAACTGCCATTTGTCAGAGAATAAAGTGAGCTCTGTACTCCAGTGGCTTTCTAGATCGAAGGCACATGCCATACAGGGTCCATCCTGTGTTAGGACACACATTAAAGAAGAACTAATGGTTAAGGTAGGATTTGAATGAGAAGAGGAATTTCCTTCATTTATCACTAGATCTGAAATCGACTTCACTATGCACATTTCACTTCAGCTTCTGAATGGCTCCTTCAAAACTATCTCCACTGATTTCTAAATTTTGTTTGGTGGAATTTTCATTTTTTGTTTGTTTCTTTGTTCTTTGGAAACAGGTCTTACTCAGCATCCCAGGCTGGCTATGTCACTATGGGTGACCTCAAACTTACAGCAATCTTCCTGCCTCAGCCTCCCAAATGTTGCTCCACACCACGCCCTGCTCCTGCTGACTTTTATGTCTGTATATGCAACCCATGCTCCTGTTCCATCTGAAAATCCCCAAATGTTTTCTGTTTGTGGACTGATAATCAGAAAGAATGAAATTCAATGGGCTTGAATGAAGAAAATGAATCTCAATCAAAATCCCAAACACTAAGAACAAGTTTGTATTTTGATTCAATCAAAGCCTCTAAACTGACAAAACCTTAGCAAACAAAAGGGTTTTTTTTCTGTCTTTGTTTTTGTTTTTGTTTTTCTTTCTTCCACTTTTCCCAGTGCATTCAACTAAAAGTTCAGGTAAATGTATTTGACTGAAGATAAGACAAAAAAGAGAAACTTCACTTTTAAAATACATCATTTAATAAAGGGAAGAGGCACTTTATCTCTCCAGTCCAAAACAAAGCCCCAGGTGCATGGCTTCAGGGAGACCCAAGTGGCATAGAAAGGTGGATGAGGTGAGTAGTGAACATCAGACAGTTAGACACGGGGTGAAATTCAGAAATATTGGATAATTTCTAGAATAGAAATCATCTCTAAAAGTGCATGCCAGGCAAAGGAGAAGGTATACATCAGCATAAGCTTCACAGGTCCACAATATGGCACTTTGCAATATATATACATTTAATATATATAAAATATAAATATATATTTATCTTATATATTTAATATATAATGTATTAAAATGGAAGATCTGAGATCTGCTCAGCAACCAGACTCAGGGAAAGGGCCCCAGCATGACCTAGCTTGATCTTGATCAGGTGGTCTGGGCTCTCTGATGGAGAAACCAAAGTGTGCCTCCCCCCATACAGTTCGTTATATTAATTCTATATAGTTGAACAGGAAGTCTGGTCATTTCATACAAATAAACAAGAAAGTGGAGTCACTGTGTATCTGAATCAAGGAGGCAGGTTTGGTTAATAGGAGAGCAATCCTCAGGCTCCCAGACATCCCATGGGAGAAAGCTGTGGTGTATATTTTCTGAACATGCTCTTAATATCCACATGTGGACCAGAAAGGAAGGCTGTGGATTCCCTGTTCCTAACCTGGAGAAGCTTTGTCACTCACTCCCATAGGACGGAAGCATTGGTTGTCAGCGTGGGCACTGCCATTCACTGAGGTGTCCACTTGCTCCATATATCTTCTGTGGGCACTGTGTACTTATGTGAAATACTCCCCACCTGTGTGTGTGTAGTTTAAAATAAAATATTTCTTTTTAAAAGGGAGATATTTTACAATTGTCTCTTCCATCTATGAGAGTAGATGCCTCTCTGTTTTCATCCCCACAGACCTCTCCTCCTTTCTTAGTTAGGGTTTTATTGCTGTGAAGAGACCATGGGAACTCTTCTAAAGGAAAACATTTAGTTGCCCTTGGCTTACAGTTGCATAGATTTAGTCCCTTATTGTCATGGCAGGAATGATGGTCGGTTGAAGGCAGATATAATGCTGGAGACAGAGCTGAAAGTCCTGTATTTTGATCCACAGGCAATGGACCTGAATTCCATACTAGACTTCGCTTAAGCATCGGAGACCTCAAACCCTGTCCCGACAGTGATACACTTCTTCCAGCAAGGCCACATCTAATCCAACAAGGCCACACATCCTAATAGTGTTACTCCCCAAGGGTCAAACATTCAAACACATGAGTCTGTGGGGGTCATTTCTACTCAAACCACCACACCTCCCTATTGGATACACAAGTGAACAAACAGAGTGAATGTGGACCCAGGGGATTGCTTATAAGTTTCTGAACAGAGCTTTAGTAGATCAGTAAATAATAGCAAAAACTAACTAGTGAAATTTCATCAAGTCAAGAAGCTTCTACACAGCAAAAGAAACAGGAAACAGACTGAAGAGACAGCCTACTGAATGGGAGAGTGTCTTCTAAGTACTAATATGACAAGGGATTAATATCCAGAATAAATGAGGAACTCAGAAATAAACATCCAAACAGCCAATACTCCAATCACTAAATGGCCATATTAAGAGAGCAGATGAAATGAAGAGGCCAAATGGTCAATAAATACATGAAAAAAAATACTCAAGATCCTTATCATACTGGGAAATGCAAATCAAAACAACATTCAGAGTCTATTCTGCCCTAGCCAGAATAGCAATCAGCAAGAAAAGTCAAACAGATAAACAAACAAACCCCAGAAAATATTAATCAGTATGTGTGTAGGGGTATAAATTAGAGTTGTCATTAAGAAAATAAGTATGGAAATTTCTCAAAATTAAAAATAGAGCTATCGTACGATACAGCAAGATCACTTCTGCACATTTAGTCTAAAGAATCTACACACCTAACTAAGCTGATACCTATGTATCCATTATGGTGGCCTAAGTAACATGCTTGTTTTTCATTGCAGCTACTTGAACACTTGGTTCTGGGCATTTGAATACTTCTTTCCTGGTTGGTGGCACTGTTGAGGGAAGCATAGGAGGTGAGGAGCTGTTAGAGTAAGGATGTCACTGGAGGCTGGCTTTGAGAGTTTAAAGACTCACACCATTTCTACTTCACTCTCTGTGGTTGTGGTTAAATATGTAAGCCTTCCCCTTCTTGCTCCAGCCACCATGCCTGATGCTTTATGCCATGCTTTCCCTTGCATGATAGACTCTTAACCCTCTGGATTCCCAAATGAACATTTCACTCTTTAAGATTCACTGGTTAGAGTGTTTTATCACAACAAGAGAAAAGTGGTTAAGACATCTGCGTGCACTGTGCCACTACTCAAAACAGCCACGTTATGAAATCAGCCAAGGTATCCATCAATGGAAGGGAAGGAAAATATGTATTGTGAGCAGATGAAGAAAGTGTAGTATATGAATGTAATGGAGTATTTTAGAACAAAATCTTATCAATTTCAGGCAAATGGAAGGACCTAGAGAGCATATTACATAAAATAAGCCAGACTCACAAAGTTCTGTGTCACATGAAGATATGAAGTGGGGAAGGGGAAGGCAGAAGGAAAATAAGGAAAAAAGAAAAGGAAGATGAATACGATCAAAATACGTTATATCCATGTACAGAAACGTCATACTAAAATCCATTATTTTATACAACTAATATATGAAAACCAAAATTGGAGTAGAACTTTTGTTACATGAGTTAAATATATCCTCTTTTCCATAAATTGTTCATGTCAGCAATGAGAAATCAGTCTAACATGCTCCAGATATTTAGCTGTGCAAAGACATTGAACAATACCAAGCATGGTGATGCATGCTTCTAAATCCCAGGACTCTGAGGTAGAGGCAGGAAGATCAGAAATTTAAGGTTCTCAGCTACAGAGCAAATTAGAAGCCATCCTGACCTATAGGAGACCTTCTCCCCAAACAAAATAAAAAAGAAAACTCATTTTTTATTTTTGAAAGCGCATTATCATAAATTAATATCTAAAATATCTATATAAAATATTAAAATATTCTCAATAAATGAGAAAGAGATGTCCTAATTGTACATTTGCATTCATGAAAGATGTAGTTTCTTAAGATATTTATATCTTTTGAAACATGGTGATACCTATCACAACTTTTGATCGATCTCAACTGTACTGTCCATCTCAGGATTTCATGTGACTACAGCTGTAAGATTAGTTCCATATGACGGATAACAGTAGTGTTTATATTTATACATTTAATGCTTTACCTATTTTATAAATATTGTTCTTATAATTTATGAGCATTGTTCTTTGTAATGTCTTATAAACAGAAACAAGTCTTTTACTTTATTTGGCATACACTCCTCTTGTCTGTGTACTTTGTAGTTCTAAACTTTCCTTTGCAGGAAGACCTGAATGCAGAGTCTTTGGTGGATAATGAGCATGCCAATTTCTATAGTGATTAGAAGTCCACGGAAAGGAAAGCAAAGCCTGGGAAATTCTTCTATGCCCTACTTTAATAGGACGGCAGTGAGTTTGTTTCTCTGGAGCATACAAATACATGCTGCCCCTCAGACTGTCCCCTGGTGAACAAACCCAATAGAGCTCTCCATTATTCCAAACTGGATAGCTACACGAAGAATTCAGATGGATCCTTATCTCTAACCCTGACTGAAACTCAATTCAAAATTAATTAGACCTCAATGTAAAACCTGATACCTTAACATCTGATAACATTGGAAGAAAATACCCAGCACATTTACCTGGCTAGAAAGAATGAATATTTTGAGGCACATAATAGATGCTACTATTGACATAGCAACTAGTGGATGTGTTTTAACTTGAGCACATAGGGCTCTGGACTGTGTATGCTGTGCTGCAAAGTTACATAATTTGTGTTAAAAAGAACGAGTCTAGAACTGGAGAGAGTTCAAGTGATTTGTGTGTAAGCCTGAAGACTGGAATTCAGATTCCTAACAGCCATGTAAATGCCAGGCATGGTGACATACATCTGAAATCCCACTTGCTTAGACAGGATTCAGGCAGCTCTTGGGTTTGCTGGTCAGTCCAGCTAAACTGGTGAGCTCCAGATTACAGTGAGAGACCCTTTTTCAAAACACAAGGTGGGGAATGATGTAGGAAGGCCCCCAGTGTCAAACTCTGACCTCACATGTGCATGTACTGGCAAGTGCAACTGTACATACACATGCAAAGATACATGCACACACACACACACACACACACACACGAGACAGAGATAGTGTTGTCAGCATAGAAGTGAATGTCAGAGAAAAAAATTTAGGACCTGAATCACTTTACAAAAAAGAAAAATCCCTTTATCTACATTGAAAACAATTTGAATGTGTGAATTCTCTTTTGCTAATGTACATTTAAAAAAAAAACCCAAACTGGAGATTAAGTATTTGGAATAAAAATTTAATGTCCAAACTGAATCATTTTGAAATCAGACATAAATCAAAATAAAAATTAGAAGAGTAGGAACATTTAAGAACCTCATTCTTCATTATTTATATTGACTACATGTTATGTTTTCCGTATATCTAATTGATTAAAATACATTATTGAAACTACTTGTACTAATGTACTTTAAGGTTTTAATCACTCTGTGTCTGTCTTACATTTACGCGTATGGTGCTGACATGTAAAATACCTTAGCTTTCCCTTTCCAGGTGGAGCAAAGCTGTAGTACTTATTTCTTTACTTTTAAAATGCTCTTTTGCCTTGGCCAGCCATTCTTTGGAGAGTTTGTGTGTACTGCAGCACCAGACATGCAGGTGCTGGATTCACTTGGTTCAGTGGACTGATTCACATACAGGCCTTTCCTGCACTTTTTCCTTCTCTTGCTCCCACCAGCCCATTTCTACTCTTATGCATTTGGCTCTTTACACTTTTAGTAAATCACAGCAGCAAATGACTTCATTCCCAGCCTGTCATTCGTGATTAAATCCTCAAGCTTTTCTTCTGCTTGTTTGCTTTCTTGAACAAAACAACAAAACATTTACTCTGATTCCTAGTGAGAACTTTCCACAAGCTTTGTTTAGCTTTTTTTGATTACACTCCTGTGCTCCTGGCCCAGTCACTGTGGTCCTTTGTTAATAATTCCCCCCAAACACACACCTGGCACATTTTAATTTTGTTTACTTTCTGGATTTGCATGTATTTTCAAGTTCTATCTTTATTCTTTGTAAGTTTTACATGTTTATACATTATTTATTAATTTCTCTCCCTTTTACTCTCTTTAGTGTCTCCACTACATTCCCCTCCCAGCTTCATGTCCTCTTTATCGCTCTTAATACCACCAGCTGAGTAAATTTGGTTCTGTCTGTATGCACTGAGACACGAACACCCTGCTACCAACCGCAAAGGAAAGTGATTCACCCTCTCTCAGCAGCCACCAACAGCCATAAACTCCTACAGTATGGATGGGTCCCTCACCCATTCTGAATTTTGACTGGCTGGTTTTGTGCAGGTCTTGTACGGGTAACCTCAGCCGTTGTGAGTTCATGCATGCAATATCCATGCCCTACCTAGAAGCCAGAATTCAGCTTCCCTCCCAGTCCACCAGCTCTCACGTTCTTTCTTCCCCATCTTCCATGAACGTTTCTGAGCCTTGGATGGTGGGACACGGATCCAGATGAGCCATCCACAGCTGAACAGTCCCAGTTACTTTTGTAGAGTACGTAAATAGCACGCAAGAGGACATCTAGCAGAAAGAAAACTGCAGTTGCAGGCAGGGAAACACTTGTCATTCCGTGTTATGGAGGATGGTTACCTGGCCTATTCAGGGTCCTCCTCTGCTTTTGAGCCAAAGCTGCCTTCTCTCTGAGCAGAACCGAGTTAGCCAGCGCCTGAGTATGGTGGTACCCTAGGACTTATCCATGTGTTCAGGGCCTGCCTAATTATCAGGCTTCTGGCTGAAGCTCCTGGTGGGCTGAGCTTATCTGATGCTCCCCCACTTTTTCTGTACCTCATTCAGGAGGTTCTGAGTGGCACTGTGGTCTTGACGGCTGCTCCATGCTCCTAACTTCCTTATGCACGATGACCCCTTTACCCCAATAAGCTTCCTGCCATATAAATTTTGTTTTCTGGCCTGCTTCCAAGTGACATCATTCCTTACTACTTTCCCTTTCTTACTCTTCCCTAGCTGCCTGATTTTCCAGTATCTCCCCCCAACTTTCCCAGAAAATGCTCAGATTCTATAGACTTAGAATCTCTGTACTTGTACTAAAATCTCCTAAAATCTGATTGAATGACGCGTATGTTGCCAAGAATTCTGAAGTGAACTATAGATGTTCTTGTTTTCTGTATATTTTGTAATCACAAATTTAAGATGCAACCAAATAAAGGAATTCAATTTGTAGGTATCATGCCCAGCCCTGTTCTTCATTGGCGCTCAGGGCCAGAGCAGTTAGGTGACTCATCTCAAATTAGGAGGGCTGTAAAATTAACTTCTTCATTGTTAATTGTCTCCAAAGTGTTCTTTATCTAGTGGCATTTTGCATCGGAAAGCCTCATCTACTAATCTCATTAAATTACTTCCTAATGTATTTAACTAATATTATTTAACTCATCTACAGTTGGATAGATTAATTCCACATATATGATGATGGCCCTTTGTTGGAGGGAATATACCTATTTCTGGAAGAGTTCTTTGTTAATGGCTAGACTAATAAGAAAGTGATCACAGAAAGCCACATGTGTGTGTATATAGAATATATATGTGTAGAATAAATAAACATTAGGACATTATAATATATTAGTATATATACTACTTTATGTTAGCAAGTTAATATGATGGTTCAATATCAAGACATAAAATGAAAGTGTCAGTAATGAAATATGAAGTATTTGCTGGTGTTTTATTTTATTTATCCTTAGCTAAGAGCCCTCCTCACTCTTCATCCAAATGGCTATTATTCTCTCAACAATTAACCCCAGGGGACAAAATCTAGAATCTCCCAGGAAAGAATTATTAACCATCTTTTCTGCAGACATGGTGGTGCATCTTGGGAAGAACTTAAATTAGCTATGAAAAGGTAATACAGAGCTGAGGGGTGCCTCCTCAGACTTGGGCCAGAGTCAAGGAAGGAGGCAGTCTTTAGCTATTAGGCTAAGTCTTGAAAGGATTAAACATGTACATACCCATTTAATTTTGTCCGCAGGAGTCTTGCAAGTCATTTTCTTCCCCATGTAATTCTGTCAAATGTATCCATGTTTTCATTAACTGTTGAAATTATTTTTTCTCTTCAATGAGGAGTTACACTGTATTTTTTGTGCGTTAGTGAGCATTTATCTTCTTACCTTACACTTTTACAATCATTAACTGTGGTGTGTAAATGTAGTAGTTATTACTGCCTATCATTTATTGAAACTGCACAATAAGAGAGGGAAGGCAGAAAAAAAAATACATGAAAACCATGCAGCCAGAATTCTCGCCAAGTAGCAGGGCACCGAATTTGTGACATTTAGCGTCTGTGCCCAGCAGCTGTGTCCTGTGGTTTTAATGAAAAGGAATACCGATCAGCCAAGAAACATAATATTCTTGAGAATTGCACATCATGGCATTGAAGAGAACGAAAAATTACATTGAAAATATCCATGGGTTAATTTTTTTCTCCTTCTTTCTTTTCAGTCTCATGTTTTTATAAATGAAACATTTCACTGTGGGCCACAAAGGTGTCAGAGGGAAGATAAAGCAGCTGTGTACCCCTGAAGGAATGCTTACTCTATAGAGAAAGACACACAAGGAAACATAAGGAAAAGTAAAATGAAATGTTGGAGGCTGGTTTAAAGCAACAACAGCAGCAGGGAGAACAAATGAATGTATACACGGCTCTGTTACTAAAGAGTCCCAGAGCTGTCAAAGCACTTCAGGGTATTGTAAATAAGCAAAATCTCCACCATGACTCCTCTCTGTGCACAGTGTTTCAGATGAAACAAAATCTGGAGAAGCGCAGTGAGCACAGTCTCTCAACTATGCAGCATGTTGCTGTGTTAGCCTGACTGTGCAGCTCAACAGCTTGAGGGTATGGAAGTACTGTGAGGAGATCCTGTGTTAGCCTGGTCCCTGTGAACAACGTCTGCCTACCCGAAAGGCGTTACCAGCCTAACTGCACAAAATGCCATTTCCACTGACACTTTTCTGGGCTTAAAAAAAATTTTTTTTATTACAAAAGTAAGGCCTTTTTTTTTTTTTAAGACAATGAATTAGATTCAGTTCCAGAGAGGGGGGAATGTGAGTTCTGGATATAACAGGTACCTGTACACTTACCATCCTTGACATGGATTGAAGTATTTTTTTAATCTGATATTCTCCTATCATAAAAATTAAAAATAAATGTTGGCTGAATTTCACATTTGTGAATCAAATGGGTCAAACCAAAAAAGTGTAGGGAAAGTATTCACAGCACTGACACTTTCTCTTTGGTTGCACTGGACACGGCTGCATACACCTGAAGAAAGGCCAACTGAGGGCACAGCTGAAGAGCCTGATGCGCATGCGGACATCCTGACATCCGGTCATCACCCTCACCAAAGGATTTCTTCAAAATCTATACATATTTACTGTGTTGTTTTCTACCCTCCCCCTTTCCAGTAAATAACTTTTATAATGCACAAATCATTTACGCCAGCTGATAAAAACCACTCTGGGAAGGCCAGTGAACAGCTGCAGCCCACAGACCCTGGGAGTGTGGCCTCCAGAACTCAGATCAGTTTGTCCACTACAATGAATTATGCATAACTGCCTGGCTATTTCATGGTATGAAAAAATGTGGTATGTCAGATTAAAATTAAATATTGAGTAGGCTGTCTCCTAGCAACACAGATTAAAGAAAGATGCTTTTGAAAATATATACTAGTAAAGTATGGGAGCCTCCACCTGAAGTGAGCTTGCATGAGGAAATTTGACTGACTCCCACATGGCAAAGAACATTGAATATCCAATGCCCAGCTCATCCTGCAGCTGCTGGGTGAGTTAAGTCCCACGGGTGTTCAGAGAAGACCCAGAGGTCAACTTTGTACAAGGTTTCCATGTTTTCCACATACAACTGAGGGTCTGTGGCTGGGTGAGGCTTGCACTTAACCTCAGAGACATTCTTGAAGCACATAACAATAATGATGTTGACCACAAATGGTCAGAGAAGCTGTTTCTCACTCCTCACCCAGCAAGCAGGCACATAATAGGAACAGCCTGTGAACAGACTACATAAGCATTTTGGTAGGCTTAGGAGAAAGGGGCGGAAGGATACATGATTCACACTCATGGTACTAGCAAGCTCTTCAGAAAACCTCATCGGAGTGTTCCTTTCTGGTTTATTTCCTTAATAGTTCCACATTCTGGCTAACATATTAGAAGATAAATAAAACAGGATCCACACTTTCAGAGTGAAATAATCCAATCACCAAGAAAAAGATTATTATTATTTTTAGAATAGGTCTTTTGCAAATGACCACAGCAAACTGAACCAGTCTTTTCAAGACATGAGTTTACGATGCCCATGTCTGTGTACTAGGAAGGGTCTTTTATATTGGAGCAAGGTCCATGTAATAGAGTGCTTAATTCTAAGCTAGAAGACCCTTTGCAGGTACATAATGTGATTTCTAGTAGTGTTCCAGTGACCGCAAAGGCTTCTACACATACTAAAAGAGAGCAAAGTGAAGCTTCCGATGAAATAATTCACTGTACAGGCATAAAGCGGGACCTGTGACTCAAAGGTTCTCTTAAGTTGAGCTGATGTGCTAATCACCAGGTCCTGAAGTCATTTCAAGTAAGATGTACCACAGCCAGAAGACAGAAGCCATAAACACATGCAATATTAATAAAGCAATTACTGTAAGTGGTAGGACATCCTGCTTTGCAAATCTCTTGCCACTTTAAGAAACATCTGTCTCTGCCATTAGAAATTACTGTTTGGAAAAAAAAACACCCAAACAAAACAAGCTGTGCTTTGTGTTTTAGTTTTGCATTCAGTAGCCTGATCAGTGAGTTTGCTGCCAAAGCTTCAATACCAATTTTGTAGTCTATTCCCTTGGTTGGTTTTCTAACCAATATGGCCAATTGTGCTGATGGTAGGCAAAGGAGCAATTAGCAGATCCACTGCATTGTACAAGGTGCTTGAATGCAATTGCACATAATGAAAATAATAGGACAGAAAGGAGGTATTGGATGGACCACACGGATCTTCAACTGCCTTAGACCTTAGGATCACCATTTTCAAAATTTTATGGATTCCTTGATTTTTAAAAAGATGTCTGCTCATGCTATGTTATATAGCACCTTAGGGGTATTGTTGTTGTTGTTTTGACTGAGGATTAAAATAAACTGGCTGGAAGAGGATGGAAGTTGTAGGAGACCAGTTAGCACATTTTTAGGAGCCCACTGTCTTGGTTTAGTCTCCAACTGTTAAGTATCCGGAGTTCAAATTCTTTGAGATATTAATTTTCTTTATTCTGAAAACAGGACTCTATTTCCTGTCTCCATGCTTCAAAGGGAATCAGCTAAAACTGGTCATGGAAATGCTTACAGTCTGAGGAGAGCTAAGTAAAAGGGATTCCCATGTACATGGTTATGGGTCATTTTACTGGCACAGTACCTGTCTTCTTAGCGTAGAAAAATTTATCCACATATACAAGAGCTCACAGAGCTCATCCAGGAAGTCTGTTAAAAAAGTCATTCAAGGAAGAAAGATCAAAGATTATATCAGTCATGAAAGTACACACACACACACACACACACACACACACACACACACACACACACACACACACAAATACTGTATACAGGTAGCTTCAGAATTCACCTAAAGGTAGAATGGAAGAAATGACTCCACAAAGCTGTAATGTCCACCTGTGCTTTGTGGTGCATACCTTACCCCTAAAATGCACCCCAACACAATACACTAAGTAAATAATAATAATAATAAAAAGATATAGCATCATTTTAACTGCAAGAAAACAAAAAAGCAAACAGAAAACCAAAAAAATAAAAGTAAAATCTTTTTATTTAGAGTCTTCAATTTGGGGTTCCACTTTTCATTGTATGCTTTGCTTTGTGACTTCCTTTGTCCTCCCAAAGGTCACTGAAAAGTAGTTATGGATCACATAATGAGACATAAGAAGATCCATGCTCTGTTCCGCTTTGCTTTCCGTAAATCCTCAGGGTTTTCTAGCTCCCTGGTCTGCGCGGAGTGGGCCTGGAGCTTTGTTTTATTAAAATAAAAGGAAAAAGTAGATATTTGTTTGTTTCTGCTTCATAAATATAAATTTGAGATCTTATTCAGGCAGTGGGAACTCAGGTATTATTTGTGTTATTTTCTCTTTCTCTAGCAAAAAAACAAGCAAACAAACAAAAAACAAAGAGCAAAAGCAAAAAATACCCTGAGGAGACAAGATGATCTGGGGTCAGATGGAAGGGGAGGAGATCCTCCCCCATTGGTGGACTTGGAGGGGGCGGGGAGGAGATGAGGGAGGGTTGGAGAGGGTGGGAGGGAGTAAGGGAGGGGGCTACGCATGGGATGCAAAAAACCTAACCTGTGATCGATATAAAAATAAATAAATTTATTTAAAAAAAGCAAAAAATAAAAATAAATAAACCAGAAAATTACATTAAAGAACTAGAAAACCCAAACTAGCTCTTTATAGATTGTCACAGGGAAGATCTGAGTGTGGGAGATGGCTTGCAGACTGTGAGGTTCCAAAGGGAAAAAGTTTACTGTGACCAGGCTAAATCTTGAACTCATAGCCAGAGTAATAGAGAACCTTCATGTATGTGTAAATGGTCGGTATGTTTTGCTGCTTGTTTTTGGTTGTTTATCATATAAATAACTCTGCTTGCCATTGATCATTTTCACAAACATATTCATTGACCTTGAATGATTCATTTTATAGATTAGAGTTCATAAATAATGCATTTACTATCTTTTCAGTCTGTTTCTGATTCCCTAAACAAATCTAGCACTGTGAGCCTCTTTTTGTTGGTCTCACTATTGTCATCTGTTATTAATTGCTCTGATTTGGGAAATAAACATTGATATGAAACTATAGTATAGATTTGTTTACATATCTTAATTTCAGAATATTATAGTGAGGAGGAAAATACACTTTATGATAGAAGGAGAATGATAATTATATTGAAGGGTATGAATTTTTTTATTTTGTTATTTAGTTTGTTGTTCTTGACAAGGCCAGTGATAAGCATCTTAAGACAGAACAAATTCTGAAGCATAGTGAAGCATGTGTATTTTTGATGTTGTATGCAACTGTGCCTTAGTCGGAAGCTCTATCACTTTGGGTTTAGAAAGATAAACATTGTGAACTACAATCCAGATGCTCCAATTGCTGTCAAATGGGTGAGGTTAGGACACGAAGGAGAGGTAGTAATAGCTGGCTCTGCCTCTTTCAGCACCTTGATATGGAACAAGATTTGAAACAAAATATAACACAGTAATTAAGAGTTTGCATAGTTCGGCTTTCTGGACATTGAATTGGCTCATGCAAAAAGACCAGATCAGACTGAAACCCTTGAACTGAAATTTTTGAACACTAAAATGTGCCACTTGCTTTCTTCCATGTGACTAGTTTTTCAGGAGTCTGTAGTCACATATCATACTATGCAATTGACATAGATAGAGTGAAAGATGTGAAACCCAATTTTATTTTTAATTTTTAATGCTTTGAATACAATTAATGAAACTAGGGAGTATTTTTGATCAGATAGAATCTACACAAGTTATTTTTTGAAGCCAGTAGTTAAATAACATGAGTATTAGTATTTTTTATAGCACCTAAAATATTTCTGAAGTTACGGACTTAACTTATCATAATTATATACTTTTAATGTCAAAAGAATCCCTTTCCAGACTTGAATCTTTGAGAAGTTTCTTTTTTCCAGGCAGAGTAGCTGAAAATAGACTGGATGGTTTCCAAGATTTTCAAAATGAGTTTTGATCTGGTTTAAGACAGTTTTAAATATTTTTCAAAGACAAGAACATTTTGAGAAATTTTCAAAAGTTAGAAAAATGTATCTTTTAAAGCAAGAAATAGATCTTACAAATTAACTGTTTAAAGCCTAGCAGAACCCATTCAATTGGAAAAAGTCCATTCCCTCCTTGTCCCTGCTAAAAACTGAGAAGCTAAGTTTGAAACTTATTTGGGAAACACAACTCCTGAAAATCATGCAAAGGATCTCTTCAAAGAGCATAGTGGGAGCATCCATGTGATCTATTGCAAGGCTGAAGATGAGCAGTTATGAGAACAACATGGCAAGAATGGGCCAGAAGTTGGCTACAACAAAACACCCAGCATTGGTTGACTTCAGCACAGACCAGTAGAGAAGTTCTGAGTCAAGGCTGCTTCCCGGAGAAAGAAGGCTCTTCAACAAGTGAGATTGAGCAACCAGATGTGTGCTGGGAAAGTAGGTTGACTCTTATGTTACTAAACATGAAGGAAGCTGGAAACGATGCTCTCCTTTAAATTTAATTTCTGTTTATCAGAAGACACTATAGAGATCACCAAGTGAAGCCACAGGCTAAGGAGGAAAATGCTCCAACCCTGATAAATAACAGAAAATTTACACCCACAGTATATGAATAGCTTACTATAAGTGCATCTTCAGAAAGCTTAGTTTCTAAATGGACAGGCTATAGATAGTTTTCAGAAGACCCATGACCGACTGAGTGTATGAAGGAATGCCCAGCAGCAGTCAAGAAGTGAGAACTGAAAATGAAAATCCAAACATGAGAATAGTCCACATATATACTATATAGTGGCTAAGTTAAAAGTCAACAAATATTGGCCAACAACAATCCCCAGTATTGTCCATGATGTGTAGCAACTTGAAAGCTTATACATACTGGCTGAGGTTGCAAAGTTTTGTGAGTAAACTTGGGTTCTATCTCCCAGCTATCGCACTCCAAACGTGAAAATATTACCAGCTGTGAAGAAAATGGAAGGCTAGACTATTTCAGTTCCCAAACACTTTGAACTAGGAACTCTCTGCTTGTGTGTCTTAATTGTAAGAGCTTGCATTAGTGTGTGTACACTTGTCATGATTCAATGGATTGCCTACTTATTATAATATCATTTTATTTATTAGATGTAAATTATTAATAATATTGCTATACATAAGTGCAACTTTGGGCTATTTCATCCTAAGCAACTCATGCCTTAGCTAACTAAATGAAAAGGAGAGATGGGACGATGTCTTGATGGATAAGTGCTTGTGAGTGCCTGAGTCTGTGCAACCATGTAAAAGCTGGGTATGATGGTGAACACATTATCCTGGTAGAGGCCTGGCCAGTTTGTCTAGCCAACCTAGCTCTAGGCTTAATGAGAGACTATGTTTTATACATTAAGATGGACAGTAAAGATGACAGGTTAGTTCTTATGCACAGATAAACACAGCCTACGCACACACGCATGTGCACACAGATGTGTATACCATACACACGCAGGGAAAAGAATAGCAGATTTAATTTACTAAAAGTATTTTCACTTCTGAAAGCTGCTGTTAAGTTTCTGAATTCAGCTGCCATTCAGAGTAGATGATTTTCAAGTGATTTCTTTCTGCTCTTCTGCTCGCCAGCCCGCTGTGAACGCAGGAGTCTATATACCTTCCACTGGGGAACAGTCCCTTCCACACACTAGCTATGAGGCTTATAAGAACTTACCAGGCCATGTGCTTTGTAGGCGATTTTGTTTAGGGAGCACTGGGTCACGTGTAGGGACTAATCAACTGCAGAATGAAAATACTTGCATCTCAAACTAGGAAAGCATGCTTTTATAAGCATTCAGTGTTGAGAATTTTTCCCCTCAGCTAGGCGCAATACAGAGAATTGAGTTTGTTGAAGAACAAAGAAAATTCCAGCTTCAGGTGGGCAGTACCCCAGCTCCCAGTTCCGGCCTGACAGCTTCTTGGCAAGAGCCTCTGCACCAAGCTTGACTGGATGGGAAGGAAGTCCTGAGGGGAAGCGCAGGGTGGGGGCCGGAAGAGCGGCGAGGGGGGCTGGAGGCTCAGGGCAGCCTGCGCTCCGCGTCTACGGTGCAGCGTCAGCGCCCCCATGTGGCCATCCGTGGCGCTTCAGCGGGACAAACCGATTTTTCAGCACATTTGCAGTAGATGAAATTGTCCACAGGCCTGGGAAATCCTTGAGAAAGAGCATCCTCCAGCTCTTTTCCATCCAAAATTGTCAGAGATTCCTGACAGCTCAATTAGTAAGCCATCTGTAACGTTCCCTGTCTAGGCACTTGATATTTGTTTTCTGCACTCACCAAATATTATTCAACACCACGTGCCAGACACTGCACTGAGCAGGTGAGCCGCGCACACGGAGGTCCAGAGGGGCAGATAAACGCGAGTTGATCAGCGTAAGACAAAGACTGTGTGTGACAAGGAAAAACAGGTCTGAGGACGTCAGGGAGCAGTCAGCACTTACACAGATGCCACCACATCTCTCCCAGCGGTGGAGCACAGGAACTAGTAGCTGCAAGACTGTTCTCTGTATGCTGCTGCTGGCTTTCACAAAAGCAAGCCAAGAAACTTTTCTGTTAAGTGTAACTTCTGTGTGCAGGAAGAGAACTGTTGAGGGAAAACAGTGTTCCAATCCCCTGTTATTCCTAGCTGAGTCCCTGCCCTTTGCCTGTTTTCCTTGCTTTCATTTCCTGTATCCACACAGCTTGTGTATTCTCCAGTTGTTACAATGTAAACAACTTCTAAAACTGCTTCAAGTTAGTTTGAAACTGTTAAATAAACAGGGCTTCCTCAAGGACTTTGGGAATGTCCTTGATGTCCTGTTGCGCACAGGGCCACTTACATTCCCACAATCCACGAGGGTCATCCTTGAGAAGACCCTAATGGGGCGCTACTATTTTTTTTATCTGTGGGGTTAGTCCTCCCCTCAGTGTGTCTGCCACTTCAGGGTCATGATCAGAATAAGGAAAATTACTGAGAAGTTTAGGTAAAAAAGCAGACAATGAGAAGCTGGAAGGGTACGAGCTCACACAGGCCTGCCCGACCTGGCAGCACAGCTCCGGGGGATGCCAGACCACAGTTTCCACGCGCACACAGGGAGTCACTCTCTGTGTCCGTACCCAGCACTTTGGCACTGAAGCAGGAGACAGCTGCTCTAACAACCTCAAACAAGGAAAATGCAGGTAATCAGATGAGCAAGATGGAAGTTATGATCCTAATGAACACAGCAGATTTGTTAACAATTACTGGAAACCCAACTGCCACCGTAATTTATGGTTATGCCCTTGAGGAGCTGAGACTTCACTAATCATTTATGCCTCATCCTGTTAGTGTATCCACTTCTTGTTTACATGCATGCCTGGCCTACAGGTTGTTGTGTTCTGAGAACACACTTTGTGGCTGTTAGGCTTCACTGTCAACTTGATTGGATTTAGAATTGAAAAAAAAATTGGTATGAGCTCAGGACCCCCAAGACTAAGTTCTCAGCCCAACAGAGATGTATTTGCACCAGAGAGACACACATCAGGAAATAAGAGACATAGACAAGAGATAGGGGACAAGGAGACGGGGAAAGGATCAAGGGAGAGGGGACAGGGATATTTGTCCAGGCGTGGGACGAAGGACTGCCTCTGGATAGAAAGGAGACAGGTGTTGCCCATAGGCAAATGGCAGCTTATAAAGGTAAAGGGGGAAACCCAGTATTAGGATGAGGTGTTTAATTTTAATTGGCATGTTAATTAGGTGAGCCAAAGGGTGATTTTGATTGGTGAATTTCAATACTTTCATAGCTGGACCTTGCTGGTCAGCCTGAGGAGGAAGAAATGGCCCAATACAAGAATAGACATGGATGGCTAGCTTTAGGAATATAATCAAATTGTTTTTAGCAAGGCAGTGGGAACAGGAGAAAAGGACAACACCTGCCAGAGCCATGTCTGCCATGCTCAAGATGGCCAGAGTCCTGTCAAGAAGCTGCTAGAAGATTGGGTGTGTCTGTGAGGTCTTTGTCCTGAGAGGATGAACTGAGGGAAAACCCATCATGGAAGTAGACAGCAGCATCCATTCCATGGGCTGGGACCCCAAAGAAAGAAGAAAGGGGAAAGCCAGTTTGTACCAGCATTCCCTTTCTTCCCTGCTGAGCTGGGCACTTCTCTGCCCTAACACTTTCTCTTCCTGTTACTGAATGATCCTCTTGAAACTGTGAGCTGAAATCTGGTCCTGTCCTTATGCTGTACCATTGGGCATTTGCTTGTAGAAACAACAGAAGTAACTTGAAGATACTTTTTTTTTCATACAGCTTGTGCCACATTGTAGATATCTAGGTCAAGTAGTCAGTGGGAAGTTGGGGGGAGGGTCTTCTAGGCCCATAGTCCCCCTTCAGGGTTCCTTCCTTCTTTGATGGATTCTACCAAAGTATCACATCCTATACTTGTGACCACATCAGATTCCAGCTCATCTTCTCTGGGAGAGTCCTTTCATTTTGAAACCAAGTTTTCAGGGAAAATAAAATTGAAGCATGCCATTGATTGTAAGATGTAATTGCTAGTTCCAAATGGTGGGTCCTCTATCCTCCATTGATTGATCATTCCAAGTCTTATGCTCTTCATGGTTTAATGACAACGTCTTTCGACTCACACCGTCATTTGAGAGAAGGAAAAAAAAACTCTATTTAGAATACACTAAGCTAGCACTCGATCATTAAGTCCCCTCTGCCTAGATTTCAGTATATCTGAGAGGCCTGAGTTTAAGGAAAAAAAAAAACTGAGAAACTACATTTGAATTTAACAACAAAACTTGTATGTTAAAGATAAGTGTGGTTCTCTGAATCAAACTGTAAAAGACAACAATAAACCCATATGTGTTTCTATTAAGACACAATAGCCAGAGTTCTGTAAAATTCTAGAACATTATGGACATTGTTAGGACAAGATGAAGTGAAATGAATCCTCACAGAAAAGAAAATGAATATATTTTTCAGGCTCTAACAAGTCATAAAAAAGTGTGCTTTGCTTTGTTATCATTGAGGGTTTGTGGCTAAGGCATGTGAATCAACATTTGTTTGTTTGTTTGTTTTTCTTTACGAAACAAAGCTGTTCAGTTCTCATTGGGGCCAACTTCCAGAAAGGCATCTCTGGTGAGAGGGTCAGAGGATCCACAGCACAGGATGTCCTGTGAGCTAATCCCTTCCTTCTCAGAGAACCACTTGCACAGGGATGCAGCATGAAGGGCCTGGGTCTGAGGCAGTGGTTTACAGCACCTTCTTTCAAGTGCAGTAATGCTTTCTGTGATTTAGACCACAGACACTCTCATGCAATGGAAACAAAGCTCCCCATTAAAATGCATATTATTTTCATGATCATTTGTCTAGAAACTTACGGGCTCCAAATCTTCCCAGCCCAAGCCCTTGCCCACTAACACTGGTATGTGTGCATGCAGTGTGAGGAAGGTCATGTGAACAGCCCGGACAAAACCCTTGGGTACCATGGGGCATTTCCTCTGTCAGCCCTCTCAGAGTCTGGGATCACTCCAGTTTAATTCATTTGGATCCAGAACAGCTTGAAAATAATTTCCAATCTGTTTATCACTCTTGTGATCTCATTAGTTAACCTTTACAAAGAAATTAAGAACATTTCAAATACAAAGCAAGGCTATAGTATATTGTGTCTTTAACATGCTTTTTTCTTCTTCTTCTTCTGAGAGTGGATTTGAAATTCAGAGTATAAACTTCATGGCAGTGTGCATTAAGTCCTCATTCTCACGGAGAATAAAAGGCTTGCATTATTAAGGATGAGGGCAGGAGACTGTACTGAAGATTTTGCTCTGTTCATCTCCCCAAAGTCCCATGTGTATGCTATTTTATAGCACTAATAGCAACCTGAAAAGATGACTTGACTGTGGCCCTGGAAACCCCTGTGTACAGATGCTGAGGCATCTTTAGTAGACTACCTTATTTACTCTTCACCACAGTGCTCTGAAGTCATGCGATCATCCCCACCTTATATGAGAAAACAGTTTGGAAATATGTGCTTTCCCGGAGTCCTGTGAAGAATGCTTGGTGGGGATAGGATGGTCTGGAAGACACTCATCCTATGCGATAACCAGAATCCTTGACATCCTTCACCTGGAAACTTGAAACCACCCTCAGCTCGGGATCTCTTCCTTATTCCACATGTCAGCATGAGCCAAACTGCACAGAGAATCTGCCTGCATGCTGAGCTTTAACTCTGCAGCTTGTCTTCCCAGCTCAGACAACACTTCATCTCTCTCCATCAGTGGCTTGTGAACCAGTGGGCTGTGTTCTTGGCAACTTGCTTATAGAATGAGTAATAAAACGCTAACATGTTCAGTCGTCATCTTTACTCTTAGCCCTGTGCCTGCCTCAGCCTGTGTCCCTGCATATGCTTTGTTGACGTGTTAAAGTGTGGTTTCGTTTCTGTTTGTTGATTCTCATTTACAATATCACCCTCCTGCTTCCCACTGGTCGTGTCTTCCCCTGTTCCTGGTAACTTTCCTTCATAATCTTTTTATTCACCTCCTCTGCTATTTCATGGTTCAAGTATTTTTAATAAGATCTAAATAAGATCTTTTAATAAGATCTTGTCGCCCTTTTTATGATCCATTTCATTAATTTACTCAGCTCAGTAAAATACACATATTTGTCAGGGAAATTTCCCATTCAAACTCTAAAATAACTTCTTATTTGCTCTAGATTGGCTCTCCATCACCTTTGCCATGGCTGTGTCACCAACGAATTTCTTCTGTTGGAATCTTTGTTTTTCTTAGTTTGCTATCAAACTCTCAGTGTTTTTAAAACCAGTTGTAGAATAACCACACATGATTTACTGTGCGTCCCCCTCGGAAATACGTCGTCATTACACATACTATCATCGTGTTCAGGCATGCTGAGGAAGCAGGGGTAATAGGCTCGCCCCTGTGGTGCTCTGTAAAAACGTATTCTTATCTTCTCCTCACAATTATTATTATTATTATTATTATCATTTACATTCTCAAGGCATCGGAGCTGCATAAGGAAATCCCTCCCGGTATGTTCTCTGCCTTATCACTGTCTCAGGTCTATTGCCACATTCTCAGGAAGGCTTCCCTGTGTCAGCATCCAGTGCTACCACAAATGCCCGAGGTAGCAGACACAGAGAAGAATGGTTTCTTTGGCCATGTGTTGGAAGCTTCAGTCTATAATGGGTTAGCTTCATTGCTCTGGGCCTGTTGAGGAAGCAGAATCCTAACTGGGGAACAAGGTAAAAACAGAACTGCTTGCCTCATGACCAAGGAGAAAGGAATAGAAAGAGGCCTGGCCCATGGTTGGAAGGCAAGTTTCCCAGCAGAGTTCTGCTTTTGTGTCTCTTCCGCAGGTCACAGATTTGCTCATCGTGAAACTGAGGCCGACAAAAAGTCTCATAGCCTGATGTCTGGGAAGGAATAGAAGAAATTGTAGCAGACTTTTTAGAAGAGCAAAGGAAACTTTGCTGCGTTAGTGTCCAGGAGCATATTCTTGTATATGTAACCATCTTGAAATTTGTGTGAGGGGTGAGAGTTAGCTCAGTAGTTAAGAACACTGGCTGCTTCTCCAGAGGACCTGGGTTCAATTCTCAGCACCTACATGGCAAATCCCAGTTCCAGGGTATTCAGTGTCCTTCATGAGCACATAGCACAAAAATATACATGCAAGCAAAACTCTCATATGCATAAACTAAAAATAAAAAAATTTAAAAATTGTATGAGGCAGGCTGTTTAGGGAACATGCTCTTTCATGAAATACATAATCTACATTAACTCAAAATGTTTCTATACATGTCATTTTATGTACCATAGAACAGAAAAATATGCAACACATTTATAATCAAGCTTGTCCTTGATGGCCAAGAGACTTAAAATATGGAATCAAATACACATAATGAGTTTTGCTTTCTGAACAGGCTCTGAATCCTAATCTCTAGGTTCTGTCCTCTCTAAGAATGAGGCTGTAACAGCTGAAATGGCATAAAGAAGCTGTTAGGGGAAATGGGGTCTGTGGAAAGCACTAGGACGGATTTAGAAAGTCTTGTCTTCTGTGTGAACACCTGGGAAGCTTTGACATCCACTGTGATGACATGCTCCATTACAAAGCAATTGTCACAGACACTCCAAGTAAGTCACTTAAACACTAATCCACCTGAAAACTGTTACAGAAATTCCATTTCTTGAGTTCATTCCAAAATGAGATGTTCTTTGCCGAGACAGGTTAAATCATTTGTTCTCTGAATGTTCTGGGTTCAGACCATCTGGAGACTCTTAGACTTCTCTGTTTCTTGTTGGGTTTTTGAAGAGGTGGGAGACTAAAAGGGTAAGTGATTTATAGCTTCTGTGGGTTTCAACACACAATTTGATTTCTCCCCCTGAGAGAATTTTATTTCATCTGGAACATTTGTGCAGTGATGTAGCATGCCACATAGAAAGCATTCCTCATGATAAAAGCCAATCTATCTTCTGGCCGTCCGGTTGGGTTGGGTGTGATTTGGAGCAGGATTGTATGGAATGCAGTGATAGCGCTGGTTTCAGCCTGTCTCAGATCATCCTAGCTCTGCCGAGCAGGGAACAGAAGATGAAAAACGTCCACTTCTGTGTGGTCAGCCAGGTTTCCAGCACAGGTGAATTTTATAGAGCTCCAACACTTTAAGATGCTCTGCAAAATGTGACCTGGAGTAATGGCAGATGCCAGGAAAGTAAAAAGGTACCAAGGAAGGGTGCCCTAGAGTGGAGTATAGTAGAACAAAGGTACTATGAAGGGGCGCAATGGGACAATAGAGGAGAAATTTTAACTGGAGAGGGGAGAGTTGGGGAAAATAAAAAACACCGAGAACATCTGAAAAAGCCATGGGGAATCATGCCATTTTATGTTTACTTAAATTGCATATCTGAGGACCAGGCTTTGAGACATTCTACGTATGTCAGGAAAGCTACACTCATGAAACCTCAGTAGTATCACTGCTTAAACAAAACTGCATATGGAAGTTGGAATAATAATGTTGCCCCATAAACTAACAAAACCTCAGCACCAGGCATGGGGAACTTCCATTCTAGTTCTTGCTCAGAAAAATCCAAGTGCCTCCCAAAATAATACAGGCTTTTGCTGTTATCCTTGGTCGCCTCCAAAAAATTGAGGGTACTCAATACTGTTTGAGAATCTTCTTTGCAGCTCAGCTTCCTTTTGTCTGAGAGGGATTCACAGTTTTTGCCATTTACTCTGGCAGGAAGGAGCTTAATAAATATGGTCAGTTTCAGAACTTCCTGAAGCATTTTGGGTTGTTTATCTTTCTGTTTCAGGAACTTCCTTGCAGAAAGGTAATGTTTCAACCTTGGAGGAACCTATTATACAACTCAAGTTGCCAAAACTCAACAAAAAAGTAAAAATCTCACAATACTATAATTCATAGACCTAAAGAAGATAGGTCACATGGAAGACCCAAGAGAGGATGCTCAAATCTCACTTAGAAAGAGATATGGAATGAACAGTGGTAGTGGTTGAGGAGAGCTAACAATGTAGGAGAGGGAGTGAAGAGAGAACTGAGGGTGAGATCAGGCCTGGGGAGAGCCGGGGTGGGAGGACAGAGGACCTGCAGAGAAAATAGAAACCATGGGTGGAGGCATCTCTGTGACAAGCTGGAGACCTAAGACAGGGCAGGCTTCTGGGAGGATATGGGGCGGGAGGGGGGGCGGGTGGCTCCTAGTAGCAGGGGTCATGGAGAGTGAAGAGGACACCCTATAATTATACAGAACTCCTAGAGGAGGGAGGAGAACATCAACCCACCTACAAAAACTTCTACCCCAAATTTACCCTGCCTACAAAATGTGCAGGGATAAAGATAGATCAGAGACAGAGGAAATGTCCAATGCCTAGCCCAACCTGAGCCCCACCCCATGGGAGAGAGCCAGCCTCTGACACTATTAACATGACTCTGCTATGGCTGCAGACAAGAGGCTAGCACAGCTGTCCTCTCAGAGGCTCCAACCAACAGCAAATGGAAACAGATGCCAAGACTTACAGCCAAACATTGGACAAAGCATAGGGAATCTTATGTAAAAGCGGGTGGTGGGGGGGAGACAAAGGGATTTGGAGGTAACAGAAGCGCCATAAAAAGACCAACAAACCCAACTAACTAGGGCCAAAAGCAGCTTTTGGAGACTGAAGTAACCAAGGACCGTGTGTGGATTGGACATATGTCCCCTACACAGATGTAGCCAAAGGGCAGCTCAGGCGTCATGTGTGTCCCCTGGTAGAAGGAGTCGGGTTGCCTCTGACATGGACGCTGTTACCTGCTTTTCAGGACTGCCTTACCAGGCCACTGGGGAAGAGGATGTGCTCAGTCCTCATGTGACGTAGTGCGCTGGGGGAGTTTAGTGGGGAGAGTGGCTCCTTTTTTTGAGAAATAGAGGAGGGAAAGGGGGGAGTAGGGAGGGTGGGTAGTGCCAGGAGGAGAGGAGGGAGGGGGTTACAATCGGGATGTGAAGTGAAGAAATAAATTAATTTTAAAAAAGAAAAAGAAAAACAATGCTTGCCATTTTAGGTATTAAAGTAATGTGCCAGAAGTATACAAGAAATGTAGAGGGGCTGGAGAGATGGCTCAGAGGTTAAGAGCACTGGCTGCTCTTCCAAAGGTCTTGAGTTCAATTCCCAGCAACCACTTGGTGGCTCATAACCATCTATAATGAGATCTGGTGCCCTCTTCTGGTGTTCAGACACACATGTAGGTAGAATACTGTATAAATAAATAAATAAATCTTTTTAAAAATCTTTAAAAAAAGTAGAAACATTAACCTGAACATTAACCTGCTGGCTATTTTTTTATTTAATTATTTTTATTTTTTTATTAATTACAGTTTATTCACTTTGAATCCCCCCTGGCCCTCTGTCCCTCTTCTCCTCCCAGTCTCACCTCCCTCTTCCCCACCCGTGTCCCTCTCCCAGTCCACTGATAAGGGAGGTCCTCATCCCCTTCCTTTTGATCCTAGTCTATCAGGTCTCATCAGGAGTGGCTGCATTGTCTTCCTCTGTGGCCTGGTAAGGTTGCTCCCCCTCAGAGGGAGGTGATCAAAGAGCAGGCCAATCAGTTCCTGTCAGAGACAGTCCCTGTCCCCATTACTATGGAAACCACATGTATACTGAACTGCCATAGGCTACCTCTGTGCAGGGGTTCCAGGCCATCTTCATGAGTGGTCCTTGGCTGGAGTATCAGTCTCAGAAAAGACCCCTGTGCCCAAACTTTTTGGATCTGTTGCTGTCCTTGTGGAGCTCCTGTCCTCTCCAGGTCTTACTATCTCCCACTTCTTTCATCAAATTTCTTGTACTCTGCCCAAAGTTTGGCTATGAGTCTCAGCATCTGCCCCAACACCCTGCAGGGTAAAGCCTTTCAGAGGTCCTCTGTGGTAGGCTCCTGTCCTGTTCCCTGTTTTCTCCCTCCTCCGATGTCCATCTTCTTTGCCTTTCTGAATGGAGATTGATCATCTTAGCCAGAGTCCTCCTTCCTGATTAGCTTCCTAAGGTGTACAGATTTTAGTATGTTTATCCTAAATTATATGTCTAATATCCACCTATGAGTGAATATATACCCTGTGTGTCTTTCTGCTTCTGGGATACCTCACTCAGGATGATATTTTCCAGTTCCCACCATTTACTTGCAAATTTCACCATTTCCTTGTTGTTGTTTTTTGTTTTTGTTTTTAATCGCTGAGTAATATTCCATTGTGTAGATGTGCCACAATTTCTGTGTCCATTCCTCAACTGAGGGACATCTGGGCTGTTTCCAGCTTCTGGCTATTACAAATAAAGCTGCTAAAACATGGTTGAGCAGATTTCCTTGTTGTATACTTGAGTGTCGTTTGGATATATACCTAGGAGTGATATAGCTGGATCTTGAGGAAGTGCTATTCCTAATTGTCTGAGAAAGTGCAAGATTGATTTCCAAAGTGATTGTATAAGTTTACATTCCCACCAGCAGTGGAGGTTTCCCCTTTCTCCACATCCTCCCCTTTGCTGGCTATTTTTAAGTCAACTTGACACAAGATAGAGTCACTGGAGAGGAGGGAACTTCCATTAAGAAAATGCCTCCATAGCATGGCAAAACTGTGGGGCATTTTCTTAATTATTGATTGAAGCGGGTGGTGCCCAGCCCTTTGTGGGTGGTAGTTAGTCCTGGATCCTATAAGAAATGAGTCTGACAAGCCATGAGGAGGAAGCCTGTAAGCCGCGTACCTGCATGGCCCTCTGTCTCAGCTCCTCCCTCCAGGAGGAACTGTTTGAGTTCCTATCTCGATTCCCTTTGATGATGAACTGTGATGTGGAAGCGATAGCTACAGAAGCCGCTTCCTCCCCGAGTTGCTTTGGTCATAGTGGTTGATTACAGCAATAATAACCATGAATAGGATACCTGATGTATCTTGAAAGCTCTTTCTATCAGTCAGTGCTGAGCGGACAGAGAAGCCTCCACTGGGACCTGGTGTTTATGTGAAACTTGAACTGTATTGGGAGCCAGCAGCTAGTTTGGAACAAAAACTGTGAGTGTAAACCAACATTTCTAACAGGTTAAACCCCAACTTAAAAGATTTTAAAGGTGTTTGGAGCCAAGTAAGAGCATAATAATAAGAGCCAAACTGTGGGTACACAAGAATTGGAGAGACTTTCTCAGTTAACAAAGATGTTAAAAGAGGAATGAAAAAAAAATAGTCCCAAGACATGTGTTCTGTAATTCTGAGGCCAAACTACAGAGCATTTATGATCTTCAGTTAGTGCTGCAGCTCCTGCACACCTGTATTCCTACACATCAACTCCACAGAACCATCTCTTGGGGTAAATTCAACAAAACTGCCAGCAGATATCATAAAAGACCATTTCCTCTTGCTCATGAAAATTCTGAATCTTTTATTTGTTTTAAATACCTTGCAAAAAAGCAAAAGGATTCATCATTTATCCCAAGCACTTCCTGATAGAGAAACAATGAGGCGAATCATAAAGGCGATGGTAAGAGAAGGGTGATTGCTAGTTATTCACACTCCAGAATTAAATCATAGTATCTATTTGAACCCTATTAAAAACAGACTGTCTTCTTCAGTACATTCATCAGGAACTAAGCCGCTGACTAGTTGAATATCTCTTCAGTTCTCTCAGTTATACACTAAGGAACTCCATATGCTCTCATGCATTTATGTTAGTGAGGGCATAGTTATAAAGAAAGGCATTTGGTTGTCTGTGTCATTGGCATTTGTATGGCATGTGGCATTTGTCTTGTGGGACTCTTCCTTGCTGGGGATATAAACAGAAGTCTGCTCTACCCACAGGGCACTGACAACAGACTTAAGAAACCACCCTCCTCAAGTCTAGGTTGATGCACCAATGAGTTTATAATGCTTTTGCACAGGCAAATTATTGATAAGTGTTGTATCCATACAATATATAAGATATTCTCTCTACAGGGAGCATTGTGGGGCAGAGTGGTTGTCTATGGAAACTGCCACATTTATAATGTGTAACAGAGAATTGTACTGCTCAAAGAGACTAAAGATCGAGGGGCAAAGGAATCAAGAAACTTTTTAAAAGTAGAAGAACAGTCCCCATCAGGATGTGAGAGGCTCTGGAGCTGAGAGTCCATAGAGTGGGCTCTGGACCTGGATTCTTTATAGAGACCCTGGGCCCTCCCATTTTCTGACTACCCCGCTTCCTCCTTTATTGGTCCTGCCTGGTCATCCTCCTTTGGCCAGACTTCTTTTATCCACTGTTCATGCTCGTTAGTCTAGGAAAAGAATCAACTCTCTTTATTAAGGAGGCTTATCCTTGTAGTCCCTCTCTACCTGCATTTCCCAGGAAGCAGGTGTTGCTGAAGAGCAGTAACTCCATTCAGACATGTATGTATAAGTAAAATTGATGCTATCATGGCTATCCTACATTAGAAGTTTTGAAAAACTTTCATTTTGTTTCATGCAATATTTGTACCAATTCACATTCTCAGCAATAGTCTTCAGTGGAAAGTACTTTATGATCACTCTTTACTTCACTGCTTTCTTCAAAAACTTATGCTCAAATAGTTTTGTTATTATGAGGAAGAAATGGAGAAAAGTATGCAACTTCAGGCCTCTGCTGTGTTTCCTCTCCTTCTGCCATGACAAAAACAATTGAAGGGTGAGGGTGTCGAGTGTTTATTTTAGCCCACAATTCCAGATCATCCTCAGTCGTTTCAGAGAATCAAGGCAACAGGAACTTTTTTTTTTCATTAATTTTTCTTTTTTCTTTCTTTTTTATTTTTTTATATTAATCACAGGTTATGTACTTTGTATCCCAGCTGTAGCCCCCTCCTTCATTCCCTCCCAATCCCACCCTCCTTCTCTCATCTCCTCCCTGCCCCTTTCCAAGTCCACTGATAGGGGAGGACCTCCTCCCCTTCCATTTGACCCTAGCTTATCAGGTCTCCTCAGGACTGGCTGCCATGTCCTCCTCTGTGGCCTACCAAGACTGTTTCTCTCTTGGGGGGTGGGGAGAGGTAAAGGAGGCAGTTGTTGAGTTCATGTCAGAAAGAGGCAACAGGAACTTGAAGTCACTAGTCACACCCATAGTCAAGAACAGAGAGAACGAATGCATGCATGTTTGTGCTCAGCTCACTTTCTTAATATTTCTGAGTCTTCTTTCTGGGGAATGGTGCCACCCATAGTGGATGGGATTTCCCACATCAGTTAGTAACATTCCTCAAACACCACCCTAATCTAGATACTTCCTTATTGAGATTCTTTTCTCAGATGATTCTACTTTGTGTTAAGGTGACAATTAAATGTAACCATCATCCCCTCCTTCTCTCCTACTTCTGCTCCTTTATATTCTATCTCTCCTTTCACCTACATCCTCTTCTCTCCTTTTTCTAAATGCTAAAATGTAGAATGCAATTAATCACTAAAGTTTAGTGTAAAAATTTGTGTTTACTTGACACTAATAAAAGATAACTATACATGCAGAAACTTCTTTCCTGGATTTCTTTATCTTGTAAGTTTCCAAGAAATTCAACTATAAAGTCCTTCTACCTGTACACTCCTAGTTCATTACACTGTAAAGTTTCCAGCATAGTTCACTACTGGGAATTCAAGGAAAATGTATGCTGTCTGATGTGGTAGGGATGTTTGCATCTTATGGAGGGCCATTCGCATATCCTTTTTCTAACTGAACAGTTACAGATTTGGTTTAGCTTTTTATAAACACGGCAAAGAAACAAAGGTCACTGAATTACTTTCTCTTGTGATGAACTGCATGTGACTAGAGTGGACACAATTCTAAAACTACATCTTTTTCATATTCTTCTTGTGTCAGACTTTGTTAGTGAAATGTCAAAACTGTAGAAGAGTGGAAACTCCTATCAGGAAAATGTTTTTTCTTAAAGAATTCATGGTGTTTTCCTCATGAACTATATCCACAGCTGCAGCCAAATGCTGCTGCTGACCCTTCGAAGCAACTTCTTACAAGGGCTGGCATGATATTCATTTGCATAAACTAAATTCATGTCCCCTACATTCTGTGGTCACTTGGGAGTAAGCAAATGGAGAAATTCAAACAACACAGGCCTTTATATGCAGTATACTCTGCTGGGTGAACAGGACAGCTCTTACTATGCAATGCTAAGCTACCTTCCCTCATATTAACTTCTCTGCCTTCACACAGCAAATTACCATCCTGGAAAAATACTGAAAAGAATTGAAGGAGACTGATTGGGATTTTTTTTAAGAAGCTTGTAAATTTCTTGGGAAATAGATATTTTTAAAAGTCCAAACTATAAAACAGCCAACAAAAATACATGTAAGATGTTAAGAAGAAACGACAAAAAAGTTTTTATTTACTTATTGATTCAATACATGTGCTTTCCCTGTGCCCTTTTGAAAATAGGCATGGGGAAGAGAAAGCATCAGACAGGAATCTAAAAGACTCAGAAGACAAGGGCAGTGTAAAGGCATGTCACTGTGTAATTTCTGCTTTGATTATAAAATAGAAAGCCACTTTCCAGAACTGTTTGCTGATAAGTCTGCTCTTTTTAAAGTATGTGAGTTTTAAATCCCCTTAAAATGACAGTCTACAAGGAATGTTGAAGTATCTTGGAAGATCTAAATGCTCCCAGCTGCTTTCTTAATTTTAAAATATTTTCTAGAAGGGGATTTCCAGTCTGTTGGCAGGATCCAGACAAATTTCTGTTTTATTTCTTGTTTCTTTTTTTTTTATTTTTGCATTTCATAATTTCTATGGAGAGACAGTAAAATGTACTTATTTATACATTTATACTATTTCTTACTTGCTTACTAAAATACTTTTTTTAATGTTAGCGTCAAGTTGTCATTACCAGTAGTAAACACCACAGAAAGCTGTGGTGCTCCTGCGAAGGTCCATAAAGTTGGCTGTGGCAGTGATATTACAGACAACACGCCAAAAGTGGATGTTCTTGGTGACAAACAAGGTAGGTCCACAGAAAATCAGTGCCGAGGGATAATAGACATCAAGAGATGTTACAACTGAGGGGAAAGAGACAGAGGACAGATGTTCTCAAGATGCTACTATCCAGTTTCACAAAGATCTACTGAGGGCGTGACAAGCGTGCTTCAGGCTAGGCAGGAGACAGTGTGCAAAAGTTGACACCGGAAGTAGTAGTCCTGCGAACCATGACTCTTTTCCTGCCAGCCCAGGCCTGCTTCTGCCCTCAGGGTCACCAGACACTGGTGCACCCTAGGCCGGACTGGAGGGAGAGGAGCTTAGCTGGGGGAGAGAATTGGCAGGCTCAGTCTGATGGTGAGTGCAGGGGAAAAAGCTGCCTCTCAGTCAGTTTTTAGAGAAACAGTTCTCCTTAACTGGGGGAAGGAAATAAGGGCTATCTAAACCTTGGGGAGTGGGTAGGGGTTTTAGGGTGAGTGTACATCATTTTCTGGGGCTGAGGTGCTGGGAATGCTTCATTTGATGAAGAGCATTTCCAGGTGTTAGCTGGACATGTCCTTATAAGGAAATGGAATGTCTTAACCTGAAACCTGGCTACCTGACTACCTCAAGGGTGGCAGAGGTTACAAGGCAGTGTACATGGAGGTATGCAGGAACAGAGAGGAAGCAGTCCTTTCTCCTGCTGGTCTCAAGAGACGAATATGGATTTAACATAGAAGACTATCCTTTTGGATCCCAAATGCCACTGAGTGCCTTATGAGAGGGTCAGGGAAAGATTAGATTCAGGTACATATGGAGAAGAGGCATCCTGCTCAGTAGGACAGAGTGGTGGGCAACAAGGCAAGCCCTTCCAGCACCGCGGAAGCCAGGCAGCAGGGAGGAAGACTTCATCCCAGAGCAGCATTAGTTCTCTAGAACTTACCAGTTCTTGTACACATCGTGTTCAGCAACGTGGTCTTATCGTCTAGTGCTAGTGGGAAACTGAGAAAAATGGCAAAGGCCTACATTGTCTGGGGAGTCTCCGGGACCTTCCTGTCCAGCACCTTATATGGAGGTATTTCACATGTTCTGTGAACAGGATTGTACAGTCATGAAAGGCATCTCCTTCCTCACCTTTTCTTGTTATTAATATTTTTAAATTAAATCACAAGGTGGTGGGTTTTTGTACACCCTCAGTTTTTGTTAGCCTCTCCAACCCTAATTTCCCCCATATTCTGCACAAAACTGGTCCTGCCAAAGACTGACCCTTTCAACATTCAGTCATGGAAAGGGGAGGGCTCATGAGCCCCACCCTCCAATGTGGAGCTATTAGCTACTGATACAGTCTAGGAGAAGGGGAGCCCTTGTCTTCATTTGTGCACTCACTGCTGTGCTACCAAGCTCCAACATTCATCCAGACAGAATCACAAAACCAAACAAAAGGGTATGATGTAGGAAGGGATTTGTAGGGAGGAGGAATGAGTGATGGGGTAGGAGGTGAGAGCACTTAGAATATAGTGCATGAAATTGTTTCAAAACACATTTTATTGATAAAATTTGAGTTTTGATTACTGATCATATAAATTATAACAAAGATTTAGGCAGCCACTGCTGATATTGGAAATTATAAATATTTTCTCCAAATCAATAAGGAACAAGATACAAAATAGGAGAAACAATGACAAGGCTATGAACAAGGAATTTATAAATGAGGAAACTAGAATGCTTAATGCATTTAAAATATATCCAATTTAATTACTTGTCATGAGGCTATAATTAGTAAGAACCATTTGATGGTCATCAGATTAGAGGGGAAAAAAAACCTCAAAGCCTAATAATGCTTACCATATTTTTAAAAGGTGAAGTATAATACGTTTTGACTGTAAATAAAATTTAGTGCAATCAATTTAAAGAAATTATTTGAGATTCCTCAGTATGATGGGTTGAATTTTGCCCACTCCAAAATAAATATATTGTAGTCCTTACTCCCCCAAGTACCCCAAAGTAAATATATTGCAGTCCCCCAGGACCACACAATGGGACCTTACTTGGAAATGGGATTATTACAGTTGGAATTTTTAGTATGATGCCAGATTGGTGTAGGGTGGTCCACTAACCCAGTACAGCTAATGATCTTGCAAAATATCCATTTGAAGACACAGGAATATAAGGATCATGCCATGTGAAAATGGAGGTAGAGATGGTTAGCCACCCACCAAGGGATGCCTGGTGTTACTAGAAACAGGAAGGCAAGGAAGAATCCTTCTGTGGAATGTTTATTGGGAAAATGCTTTCTCACATGTTAAGCCACCTAGATTGAAACATTTTCCTATAGAAGTCCAAATATTCAAAGAAGCTCAAATTATGCATGCTGGTGACCTTATTTCTTGCTTACCCCAAAGAGTTCCCCAACAGCCACACAAATAACCTCATGAATTCAAGGCAAATCTTCCTGAAGCATCTAGAGAGCTCATGATAGCTGTTCATATGCAGAGAGAGATGAGGTAAGGGAGGCTAAAGTGGGGTTTTGGTAGTACACTCACCCTAGCTTCTACCAAATTATTTAGTTCTTTATTTGATTTATGATTTCCCTTGAGTAAAGAATTCTCTGACTAAAAATAAGCCTGAAAACAATTCGGATGAGAAAATATTTTCTCAAATGACAACATTTCACTTTGATTTAGTGTATATCGGTTCTTTTGTTGGAGTCTACAAGCTAGGTGATACTCTTATCTTAGTGAAACTTTTTTTATTTTCCTCTCTGGTCTTTTTTCTCTGTATATCTCCAATATTATTTTTGAGATATGTTGACTAATTTGTCTGTCTTACCAGTCAGGGTTTGATTTGTCACATTAAAAAAAGTAACTGAAATGATTATTATAATAACCACTTTCATGTGGTGTGAGGTATGGATCAAAATTCATCTGAAGCATTCTGCATGTGTGTGTGGTGCTGCTGATAGGATTTGTTGACATCTGTACTTGAAAGGCTGCTGCCATCGCTCAGCAGACCTGTTCCCGGATGCTTTCCCTGCTGTAAAGATTCATAGCACACTTTTTCATTTCCCAGAGCTTTATGATACTCCAGCTTTGCTGGAGCACCACTCTGCTTTTGTCCTTCTCCGAAGTGGGTTTAACATTATAGGTTATTTACACAGCCACAGGACCCCAAAACTAGTGTAAAATGAGTTAAAACAAATGACTTTTTCTTTCTTTTTAATTTTTGAAAATTAATTACAGTTTATTCACTTTGTTTCCCCCCTGTACCTCCCTCCTTCCTCCCTTCCCCATCTCTCCCTTCCTCTCCCTTCTCCATGCATGCCCCTCCCCAAGTCCACTGATAGGGGAGGTCTTCTTTTCCTTCCTTCTGATTCTAGTCTATCAGGTCTCATCAGGAGTGGCTGCATTGTCTTCCTCTGTGGCCTGGTAAGGCTGTTCCCCCTTTAGGGGGAGGTGATCAAAGAACAGGCCAATCGGTTCATGTCAGAGACAGTCCCTGTTCCCATTACTATGGAACCCACTTGGACACTGAACTGCCATGGGCTACATCTGTGCAGGGGTTCTAGGTTATCTCTGAGGTAGCCATTCCATTAGACCTGAGATAGTCACGTGCGTCAAGTCATGCTGGCTCGCTATTCTTGTTGTTTTCAGCAGATACCTCCTGTTTTGCTCAGCTAACCTCCTGTTTTGCTCAGTTAAACCTCCTGTCTTGCTCAGCTAAACCTCCTGTTTTGCTTGGTTAATTTTCCTGTTTTGCTTGGATATGTTTACTTGGAAACCTATATAAGTGGTTTACTCTGTAATAAAAATGGCGCCTTGATCAGAATACTGTCTTGGCATCACTTCTTCGTGTTCTCTGTCTCTTTTAATTCCCAGCCCCTTGTGCAGGCAGTTACTATTGGTAGTCGTGGGCGACTACAATCTCCATGCATGCTACTTGGTTGGAGTGTCAGTCTCAGGGAAGACCCCTGTGCTCAGATTTTTTTGTTCTGTTGCTCTCCTTGTGGAGCTTCTGTCCTCTCCAGATCTTACTATTTCCCACTTCTTTCATAAGATTCTCTGCATTCTGCCCAAAGGATGGCCATAAGTCTTAGCATCTGCTTTGATAGCCTGCAGGGCAGAGCCTTTCAGGGGCCCTCTGTGGCAGGCTCAGTGACAACACATGCTGGAGAGGTTGTGGAGAAAGGGGAACCCTCCTCCTCTGCTGGTGCGAATATAAACTTGTACAACCACTCTGGAAATCAATCTGGTGCTTTCTCAGACAACTACAAATAGTGCTTCCTCAAGATCCAGCTATACCACTCATAGACATATATCCAAAAGATGCTCAAGTACACAATAAGGACATTTGCTCAACCATGTTTGTAGCAGCTTTATTTGTAACAGTTAGAAGCTGGAAACAACCCAGATGCCCCTCAACTGAGAAATGGATACAGAAATTGTGGTACATCTACATAATGGAATACTACTCAGCAATAAAAAACAAGGAAATCATGAAATTTGCAGGTAAATGGTAGGAACTGGAAAAGATCATCATGAGTGAGCTATCCCAGAAACAGAAAGGCACACACAGAATATACTCACTTATATAGACATATAATATAGGATAAACATACTAAAATCTGTACACCTAAAAAAACTAATCAAGAGGGAGGACTCTGGCTAAAATGCTCAATCTCCATCCAGAAAGGCAAAAAGGATGGACATCAGAAGAAGGAGAAAACAAGGAAAAAGTTATGAGACTTTTTCTTTTTTTAAGTATAAGATTCTAAAATAAAACCTGGAAGAAAGCCAGGCACAGTGGCTCATGCCTGTAATCCCAGCACTCAGGGAGTGCAGAGATGCAGAGGCAGGTGGATCTCTGTGAGTTCAAGGCCAGCCTTGTCTACAAAGCCATTCAGGACAACCAAGGCTATACATAGAAACCCTGTCTCAAAAAACCAGAAAACCAATCCAAAACAACAAAAACAAAACAGAACTCCAACCAAACAGAAGCAAAACAAATACTATTCACAAATAAAACATTACATTAAGTGTTATTGAGATTAAAAACTTTTCTTTTATGATGAAACTGACAAAAGGAAATGAATCTACTAAAGACAACATTTGCAGATTTTATACTTGACAAAGCTCATAAATACCTAATATACAAAGAAATATTAAAACTTAATAAAAAATAACAGCAAGAATGGGCATATTGTTTGTAAAGATACCTTACCAACTGAAATATGTAGACATCAAGCAACTGCATAAAAATATAGTACCCACTGTTAAAAAATACACAATTTAGGACCACATGGACAACACTGCATCTGTAATATGTTTAAAACTAACAAGATTGGTTCAGTGTTGGCAAAAAAGTGAATAAATTGTAATAAATAATAAAGAAACAAAAAGTGTTGGCAACAATAAAGTGTCCCAAACATACCCAGTAAAAAAAAAATAGAAAATGGAATGAGTATTTTAGAAAATAAGTTGGCATTTTTCAACACACTCTACTATTTGATTCAGCCTTCTATTCCTAAGTATTTATTCAGGATAATTCAAAGCAACACTTACATAATAACACTGAAACATGAAAATATTTGTGCTGAGTTTACTTGTAAAATAGAAACAATTCAAATGCCAACAAAGAAGGAAATGTATCAACAAATAACTATCCAGTCTGGGATACAGGAGATCATCTCAGAAATCCAAAACAAAACCCCAAATAACCAAATAAAAAAATCCAGAAAACTGTTCAGTAGAAAAGATTTTTTTAACTATTCAGGTATTCATTACAATTACAATCTTACTGAATTTCTGATTAACAATCATTTTTATTGTATTATAAATTCTGTTATACTACATCCCTTTTGCTTATGGTACAAGAAAGGTATGTAAATAATCAAGGAGTGAAGGAAAAAATGGTTGCACAAGCTTCCACCCCTGTAAGGAGTTCTCTGTTTGGTAGGAACTGTATCCCTGCTCATGGTCCACAGTCTTATCATCAACACAGCCTGTGCTGCATGTCTGCTTGCCCATCTTCCTAGGCCATTGAGTCTATGCTTTTGGCTTTTAAACACTGGTTCAAGAGATTTGCTCATATTTCTTTGTATAATAAAGGCTACAAGACACAAACCTTGAATTTTGAAGAGTCCTTGTGAGTTTATTTTTTTTTGGTACATTGAGAAAAAATTAATTACATTTACAAAGAAGAATAAAACCTGCAGAGGAGAGACCGGTGAGACCCCAGCTCTCACCAAGGCTGGACAATCTAGCAAGAGAGAGGAGGCAGGCACTGGAAGTGACTCTTACCACTAGTTCATTTCCTATATTTATAGATGGTAGCGTCTGAGGACATTTGGATGACAAACACTGTTTCAACATGAATAAAGATTGTTGTTTTTAGATGTAAAGTTAAGTTCTGTCATCAGTGTTATACAATATAAAAATGAATGCAACAGCTAGTGCAAGTGTGTATAATGCTTAACTTGGTTATTTAAAGCTCTGCGTATCAGTTTCCTCCAAGACTGAAAACCTTTTATCTTGGAGGAAAATTTTTAAGACACGAGATATTAAACAGGTGGTTAAACAATGGGGTATTCTATGGGAAACTCACTAAGATTCAAGATGTTAGAAAAGAGATAAAACAGTTGGATGTTCTAAGACAGTGCTTTTCAACCTTCCTAAGGCTGTGACCATTCAATATAGTTACACATGTTTTTGTGATCCAACCATAAAATTATTTTCATTGATACTTCATAAATGTAATTTTGTTACCATTACAAATCTTAATGTAAATATTTGGGTTTTCCGATGGGATTAGGTAACCTCCAAGAAACCTCATTTGATCCACAAAGGGATTGTGACCCGTAGGTTGAAAACATCTATTCTTTTATTTTTCCACTTTTTTTAAGCACTTGTTCTTTTTTAATTTATTCGATTTTCTTTATTTTATGTGACCTAGAGTTACTGACACTTGTGAGCTGCTATGTGGGTGCTGGGAATTGAACTCAGGTCTACTACAGAAGAAAAAACAGTTCTCTTAACCACTAAGCCATCTCTCCTGCCCCAAAAACCTGTATTCTAAGGGGAGATGAAACATTCTATATTGCTGGAAGGTTATCATGCTCAGGAAATGAACAACTCAGTAACTTCAGGAAGTCCCTGAAAACTGCTCAGATTCACTAGGATCCTCTCACTCTAAGAAATGTAAGGGGTAAGGATTGCTGAAAGACACGCTCAGGCAAGCTGAGACGCCTGACAGAGGCTCAGACCAATGGAGTAGCATAACAATGCAGAGACGAGAAAAACTGCTTGGATGAAACAAAGACCAGCTAAAACTCTGGAAGAGTCTCAGAGCAACAGATGAAAGAACAAATCTGTTGATTCTACTGCAAGTAATAATCAGTTAAACTCGCTGGAATAGTCTCAGAACAATTGAACAACCTGGAAAGAACACACTCAAACCTGCTGAGCCTCTTGCAAAGCACTCAGTGGACTTCAGGGCTCCAGCTTTTATGAGCAGCCACTCATTCTGGAATGGCTTATTAATTTCTGCTCCTATAAGCAACCTCTAACCCATATTCCTGTAAGTAACCCCAATAAAACCAAGTTGTACTGTGGTGGGATCCATACATTGATTGGTTATTGGTTCCCTGTCTGGGATGAGTATATGGTTTTTAGTTCTTGTTTTTGTTTCATATCACCTTGGGAATATTTTCACACAGCAAAGGCTTGGTTTTTAAACCAAGTGTAAAAAGACTGTCCATAGCACTGGTATATTAAAAAGGAGAAATCAGATAAGCCATTCTCCTTAACCAACTACCAATTACATAAAAATAATGCTATAGTTATTTATAGAAGGCAAGATAGTTAGCTCACGATATGGAAATACTTACATCTTTTCCTACTTTTGTAGAGAGGAAAAACATACTAGAAGAAGGCTATTAATAAAGGTAACAGACTTGTTTGATTCAAGATTAATGTAATTAGTAAAATTACCAATGAGAGAGAAAAATCTACTACGAAACTTATAGCTCAGGTGGTCACCTGACATTGCTACTAAAGCTGACATAAAATATCAATGACCTTTATTCCTTCTGTCTATGTATTTTGGAAGTCTCTGGGCCCCTGACCTAAATCTTTGAAGGGTCCCTTGTGTCCAGGCTTATAAACTCTTGTATAGAAATGCCTGAGGGCCACCATCTAAGCAGTCACTAGCCAACCAGTCTTAGCATTTCAAAGTGAGTTGAGACTCAGCTGGGAACAGCTATCCCTTCTCAAAATAGGATGATATGGCTTGAGAGGAATATCCAATGTCATTCAGGACAAATTCAAATATGGTCTTTCCAAAACAGTACTAAAAGGACACATTTATTGAGAGATGTAGGTCATGTCATAAAAAGTTGAAATCACCATCTCTCCACTTATTCTTTGGGGAGAAAAACTGCATACAGAATTCAGAAAACTAGGCTAAAATATTGATATAAAATTTCTGGGCCTATAATTATAAATATCTTGTCTCTCTTGGTCTACTTTCCTCTCACTGGCCTCTGCTGCTTCTGTTCTGTTTCTTCTCTCTGCTTCTTCTTCCAGTTATGTCTCTTCTATCCCAACTCTCTTTTTTCTTTGTTTCTTTCTTAACTTAATTTTTTCTTAATTTTTTTTTCATCTGTGAAGTCCAGGCTGATCTCAACTATGTGATTTGCCCCACATTGCTCTCCTGTGTACAGGGATTATAGATACAGTCCACCATGGCAGGCTTGTGTGTCTTTATTGATGGTGAAAGTCTATTGATTCCATAAAAGATAAGTCACCCAGAAGTAGGAACCCAAAGCAAAGAACGAAGTTCATGTTCATTTTTATTTAGACAAATTCTTCTCTCTTAAAAAAACACATTTATTTATTTCAACGTATGAGTGTTGTATCTTCATGTACACTTGTGTGCCAGAAGAGGGAATCAGATCTCAGTATAGATGGTTGTGAGCCACCATGTAGTTGCTAGGAATTGAACTCAAAATGTCTGGAAAAGCAGCTGGTGCTCTTATCCACTGAGCCATCTCTCCAGCCCCATAAATTCCCTTCTTATTTTTTAAATTAATTTTTTATTAATTACAATTTATTCAGGATACATTTTGTATCCTAGCTGTAGTCCTTCATTCCCTTCCATCCCCCCTGCTTGTCTCCTCCCATGCCCCTCCCCATAGGTCCTCCTCCCTTCCCTCTGGTCCTAGCCTATCAGTTCTCATCAGGACTGGCTGCCTTGTCTTCCTCTGTGGACAAATTCCTTTCTAAAGAAAAGAAATGCCAAAATACCTCATGGATTCGTGTAGCATGTAGTACCACCTGGGGAATTCATGATTGGCATCTCAAGATTACAGAGAAAATAAATGTAATACTGCATAATAGGGTATGAAATGGAATTTTTCTTCCATGTTGAATTTCAGCTAAGTTTCAGTTTTGGTTAATACAAGTGTCGTCATATGCTTCCTGTTGTTTACTACCCCAAATTGGATAATTTATGTAGGAAATGAACTTACTTTGGCTTATGATTCTAGAGACTGGGAAGGCCACAGACACAATACTGGCCCCTATTCAATATCAGATAAAGATAATTTTGTCTGCACTTTAACATAGCAAAAGGAGTTTCATGGTGGAACAGAGCAAGGTCAGGCTCTTGCTCTTCATCTAAAGCTAATCATTCAATCATGATAGCACTATGTTGATGACCTCATCTAATCCTAATTACTCTTCCAAAGTTCCACCTTCAAATAATATTATCATAATACATTGAGCACCAATTTTCTAACAGATAAATTCTGGAAGGCTGTTTTATAACTATTTTCTTTTAACTGAGCTAGTCCCTCCTGGAGGAAGGCTTGTTGACACTTCGGCAATAAGAGAAATTTACAGATTCAGGAAGCAAAGAAAACTTAATTTCAGAAATCTCCTGATACATACAGGATTTACAAAGCTCTTCCCCAGGTTGTATGAGTAGAAACAATTCCTGAGGAAAGGGGACTTTAAAATAGGTAGAGCTGCCTAGAAGTCATGTAGCAAGTGAGAACTAGAGATAAAGCTTTTCCTTACGCTGGGGCAGGCTTTTCAGTGATGTATGTGCCTTTGAGTTATTCATACGTTTGTCCATAACCCATCAGCCACACTATGCAAGAAACCCTAATAAAATCACTGGATCACTAAGCTAAACTTGGGTGGACTTGCTTATCTGTTGCTCCTGTTCTGTCTGGGTGACTAGATGTTTGCTGACCTCTCCCCAGGAAAAGTCACACAGATAAACATACACAACATAACCACATGCTAACTCATCCCTTACCCAAAGAGCTAGCTGGTTGGCAGATGTATCTAGAACTTGCTGTAAAGGAAGAACTACTCAGTGTCCACCATCCACCTTTAGAAATCAATAGACAATCTTTATGGAAAGAATGTTTAGGAGCTGAGAAATCTTTGGTTTCTCTCTTCCCTTTCCAAGTCTGGAAAGGGCACATTACTGTCTGCCTAATTGCCCACTCTTACACAAGCCTGAATCAGTCAGTGGGGCTTCAAGAGAATCAGATGCTCAGATTGAAGATGCTCTAAAGAGTATGAAGTGGAAGTCAGCTTCAGACACAGAACAGACTTTGCATCCTCTAGGATAGGGCTTAGTGGAAAGACTTGAAAAAACTCTGACATACATCTTTAGGGGAGTGAAAGTACTGTTCCTAGAACTGGCTGCCTGATTAGGCTGGGAGAAGTTGTACTTGACTGAAATAGACATGAAGAAATGTGCTTTTGTGTAAAAAGAATTCAGTTGGGTTTGGCGGTTCTTGCCCACTGCGCTGGTTTGAATGAAAATGTCTCCCAATAGACTCATACGTTTGAATACTTAGACCTCAGTCAGCAGCACTATTTAGGAAGGTGTGGGAAGTACAGTCTTACTAAAGGAAGTATGTCACTAGGGGTGGGCTTTGAGGTCTCAAAGCCACCACACCATTTCCAGATTGCTCTCTCTGATTCACGTTTGTGGTTTAAGATGTGAACTCTCAAGCTTGCTGCCCCAGTTGCCATGCCTTCCTGCTGCCACATTCTCCTACTATAGTGGTGATAACTCCTACCCTCTGGAACCCATAAGACTCTGTAAACCTTTCTATAAGGTACCCCCTTGTCATGGTATGTTACCACAGCAATAGAAAAGTATAATGTATCTTCAGACCCTTAATCACACATGGTTGGAGATGTAGGGAAGCTGAGAGACATCTTAAATCCTGAGAGGGGCCTTTTACCACTGCATGAATTTGTAGCACACTCTTCTCACCTTGCAACCTCAGGAAAACAGAAAAACAGGCATGTACACACAGATCCTACCTTGAATGAAGTTGATGGGAATGTCATATCTAAATATGGCCAGAGATCCAGGGGCTGGTGTTAAGGAGGAAGAGATGTGTATATTACAGCTCTGAGGGGAAAGGTTTCCCCAGTGCAAATGTTGCAGCTCTTCAGGGAATGGTATCCTGGCAGTTGGGAGCCAAGGAATACCATGAAGTTGCACCACACAACAAACTTCACACAGAGGCTTATTGGGAGAGATGAGATGGTGGCTGCCTTTGCTCAGGAGAGAAGCAGCCGAACTGAGAACAATGCAAGCTTCATATTGGGTTTTTTGGGGGGCAGAGTTTTTCAGGGTGGAGATTTCTAGGGTGTAGATTAGTAAGATTTCAAATCCTGAGCTTGGTGTGATCCTAGGGATTGGTGGATTTTCAAATCTGGAAGTGAGATCACATATTTTACCCTAGAATATAAACCTTTCTAGCTCTGGGCACTGTGATAGCACAGAAACTTATGTTCTCTGCAGAGTGTCCTGATTAGGTATGTGGATTTCCACTGTACTTGCAGGCACTGACTACTATGGCAAAAATGCAAAGGCTTGGACATCAAGGAAATATTCTGATTCTAGAAATTAATGAAAAGTCCACATTTTGACTTTTGAGCTCATTTTAACACAAAGAAAGCACAATGAAAAGCTCTCTATCTGTATGAAGAAGCACACAAACACAGAGGAAACTCACATCCATGTGAGGCCTGAGGTAAAATCCAAGTCACAATTTTGAGTAGTGCAGCTTCTCTGCTTACACTGTGTCTCTCATTCCTGTGACTAACCCTTTAGAGAGTCACTGGAATAAGGCTGTGAATGAGGCTGCGTCACTTCTGTCTCACAAACCCATGCTTCAGTGCTTTACTTCCACAGCTTCACACACCAAGCCTCATTCCAAGCGGAAGTGTTGGACAGTCTGGTGTCTGAGTGCAAGATGGCTGCTCTGTGGCTAGGTGGGAAAGGTTCTGTGCAGCAAACAGACTGTTAGGCTTGGTTCCATTCCAGGCATCAGGCTTAAGGCAGAAAAGTCCATATGTGGAAGTGCACCCCCCTCCAGAGTAGGATGTTCATGACAGTGTAATTTCATTAAATAGAAAGTAGATACCACTAAACTTTTTGTAAGGAATGAACAAAGTTTCTTCATTGTTAAGCAAAATGTAATCATAGACATCATCTGAATACCTACTACAATTTAGACACTGCTAGGTACGTTACAAGCAGGACTATACTTGCTTCACATAATACTGTTTATATTATACTCCTGTTTCAGCTGAGAAAAGTAGGGCTCAGCATGAATAAATAATCTGCCTAAATCAAATAGCAAGAAAAGAGAGTAATTGGATAAACCCAGCTTTCTTACAGGCCTACTATTTTTGCATTATGAACAACATCTTGTTAATTTGTTTTCACCACAAAAACAAAATTGCCAAGAGTTTAGCAGCTGTAAACAATTGCTGAACGAATGTTCATGCAGTGCGTTAGAATAAAGGGTCGCGTGCTGCCCACTAGGTGGACTGTTAACAACGATATGCCAGTGTTCTCATTCATGCTTTAGCTTCCTGCTTTATGATTTATTGGAATTCACTTTCCCAGTGGGAGTTTACTTACTCTCCAGTATTTTTTGATTCTTGCTCCCATAACAAGAGCTCTCATCTGTTCACTCCAAGTTGTTTAGTAAGCTGACTGCTCTTGTAGCGGACCTGAGTTCACAACCGCCTGAAACTTCAGCTCCAGGAAGTGGAGCGCCCTCTTCTAGGTCCCACAGGCTACTATACAAGCATAGCGCACATAAACGTATGCAGGTATACACAGAGTCGCATACAAATAATAAATAAATCTTTAAAGACTGCAACACTCCTGTCCTGTTTCCTGTTTTCTCCCTCTTCCAATGTCCATCCCATTTGCCTTTCTGAATGAAGATTGGGCATCTTTCCTAAGGTCCTCCTTCTTGATTAGCTTCCCTAGGTGTACAGATTTTAGTATGTTTATCCTATATTATATGTCTAATATCCTCTTATAAGTGAGTATATACCATGTGTGTCTTTCTGCTTCTGGGAGACCTCGCTCAGGATGATCTTTTCAAGATCCCAACATTTGCCTGAAAATGTCATGATTTCCTTGTTTTTAATTGTGGAGTAATATTCCATTATGTAAATGTACCACAATTTTTGTATCCATTCCTCAACTGAGGGGCATCTGGGTTGTTTCCAGTTTCTGGCTATTACGAATAAAGCTTATGAACATGGTTGAGCAAATGTCCTTTGTGTATACTTGAGCATCTTTTGGATATATGCCTAGGATCTTGAGATAGCAGGAGCCTATCACAGAGGGACTCTGAAAGACTTTACTCACCAAGGTATCAAAATATATGCTGAAACTCATAGCCAAACTTTGGACAGAGTACATGGAATCTTATGAAAGAAGGGGGAGATAGAAAGACCTGGAGGGGACAGGAGCTCCACAAGAAGAGAAACAGAACCAAAAAATCTGGGCACAGGGGTCTTTTGTGAGACTGATACTCCAAACAAGGACCATGCATGAAGATAGCCTAGGACCCCTGTACAGATGTAGCCCATGGCAGCTCAGTGTCCAAAAGGGTTCCCCAGTAATAGGAACAGGGACCATCTCTGACATGAACTCATGGGCTGGCTCTTTGATCACCTCCACCTGGGTGGGGGTGGGGGTGGAGCAGCCTTACCAGTCCACAGAGGAAGACAATGCAGCCAGTCCTGATGAGACCTGGTAGACTAGAGTCAGATGGAAGTTGGAGGAGGACCTCCCCTATCATTGGACTGAGGGAGGGGCACAGGAGAAGAAGATGGAGGGAGCGTGTGACTGGAAGGGGGTGGGGGAGAAGGCTACAGCTGGGATACAAAGTGAATAAACTGTAATTAATAAAAGTTAAAATATTAAAGAAGAAAAGACTACCACACATGAACTTGGTATGAATTTGCAATTTTGGTGCACACCATTAAATGTTTTAATTGTTAAATAGTGGATGTATTCCCCTAAAGCAGTTAGCTAAGTGATAGCTTGTCCCTTTAGGTCTGTGCAAAACCTGACAGCTCTATAAGTTCTTATTCAAGACCTTTACAAGGAGAGACGCTCTCTCCTGTCTCAAGCTTCCAGAAAACAGAAACATGTGGTAGAGAAAGACAATAACTATATACGTGAAATACAATATTACTTCCACATAGCTCATTTAACTGGTATCTTTTCATGAAGCCATAGTCTTTTCATAGGTAGTGAATAGGAAAGTCCACAGTATATTTAACCTTTGTTTTTCCAGACTCATTGTTTATGTTTTAAAACAGATGCTTGGTAGAAACAGCCTCCTTCTTGTGCCTTCTTATTAGTCAAAGGAACAGTGAGAAGGAAAACTGGGCATCAGAGTCTCAGAACAGTCAGAGGAATTTCCAGCAGACTAGAGACCTGAAATCCAAAGTCCTTTGGATTCAAACTATTCTCTATGGTATCACTCTTTCAGATTTTTTAAAAAGCATTTACATGCAATAAAGGTAAACTGATGATTAATTTTTCAAAACTGTATTCTTGCCGAATGAAGAATAAACATGGAGCTTCTCAGCAAAAAGCAAACATTAACCAAAGGTCCCCTGCTGCCTCACTGGCAATCAAATCCTTGGCCAGTTTTGGTCACTGTTGTTTGTAGCTCCTAAAACCTGAGGTCATATTCACACTGTGTGGGTGTTTGAGGAAGTCACATGCTGTTCAAAATTATTTCACCTTAAGACAAACTTCCTGTGTAGAGGTTAAATGGGGTGAGATAATTACACTATCTTTGTGTGCAGTCAGTGTTATGATAAACATGGGAATAATTTTCCCACCTCGAATGAAATGACACAAACTTCAAATCAAGTTCACACAGCCTTGGTTCATATTTATTCAATGGTAAACTCATTGTAAAATACAGGTCTGGACAAATGACATCCTATATTGATGCAAAATTTTTACAGTAATACAATATCACAAGAACTGGATTTTATGAAGATAGCAATGTCAGCTTGACTTGTACTCAAAGCACAACAGATTAGTCATTAGACAATGGAACTCTGCCTGGTTTGAACAGGATGCTCTCAGGAGACCAGAATTCACCTCTATCTTCCATATTCTTTTAGTTTTCTGTTTCTGTGTAATTTCTCTGGTCAAAAAACATTGTCTCTTAATGGCTCAGAGATGTCTCCCAACCTCCCACTTGGCACAGAAACATCTGGAATGTGATATCACGACACCTGTTATCTTACATTTAAGTACTGTGTCAGATCATGTTTTCCAGTAAGGGCTGCTATGTGGTTTCACATCCCAGCAAACCTTGATCTGCTCCTTACAGCATGACACCACTCTCTTCTGCAATGACCTTTGTAATGACCTTAGCCTTTAGAGTATGTCAGAGATGCTATGGGCCACCTTATAACCAGACTTTCCCCTGGCATATAAGTCACAAATTGAAGCATAGCAATTTGTAGCGTACTTGGTATGCTCACTATTCATGTTGTCTCTATAAAAACACAACATATGTCATGTCCTCTTGAACTGCTCAGGCCATCATGTGAAAAGTCAATTGAGCCCAAGTGGAGAGACTACAGAGAGACACTATTCAGATGTAATGCAGCCCAGCCAATAACCAGACTTTCCCCTGGCATATAAGTCACAAAGCCTCTAGTTGATTGCATTTTGAGCTTCTAAGTCTCCTCTGATGTGCAAGTCTCCTTACTGGAAGAAGCCAAAACAACTGCTGTCAACATATTCCAGCATAGAATCTGTCTGTTTCATGAGAAGGTTTTGTGCCACTTGCTTTGACAAGGTTTGTTTTGAAGCCATAACTGAGCAGCGTCTCTTTTTGTTATAAACACAACACCACAGGTCAAATTAGTCCAATAGAAAGAAATAACAAAAATATATCTCATCCTAAATGACTGAAACAAGATCCTGAGCAGGGCCAGTAACTCCATTTGTGTTGGGTCTGTCATCCCATCTCCCTGGCATCTCTTGGTTCTCCATTTCTTCTCGAGTCTGACTTCATTTTCTGTGTTAGTGGCTACCTCTCTGCTTTTCAGTGTATATGGTGAGAAGAAACACCCCAACCTTGCTGTGAGACAGTTGATTCCCTGATCTTGGGTACTTGTCTTGCCCTTCTTCCAAGAATGAAATGGGAAGGCAGTGAAGGGGAAATAAGGGTACTTCCTTCACCAGGGGAAAAAATGGTTTCAATGAGAAAGTAAATGTTTGAATTGGAAAGTAGAAACTCTGAGACCCCTCAAGGCAGCAGCAGGTCAGCAGAAAGAGGCTGTGGGCTCTAGGCCTATGTACTCAGCAAACTCCATGTGTGAGCTGAGAGACTGTTGGCAAGTGTCACAGTGCAAAAGCTCTTGGTGGAATTTGGGGTGCCAATAAAACTCAATCCCTTGCAGAAAAAAGTCTGCAGGATTAAGGTGACTGGTAGATACCACCACTAATTTGGAAATTTTAGGTTGCTAATTCTTGTTGATCTTCAGGAATAACACATTCCTACAGTGGAACAAGGGTTCACTGAGCATGGCCATGGCTGATCCTTGAAAGGGAGTGCCAAAACCCTATGTCCACCCTGGTTTTCCTTTCATTTAATTTCTGGCTTCAGGTGGTACAGAATGAAGCACTGAGAACAGCCTATATTCCCAAAGGGTAATGCCTCTTTCTCCTCTCAAAAGTCTTACATCATTCCTGTGTGCCTCATCCACTGTTCTGTGAAACTGTCCTACGTTCATAAGATACTGCTCTCTTTTGGACACCTCAGCTTCTGCTGGGAAACTGATTGCAGAGAGCACCTCTTACCCTCCCATGTCCCCTTGAACTCTGTAACAGGCAGTTACAGCACACCTGTTAGGGGTTAATTGCAGCATAGCAATTTGTAGGGTACTTGGTATGCTCACTATTCATGGCATGACATCCACCAACCCAAAGGAGGGTGGCCAGTCATTGTTCGAATATCATTTGAGGTAAATGATATAAAAATATAAAATATAAAAAATAGGTTCTATGTCTGGCATCCTACAAAGCAGTTGGTCAGTGACCAGACTCAGTGAAGAAGCCTTCCAGTAACGTTGAGGAGTTTACCCTGCCCAAAACCTTCAGTTGATTCAGGACAGCACTTTGGCTCCTTGTGATGGCTAGATTTCTAAGGAAATAAACCAAAGGAAAACAGAATTAGTAGCGGTGAGCAGATGAGCAAATGTGTATTATTGACATGAGCATGGCCATGTCAAGGACCCCAGTGCTTAAGACCCATGAGAATAATAAGCCTTCTCTGGGCCAAGCTCAGACCATTGACAAGGTCTTCCCCTGGTATGAGTACAGATGTTGACAGTGTGCAAAAACAGCTTCCTACTTCCTCCTCACCATGACTGCAGCCTGAGACTCCCCCCCTCCCCCAGAGACACACAGCCAAGCCAGTCCCAGCCTCTCTCTGTGTATCTGTTGTTTCTTCATTCCTGTGACCCCAGTCAGGCCAATCCCAAAGCAAGATAGGTCAGGGCAAGTCTCAGTACCAAGAATAGAGGAGAACTGGTGAAGTTTGTTTCAACAAGCCTGTCCTCCGAGACTGCAGACTAGAAGCTATGCTTATCACTTTTAACTAGTTGACAGAGCCCTGGCCTTCGGCGTTTGCCTGACAGGACTATGGTTGGGTGTAAAGCCTCCTGAAGACAGAAACCCAGGGGAAAATCCATTTCTCTCAACTTTCCAACAAATCTCCTTCAACTTTCAATAATGTCTGTTGACTACTCACTGAGTTCTCATTGAAATCCCATTGAATTCCTTGTCGGTTCACCAGCTGAGACGGTTGACTCCCATATTGCATTCCTATCCCATATTTTTTTTCAGGAACAGAATGGGCAGACAATAAGAAGGAACTGTGTTTGCCACTCGTGACTAATAATTTAAATGGGAAAGTAAAATTCTGGATAGGAAAGCAGAAACTCCAAAATGCTCAGTGGAGGCTTTCAATTCTGCACTCTCATCAGGCTTCTGGGTGTGGATTGAGAGAGCATTGGCAGTTTCAGAGCCCAAGAGTTCTTGGGTGTCTTAGAGGTGCCGATGGAGAGCAAGTCTGCCAAAAGCTGATCATCGACAGTAATATCCTGTGCAGCAGGTCTTTTCTGTCTGGCATGGCTTGGAGAACGGAATCACAAGACTCTATGTTGGCAAGTCCTAGAAGCTGGGATGGGTTTCAGGAATTAATTCTATTCTGCATCTGAAGAATGGATTCTTGGGAGCCTTCTGTAGTCAAGCCCTGGAGGGTACCCTCTTGTAAGTTCTCTCCTTGAGACAGAAGACTCGGGCACTGTGAACTTCCAGTGAGATATTCTCCATCATGTCTTTAAAACAACCTCTCCTCTGTATCATCTGGAAGCCAGATCCCCGGCCAGGGCCAGCTGAGATCTAAACTTTGACGTCTTCCTTCCCTTCCTCTTCCATCCTGTGCTCCGATGAGACTTCTCTGGAACTCATCACCTCAGCTGTTTAGGACCGGCGAGGTCCTTATTTCCTGAATGTACATATCTGTAAGTAAGGTAAGAATGGGACCAATGAGAGAAGAGCTGTCAAACTTGGAAGGGGAGGGGAAGAACATTGAGACCACAGAAGGTTCCTAATGGGCTCCCTAGGTCGTGCCTCCTACCACTGTGGTGTTAGGGAAATACGCGCTTCGGTAAGAAATGGAGTCCCGTCAGCGCCCAGTGCTACAGTGACGCCAGGATCACCTCCACACCCAAGCTCGCTCCAGTCTCCTCCAGGGCAGTCCTTTGTAGTTTTGTTGTCCTGGCAACTTTACTCTTAGGGCAACAAGATCTTCGTCTTTTCTGGGCTTGCGGCCTGTTTCCTGCCTCATCACTTTTGGAGCACTTCCTGTCAACTTTTGTCTAGCAGGGATTTCCTCACTTCATTACTGGGCACTCCACTGACAGTTTGGCCTGCAGAGACAGCTGTCTCAAGGTAATCAGCTACCAGCTTCTCGCCCTCGGTGCTGGAGCTGAAAGGAAAGCCCCAGAAGGCTCTCTACTGGGGGCTCCAGTATTGGGCTATTGGAAATTCCCAATATCAAGGGGCCCCTCCTATCCTTACTATAAATAGAGACTGCTTATTTTAGCCTTTATGGTGCTGTGATAAAACACAATGATCAAATACAATTTAGGGGATCAAAGTGTTTATTTCACTTCACTTCCAAGTCATAGTTCATCTTTGAGAGATGCCCAGGCAGAAACTCAAGCAGAGCCTTGAGGCAGAAATACTACGTGCTTGCTCACAGCTTCATGCTTTGCTAGCTTTCCTGCACAGTCCAGGACCACCTAGCCAGCGAATGGTACTGACTACAGTGTGCTCAGCCCTCCTACATCAACACTCAAGACTCCCCCTTCAAACATGTCCACAGGCCAATTTGATTTACATAATCCCTCCACTGAGACTCCTTTCTCAGGTGACTCCTGGCTGTGTCAAGTTGACAGCTGAAACTAATTAGAGCCCTGGTAGAGTGTTTAGCCTAGCCTCTCTTGTTTTTCTGGAACAAGATAGTCCATCAAGGTTTCTTAGTAATTTTGGCTAACAGGCCATATATTGTCTTATAAATGTATTAGAATTTCATAAAAGAGAAAAAAACAACAAACAAAACAAAACAAAAACAAACAAACATACACAAAACAAACCCAAAGGGAAACAGGCTTCGTCAATATTCACTGAACGTGTTCTCTTGGTTATATAGTTTTATTATGGCCAAGAGTATTGGACCAACAGTAGGAGATACAAGTCTAGGGTAGAGGAGACTTTGGAAAAGGATATAAACTTAATGTGAAACCGAGCCCTATTATAACAAACCATCCTGCTGTTGCTGCTTCCAAGTAAAAACAAAGACAAAACATTGGTTTAGACTGCTAAGTTAGTAGTCAATTATTGCAAAATCATTGGAGACTAAATACAAAGCATGAGAATTAGACCCCCAGATTTCTTGACACTTTTCTCAAAGCTAATGACTTCACACAATTCTTCTGCATGGACTATTTACTACTATGGGATCTTTCTGCCCAGCTCTCAGGATATAGAGTAGAGACTTCCATGTCTTGTATCTTTCTACCTAGGACTTTGTTCATGTACAGTTTCTAAAATACATCTAGGATTTAATATCGTTAGTTGGTAATAAAAGAGACTGAAAAGAAGAAGAAGATGGTGTGAAGGTCTCATGAAAATGAGTTGTATCTACAGAAGCCAACTGACAAATTAAAACTTCAGAGGTGTGTAGAGAGAAAGAGAGAGAGCAAGAGAGAGATAGACAGACAGAGAATGGAGGGAGAGAAGAGAGAAGAGAGGGAGACAGAGAGAGGCAGGCAAGTATTTATGATAATATTCTTATTAGGCCACAGGAACTTCAGTATCACACTTTTTATTCTAGTTCATCTCCATTTTGTTTTCTATTTTTGTTTCCTTTTAATTATTTGTCTACTACATCCTTCTTCATTTCCTGTCTCCTGCCTTTCCTTCTTCTAAATCACTCTTGTATATAACTATTATGAGCTGACACAGCAATTCACTAATGAAAAGTTTTGATTTGAAAACTACCAGGTCACCAGACTTCCGCTTCCATATATATTTCTCTAGTTAACACATCAATAAATACATGCCAAAAGGATAGGGTTAAAACAGTTTTGTTGGCACCAATCCTAACTAGCATTGTGAATGCCCTGGAGTCTGGTAAACTGCGCTTACTTGCTATCTTTTTCATAACATCTCCCACAAGGTCTCACGGTAAAATGACTGCCTGCAACACATTCTCACAACAGCATTGTGAGTCATTGGCCTGTCTGGTTTTCTCTCAAATTAACCCCATTGTTATTCCACTCTGGATATGCTTTCCCTAAAAAATCCTTTGAGCAATTTTAGAGCACAATTAGTCCTTGAATTCATTGAGACCATACCCCATATTTCTTTATATTGTCAAGTATCAAACTAGTCTGTTTCAGGGGTTAAAACTAGTCTGTTTTAAGTTAGATTATCTGTTACTCTGAATATGCAGTAAATACATATTTTGACTCTATTTCTTTAAGAGCTGATCGTCATCTTAGGGGAGATGGCATGGATGCCATCAAGGGGAGGGTCCTGCTGCTCATCAGCCAGCTTGATGCTGTACTTGAATGAGATGCTAGCAAGAGCTATGAAAGCATTTTTGAGAAAATTCAAACCAGCCACACCAGACAGGCAACAGAGGTAAATATGACTCTAAGGTAGTTTTATGGGAAGTATAACTTGCCACCCACCCCCCACAATTGTTCTGATATGTTTTCAGGTGTTGCAAACACTATCATGCACAGGAGCGAGTCACCTGAGGTAATTCTGTGGCTCAGCCACAGCCTGAGGACAATCATAGCTCACTTGTGGGGAAACTGGGTTATGATGTAATTGTCATCAGTGCCCAGTCTGAGCCCCAGGGACTCAGTTGAGATCCTGGCAATTAGGGTTAGCCTACTTCCACATTTAATGACTATTCCTTCCACCCCCAAAGTGAGAGCTTCTCTCATTGAGAACATTTCAAACATTCTTTAGAAGAGCATGTTTCATGCTTAAAAAGTGATCTTTCCTGCATTTATCCTGCCTGGTTTTCAAATGGAAGTCTTCCGCTTTATCAACAAATGAGCTCGGGGCCCTTGGGGACAGCTGAAGACAGGATTCAAGTACTTCAATGCTTTCTGTAGAAAAGAGGCTTTTCAGGCAGTGACACACTGGCATAAAGGTTTCTTTTGCTACTTCAAAAACTGGAGCATTTCCTTGAATGTTGACCTTGTCAAAAATAAGTTAGAATTAAGATGGTGGCAAATAAGTGAGAAGATGAAACAATGTTGTAATATCTCTTAACTCAGGGATGTTACCTAAAAAAGAAGTCATTTGACACTAAGACTATTTCCCAGGAGTAGAGCAGTTGGAAGGCACAACTGACTGCAGCATTTCGGAACTTAGAGAAGGAGGAGAAGCCCTCAGAGACCCTGCCCTTCTCCAGAATCTGACAGAATGTGGAATGTGCTCACATGCCCCATGGAAGCTGAAGCTGAAGAAGATATCCTTGTCATCTCGCGGAGTCTAATTTCCTCTGAAACACTCTCAGGATATTTATCAAAAGCCATTAACTGAAAGATACTAAACATTTTGGAGCTTAGGTGTTGTAAGCCTTTTAATTAATTGGTCAAAGGCAATGCCAAAGTTACTTTGAATTGTAGTTTACTAGCAAATGTGTGTCTTTAATGCAAAGCTTAAATAATGGCTAAGAAATTAAGGAGTCATGAATGCTTGTATTTCTTCTTTTGCTGTTTGAGAATTTTACACATAAATAAAATGTGTTTTGATCAGGTCCTTTTTCCATTACCTGCTCTTCATTTCCTCCTCAACCCCCACCCCTGTGCCTTCCCAGATTTATGTGTTCGTTGTTTTTGTTTTTTTAAAGTAAGCCTACTGAGTCATTCAATGCTGCCAACATTGTGTGGGTCCGGAGCTATCTATTAGGTTAGATATAACCTCTCTGGGCTAAATCCTTGAAGAAATCTGATTCTCCATTCTCTTACAGCCATGTTCCCCTGTAAAAGAGGTGGTATTTTATGATTGCCACTGTCCTCCATGCTGGGATTTTGTTTGGCTTGATATTGTGCAGATCATGTTTGCTGCCATTTCACACTGAATCAAATGTTTTATCCTGTTCTGAAAACACTGCTTCACTGTGATCACCCATTGCCTCTGGCTCTTGCTGTCTTTCTGCCCCCTCTTCCTCAATTCCTAAATCTTGAATAGAGAGTATATAGATGTCTCATTTAGGTCTAAATAGTCCACAGTCATTTATTTCCTTCACCTTGACCCATTGTGGATATCTGTATTAGTTACCATGTACTGTCAAAAGAAGCTTCACTGATTAAGGCTGGAAACATAATCTAATGGTATTGGTGTACAAATAAATTATTAGACATTGGATTAATACTATATGCATTTAGCAGTTCTTTCCCTGGTATTATGATCTAGTTAGGTGTCGGTTCTTTTCTTCATTAATAGTGTAGACAAGAATTCTGATTCATGGATCAAACCATAAGACCAACCCAAGAGTTGGTTACCCTGCTAACATTTCTGCCACTGTTGTACCAGTGTTCATCTCTTGACAGACTTGCTCTTATTTGTGGCTTTCAGGGCTCCCAGCTGGGTAAAACCGTTAATTACTTTCAGAGTGCCTTCTAGCTCCGTGACAGTGACAGCTAGGCAACAGGAATGAAGCTTCCTGGACAGTAGCAGAACTGATTTTTCTGTGTTCTATGATGTAGATATGTGGTGTCTTTAGAACTAGAGTCTCAACATCAAGTTATGAGAGGTGACCAAGAGGAATGGCAATAGGCTGTAATTCTGGGGATGGTTCTAGGAGTCCCCATTGACAAATTTTCTCCAAAACAGGCAGCCCAAACCTGGCACTGCACTTTTATCACCTATTGTTCTAGAAGAGGCATTGTCCTTCTATTATAGGGTAACTGTTTAAAATTGTCATATACGTATATATATGTGTGTGTGTGTGCAATTGTGTGTGTGTGTTGTAGAAAGAGATACTTGTTAATTCGTGTTTCTTGTTCTATTCACAATAGGGTAATGAAAATGTTGTGATTCACACAATGAAATATTATTCAGCTGTTAGGAAAAATGAAATCATGAAATTGCTGCAGATAGTACTGGAAAACATATGATAAAGGAGGTCACCTAGATTTAGAAAGACAAATTGCATGTTTTTTTTATTTGAATGCTGGCTTTGAACCTTTAGAGGTATATGTGTTTAAATTGGAATATCCACAGGACGCAGAATCATAGTAAAGGGCTATTATAGGGGTGGAGGTAGGTTGGAGGTAAGGAGGAGTTTGGGGAGGTGAAGGGTTGATGGAAGGCCTCAAAAGAGGGTGGATAGAACCATAGGTGGTATGAAGGGGAAACGATCAATAATGGAGAGAGAAGGACTAAGCAGTGTGGGGGATGGGAGGGCAGGGTAGAGAAAGGAGTGTGGGAAAAGATACATATCATTAAAAGTCTTTGAAAAGACTACGGTAATGCATAGATTTATAAACGGATGGGGAAACTTTTTAGCTACCAACTTGTTTGAATATCTCTATTGGTATTTCACATTACCAGGTTTTCCAAATGTTGTAGCAGCTTTGCAGTCAGACTTGGCCCTAAGCTGTGCCACATAGCACCAGGATATATGGATTATGAAGAGCTAGACTTTCATGTGGGAGTGTTAGCCAAGTATGTGTAGGGTTTTTTTTTAATCACCTGGATTTCATAAAAAAAGTCAGCAAATGATGGAAATGGTTGGTGAACTAAGAGAATGTAGGGTAAATTCTTGAGAAGAGATGGATGCAGAGCAATTTTCTTCTTTCCTCAAGCAATTCTAGGTGTCAGACACATTTCAGGCTCACAGAGTGCTGAATGTACCTTGAAGCATGTGGGATGTGGGGCACACCCAGGGCCACAGCATGCTCTGGAAACAGGGTAGATTAGCACCAGCATACACAAGTCCCAGAGGACCTTTGGAAAGAAGGTTGACAAAGAGGAAACTGTGAAGAAGCCTACGTGAATGCTTTACTGTGAAAGCCATGATGTGTATGTGTCCATCAGGTTAGGTGCGTGGCCTCAGTACTATGCTCTCCACTGAGATCTCAACATCTGCCCAACAAAAGACATGCTTTCTACCACTGTCAAACTTAAGACACCTAAAGTGGATATTTGGACTTTTATCCCCACAAAAGTCCTTATTCACGAATTCTTTTCCATATTTGCAAATGACTCCTTTGTTCTCCAATTGTTTACTCTAAAAATTTTACTACCCAATCCCTGTTTTTCACTTATAATAAATTATCAATTCTGTCATTAACACATTGATTGAAAATGCAACCAACCACACCTCACCTTCTCTGTGATTGCAGTCTGCAGTGTGTGAACGTGAGTTGTCCCCATTGGCTCATGCATTTGAACACGTGTCTCCCTGTTGATGGCATCAGTTGGGAAGGTTATACAATTTTAAAAGGTAGAGTCTTGCTGCATGAAGTATTTCACTAGGGCAAGCTTTGAGTGTTTATAGTTTTATCTTGTTTCTTGTTCTCTTTCTCTTCTTCCCATCCTTTTCTCCCCTTCCTTCCTTTTCTCCTTCCCTCCTTCCTTCCTTCAGCTTCCTGCTCCTGCTACCAGGAGAAATCTTTTGGACACGAGGTACTGTATCTCTCTGGATCCGTGAGAAAAAAAAAGAAAGAAAAAGAAAAAAAGAGCTTTTCTTCCTTAAGTTGCTAGATGAAAGACCAGCCTGATCAAGTCCTGGCGATAAACTAGAGTGCCTGAAACTTTCACATGCTGCTGATAGGAACGGAAGACGGTAAAAACCGACACTAGGTAATAGCTGGGCAGTTTCCGGTAAAGTTGCTCGTACTTCAAAACATAGCCCATCATTTCAATTGCTAGGATACAGGCTTATGCAGACTTTCAGGTTTTATTAACGGCCTCATTGGAAACAACCCAAGTCCATGGTGAATGAGTAAAGAATTGTAGCATATCCATACAATGAAGCATTATCAGGGATAAAAACAAGTAACTATTGATACATGTGTATTGGTCCAGGTTATCTAGAATATTAGAACTCGTAGGCTGAATAATCCTCTCTCTCCTAGCCATATATGTGTGGCTATATGTATATGTGTATGTATGTACATGCATATATGAATGCAAAGGCCAAGAATCCAGAAATCACACAGTTCACAAGGCTGATGTCTCAGGTCTTCAGTAGATTCTGAAATGCTGAAGAAGTAGGCTTTAATGCCAGTGAAGAATGGACTTCCTAGCAAGGCAAGAGCAAGCAGGCAAAGAGCAAAGCTTCCTTCTTTCATGTCCTTATGTCGGCTTCCAGCAGAAGGAGTGGCCCGGTTAAAGGTTTTTCTTCCTGTCTCAAGATCTGGATTAAGACCATATGTCTTCCTAACTCAAAAATCCAGAGAAGAAATGGATCTTTTTATTTCAAATTAAGCAAAACATTTCTTTCATGTGTGCCCTACATTTTTGGGTTTTAGTCCGAGATGTAGTCAAATTGACAACCAAGAATATCAAAGAAAACATGTAACATGAATAATGCTCAAAATAATTTTGATAAGTGAAAATAAGCAGAGTGTAAATTGGTTATTGTAAGGATCAAATAAAAAAAGAATTGTGTATAAGAGAATTCTATGATCAACATGTCAGTCACCATTCACTCTGCATTTCAGTTTTTCCTGGCAGCTTTGAAAGAACACAGTGTTGCTTGGCTCTTGACAAATGTCTAAAAAGGGCCACAATTTTGTGATTTCTCCTAGAAATTGCAACATTGAGTTTGTTTCCTTCAGGCTAAGAACCAAGGAACTCATTTGCAGACCACAACCCAAAATAACTCGGGAGCACACCAAGCCTGGTACACACCAGATGCTTTATTCAGAAAACTAGAAAGAGCAAATGGTCCTGACACTTCCTGGTGCTTTCTGCACGTTAAGTGGCTCATAAGCATGTTCCCACAGAGACTGCTAACGCTCTGCTCTTCTTGATGCCACTTTTTACCGCAGCATCTGTCAGACCAGTGAGCAACTGACATATTGCATCCAGTGATTAAAGACATTCTTGGCAGTGTGAGATATTTCAAATCTGTCAACAGTGGAGAGTCCTCCCCTCCTGAAGTATATCACTGAGAAGGGGCAGTTAGGAAGATAACCTGTACATGTTGGAATGCTAAATCTTGGTCTAAGAGATCAAGAATCAGCTGAGCCATGCATCAAGATGAGTCAGGTGCTGAGCCACTTTGTGCTGAATTCCCACACATCTGACTTGGTCCATGGTTTCCTTCATTTCTCTTGTTCAACACTGCCTTCTAATGTGACTTCTTCCATAGGTCAGTGGGTAGTACCTGCCAGTCATTCTTCATTATCAACAGACTTCCTCCCATATCATGATTTCAGATGATATTTTTTATATTTTATTATTCCACTTCACTGAAATGCTATCTGTGTGCAGGTGGGGCAGTTTTTTTTAATTGTAGTTGAATTTCCAGTGCCCAGAGCACTCATAAATACAACTGATAAGTAAAATTTGTTGAATAATGAAGTTGTAATAAACTATGTATTTTAGTATCTAGCTCCACTTACATAGTACATATTGAATGCTGGCTCCATTCACATTTTAGGTGAGAAATTAGTGCCCATGAATCTTAGTGAGCTGTTTCAAGCATAATTGATCCCAGTGTTGTTGTCATTGTTAAATTTTGACTGTTAGTTGTAGCTATTATGTATTATCTCTCATGAAGCAGTCTCTTGGCACCAATACAGGGCTAAAATGTAGATACTGACCAGCATGATGTCTGCATTCCAGGTGCCTATCTAGCACTGAATTCTTTACTTTTTTGTCAGATTATTTCTCTTTACTTTTATTTCATTGTTTACCATAATTTCAAATCACCTTTGAAATTAAAATGTTTAAAATCATGTTAATAAGTTAACACTGACTTGTATATAACAGAGTGTCTCTTGTGTAAATACTCATGGCATGTACAGAAGGCTAGCTGGAGTCAGTTTTGGCACAAAGATCCTTGTCACATGCACTCATGAGAACGTGTCTAGAAATCTGTGCTTCACAGATTAAATGTAACACTAACTTTCTACACAAAAGAAAACAGTGGAATGATAAAATAGAGAAACATTCTGAACATAATATTGAAAGGTAAAGTCTTTTCTTTTAAATATAACCAGATGGTGGGAAACAAAATGAATACTTAACATGCATTACTGGCAACAATGAGAGTTAGAGACTTTGTGGACCATGATGTTGATAACATTCATGAATGCTAAAGAAGCTGGTAGATAAATGAGTTGATGAGTGTTTTGGTTTTGATATATATAGGTTTTGAAAAGATGAACAACCTTAAAGCAAACGTACAGATGGAAGTATGTTTTTCTGTTTATGAAAACACTTTTATTCATCTATAAATATAACAGGCACCACATATATTAATAAAAATTAGTACTAATACCCAGCTATGAATGTTGTGAGCTACAATGACTGGCCTATAAGAAAGTCTCACATGCATTAGTGTCATTAACATCATGGGAATAACCAATCACTTTGTGATTGGATTTAAAACTTGCTCCACAAAACGAAACCTGTACCTTATACTATCATCAATCCAAGCATCTATGGCTAGCTGGGTCTTAGGTCCTAGGAGAGAACCTACTACTATAATGCTGCTAAGTGGTCATGGTGTTAAACCAACTCTTAATTTCCATGTATCTCTCAGTCCTCATCCAAGATAATTGCATTTGTGGTAGATAGTGATTGACAAAGAGATCCACAACTAGCCAAGGTATAGAAAATAAGAAACTGCAGGATTCTGAGCCTTAATGGAACGTATATACCACAATCCCTCTTCCAAGGATTGCTGCAGAAAGGGAGGCAGAAGAGGGTAAGAGCCCGAGTTGGATGACTAAAAGGAAAGATTGTCTTTTGGACACAGCAGTGCATCTACATATATGTAACAGCATGCATGAAGCTTGTGTAAGCCCAGACCGAATCCCAGCATGAAGAAGGGAGTTCTCCATTTCTTTCACTTCTAGCCATGGAATGTTGGTAACTGTTAGCTTCTGGGAAATAGTTTTCTCTAAGAGTGTAGCCCCTTTCAAGTTGAACACACTGCAGTGAAAAAATCCATAATTTTTTGGCAGCACACATTGTTCTTGAATATTTAAAACCAAAACAAAAAGCAGGACACATAGTTTTGGGTGAGGTAAGAAAAGGGTGGCTCTTAGAAGAGATGAAGGAAGAAGGGCTGGATAAGATAAAAACCATGTCAAAGGACTAATAGGAATTAATGTTGGAAAAAAGTATACATTTGCAAAATTAAAATGTCAAATCTGCCCATCCAGAAGTAGCAAATGATAATATTTTACCAGGCAACCTCCCCCACCTTTTCATGAGTCAGTGTGTGCACAACCTGTATATCTATGTATGTGTAAGTTCAATCTTATAAGTGTATTTGATATATTTTAACTCCGATAATACTTGTTTTAAAAATATTACCAAAAATTTTAGATTTTTACTTCAGCACTTCTCTTTTTAGATATAATTTTAGGAGGAAAACATTTTAAAAGTGTTATTTGTGATTGTTCTTTTCTTTAGTCTCTTGATTCTATTCAACTCTTGGTAACTTATAAAATGCCCACCAGTTGGAGACAGGGAAATATTGGAATGGAGATGCCATCAGAGGGCCTCTTCCTTCCCATCCTAGCCTTGAAGATGTTGGCATTTGTTAGCCAATCCTTACTTGGGAGATCAGAAGAGCCACACCTTTCTGAGAAAGGTGCACTGGGGTTCCTGCCAGCATCAGAGATGGGAAGGGACAATTACATTCTCCCAAGGATGTTATCGTTCAATGCCCATGAGAAATTTCACAGCTTTCCTCAGAAGAAGGAAGCTTATGGGTTATCATCTCAGTTTGCCTCTTTGCTGCTGCCATTAATACTGGGAGGTCATGAGGAACACTGCTTACTGTCTTGCTTCCCACAACTTGCTCATCTTGGTTTCATATACAACTTAGAACGACCTGACTAGGATAGTACCACATGGCTGATGTGTTTCTCTCACATCAACCATCATGAAGAAAATGCCCCACAGACATGCCCACGGGCTAATTGATGGAAGCACTTCCCCATGGGAGGCTCCCTTTTCCTACTAACCATACTTTGTGTCAAGTTCACAAAGACTAACCAACATAATTACACTTTGTAGTTATGTTGGCAAGAGTCAGTGCAGACCTGTAGAAGAGCATCTCTAATATCCTTCTGGATTCAAAAGCTTGAAATGAGACTTCTTTTTCTGTTGTTTTGAAATAAGCCCAAACTGGCCTCAAACTTGTGTCAATCCCCCTGCCTCAGCTTTCTGAGTGCTGAGAGCATGAGTTATTATAGTTGAATGAGATGAGACTTATAAACATTTTCTTCAGGTAATATTACCCAAGTTAGAATGCTCTGAAGGTTAATACCAGTTTTATTTTAGCACTATATGCCTGGTGTTTTGGTGTAGGATTCCTATGTCCTATTCGATAATGTATGTCCTATGAGCTACCTACGGATAATAAGTACTCTTGTTGAATTATTTTTTTAGATTTAGTTTTTATGTGCGTAGACGCCTGCTTGTATGTCTGTGTACCACATATACAGTGGTACAGTGCTTGTGGAAGCCAGAAGGCAGCATCAGATCCCCTGGATCTGGAGTTACAGACAGTTGTGAGCTGCCATGTGAGTGCTGGAAACTGAACCCGGGTCCTCTACAAGAGCAGCCAGTGCTCATAACCACTGAACCATCTCTCTATTCCCATTCTTGGGCACTTCAGTGCCAACTGGTCCAAATAGAGGTGTACTGTGCATGTAAAATTAGTTCCCTAGACTTAATTTTTTTCAAATGTAAAGAAGATTAATTCAGTATATCTGAGCAACTTTTTTCATGACATTTTTATTGATTACTTGGGAATTTCACATCATGAACCCAGAGTACACTCACTTCCCAATCCTCCCCTGTCTGCTCCATACCTGGAGGTCTTGGACCTCCCCTCCCCTAAAGAAAAAGAAGAAGAAACAAAAAAAAGTATTAATCATATTTTAAAACAGTATTTTGGGACACATTAGATTAATAAATTGTATTATTTTATATGCTTCAATAACTGTGTAATTAAATATGTTGTGTGATATTAAATATTAATATAATATTAAAATCAACTCTGCTGTTTTCTTTTTACTTCCAGTAATGTGGCTATTAAAACATTCTGTTGCATGTATAACCCTTACTGAGCTCCAAACGGCATTGCTCTGAGCCAACTACCCAAAGTGGTTTCTCTTTGGGGCAGCATGGTTGCCGTACCATGCTTGTGTGAAATAAAGAATGCGAGGTAGTCTTAGATAAAAATCTCCAGTCATCTCAGTTATATGCACTAACTGTTGAGAAGAACTATTGCAGAGGTTATGAAAGACACAGAGGAGGATAGAACATCCTGGAGATAATATATCCAGCGACGTCATTGGGTAATGTTATTTGCTTTTATTCTCTTAGTCCACTCTTTCCCCTCCCTCCGCTCCTCTCGGTTCCTTCAGACCTTCCCTCTCCCCCAGATCCACTTCTCCTCCATTTTCCTTCAGACAAGAGCAGTTCTCTCTCAGTGACATCAACTGAACATAGCATAACAAGTTAAAATAAGACCAAGGCACAAACCTTCATATCAAGGCTGGATGAGGCAACCCAGTATGAGAAAAAGGGTCCCAAAATCATGTAAAAGAGTCAGAGAAAGCCTCTCACTCCCGCTGTTAGGAGTCCCACCAGAGCACTAAGCTGCATAACCATAACATATATTCAGAAGACATAGCTCAGACTCACAGTCTCCATGATTGTAGCTTCAGTGTCTGTGAGCCCTGCTTAGTCGATTCTGTGGGTCATTTTATCCTGGTGTTCTTGACCCCTCTGGTTCCAAGAATCCTTCCTCCCCTTTTTCTTCTGGGTTCCCCTGGCTCCACATAGTGTTTGGCTACAGGTCTCTGCATCTACTCCCACCAGGTGCTCGATGAAGCTTCTCTGTTGACAACTTGGCTAGACACTGATGTGTGAATAAAGAATATCAATAGGAATCCTTTCATTGACTATTCTGTCAGTAGTGTTTTGTTCTATCTTAGGTCTCTGGCCTATCCAGCCCCAGATTCCTGGCCATCTAGGCAGTGCCAGGCTTGGGCACTCTCTCCTAATGTGGATCTCAAGTTAGACTAGTCATTATCATTGGCCACTCCCATAACTTCTCTTCCACCAGGGTAATATTGTTTCTGTGCCATAACATTTTTTCACAGAATACAATGCCCACATTCTTTTGAACCCTGATCTCAGTTTCATAGAGATATTACTATCTTATTTAATAAAGTATATTTGGAAAGTCTATAAAAATATGTCAGAGTAAACATAAAATCCTTACTATTAGAATATAAATGTCAAAATCTGTGAGACTATTGATCATACTTATTATACTGATAAGTCTGTATAATATAATTAAAAGAAAGTTAGTGACTAAGAGAATAGAAGATGATGAGGGAAGATGCATCTTAGCAACAGGATTAAAAAATCAAGTTTTTGTTTTACATAAATACTCTGAAGAACAGTTTTCTGGAGTGTACACCAGAGACCTATGTCATAAAATAGCCCACACCTGTCATGATGTAATAAAACACAGGGATGAGAGATAATCATTACAGAACCCTCTCCAGTCTTCGATCAAAACTAAGAGTAAAAAACACAAGTCATGAAGTCCCTGTCTTTTGGAATAGAGAACCAGGTGATACAAGAATTCCAGAGGAGGGCAGCAAAGCTAAGAGAGTGGAAATGACTCAGGTAGAGAAAACAGAGAACCCTGGATCTCTTGAGGTTATTTGCTTTGCTAGAATAAGGAAGCTTCCGTTGGTGTTTACCTTCATTTGAGATGTGCATTGTAAGGCATAGAGAGGTGGCATTTGACTTCATGAAGAAGTGATGCACTTGTACCTAGACATTTACTTTATAAATTAAAGTAGATTGGTAGTATATCTGTGATTGTGTTGTTGCTGTTTGTTTATATTTTTGTAAAGGAATTGCGTGAAGTTATGGCTGACAAACTGAATTGTGTGTTTATTGGAATATACTCATGGGAAAGCATAACAGTTAGTGACAATTTTATACCGGTAAATAAAAAAGTTTAAGAATATTTTGGCTTTATAAAATTTTTAATCCATGTTCTAATTTGAAATAAGAGACTGGTTGGGATAGGGAGCAAACATGAGGGCAAGAGAGAAAGTGGAAGGGGCCATTTAACTTAGCTCTCAATTTGACCAGTAGGCGTGATAGTCCAAGTTAACTCATGGAACTTATTTTAGTTAAAAGGCTTTTTTCCTTCTACCTGCAATATCTAACTAGAAGATTCTTCGAATAGTAAATGATTCTATTCTTTAGATGACGTTTGTGTGACACTGTCAAACCATAAATTCTATGCTATAGAACTATAAAACGATGGGTGTTAAAGTCTGAACAACATCTTAACATGACAAGCTTATCAGTGTAGCTACATTTATATATACTTGCCATTGCATATTTACTTATGAGTCCAATATCTTAAAAAAAATCACAACAGAGAGTCTAGCATGCATTTATTACTGTGGTATCTGATCTTGCCAGGTATGCACTTGATGCTGCAGTTGATTCTTGAGTTCCAAATTCATTTCCCAGAGTTTTCTTTCTGTCTTTCTCACTGCCCCCTTAGGGCCCTCCCAGGTCCTCTGTTTCTTCTTTAGCTCCCTCTTTTCACCTAAACAAACCCTTGCCCCGCTCTTTTAAAGGGCTTATTTCATTTTAAATCTAGGTTCAAATACTGCTCCTTCCACTATGTGTCACAGCCTCAAAATTCAATATTTTCTTCTGAAAATTTGAATTGATCTGTATATCTATTTATCTCTGCTCCTGGATCATGTATATGGTCCTTGCATGAGAGGTTGGAGGGGTGCTACCTGGAAGATTTTTAAAGTCTTGGTAGAAACATATCTTTTATGTATCAGCGTGCCTAACAAGAGTTTTTTAAAGATTTATTTATTTATTATGTATACAATAGTCTGCCTACATGTATAACTGCATGCCATCATTCTAGACGATTTGAGAGCCACCATGTGGTTGCTGGGAATTGAACTCAGGATCTTTGGAAGAGTAGCCAGTGCTCTTAACCTTTGAGCCATTTCTCCAGCCCACCTAACAGAATTTTTGACAAAGATCTCAAATACTTGAGGAACCATTCTACATTTTAGTGGTCGATTTAAGGATCTATTTTGTGAATTTGCATATACCTAAACTATGAAGAAAGGTGAGAACCAGAGCAGCCAAGGAAATAAGAATGTGAGGTGTCTGTGTTAGAGGAATCTGAGACCAGGTTTGAGCCTTGTTTTTTCTCAAGCGTAAATTGGAAACATGTAACCGTATGTTAGGTCATAAAGTGAGCCCCAAAATGACAGTGCTCCTGGCAATGACTGGACTCCCTCCTGGAGCTAGGTTTTCCTAGGTTGAAACCCCACCTGAGCTAGGTTTTGCTAGGATACAGAAACCTAAAGTGTTTCTCAGAAGCCCGTAACAGCTGGCTGAACGCTGCTAACTGCCACTGTCAGCACTTCATCTGTCTGAAGAAGTCCCCAAGCTCACCACCTGGCTGTTCCAGCTTTTGCACAGCACTCCCTACCCCCGCTATACACTAATATATAACCTAACATGCTTTTCCAGCAGCTGCTGCCCTCTACGATTTGAGGCTGTTCTCCAGGTTTGATAAACTGTGCCTTCTCTCCATTGAGAGCAGCCATGTTCAGTGATGTCTTGCTTGCTGTGCCCACACAGTTATTGTGAAGAAACAAGTGATGATAAGCTCTGTATTGAGTTTGATTTTGTAAAAATAAGATGCTCTCATATCAAATGATCCTGCTCAGAATGATAATTTTTATTGTACTTTCCATTATTTAAAACAATTTTAAAATATATTTTGATCATATTCTTCAAAAATTAAAATTATTGAACTCATCTTAAAAGAATAAAACCTATAAATGTGTGAGAATTAGAGGGTTTCTTTATCTTATAAGGAAGAAAATCTACATTATTTGGGTATGAGACCACTTTCATGTGATCTGTAGGCTACAGCTTTACCAGTTGATGAAATAAACATAGATAATTAAGACTTTAATAAATTAAAATTCAATAGGAAATATTAGGGCAGATTTGGTATAACTATGAGAGTTGTCTGTGACAGGTGCTGTTTAATGCTTTACACATGCAACTGTGTTGAGATAGACATGCCTGTTGTTATTGGCTGTTACAGTGAGCACCGCATTAATTGGTAGAAATGCAAGGGGTATTCAGAGTCATAAGACTTGCTAAATTAAAAATCGATTGTACATAATTCAATGCTCTCAGTGATCCAGTAATCTTTATAACTGTGCGAACCATGTAGTGTAAATGGTGGTTACCAATTATTATTGTACGGAAGTGTTTTCGAAGAGCCAATTTACAGTGTGGTTATTGATACAGCATTTTCTGTATACAGAATCCAAGATGAAATTAAAGAATTGTTAATTTCTGTATAGTTCATTGAGAGTGAGGGCCATGCTCTTGAATACGGAGAGAAGTTTAGTCAAAATGAAATTTTAAGTCTGATTTCCTATAAAATATCAAATAATTGGAAGCACTGGGAGCCTGTGTTAGCCCAGGGATTCTCAATTAGGGCTCTCTAAGCCACATTCAATTTACATTATGTTCCTTAAGATATTTTACTTGTTTCACTAATTATTGTTTTTATAATCAAATTGTCTTATTGGAATCAGGGTTCACTCTAAACTATTGTAGTTCCTCCAGAGAAGCTTGTTTATCATTTGTATGATTGTTACCATTATGTCAAGATGTTATAATTGCTATAATAAGTTTCTGTTTAGAGGAATTAAATGAAATCTATACTCTGGGTGTCATTATTTGTATCTGGTCTAAATTACAAAGTACTGAAAAGAGAAATAGGAAGAAACAGAAAAGGCTCAGTTTACATATTATAAAGTTCGTCATTATGGAAAAAGGAAATTATTTTATTTTATTGTGTAGATGTGAACAAATCTTTATTCACCCCAGATATGGTACAGGTAAGAGATTTAAAAAATGATACCACTCAAGTCTAGCTGAGTAATCTACGGTGTTTATTGAGGTTACGTGCAAACGCAGAGGTGAGGGTTACTTTGAGGCACACAAGTAAGAGGTTACCCACAGGAACATAAGTGACTAATTTTAGCTGTCACAGAGAAGTTCACTCTAGCCTGACAAACAGCAAAACTGGCATCCTTCGGACTCCCTGCACAACCAGCAGAAAACCTACCAGAGTATCTCTTCCCAGCAACCGTCAGTACTTACTTAGCCTTGAGGATGGGTTTCTGAATCTTGTAACTTTCAGGACTTTCCTGAGTCTTGTAAACTTTATCACTTTTTAGGTCTCATATGTGTGTTTCCTTTACCATCCAAGTCTCAGGGGCCTCCCCCTCCTCTAAGAAGGAATGTTTCAATTTGGAGAAAAGATCTACCCAACAGAGCCAAGAACATGCATATGCTTTTTATGTTTTTCCAAGATATATCTCATGGTATACGACCTTTAAAAATAGCTTTCAACTCTAAATGTACAGAAGTTTTAAAAATGCCTTGGATTTGTCGGGAGCTTAGGAACTCTTTCTTGAATGCTGTTTGTGAGCGTCTTTTGTGTTAGGAAGGCCAGGGCCGGATGAATGTGGTAAAGTCCCAGCTTGACAGTAAGCAGGAACAAGAAAATACAACATGAAGCTGTGTCTTGGTCAGCCATTATCACCAACTCCAGACAGCTCACCTCCTCTCTCATAATTTAAAGGGAGGCCAAAATAGAATTCTCAGCAACTGAAAAACAAAACAAAGGAAAACAAAACCCTTTTCTCTGAGTCAAGCTGGCTCCTGGTTTTCATCTGCGGAAGGCACATTAATGACACTAAGAAAAAAAATGTATCCTATTTCTGTGCATATCTTTGGGAATGTCCTAAAGTCTTCATGTTTTCTCTGCCAACAACATGTTTATTTGGATACTGTAGCAGCTTAAGAATCTGGAAGATTCTCTTGTCTGTGAGTTCTATAAACAAGTAAAGCTTCATTTACCACTGTCATTAGGATTTTGTATGTCCTCATCTGCTGGCTTAAGATCATGTATCCTTTGGCTTAAGATTATGCTGCCTGAAGTAAAAAATTAACCCTCTTCATCAAAGAAAGGTGCTGAATCATGAGAGCTCTGGCCACAGGTCACCATCATTTTGTAGAGTGAGCCACAGTCAATAGTTCTTACGCAATCTGCGATGTTCGCTGAGGCCGTCTTCACCACGCCTCACAGTGCTCCTCTGAAATCTGGATCCAAGTTCCAACTCTTGGAATGCAGCAGAATGCCTGCCAAATAATTTGACAAGAATGCTTTTTATTTCAGATTGACCAGGTACAGATTTGGGCTTGTAACATAGTCATTCAAAAGGGCTTGCTTATGGATGAGGAGGTAAGTGTTTATATCAAGGTCCTAAAAGCTGGTGTGATGAACGCTGTCGAGAAACCACCAACTTCTTGGCCATGCTTTTGAAAACATGACTTAGAAGATGACTGTGTGGCTTGACTGGTTGGCTCTGAGTGTCATTTCTTTTGGCCTGCAGAAATCTGCAGGCTTCTAGGCACAGGCAACACACTTGATTTCATGCCTGCCCAGAGGACATTTGCATCCGAAATACTGCCTTTAATTTCTTCCTCATCCACATGGCAAATGCAGAAGACTTTATGGGGGGAGGACTAGGGGGTGTCTGTGTGTCACCGGGCTGGTCACTGTGTGCCCAAATGTGTGCAGTGGCTGTAACTCAGTAATTTAACACAATGGACATTAATATGTGTAAGGTAGTTTTGAATTTTAGGGCTAGTTGCCTCCCTTGTGTGATAAAATGTATGAGAACCATCTCTCTTTGCTCTTCTGTCTTTTTGTGGGGTCTGAGCACAAAGAAACTATGGGCATAATCTTTAAGGCAGAATCAGCACACTGTAAAAGACACCATGAAACACTAAAATAAAATTTCGATGTAGATGACCATGCCATATTATTTGCTCCTATTCAATTTCAGAATGGTTACTCTAAAATACCTTAATTTTGGAGACTCATATTTAGAAAAACAACAGCTACAATGTGCCTAAAATGTGCAACCAAAAGACCCCCAGATGAAACACCTCAGAGAAAAATGTCATAATTTATATACTGAGACTGAACTATAAAGATATGTATTTTAGACACATCTTTCCCTCACACAAGTTCTTTAAATATTTTAATCTGTTTTCTACATTCCTATGCCTTCTTTTGCTTTTTTTCAGTATTTCCAATAGTACATATGGAATGATTTATAATTTTTATACTCATACATATAAAAAGCAAAATAAAATCCCCGAAGAGAAAATGAACTCTTAAGGGTGTTTTGCACACATTATTACTCTTCAGGGCGTCTTTGTGGTTTCCCTTGCTAACAGGTTTTCATTACTTGTAACACATACAATAGTTCACATCATAAATTAGACAAGAGATATTTGTTATATATTCCTTCTGACAGCCATGTGCTCCATGAATCATGAGTGCTTTACCCATGTTCTAGTGTGGGATGATAGGAACAGAACTGGATGGAGATGAAACAGTAAGTTTGATTTTCCCAAATGTTTTAGATAAAAACTAAAAGCAGTTGGGGAAGGTGAAGTAAGAAATTCAGTCGTAGGCAGCATGGGAGAAGCCTCAAGCTCCCACTGTTCTCCAGAAGACTGGTCTTAGCTTGTTTTCCATGTATTTCTTTTGCGTAGTTTGATCTTTGGTGGGAAGAAAAATTAGTTTGCAGATCCTTTACAATTGGGGAAAAGCGAAAGGAGACCTGGAAAATGAAAGATGTGATAAGGAACCCAGAGTAAACACTTTTTGAAATGACTGGGAAAAAAATTTTGTCTTTCAGGGGACAGTATGATGATAAAGAATGTCAACAATGTGTTCTCTCTTCTTAAAAGTAAATGTGTGTGTGTGTGTATCTGTGTCACTCGTACATGCACACTTGTGTGTAAATGTATGCCACATGCGAATTCAGAGAGAGGCCAGAGAGAATATCAGATCCCCTGGAGCTGAAGTTATACACTTCTGTGAGCCACCTGGCAAGAGACCTTTGGAAGAGAAGTAAAGTCCCTTTACCACTGAGCCATCTGCCCAGTCCTGTCTGTATACATACCTAACATCAGGGTGACAAGCCTTAATCTAATGTCAAATCAAGATGTTGGCAGCCATCTAAACAGTCAGGTAATGTGTGTTTTATTCATTTAGCAGACTAAAGTGAACTCTTGCCAACAGGAAAGGCATCCAGATTCAGGATGTGATTGTCTCTGGTACTTCCGTTGTCTCAGGGATCTGAAGTCATCAGAATACATTGACACTAATTAGCAGGAAAAGCCCATTTTAAACCATGCAAACACTACTTGCATGTGTGCAAAGGATGACATGTTACACATGGATAAATATATGATGTGTAACATATATTGAAAGACCTGATGATTTCAAGTTTAGATTTGTTGTTCTTGATTTTTTTTTTTTTACATTTCTTGAACAAACTCCCTTCCTTTTCCCTAGCTGGGAAATGACATTGAATTTTAAATGTCTTTTGTAACCATATCTATGGAACTTATGGACCTGTCTGTATATGCGTTTTGGATTTAGAGTTTGCCTTTGACTCCGGACTGTTCAAATAAACAGGGATTCTGTCCATTTTTGCTTTACACCAATGCGTTTGTAGCTTATTTCAGCCAACTCCATTACTGGAGCTGGCTAATGGCGACAACTTGACCAACAGGTCCAGCTCCAGACATATTAAATATCTCAATCTGGAAATCCATGGCCAAATAGCAGGGAAAGTCACAAGTTGATAGTTCTTCCATGTATTGCTCAGGGCTTTGAATCACATTACTCCTGCAGAACTCCAGTCTGAACAGGAAAGGGTGGAGATGTGTCTGTAGAAGGGCCAGTCAATAGCTCCCGTTTTAAATTTTGAGCTGTCCAGAGAGAGGGCATACTTCTAATCGAAAGAACAGACAGGAGGAAAACTTAGAGCTGTACTTACGGACCTGAGCTCTAAATGCCAGAACTTACTGCACTAATTTTAAAAACCTGAACTTCTCAAGCCCTGTCAGTTTTATCTACATGATGTGTATAACAAAACCTACCTTTGGAGGCCATTATAAAGACTAAATGACATAATATGTATTTATGAATCCCACAAACTGACTGTAAATAGTTAAAAGATAGGTTTCTATATTTCAAGTTCTTAATTGACATGGACTTGATCCTTCACTTGTAAATACATGCTATAATTTTATCTCCTGTACTATTAGGATGTTCATTTTCCAAGACACAGGGACAGCTGCCGTAATGAAAACACTGGCTTAATCAAGAGAGCTATAGTAATTCTATTTCCCTTTCTTGTAATAACCCAGAGTAAGAAATAGTTTCCTAACAAAAGATCCACAGGGCTCTTCATCTTGTGGCTTTGCTATGCCAATGGATCATCTTCAACCAGCAGAGAAAGGGAAAGAGAAGTGAATGTACACACACACACACACACACACACACACACACACAATTTTTAATGTTCTTGTCACATGGGTCACACAAAAATAGAAAGGAGTCTGGGAACTACCGGAATGAGGTCAAGAGTTCAGCTAAAAAATTTACTACTTCTGAGAAAGGGGAAACATTATCATATGTTTATTATTACATGCATATTATTAGTATGGGGAGGGTAGTTATTGCCTATGTTAAGATGAATTTATTTTAGGAGTGTGCATTTATAGATTGGATATACTTTAACCCAGGAAAGGACTTTAAAGCCAATATAATATATTAAATTAGCTTATATATAATATATTATATTAACTTATAATATATAGCTTAATATTAAAATGCCTTTCACAATAAGATAAACAACTGCAATTTTGAGATGTTTCATATTTGTATAGAAATGGTCATAATAATTACCCAATTGATATTTAATATATTTTTCTTTTACTCAACAGACAGTAACTAAGCTAGCTGCCAAAGAAATGATAGTAAACAACAGGCATAAAGCCCTTCCCACCCTCATGAAACTTGCACTCCAGTAGGAGGAATATATAATAAAATAAGGGACATGTTGCAGACTAGGTAGTATGTAATAGATGACAGATCATATTCATGACTAGTGCAGCCAAGGAAGAACTCCATAAGCTGTCACTGAGCTGAAGCCCACAGGAGAAGGGGAAGAAGGTCAATGCTGGCTTGCTAGAAAGAATGCTATTGTATCAAAGGTAGGAACGAAAGCTTGTGCTCTAGCAGTGTCAATTTTACATGTGTTTTAAGGTGGTTTATTCTGTTTTGTTGAGCAGAGACTACTGCAGCATTGGGTAAGTCTAGAAGAGGGGTTAGGATGCTACTGCAACAAACCAGGATGGATACCAGAGGGGATAGGAAGGAACAGCAAGCTGTGTTTGAATGGTGAATAAATTCCAACAACTGAGCATTCAGATTCACTGATGGATTTCTCCACATATTCCATAAGAGAGGGAACACACATAGAAAAACAGTAAATCTTAAAGGACTGAGCACAGGCCCACCAAAATGAGGAAGAGTAAGAGAGGAGTTTGAAATGTGTGACCTGTTGAGATTGAAGGAAAGGCAGGGCAACAGCATCCTAGATAAGATGGGAAGTGGCTACAGAATAGAAAAAGTAGTTCTGTAATGTGAGCAGGTCTCTGAATTCAATATTTAAGTTTGCCCAGAGAATAGACCAATGATTTACCTGTTTTCTCAGCATGTGAGTAAAATGTGAAATTCAGTTAACATCATTAATGTAAACATACATTTAAAAAATCGGATGATCCAAGATGGCTGCCACGAGAGAACACTGTGTCTGAGGAGTAGGAGAGCAGAAACAAGCAGCCACCAGGAAACTGAACTCTGGGACCTAAAATGCCAGCATTGTGAGTGCCAGGTGAGCGGAACTCCTACGGTGAGAAAATCAAGTGGGAAAACCGTAGGGACACCCAGTTATTACCTGGAAAAATTTCCCGGTGACCAGCAGCACACAGCTCTGATCTGAACGAGCAGCTGCGCTGGGTGCCCGCACCCACCATAATAGACTGGATCACACAGTCTCGCGGGCAGTCTCAGGAGGAGCCGGGTGCCGTTTTCAATGAACTGCACCCTGCGAGCTCACACTGCACCTGGGTTCTGCTTCAATCCGCAGGTGTGCTGCAGGCTCAGACCTATCATTGGAACCACTCCAGACTGAGTGGATTGGGGGACTGTTTTGACCAGTCTGCACACTGCAGGGGCGCGCGCC
>CM053754.1:47542890-47569369 GCA_028658305.1 Pachyuromys duprasi
AAAAAAAAGATGCTTTTGTTAGGCAGCTAATTAAAGTATCAAGGTAAGCAACCAACTGTTTTACCTGTTTCCCAGATAGGCACACCTAGGCAGAATGAAGAAGAAACAGAGCAGTTGAACAGCAGTGTAGATCACACGAAAACTAAGAAAGTTATAGTATCCCGTTAACAGCAGCACAGTGCAAAGTCCTCATGAGCACATGCAATGTTCTCCACGGTAGGGCAAGGTCAGTCACAGACATGTCAAACAAGAAAAACGAAAATGGAACATGACTTGGTACCTGAGGAGGCCAGAGCAGGGTATTGCATCTCTTTGAACTGGAGTTTCAAATGGTTGCGAGGCACCATGTGGGTGCTGGGAATAGAACACAGATCCCCTGGAACAATAGTCTGTGCTCTTAACCTCTGAGCCATATTTTTGGCCATTTGTTCATCCCTTCTTTCTGTACCCCTTTCTCTTGAATCTTTTGTTCTTATTTTCTAATTTTTTTGTATATTCAAGTATTTGTATATTTGTGATTTACCATCATCATTGTAGTTAAATAAAACATCTTGCAGTTATAATGATGTTTAAATCTAGCTTCAGTTATATAAACAGTCATGTTTCACTTCAAAAAAATACATCTTCTGTGTTATAAAACATTACTCTATATAATCATAATTACTATTTTTTAAATATTTAATTAGTATTTGGGAATTTTAGAAGGTTTTTAACCATAAATATAGTATTTTAGTAGTCTGCATTTATCTATTTAATTTTACCAATGAACTTTATGCATTCACATAGTACTATGTTCTTTGTAGTTATAGGCTTTTTCCTGAGATTGTGCAGCACATATACTGATCCTTTAGAATTAATTTACATACATTTCTGGAATGAACGAGATTTCCTCAATTCTATCCGCAAGTCACTGAAAAGAGCATTTTCATAAACTCCTCTGAACAATGAAGGGCACTCTACCCTTTGATTTGCACTAGAGGCTATGTGTGCTGGTTGCTGGAGGGAACAATGGACACTTTTATTTTTAGCACTGAGAAAATTACTAAGGCACATCAATGTAACAATTCTCTGTGTGATCAGATCAACAGCCATTTGGATTAAGTCACATTGATAATAAGATCGATTACAGTATATTTAAACTATATGGCTGGCTACCACAAAATCGTCAATTCTATTCATTTTGCTTTCCCTGAGAATATCTACTGTAGTGTTTATGGATGTTTATTTTCTTAAAACCTTTGTAAGCTGGTTGTTTCACAAAGCCAACTTACTGCCCAGCAGGATCACTGTTAAGGTGGTTTTGTTGCCTTCTCCTCTGGCCCTTTTCTAGATTAAAATATCCCTTTGTTCCCCTGTTCCTTGCTCAGACCCACTGAGGTACTTGTGCCTACTAACAGCCCCCATTTTAGAGTAAAGATACATTACTTCAGAGAGACTTGGTGAAAAGTAGCAGGAATGGCATTTAGTTCTTTTATACCCACAATATTCCAACCCTGTTTTCCTTTTCTCCTGTCTCATTGCTGACTGCCATGCCTGTCCCCATACCAATCTGAGCAATGACCTGACAGGCCAGACTTCTTCCTCCCTGTCCATATACTTAGCTACTGCACTCTCATCTAGTACAGATTCCATTTCACTCCTTATCCAAAGATGCCTCCAGTTTGTGCTAACAATATCTGAGATTAAGATATTCTCCTATTTTCCACTTTTCTAAGCTGTTTTTATCTTGGAAAGCTGTCCTAGGAGCAATTTAGGTGAATCCCATCAGAAGAAGAAACACAGTTACTATTCCTCCAAAACACAACTTTTGATCTCTCAGGATGGGACAGAACAGATGCTACCACCTGAAAGACAAAAAGTTAAAATCTTTGTGAGATGTTTACATCTAGATTTCTGGCATTCAGCAAGGCAGACAAGAGCCCTGTGTACAAGAATATAACAGTGGCTAGCCAACATTTGCATTTGGTCATTTTGATACCCACAAGAAAATTCTCTAACGTTCTAAGAACTCTCCCATGGCTACATCTTCACCAATTCAAAATAAAATATTCAGTGCATATAAATATATATGAAAGTTCACTTCTCTATTTTTAAATCCCAGCTACTTGATTTCCCATAATAGCATTTCTTTTACTATTTTTTCCTTGTTTCTTGTGGATATTCTGAATGTTGATTTATGTTCCTTACCATGAAAACCAGAATTAAATTTCTTTACAGACTGCAACAGATAGTCCAATAAAATATTAGTAGTATATTAATGGCAAGGCCAAGGGTCCTGGGGGTGCTGCTTGGCAAAGTTTCACTGGACACCTTGGATTGACCCTCTACTGCCCTTGGTGGATACTTCTTACTGTTAAAGGCCTCTCTCCAAAGGCAAGAGTTGGAATAATGAACAAATGCTATTGTTAATAATAATAATAATAATAATAATGTTGATATCCTGGGAAAACAGCTATGCAGAAAATTGAGTCTTCCATAGAACCTATTTACATTTACTGTTAGGGTATTAATAAATGATATTAGTACTCAAGAAATGGAGGATCTGAGAAAAATTATCAAAGAAGAAAAACAGGGAAATTTTAGAAGCTGATAATAAGTTTTCATGTTTAGCTTCAGAAATAAAAAATTAGCATGGAAAGGAAAAGATTTTGATCTGGCTGTTATTGAGAGACCTTAGTACCTTCCTGAAGGCAAAGTAAACGGCTTTAGGAACTCTGATGTTCTTCTGTCCTTTATAGGATGGTAATAAAGATGGAAATCATGCTGAAACAAGGGTTCATGACAAAGGCACAGAAAAAAAAAACATTTTGGCTTGGTGATTGCCTGCCTTTTTGAGCACATTTGTCAGATCAGGATTTTTTTCTAATATTGTGCCACTTTAAGAATCCAAGAAAAGGATGCTGATTTTATTTTAAATATAAAAAATAGAGGAAGAAAAGGATAAACTAAGGGTCAGAAAGATTGAACTTTTGAACAAAGATAAATTTGATGTAACAGGTGGAAGTAAGGAAGTTTTAATCTATTGATTCTATGCCAACTTGAAACAGAATCAAACTCAAATAGAGTCATTCTGTCTAGCATTTTCGTAACTGCAAGGCTTTATGACACCAGTCTTAAGGAAGAAAACTGAGTTAAAAGAAAACTTATTTTTATCATAATGTTAAATTTTACTTTTATTTTAACAATTTTTCTTCATTATTATTTATTACAATTTATTCACTTTGTATCTGGGCTGTAGCCCCCTCCCTCATCTCCTCCTAGTCCCACCTTCTCTCCCTCTTCCCTTCTTATACCCCTCCACTAGCCCACTGATAGGTGAAGTCCTCCTCCCCTACTATCAGTCCCTATCCTATCAGGTCTCATCAGGACTGGCTGGATCCTCTTTCTCTGTGGCCTAGTAAGGCCACCTCACCAGGGGGAGGTGATCAAAGAGCAGGTAACCAAGTTCATCCCAGGGACTATTGCTGCTCCCCTTACTAGGTGACACCCATGGAGACTGAACTACCCATGGGTTACCTCTGAGCAGGGGGTCTAGGTGGTCTCCATGCATGGTTGTTGGTTAATTCGTCAGTCTCTGCAGGACCCCCTAAACTCAGATATTTTGGCTCTGTTGGTCTCCTTGTGGAGCCCCTGTTCCTTCCACATCTTTCTGTCTCTCCCTTCTTCAATAAGATTCCCTGTGCTCTGCCCAAAGTTTGGCTCTGAGTCTTAGCATCTGCTTCAATACCCTGATGGGTAGAGTCTTTCAGAGGCCATCTATGGAAGGCTTCTGTCCTGTTTCCTATCTTTTCCTACTTCCTATGTCTATCCTGCTTGCCCTTCTGAATGAGGATTAAGCCTCTTCCTCAGGGTCCTCTTTGTTGTTTAGCTTCTTTAGGGCTATAGATTTTAGTATGTTGATCCTATATTATACAGCTAATATCCACTGATAAGTGTGTGTCTTTCTGCTTCTGGTTACCTCACTCAGGATGATCTTTTCTAGTTTCATCCATTTGCCTGCAATTTTAGACCCAGCGCCACTCATTTTTCCAACATTTGCTAGAATCCCACGATTATTGAAGTAGCATTCCAAATCAATAGTCTGGAATCGGCAGCTTTGGTGAGTTTAATCTACAGATATCTCGGAAATGTGAGATTACCGTAGAACAAAGGGCTGGCTCTGTTCTGGAGGTGCTCCTCTCTCCTGGCTATATCTTCACAGAAGAGTCCAGGGTGGGAGACAGGGGTGGGGGAGGGTCATGAAGCCTGGAAGAAACACCTGGTACCTCTTGGCAGCAGGTGGAGTACAGGGCACTTAAGGAATCCCAAGTTGCCTCAGGCAGAGAGGGAGGTTGGACAGAAGCAGTTGGTCCCCACATTGCCAAGTTGCCAGGCTGGGTATTCAACTTCTCTTGGGTTTGTAGATGATGAGATCAGAGCAGGCGGAGAATGAGGTGAAGGGAGTGGACCCATGAAGTGCAGCTTGTGGGGCTCAACTTCCCCCAGTCACACACCAGATGATTAATTAAATAAGATGGAATGAGCTAATTGCAAGAGGAAGCTGTATTATATAAATGCAGGTTTATGGGGAACAGCGAGGGTAGGGGAGTGCCTCATTGGGGGTTGGGTGGGAGAGAGAGCAGGAAGGGGGAAGGCAGGAAAGGCTGAAAAGGGACAGCAAAACCAATATCTCTGGATTATATAGTGAAGGCCCTCTGGGAGAGAAGACCAGGCCCTAGGTAGAGGACAGGTTATGGCAGCCATGTTCTGCAGCAGGTAGGGACTTTAACAATTTTAGGTACAAGTTTTCACACATTTTTATTTTTAATGATACACCATAATAATAGGATATAGTATTATTTTTTTTTCAATTCTTCTATATAATCTGTAATGATTTAATTAGGATAATTGTTATACCCATACCTTAAATACTTATTTCTTTATCTAAAAAATATTCAATATTCTTTCTTACTATCTTGAAATACATGATTATTTGTTGTCCACTATGCTTATACTACTATACTTACAGGAATTTAGAAGTCAGTTTTATTCAGCAACAGTCCTCTACACTGTGATCATCTTTTTCACACGACCAAGCACCTTCACGGATTGTTTCCCATTTACTCTGATGACCTGAACACAAAATGGCTTCATATACGCACGTTTGGAGTGCTTGTTCCCCACCAGGTGGCATCACTGAGGAGGCTAAGGAGCCTCTGGTAGCTGAGGCCTAGTAGAGGTGTTTCCATGGTGACAGGCCTTTAGTGATCATGCCATTGTTTTTTTTGTTGTTGTTATTGTTTGTTTGTTTGTTTTTGTTTTTTGTTTTTCACTTCCAGAAGCCTTTGTCACAAGGTATTGACAAGTCACTTGCCCGGGCCTTCTGGGTCTTAGGTGAATTGAGAACCTCTGAAACCATAAGCCAAAATAAAAAAACTTCTTTCCATAGTTCTGTCAGATGTTCATTCAGTTAATATACTGCCATAAATTATTTCTGAAGTGTGCAGACTACATTCCACTGATAGCCATACTGTTGTCTATAACTGAAGAAGAAATACAGAAATTAGCCTAGTTGTGTGCCATTGGGGTAGGAGGGTGGTAGGGCAAATTCTTGCAATTCATTCACAAGTTTCTGAAGTCAGTAAAAGGAGCCTGAGAGAATGTGATGTGCAGTGAAATCCCCAGCTACAGGAAACAGGAGGCTGCACGCAAAGGTCACCATAATGACCAGGGGCAGACGGATGCTTTCTTTTGAGTTCCCCCACCTATGCAGAGACAGAAATGTGGACTTCTGGCTAATTTTGGTAAGCTCAGGATTCTTTCCTGATTGGTCCTAGCAGTTCACCTTATTTGAATACCCATAGCCTTAGTTTGCTGTCTTTTTCTGTAGTTAAAACAGCTGACTAAAGTAACTTGGAGAAGAAAGCATTTATTTGGCTTCTGTATCCTGATTACAGTCAAATCATGAGGGAGAGTCAGGGCGGGAACTTGAAGGTAGGAACTGAACAGAGACCATTGAGATGTTAGTTCATTGGCATGCCCCTAGTGACCTGAGTTCTTATACACTACACTGCTCAGGGATACACTGCCCATAAATTGGCTGGGTCTTCCTACATCAATCATTAATCAAGAAAATGTACCACAGTACTGTCTTCAGGCAATCTGAAGGAGGCCAGCCTTCTATTAAGTATCTCTCTTCCCAGATGACTCTAACTTATGTTAAACTGACTTATGTTAACTTATGTTAAACAAACTAACTAACCAGAAAACCTATACGCAGCCAGTCAGGGCCCACCTGGCACTCTGGCACATCTATAAATGTAGGTGTTCAAGGGCTGCAGAGTAAGAGCTGTTGCAGGAGCCACTGGAAAAAGAAAAAAAGACTTCAGAGCCCTGCTACTGACTCTGGCAGGGAGCCAAGCTCCATGGACTCCAGGTCTCTTCAAAAGAAACCTGAGGACTTCAGAGACCAGCTCCCAACAGGGTAGGTTGGGAAGATCAAGAGGGAAGATTTGCCCTGGAAGAAAGCTTGTTTGAACCAGACCTTAGCACCTGACAAGTGACTTCAGACAGGAAGACACACATCTGTCTCCTTGGCCAAGATTCTGCACTCAGCTGGACAGCAAAAGGGAGTCTACCATGTGGCTGCTTCCAGCCTCAGAGACCTGTGTCTCCAGGCTCTGAGATTTGCTATACCTGACCTAGAGACTTGACCAGTAAAGAACAGTCTTAGCTGATATTTTAAAGGGCCGTAAGACTTCCCGAAGCTATAAAATTTCAGAGCAAATACAGCTCTGGGTTAGCATTAAGAGCAAAGTGTAATACCCAGTTGAAAAATCATTTCCACCTCCCTTGGTGAAACTGGAAGCCTAGCCTAGTGCATGAGCCTGAAGAAGATGGATGTATGAAACTGAGCAGAGGTAACCAGCCATGAGGCAGGACTAAAGATAGAATAAATGGGATATTAGATATGAGCAAGTCAGGGAACATGTCTAGCTACATAGGCCTAGGCTTTTATAAATATATTTAAGCCTCAGTGTCATTATTTTGGGAACTAGGATGTGGGAGAAAAACATGCATTTATGCTTCCATTACATTATGAAGGTGTGTTCTTATGTTTTTAATTGTTTATTCAGTGCTGGCAGAAAGATAAATGCAATGCTGGCAGAATATTGATATTGTAATTTTATGGCCCATCACCTGCTTTCTATTTGTAAATGCTTGTCCTTTCTTACCTGCCAAAGGGCAACCCATAAAGCTAAATTTTACCTACAAATCTAACACTTAGAGGATGCTGGAAGAAAAGGAATAGGTCAACTCTTATGAACATAGAAGCAAAAATTCCCAGTAAAATACTTATAAATTGAGCCCAAGAACATACCAAAATATCATCCACTTTGGTCAAGTAGGCTTCGTTCCAGAGATACAGGGATGGTTCAACATGCATAAACTGATAAATGTAATCCATCCCAGAAACAGAAAAAAAACACATGTAATCCTCTCATTAGATGCAGAAAAGTCCTTTGACAAAAATATGATAAAGTCATAGAGAGAACAGGGATACAAGGGGCATAACTCAACATAATAGAGGTGATTTACAAGAAGCCTACATGTCAACCTAGAGGACTAGAAATCCAAAGCATTTCAACTAAAATCTGGAAAAAAACATAGTTATCCACTCTCTCCATACCTATTAAATATAGTAATTCAAGTCTTAGATAGAGTACTAAAGCAACTAAAGGAGATCAAGGGTATACAAATAAGAAAAGAAGAAATCGAAGCATCTTTATTTGCAGATGACATGATTTATATACATAAAAGGCCCTAAGAATTCCACCAGGAAACTTATACACTTTATAAACACTTTCTGCACAGTAGCAGAACACAAAATTAATGTGTAAAAATCAGTATTCTTTCTATAAAGAAATGACAGAAAGAAATCAAAGAAACAGTAGTTTTCCTAACAGCCTCAAAAATAGAAAAAATCTTGTGATGTCTCTAAACCAGCAAGTGGGGCAGGGAGGAGATGAGAGAGGGAGGTGGGATCGGGAGAGAAAGAGGGAAGGGGCTATGGCTAGGATACAAAGTAAATAACCTGTGATTGATATAAAAAATAAAAATTATTAAAAAGGAACAAATCTCAAGACTCTGTAGAAAGAAATTTGTGATGAGCTCAGAAGAATAAAAGATCTCCCATGCTGATTTACCTTGAATCTGAAGAAGAGAAAGTGGGGAAATACCTTGAATTTATTGGCACAGGAAGAGATTTTTCTGAACAGAACACTGACATCACAGACACTAAGAACAGCAACTAATATGTGGGCCCTCATGACACGCAAAAGCTTCTGTACGGTCATTCAGACAAGCTACAAAGTAGGATTTTTTTTTTTTACAACTATACAACTGATAGAAGGCTGTTATCTAAAATATATAAAGATTTTAAAAAATCAAGACCTCAAAAAAATAATAATCCAGTTAAACACGGGTTCAGGTCATGGGGTGGCAGGGTGAGGGAAAGGTGTTCTCCCCACCCTTGCCCCTTACCACACGCAGCAGACCAGAGAGCTGGCCTCAGGGTCAGGAGACCAGAATGGCTAGCCCTGCCTGTAAGCGCTCTGGAGAGAAGGCCCTGTGCCTTGCCTGACCTACCCTGCTCGGGGTGTGGGTAAGCCAGCCTGGATGGCATGAGGGTGGGAGAGCTGGCTCTGCCCCTTGACAGCTTTGGCAATTGATGGGCTCTTTGGGACTATGCTAGAGAGCTTACCCTGGCGGCGCACTCACAGGTGTGTTGGTAGACTGATCAATCAGCGACCTCTGAGTCCCAGATCCAGGGCTTTCAGCTGGCCACACCTACTCCATCTATGAACTGCTGGAGCATATGAAAGGGCCGGTTCTGCATTTCCAAAGCTGCAGAATTCACCAAACAACATGATATCCTAGAGGAGTCTCTATGAGGATCCAGTATAGATAGAATCCAGAAGCCTCAAAACAGACCAATGGCTCATTGCAACGAACATTTGCAAGTAAAGGTGTATGAACAAGAGAGTATATTGTGTGATACACTGTGATACACGACAGCTTCTATGATAAGATTTTTATTTTATTTTGGAGGGGGAGATTGCAAGGATGGAAGGCGGATACAAAGGGACAGGGAGTTGAGTGGAATTAGGGTGTATGATGTGAAATTCATAAAGAATCAATAAAATGTTAGTTTTAAAAATGGGCTATGGAACCAAAAAGCATTCTCAAAAGACAAAACACAAATGGATGAGAAACACTTAAAGAAATGTTCAATATCCTGAGTCATCAGGAAAATGAAAATCAAAACTACTTTGAGATTTCATCTTACACCAGTTGGATTGGCCAAGATCAATAAAATAAATGATGGCTGATATCCTATGAAGGATATGGGGTGTGGCAAACACATATTTATTGCTGAGAGGAATACAAACCCTTACATCCACCAGGGAAATCAGTATGGTGGTTCCTCAAGAACCTGAGAATATATCTATCTCAAGATGCAGACAACTCCCTGCCATATACCCAAAGGACCCTACATCCTACAACAGGGACACTTCCTCATCCATAGTCGTTGCTGTTGTATTTATAATATTTAAAAGCTGCAAACACCCTAGATATCCATCAAGAGATGAACGAAACATGAAAATATGGCACATTTACACAATGAAATATTACTCAGCCATTAATAAACCCAAAACCCTAAATATTGTATGTAAATTAATGGAGCTAGAAAAAAAAAACATCCTGAGTGAAGTAACTGAGACCCAAAAAGACAATTACAGTACATGTTCTTTTAGATGTAATATAAGCCATAAGTAGGCATGAACATAAAGGTTGGTTATAGAATAAGGGATGGATAAGAGGTGGATGACCCTAGAAAGGGGAAATAGGATAGGCAGTTATGGATGGATGAGTGAGAAGTTTGCAAAGAGTATCAGCTAGGGAAGAAGAGAGAAGAGGGGCTTAGGGACGAAATATGTGGAGGGACAGCTAAAACAAACGGCTATTTGTACAATCATATGGAAACCTAATACAGTAGAAGTTTCTTAAAATATATGCAAACATAAAAGAAATCTAAATCCAAACAACAAAGTCGCAACTAGACATCTCTAGCCACCAAGTAAAACCTCTACTGCTAGGAATAGGTTACATATAAGTGAATTGTTGGTTAAAGGGGTCCCATGGAAATTCCCAAACAACTCAGGCTATTGCTTTCCACAAACTGATTGTAAGGCTCTATTGCTGAAGACACCATCTAGATATCCCGTTGAATATGGAGAAATCTAGCAAGCTCTTAACTAGAGCTGTTGCCACTAATGTCTGACATTCCTGGTACCGGAAGATACTCTGCACACTACCAGAGGAGAAATGTAAACAATCACCCAGCTACAAGCCCCAGAATTTACAGTGGTGACTGGCCTGCATAACGCTGGTGTGATAGTCATACAGACATTGAGTAACCAACCACTCTCTAAATGGATTTAAGGCCTGCTCCGTGAGAACTAACCCATTCCTGATAGTTCTTCAGTGGGCAAGAACTTGAAACCGTATAGGCCATGGAGCTAGGGGAAAACCAAATACTACTGTTCTATTAAAGGACCATGGCAATAAAATGTCCCCTAATAACATTCTGCCATGCCCACACATCAGTGTTTTGCTGAGCTATCATCAGTGTATCATCCTATATTAGACGTAAGCTGGGAGACTTATAACTTGATGGACACTGTGAAGAAAGCAAGAGTTCTCAAAATATTCCGTCCTAACAGGGGTCTCATCAAACCTCTCCCCTCAGGGTTCAGGGAGCCATGCAAAATAGAAGCAAAGGATTCTAAAAGCCCGTGGAAATGGAAGACACTGAGGAAACAGTGCCTTCTAGACACATCAGGACTGACACACAGGTGAACTCAGAGCCTGTGGCAGCATCCACAAGGCCGCACAGGTCCAAGCCAGACGGCTTCCCAGTGCTGAGAGGGGAAGTGGACAAAACACCCCATCCCTAACGCAGAAGCTGTCTCTAGCTGATAACTATTTGCAAATGAAACATTCATTTCCTCCAATGGAGTCTCACTGTGTATACAAACCACACTTTAGGGCAGGCTCTGTGCCCAGTAGCAGATGATTAACACAAAACCAACTCAATGGTATTTTTGGAGAATTTTTTTGTCTCATGTTGAGGAGGTAGGCATTTTTTTTTGCCTTTCTGGTCACTTGCTTATATATTATGGGTTTCAATTTTATGTTTTTATGGGTTTTCTGTGCCTCTCTGTGTATGTGTTTTTCAATCTTCTTTGTTTTTCTGTTTGTTTGGGATTATTCTGATCTATTTGTTTAATTATTTCCTGTTCATTTTCTAAAGAGAGTGAGGAAGCAAGGAGTTGGCAAGGTGAAAGGATCTGGGAGGATATAGGGAGGGAAATTGTAGTCAGACTATATTGTATCAAAAATGTTTTCAATAAAAACAAAAAACAGAAATGACAACCGTAAGTGGCTGTGGTTACCTGGGAGGAAGGTGATTCATTCAGAAACACAGCAGTGGCTTGTACAGTGCTTAACCGAAAAAAGGCTGTGTTTTCAGCTTGCACATCATATAGTTTTGTAAATGCATCTATGTGAAGAGCAAATTTCGTAAGCAAAAAGGAGATGCTGTAGTTATAATGGTTTAATTGATAAATTACACCTAATATATTTTCTGTAATTTTTTAAACTTGTATTTCTTTCTAGTTTTATTTCCCTTAACATTCAAAACCATAAAAATATAATGTGAAACTGAACAATATATGAACTTTGAGTTATTTATAATTGTATACAATTTAAATACATGTGAAGATTTCTACTATAATCTTCAGGGAGGGGGCCCCCAAAGAATGTTTTTGAATTGGTGGAATTCATGAGAACACTTCCCACAAGCCCCTTCGACTGAAAGCTTACCTGACAGGAAGTTAGCAGTCAAGGAAAGCATCTGCCTCTGCACACTGACTGTGGAATTATTTGAACTCATAACTTTGACTTGATATTTGTAATTCATTGGTGAAACATTATATAGCTAAATATAGTAAAACAAGCTGAGTACTCTTGATATCTAGGTAGGGCAAAACTGTTTACTCAGCGTTCTCCGGAAGAGGATGGTCACCATAGAGTCTGTGGAAACCTGTTTGTACTCTTGAAGTTAAATGTCTCCTAAGCACCAGAGGAGGGGCAATGCTGTTATTATGGCTTGGTGGAGAAACTTTATGTTACAGTGTAATCAGCTGCAGAAATCAAGGCTGAAATTGAGTAACTTCCTAAAATTACTCAAGAACCTGGTGAGCCTATACTTTGAAGTAATTTTTAGAGCAGTCTCCAACAGAATTGCATTCTGCTATTATTACAATCCTTCTTTAGAATCGAGTGAAGTGCTTATCTGGCATGTTGTCAGCAACTTTTAAGAAATGCATGCATTCGTGGAAGCCCTTTTTCATGTGAACCCGGCAGACGCCACCCTCCACACAATCCTGATGGCCGCATTTCCCTTAGCTGCCTAACTCTTTCAAAGTCTGGATTTCCTCACTCAGACATCAGCTCCTTTCCTAACAGAAATGATCTGTGAAATTATTCTCTAGAGTAAAAATAGTCACATTTCATTGCTAGGGATACCAGTTTTCAATTGATAGACCATAACCAAACAATTGAACAAACATTTTTTTAAAATTATAAGTGATTTATTATCTATGCAAAGACACCGAAAGCACCCTGTAATTCAATCTGGAAATTGGACCCTATGAAAGGAAAGCTAGAGTTGACATGACACATTTGCTCTTCAGCCTAAGAGGAAAAACTGTTCTAGGCATCCAGGTTTTGCTTTCATTTTAATTAGCGGAACTTATGTTCGCCACGAGACAAGAAACCTAACAGCACCCAGGAGCAAGCATCTTTTCCTCCCAAGATTTCCTGATATGAAATCCCTGCTTCTGTTCTCCACCATCATAGGACTTGGTACTTGTTAAGTAACATTTATTCTCCCACCTCTTCAAGACACAAAGATAAAGAAAAATAAATGGCTTCTATTTCAGTTCATTGTAAATGGTTCTTTATATGCTATCAGAGTTTACTTTCAATGAAAAGGAAGAAGATATTCCTGTCTGAATGATCCATCATTTCATATAAATGTGGGGTAAAGTGTGAGTGGAAGAATTAGATGAGAAGGGAAGAGGATGTAGCTGCGATAGGTAAAGGAAAAAAAAAACGTATCACTGGCATTTCTAAAGATGCAGCTGAGAAAATGGCTAAATGTGGTGCTAAACCACCAAGATGCTTCCCCTATCCTGAAGATCACAGATTTAGCTTTTAGTTTTAGTAAGGCAGAAAACACCCAGTGCTGGCACACAGCTCTGCCTAGCTGCACAAGCATAAGGTTCCTCTGTACTCAGAAACTCAGGAAGTGCGGGCTCTGTCAGCATGATCAAAGGCCTGCTCTCCTATCAGCCTGAGAAAATGCCCCCAAAATTACTGATAGGTCATTTTCCCAGGGGACTCATTTGAAAATACTTGGCAAACTTACAAAGAACCTGAAAGTCATTCGTGGAGGCAAACATGCTAAGCAGGTGCTATTGAGTATTTTCATATTAACTGTGTCTCTCACAGAGGACAGCCAAACCGCTGTGACTCGAGCTGACTTATCTGCCACTGGTTATTACAAACCAGGTACCAGGTTTCAGTTGCACCAGTGACTTAAAATAACTAACACTGATTCAGCCTGTTGAAAGCTAATATTTCTTTTAAAGGAATAACATTTTCTTGCAACTTAATTAACATGACTACCAGAAGTTTATCACAGTATGGTAACAATTTTTATCAGGGCAACTTTCCAACTTTTATGAAAGAGTTCTGCTTCATTGAATATTCCTGAAGAAACTTTTCAAAGAGCTTAAAAGGATTTGAATCATCACCATCAATAAAGAACAACACAAGAACAACTTGTGGCTGCCACTAGTCCCTGAAATTCATGCTGATGGTGGCTAAACTTTAAGAGGTTCATTGGGGTTATCTCATAGACAGAGAGAACTTCCTCTGTCTGCTGCCATACACTAGCATTTTGGAGTTCCTGAGGCATCTTCTGCTCTGCTTGTGGTATTTTCGTTGTTTTGAGTGCTGGAATTAACTTGTGTTGCCTTGTTTTGTGGGTTGAAGAACATCCAGACTGTTTGCAAGCTTAGCTGAGTATCCCTCATAGTGTCAGGGGTTGGCACTCTCCGATAAGGTAGGTCTTTATTGGGCCTGCACATCTTGTAGGCAGGGTAAATTTTGGGTCAAAGTTTTTTTGGATGGTTGGTGTTTCCCGCCTTTTACTAGAAGACTAGTCTAGTTAGAGGGTGGTCTCTTCAGTCTCTATGGTCTCTGCTTGAGTACCCTTCATGTCCTCCCAGAAACTTACCCTGAGTTAGGTCTCCAGCTTGTCACAGAGATGTCCCTATCCTCAGTTTCTCTTTTATCTACAGGACTTCTGTCCTCTTAACTTTGTTTTCCTCAGGTCTGATCTTAAGTCTTAATTCTCTGTGCCCCCTCTCTTATCTTGCCCCCTCTCTTCATTACCTCTCTCTTCTATCTCCCCTTCCAAGTGAGATTTATGTGCCCTCCTTATTACTTATTACTTATCTTGTTTGGGTCTGTGCCTTATGGTATGCGTATCCTGTACTTTATGGCTAAAATCTACTTATAAGTGAGTACATACCATGTGCATCTTTCTGGATATGTGTTACTAACTCAATATGATCTTTTCTAGTTCCATCCATTTGTCTGCAAATTTCATGATTTCTTTGTTTTTAATAGCTGAGTAGTATTCCATTGTGTAAATGTGGCACAGTTTCTTTATCCATTCTTTGGTTGAGGGACATCTAGGTTGTTTCCAGATTCTGGCTATTATGAATAAATATGAGCAAGTAAGTAACTGAACATAGTTGAGCAAGTGACCTTGTTGTATGATGGAACATTTTCTGGGTATATACCCAGGAGAGGTATAGCTGGGTCTTGAGGTAAAGTTATTCCCAATTTTTTGAGAAAGTTCCAGATTGATTTCCAAAGTGGTCATACATGTTTACACTCCTAACAGCAGTAGAGGGTGTTCCCTTTTTCCCACAGCCTTGCCAGCATGCATCCTGACTTGAGGTTTTGATCTCAGCCATTCTAACTAGTGTGAGATGGAATCCCAGAGTCTTTTGATTTGTATTTCCCTGGTGACAAAGGGGAATTTCTTTAAGTGCTTCTCCACCGTTCAAGATTCTTCTTTTGAGAATTCTCTGTTTATTTCTGTGCCCCATTTTATATTTGGGTTATTTTGTTTATTGGTGTTTGATTTCTTGAGTTCATTGTATGTTTTGCGTATTAGCCCTTTGTTGGATGGAAAATTGGTGGAGATCTTTTCCCAATCTGTAGACTGTCTTTTCATTCTATTGACTGAGTCCTTTGCCTTACAGAAGCTTTTCAGTTTCAAGAGATCCCATGTAGTAATTTTTGATCTTAGAGCCTGTGCTGTTGGTGTTCAGGATGTTTTCTCCTGTGCCAATGAGTTCCAGGCTCTTCCCCACATTTTTTCTAATAGACTTAGTGTATTGTTGTTATATTGAGGTCTTTGATCCACTTGTATTTGAATTTTGTGCAAGGGGATAAATATGGATCTATTTAAATTTTTCTACATGTAGACATCCAGTTAGATCAGCACCATTTGTTGAAGATGCTGTCTTTTTTCCCTTGTATGGTTTTGAATCAGTTAAGTGATTGTAGGTTTATGGGACTATTTCTGGGTCTTTGATTTGATTCCATTGATCAACAAGTATATTTTTATATGAGTACCATGCCGTTTTTATTACTATTGCTTTGTAGTATAGCTTGAAGTCAGGGATGGAGATACCTCCAGAAGTTCTTTTATTGTATAGGACTGTTTTAGCTGTTGTGGATTTTTTGTTTTTCTATAGAAAGTTTAGTAATGTTTTTTTCAAGGTCAGTAAAGAATTGTGTTGGCATGTTGATTGGGATTGCACTGAATCCGTAGATTGCTTTTGGTGAGGTGATCTTCTTTTACCATGTTAATCCTACTGCTCCAATAGCATGAGACATCTTTCCATCTTCTGATATCTTCTTCAACTTCTTTTTTCAGAGACTTGAAGTTCTTGTCATGTAGGTCTTTCACAGCAATATAAAGCAAACTAAGACCAAAAAAAGTCTGGTAGTATGACTATTACAGACCTGACCACCTGTTGGGGGAGAATTCAGATGGCATTTGGGGTTTAGAGATGGAAAAGCGAATGAGGATTGAGAGCTTAATGAGATGTTGCAGGGAGTTAGAAAATCAGAATATTGAGTGCACTGCAGACAGTGAAGGCCTGGCTTTTGAACTGTCAGAGGGAGCTTTGAGAGACCCAAAAAGACTCTCTTGAGGCCATTCATGTGATACTTTCAGTTGAAAATCTGTTATTCTGGACAGCTAGAATCAAGTGTAATTATCAAAAAAATACCAAAACATAGAAGATGAGCTCTGTTTACTGTTGGTGTTATATTCTTTTGGAATGTATACAGCTTACCCTTGTTCATTCAAATGCTGATTTCTCTCCCCCACTGTCTGGCTTCAATCTGGACATTGCATTGTGATACTTATTGTAAGCATCACCTGTTTCAAGTTTGTGTAAACATGCCACCATTTGTTTTCTAAATTGTCAGTTAAAACAACCAGCTACAATGTTGAGCAATGGAGAGGATAAGGTGGAACATCCTGGTTCAGAGTGGGAGAAGAGGAAGGAAGCAGGAGGACAGGAAGGAGTGGGAGACAGAGGAGGAAGAGAAGGGACAGGAGGAAAAGCTCCAGGAGAAGCTGGAGGAGAGGTCCTGGAGCAACCTGTAGAAATGAACTGGACCTAAGATGTGACTAAAAGCAAGTATAATGGCTGAATCTGAATGGTAGGAACTATGTGGGCTTGGAGGTTTAGGATGGAGTAATTATTGCCCAGCATTGTGTTCTATGCTAACTAAATAAATCCTAGACTCTGTGTGGTTATTTGGTTATACAGCTATTTAGGATTAACCACAGCTTTGTTAAAAGATATATCAATAGTAAATATTAACGCCAAATACAACAATTTACTTAGAATGACAGAACCCGAAAGGTTGCACTGCCCAAGGCTTTTGGGGCCCAGAAGTTCATAAGTGAATCCCAGATGCTGGATACTGAGCTGAAGAATTTAATTTTTCTTTTGGTTTGTTTGGATTCTTACTAGTTCTTCCCTCCTACAATAAGAGATACAAAAGTTTTATTTTATAAAATGTATTATAAAAATACAACACACACACAAAAGTTAAACAGACCCTGAATCTATACAACTCAATGAACTTCTATACAGTTAGAATACGCATTTTGAATGGGAGATGTGGAGTGTCCCCTTAAATTTTACACTTTCAATATTGAGTCTCTCTCTCTCTCTCTCTTTCTCTCTCTCTCTCTCTCTCATCAAAACCAAAAAATCCTTAATAGAAATAGAACTAGAAAAACTAGATTCATGTCTTGTTTCATAGCTCATGTCCATTAGCTGTATTCAGTCCTTCCTCATTACCTAATATTTAGTCTTCCTTGTTCTCTTTTCCTTATGTTATACTGTAACCATCTGTATATTTGTTTACATATATGCATATATTATTGGCTAAATTCTTCATAATGAAAGACAATAGACTTTGTTTAATTACCTATAATATGATACATTATACTTTTATTCTTCAGGAGCCCACAGTTAAGATACTTCAGATTTTTAGGGAGACTTTGGATATTTTAGAGATATGTAACTTTTAAAGTGTTGAAGTTTTTAAAGATTGTGAGACTTTCATAAATTGGAATGTGTTTTATATTGTGATAGTGATATTAACATAAGATATTGAGGACAAATAAGAAAGGTTGTGGTTTAATAGTGGTGTGATTTTCTGTCAAGCTAACAAGGAGTCAACTATATAGGTTAAAATTTTGTAGATTTGACATAAGCCAGGATGATCTGGGGGGAGAACTTCAATTGAGAAAAATGCCTCCATCAAACCGGACTGTAGGCATTCTGTGGGATGTTTTCCTAATTAGTGATTGATATGGGAGGGCTCAGGCCACAGTGGGTTAAACCATTGCTGGGCAGGTACTCCTGGGTTGTATAAGACAGAGTGCTGAGCAAGCTATGTGGGGAAAGCCGGTAAGAATCCTTTCTTTATGATCTCTGCTTCAGTTTCTGCCTCCTCCAGGTTTCTGCTTTGAACTCTTTTCTGCCATGACTTTTCTTCATGATGCACTGCAAACTGTAAGGTTAAAATAAACTTTTTCCTCTACAAGTTGCTTTTGGTTGTCGCAGCAATATGAAGTGAACTATAAGCATACGTATTTACAAGACATTTTGACTGCTTGTCCATTCAACAATAAGAAAAACCACAACATAAGCAGTACACTCCCTCATATGGCTGGTGACTTCCTTGCTATAGTCTATTAAACAAATTCAGAGTACCAGGCATTTATTCTTTCCTGTTACATAGACTCAAATCCAATCAGAAGTGGCTGGTTACCTTCTAAAATAGCCATACCACTACTGTATCAATGGGTATATCTTATCTGACCAGCCAGTACTGGCACATAGAGTTCACACTTAAAATAATTGATGATTTCTCTCCTTCAGTGGTCTGTTGAGAACCTTCTGGTACTATGAAAATTAATCAGTAGTGAAGAAGCTTCCAGTTCAGTTTCAGCTTAACGTCTCTGATTTAAGACCTTAAGATTTAAGCACAGAGAGTCAACCAAGAGCAATGATAATATCCTGTATTGTTTTGGGAGCTTCTTGGGGCCAGGGTGGAGTCCCTGAGCAACAACTCATGAGCCAGGATCCCACACCTTTCCCTGTAACTTTTTTCATTAAAACAATTACAGCTTTTGCAATGTCCATCCACGCAAGTACCTCTGTTCAATCTAATTTTTAAAATTACATTTTAGTTCATAAAGTAATAGGTTTGTACATACTAGTTTGGTTGAGCCACATATCAGACCTACTAAGGCAGAAACTTTGAAGAAAGACATGGCCCCACAAATCTTTGATTTTATAATCTTAGTAGTGATTTAAACACAAACTGAAGTAGAGGACTCTGGGATTAGATATTCTTGTGAATATTTTTTCCATTAGAAAACTCATTAAAATATTGCTGAATTTTTGTCATGGAGAAATGTTGCATTTTATAGACTTTTTTCTGATTCTATTGCAACCATATGATTTCTGCTTAATTTAATTAGTTATTATAGCTTATATTAGTGAAGTTTTTATTTTTAATTTCTGTCTGGGCATTTGGCCCAGGGACATCACTCTCACTATCTGTGTGCTACTAAACTACACCCCTAGCCTCTTAATGGGTTAAAAAAATAATAATAATTAAAGAGGGGGCTTGAGAGATGGCTTAGCAGTTAAGAGCACTGGTTGCTTTTCCAGAGGATTTGCGTTCAATTCCCAGCACCCACAGTGAAACTTACAACCATCTGTAATTCTTGTCCTAGGGCTTCCGAGGTCACTAGGCATGTGAGGTACAGAGTTACATGAAGATAAAACATCTATGCACATTAAGTAAATAAATTAAATTTAAATGAAGGAAAACAAAACAAAACCCACAACCTCAATGACAAAAATATTCTATACTTGGTGAATAATCTCTTCTTAATCATAAATTTTTAACATTTTAATAGTATTAATTATAGTTTAAAATTTCATAGCAAAACATACTACAAAAACTATGTTGAATCATCATCAACAGACAATAAAAACAAGCTGGGTAACATGGTTTGTACCTATGATCTTAGCACTTGGGAGGTAGAGTCAAAGGATTTCTGTGTTTTTAAGAACATCCTGGGCTAAATAGAAAATCTTGGTATGCCTGAGTTTAAGAGTGAGAGCTTATCTTGAAGTTCTTACTTTGAGACAAAACAACAGCAAAATAAATAAATAAATAAATAAATAAATAAATAAATAAATAAATAAATAAATAAAAATCTGTGACCAAGTAACTGTCTCAGAATTCTGTTTGCTTTCTTCACATTATTTAACACACTTGGCATTGATCATACCTGTGTGTCTTGGGTACATGTTGTTCTTAGCCTGTTAGCTCCTTGAGCACAGTTAGGACTTTTGGCCTGCTTACCTTCATTTCCCAGTATTAATATAGAGCCTCCCATACAGCTAGCTCCTAGCAAGAGTGCTACAGAAGTCAGCCCTGTGTGTCACTGAATTGCACGGCAGACTACAGTTATAAAGGTTGACCGTCCTTTGGCTCTGAAGCAGACTCCATTACGTGTGTTTCTTGATTTGTTGGTCTTTTTCCCCTCCTTGTGAGGAAATAGTCAACTTTCTGTCCACATAGAATCTACATTAGAGCCCATGTTTGAACAATACTTACGTCTCTGATGTTAGGGAATATGCCTTCTATAACAAGATACAAAGTCCATTCCAGGAGTATCTGGAAAGCATGTGCAATGAAAAATTATTCCATAAGAGGACAGTGAACAAATCTAACAAAGCCAGTGGCTTTCCAACGAATGGTTTCAAACTTTACTTATAATGCAATATAATGACACTTTCCTTATCAGGTGTTATTCGTTCTACCCAGGTTAAATGAGAAATTAATAGTGACTATTTTCTGAATGTGTATTCAGTACCTAGCTTTCCTTTTAGAAATCTTTTGGAAATGTGAGTGTGGCAGCTCAGTATCTTACACAAAATAATGAATAGAATTTTTTAAATGGTTTAAAAATGAAATAGGGTATTGAGGGCAACTGAATGTATATCAGACCCAGTGAAATGAATGAAGACAGGTTAAAAATAGATCCAACCTTTCAAGTCAACTGTTACTGCATGAAATCGACTTCAGCAAGGAAAGAGTTAAAAGCTACTGTGGTTTTTACCTTTTTTGTGGATGACAATAATGGCATTGTATACTGGTATTTATAATTTATTTCGTGTGAAAGTAAAGAGTACTAATTAACAAAATAAATATTTTAAATTATACCATGCTCACTCAGAGTCAGCCAGATTAGATGGTTAAAACAGCAAATTTTAATTTAGATGATTATAAAGTTTGAAAGAACAAACCATAATTTAAGCAAGGTTCCAAATATTTTTTTTCTCAATTGCAAAGGCTTAATTCACTGAGAAAATTGACTCTGGGTGTGGTAACTGTTTAGCAGGGACAATGCCGTCATAGAAAAGAAAAGGACTTACTCACCACAGAGAGTTTGTGCTAAGCTTTTAATTTCTGGCCAAGTCAAACAGTCCAGCAATGTGACTTAAGAATTATGCAATAACTGTCTGTCTTGGTCAATGCTCACACTGCCAGATGGAACTAAAGAGAAGCGCTGCTACCCAAACCATTCGCACTCATCAGCAGTGTGTGCTCAGGTTTTCTCTAAAGTGTACGGAATTGTCAAGGGTGAGACCATTTCTACAAAGGAAAATCTGTTACTTAGAGTTGTATAATGTACATAAAAGTGGCATGGTTTTAACCTGCGGACCTCCTCACTGAGTAGCCTATGATAAACTGCTATGCTCTGAGAACCAAGACTCTGTACAGAAGGGGTAAATCTGCTTCACAACCTGATCATCAACACCTTCACTTCCTTGATTGCCTTTTCAAATCTGTTTGTCATTTGCTCTATCTGCTCACTGTTTAAAGGGTTTCTTACATCCTGATCCCTTTGGCCTGTGGCTCTCTGTACTTTAAAACTATTCTAAAGTATAGTCATCCCTGATCTAGTACATGCTTGCTGCACACATGCTCTATGACTAGCACTCTACCAGCTGTTAATGTTATACCAGGAAACAAAAGCAAAGTAAAATGCTGTGCTTTGGGGATATCAGGCAAGCCATAATCTTTCTTAATTCTTCAGCAGCAAGCTCCCTGGCTGAAGTGTTTCCTTGAGTTCCTTCACTCAGTTCATGGCTGATCCCAATTTACGCAAAAATCGGGTTTAATACTACTTCCACAGAATGTCTTCAATCCCTCCTTCATGTCAGGTTGGGCTCCCAATAAATAAATGGTCACAGTTTATATTTTCTTCAAAAGAACATTTAGGTAGTATAGCTATTTTTGTGTGAAGACTTGGTAAGTAGTAATTTTCCCCAGCCTGGCACACAGTCTGCTTTATTCACCACTAACTGTTCAGTCTAAAGAGTGACTGAAGTAAAGAAAATATCATTAAATCTTATTTTAAAGAAGATCTTGTATGATATAGATTCACTTTAAGATAAAATTCTAGCATCTTAATTTACCAGCATTATGACTTATAATGATATGTCTCTTTGTCATCCATTTCCTGCATCTTTCTCCTCTAGGTCATTTGTACAGTCCAAGCACAATTAACTTTTTCTTTAATTATGGAAAATAGATTCTTTTCTCATACATTGCATTCCAACCACAGTTTCTCATGCCTTCACTCCTTCCAGCTCCCCCACCAACTCCTCATTCCCCTAGATCCATGACTCCTCCTTTTCCTCTTCAGATAAGAGGTCACATCCAAACAGGACAAAACAAGATACAACAAGGCAAAGCAAAAGCCCTCATATAGCTGGGCCCAGTAGTGTATGCCTGTAATCCCAGCACTCAGAGAGGCAGAGGCAGGCAGATCTCTGTGAGTTTGAGGCCAGCCTGGTCTACAAAACCATAAACACAGAGGGCCTGGTGAAGACCCATGCACACCGCATAGTTGCCTCTTCTCCGTGAGGCCATGTGAGCTCTGCTAAGTTGATCTGGTGGCCCACGCTCTATGGTGTCCTCCATCCCTTCTGACTCCTACAGTCTTTCCTCCCTCTCTTCTGTGAGGTTTCTAATTATATTCTACTACACTCATGGAGAGGTGCCTTCTCTAGCTGTCATCAGAGAGGCTTCCTCCAGCAGCAGAGGGGAGCAGGTGCAGAAACATACAGCTAGATGTTATGGGCAGAAAGTGTTTAATTGGAGGCTCTATCAGGTCCCTCCCCTCAGAATCCCAATACCTATTTCTGACCACCCAGACAGTGTAGGGTATGGGCTCCCTCTTGTGAAATGGGCCTCAAGTTAAACCAAACATTGGTTGACCATTCACATCAATTCTGTGCCATCATGGCCCTCGCACATTTTGCAGGCAGGACAGATTTTAGGTTTTGTGGCTGGGTTCATGTCCAGGTTTCTTTCTCTGTAGTCTGGAGAGTAGCTTCTCATGACAAAGAGACTAGAATGTATAGATGAAGGCTCCATATCGGTAGCAGGTTGACTCTACATTCAATGAGCTGTGTGGATGTGGTCCTTCCCCCATTGTCAGTTTTCAGGTCTTTTCTCACTGTGTCCTGCCATTCTGTCCTATTGATGGTGCTCTTTGCTCTACTGAAGCTCTTCAGTTTCAAGAGGTCCCACTTATTAATTGCTGATTTTAGTGCCTAGGACTATCAGTGTTCTTTTTAGAAAGTTGTTTCCTGTGCCAATGCATTCAAAGCTATGTCCTACTTTCTCTTCTATAAGGTTCGCTGTATCTAGTTTTATGTTAAGGTCTTTGATTGACTTGGACTTGAATTTTGTGCAGGGTGATAAATATGGTTCTATATGCATTCTTCTACTGACATCCAGTTAGACCACCACCATTTGTTGAAGGTGCTTTCTTTTTTCCAGGGTGTCTTCATTGCTTCTTTATAAAAATACCAACAGTTCATAGGTATGTGCATTTATGCTTCGACCTTTGTTACAGTTATTTTTATATAACTGTTTGGTTTCTCTTAGTTTTGCTCCTAACCTGGCTATCATATAAATAATTAAGACTCTTTATATTTGTTTTTAATAAGCTTCATAACACAAGAACTAAGCAGTTATTACTCTATTCTTAACCCTCTAGGATAATCCTGGTATATCCCAGGATACTTACATTTTGACGCTTTTCTGCTGAGCTCCTCTTCTAGTCCCTCTGGAACCTCTGCCCATGTCTGAATACCTCTGCTTAATCTCCTACTTCCTCTTCTAACAAATCTTACCCTGGATGGCAGGATGTCCAACACTATTTCCTCCCCTGCTCAGTGAATGGCTGTATTCTGCTTTATTTGACATATGGGAGGGGGCAAGGAGGAACAGAGTTTATACAACATTAAGACAGGAGATCCTCAGAACAAGGCTTGCAACCAGATATGGGAATTACAGAAATCAGCATTTGAATTACACAATAACATTATACCTATAGGTCTTCAATTCAATCCATTGATCAAGGTGTCTGATTTTATGCCAAAACCATGCAGTTTTTATTACTATAGCTCTGTAGTTCAATTTGAAATCAGGGATGATGATAACTCAGGAAGTTTTTACATTGTGCACTACTGTTTTAGCTATACTGGTTTTTTTTTATTTTTTATATGAAGTTGAGAATTATCTTTTCAATGTCTGTAAAGAATTGTTTTGGAATTTTGACGGGGATTTCATTGAATCTTTAGACTGCTTTTGGGAAGATGGCCATTTCTACTATGTTAGTCTTATGGATCCATGAACATGGGATACCTTTCCATCTTCTGATATCTTTTTTAATTTCTTCCTTCAAAGACTTGAAATTTTTATCATACAGTATTTCACTTGCTTGGTTAGAGTTAGTCCCTCTCCACACCTTTATATTCTTTGAGGCTATTGTAAATGGTGCTGTCTCCCTAATTTCTTTCTCAGTCCCTTTGTCATTTGTATATAGGAGGGCTGCTGCTTGGTTTGTTTGAGTTAATCTTGTATCTAGCCACTTTATTGAAGGTGTTTATAAGCTGTAGGAATTTCCTAGTGGGATTTTTATAGTTACTAATGTATACTATCATATCATCTGAAAGTAACAATGCATTGACTTCTTTTCCAATTTGTTCCTTCTTGATCTTCTTTAGTTGGTCTGATTGCTCTAGCTAAAACTTCAAGTATTATATTGACTACATCATGGAACTTTCTACAAAATTGACCACATACTCAAACACACACACAAAAAAATCTCAATAGATACGTCCTACCAGAGCATCATGAATTAAAGCTGGATATCAACAATGCCAGAGAGCTTACAAACTCACAGAAATTGAACAACTCTTTACTGAATGAAAGTAGAGAAGCAAAAATAAAGACAGAAATAAGGAAAGAGAGAAATAAAGAAAGAAATTAAAGACTTCCTAGAATTCAATGAAAATGAATGTACAACATGCCCAAATTTGGGGAAAACAATGAAAGCAGTGCAAGGAGAAAAGTTCATAGCACTTAGAGTCTTCATAAAGAAACTGGAGAGATCTCATACTACTAACTTAGTAGTACAGTTGAAAGCTTTAGATCAAAAAGAAATAAGCATATCAAAGACATGTAGATGGCAAGAAATAATCAAACTGAGAGCTAAAACAAATAAAATAGAAACAAAAAGAACAATACAATGAATCATTGAAACAAAGAGTTGGTTCTTTGAGAACATCAGCAAAATAAACAAATCATTATCCAAACTATCTAAAAGACAAAGAAAGAATATCTAAATCAACAAAATCAGGATTGAAAAGCGGCATATAGCAACAGACATGAGGAAATCCAGAGAAGCTTAAAGACATATTTTCAAAACCTGTACTCCACAAAACTGGAAAGTTTAAGCACAATTTATACAACATTAAGACAGGAGATCCTCAGAACAAGGCTTGCAACCAGATATGGGAAAGTTAGCCATTTCAGCTAACTTTCTTGATAGGTAAAACTTATCAAAGTTAAATGAAGATCAGATAAACAATTTAAACAGACTTATGACACTGAGTAAAATAGAAGCAATCATTAAAAGTGTCCCAACCTTCATAGCACTAAGTGCCTTCAAGAAGAAATTTGAAACATCTCATACAAGCAACTTAATGGCCCAACTGAAAGCTCTAGAAAAAAAGAAGCAGATCCACCCAAGAGGAGCAGACGGCTGGAAATAATCAAACTCGGGGCTGAAATCAATCAATTAGAAATGAATAAAACTATTCAAGAATCAATGAAACCAAAAGTTGGTTCTTTAAGAAAATCAACAAGATAGACAAGCCCCTAGCCAAACTAACAAAAAGGCAGAGAGAAACTGTCCAAATCAGCAAAATCAGAAATGAAAAGGGGGACATAACTACAGACACTAAGGAAATCCAAACAATAATTAGGTCTTACTACCAAAGCCTATATGCCACAAAATTTGAAAATCTAAATGAAATGGACAGTTTTCTTGAGAGATTCCACCTACCTAAATTAAGCCAAGATCAGATAGGAAGATTGAATAGACCTATATCCCCCAAGGAAATAGAAGTCATCAACAGCCTCCCTATGAAAAAAAAAGCCCTGGGCCAGATGGTTTTAGTGCAGAATTCTACCAGACCTTCAAAGAAGTCCTAACACCAATTCTCTATAAAGTGTTCCACAAAATAGAAATAGAAGGAAAATTACTGAACTCTTTCTATGAAGCCACAGTCACCTTGATACCTAAACC